>OZ007593.1:132165531-133365531 GCA_963931845.1 Maratus michaelseni
ATGCTAAAAAAAGAATATGCATGTGTTCCAAGGTTGAAACTTAAATACATGGAGCTATTAAGCTGAAAACTATTAAAAAATGAGTCCGTTTTGATTAACTTAAGAACAAACAGGAATGCCTAAACAGGAATGCATTTTTAAAAAAATGATGGGTCCTTCATGATGCATATTACTTTTTCCTTGAAAGATCGCAATAGGGGCATATTTTGTATTAAATATGTTGAATCTGTCTTAATTTTTAACAAAAATACCCACTTTTGTAAAAAAAAAAAAAAAAAAAAAAAAAAAAAAAAAAATCCAGTTTTTGAAGTTTTTAGGTCTCAAGGACCCAGGATTTCAAAATCCTAGCGACATCGCTGAACAAATATTTCAAAGTTTCTTTATTCTCATCTGTCTGGAATTTAGAATCGTCCAGAGCATTAGTCTGATCATGTTAGCATTCGAAAAGCGTTCTTTTACGAGTGTAACAGAAAGTGTACTCCAACCTAATTTCACGGACCCGTTTGCTTGTGCTGTTGCAGGAAAACGAGATGTAAAGAATATGGGCGTTTTTTTACGGCCAAATATTCATCCGTTGAACAATGAACTCTCTGTTTTGCATTTATTTATAAAACAAGAAATAAAGGTTGATTCAGAAATCGACCTCATATCGATATATATCTTACGTCTCTTTCTATTCTTATCATTTCGGAAAACGAAAACAATAGTTTTTGAAGTTGTGAGGACATTTGTATTTAGTGTTTTCGTTTTACTTTATTTTTTATTTATTTTTGTCCTGATAAGAACGGATATTGAGTTTTGACTTAAGTGCAATTTTGGTTGAGATGTTGCCTAATATGGCAATGTAAAAAATAAATACATAAACCTGAGCTATTGACAGATTTTTTTTTTTAGGGCAGAGTGATTATTTTATGCTTATTCGCTTAAAATTTACCGTACTATTTATATAAAATTCACTCTTGACTTAAAAAATACAGATTTTTATATAAGCTAAACAAAGTAACAACACTTCTTTAAAACCATTACTACGTATAAATACTTGATATATAAACGAGGACTTGCTAACTGAAATCTTGCTTTGCATTTCTTTTTTGCAACCGATTGACCACTTTTGCTTCAAACAATAGACAACAAATATAGAGAAATCAGTGTTGCGTCAACAGTTTGTTAGGGATAGCTTATGAAGGTAGTTGAACAGAGAATATTTTAATTTTTTGAAAATATCAAAAATCTATCCCACTCCCAAGTTTTAACAAAAATATATCTTTCAAAATAAAAACTAAATAGTGCGAGGGAAAATCATTAAGCAAGTCACAAAAGATAATTAAATAATAACTTACAATGATATTCACTTCAAAACTATTTTTATTTCTCAACGTATTCTCCACCAATATTTTTGTATTTATATCACAGTTTTATCAGTGCCCCAAACGCCAGCTGCATAACATTCTTTGGGTTGCTGTCTCAGCCACATTAGGACTTCAAGTTGAACCTTTTCATCATCTGTGAACATCATCTTGCTTCCAAGATGGTTTTTTAGTGGACTAAACAGATGAAAATCGCTTGGGGCTAAGTCGAAACTGTATGGTGGATGTTGAAGAAGTTGCAAGATGATGTTCACAGATGATGAAAAGGTTCAACTTGAAGGCCTAATGTGGCTGAAACAGCAACCCAAAGAATATTATGTAGCTGGTGTTGGGGCACTGATAAAACGGTGATATAAGTGCATAAATATTGGTGGAGAATATGTTGAGAAATAAAAATAGTTTTGAAGTGAATATCATTGTAAGTTATTATTTAATTATCTTTTGTGACTTAATTAATGACTTTCCCTTGTATTTAATAGTGTAGCGTTATTCGGATGGGTAAATAAAATTTTTCCAAAAAAGGTTATTTTTCTTTTTTCCTCTTTTTCCCCTTCTCATTTTTTCTTCCCCTTACTCTTTTTTTTTTTTTTTTTTTTTTTTTTTTTTAAAGAGGCCAATTTAATGAAAATTTGATAATATAGCATATCCATTTAAAATTTATTTTGCTATTATTTATCCTGATTTTCAAGGAAAATTTCTATACCTTGTTGCGCTCAATTAATTATTGTTAGTCTTATCTCTCTGTACATCAAACTTCTTTATTGCTTATCTTGCTGATCATATCTACTATTAGTAGTTTTTAAGTAGTTTGCCTTTAAATTTTATCCTTATGTTACTTTGCCTTCACGGTAAAAAAAGACAAATTATGTTCCCTAATCTAGGAAAATAACATAAGCCCAAACGAAAATATACAATAACCTCTTCCGAATTACCCACGATTCCGAAAACTGTTCTTTAACTTTAGAAAATAATGTGTTTTCGAGATTTAAAGAAGCATTTATAAAAACAAGGTTTCTTTTCATGACACTGATTTTCTGATTTTCGGAAATGTTTCCGAGTAGTTTTTATAGTGTATTAATCAGATTTCTCAACCTGCAATATCGGTTTTCGGATGCTATCAATTCTCTGATAAACATTTTCATGTTCAACAAACATGATAAATTAACAGCATTAACATTAAAATTAGTGTTATTTTGTTACTCTTGCATGTATAAATTCAGTTACGCAGTGGAAAATGTTTAATTGAGGATGGATAGCATCCTAAAAACGATATTCTAGTGTTAGAAAACTGATTAAATCATTCTAAAAACTAATAGGAGGCGTTTCCGAAATTCAGTGGCAGTGAAAGAAATTTTGTTTTTACAAATGTTTCTTTAAATATCGAAAATATATTATTTTCTGAGGTTCCTAAAGATAAAGAACGCGTTTTAGAATCGTGGGTAACACGAAAGTGGTTATTGTATATTTTCGTAGATTACGAAACATTTGTCATTTTTTACTGTTTTTTTTATGCAATGAGACATCGGAACTGCTTCTTTTTAAATGTATTTTAATTATCACGCATGAAAAATCTCCGAACAAAGGCTCTTTTTAAATGGAAGTAATTCTCATAACAAATTCGCACATTCCTAAGGACATGATTATTTTGTATTTTAAAATTTAAATTATCGTAATTCTCTTATGAAATTTTTTCTGTTCGTAGAGAAGACATGCATTTTTAATTTTAATACAGAGTCCGCAGTATTATTCAAGTTAAAATTTTCCTTTAACATATATTACAAAATATACTTCTAAATTAACTTTTTAACTGTCAATTAAAAAAAAAAAAAACATTTAGTATATATTTTTCTTTTTAAATCTTATATTAAGCCTGATAAAATGTAAATAAGAAGTTGTAGTTTGGAATCGTCTATCCTAATACTCAATGAAAGTTTTAATCTTTTTTTGTAGTCTGTCAATTTATTATCTTTAGTCTTTTTCTTTCTATATCAAACTAAATGATATTTTTAAATTGAAGTCGTTTTTATATTAAAATAGCATAATCATGAGAACATGAGGATATTTTACATTTTTAAATATAAATAACCATAATTCTTAAGAAGTTACATTAAAGAAGTTATTTTTTTAGTATAGTAAACATAGACATTTTTAATAAAGATTTTATAATTTAAGATTTTTGTTTTATATATACTTCAAAATATCCTGTTGTTGTTCACTTTCGTCTGCTTACATGTTTTTTAGTTTGGATGAAACGAAAATGAAAAGTTTTAATTTAGTCTTCTGTCATTAGGTTGTAAAAAAATAGTGATTAAAAAATAATAATTATAAAAGATTTTTTTTTAATTTGATTTTTTTTATTATTATTTAATTCGGATTTTTATTATTTATTTCCTGCCAAGAATTATAGGTTTCCAATATAATGAAATCTCCAATTAGTTGATATTAAAGGGCGTAATTTATATTTTTATAATTTATTAATAACATTGTAATTAGTAATTATAGAAATAATAAAAGCTGTGAATATGTAATTTCATTAGTTAATATCACAAATAACAAAGCAAACAAATATATTGGCACTTCTTCTTGTACCTGCACTTTCTAAAATAACTACACTCTAAACCTACACACCTGTATGCGCATGTTAACCAACAAAATTATGAGAATTAACTACACTTATTATTTCATACATACCTATAGAGTAAATATATAAGAATGACTAGTCATATCTGCAATCCACATTAACTTATCGAAATAATAAATATTAGCATATTATCCACACATCTAGCGCTTTGAATTAGGGAAAGGGAAACAAAAAGGGCTTTGCTCTCTTTTTCCTCCCTAACTGATGTCTTTATTTGCTATGTATGAGTCCAACAGCAGAAAACATTCTTTCAACTTACACTGAAATAGCTCTTGCTATATGCAAAACATTCTGATACTAATTAGTTTTTTTTTCCCTATACTTTCTTCCTCAATAGCTGTTGAGCAGATGATATTTTTTCATTTTCCTTTAGTGCTAATTTGTTGTTATATGTTTATTTGTAAGAGTAGAATGAAAAACATAAGAAAATCATTCTTTTAGTTACAGAAATTTATTATTATTATTATTATTGTAAAAGAGTGAATATTTTGATTACTGAAATTTATAACACAGTGAGTTAAAATAGATTTAATTAAATATAAATTTTAAATGGAATGCTAATTTATGTCTGATATAAACTTACTTTTTACACTCTTTGTTGTTTGCAAGCTTAATTTTTTTAAAGCTTCACTTATTTATTTAATGGGCAAAAATCTTAAGAAATATTGCAAATTAATTAAGTTCATTTTAGATATTAATGTTTTTTCAAATCATTTTAAAAATTAAAAGAATTTATGATTTTAATCAATAATTTAAAAAATATCCTGTGATTTAAATCACTGATTTTAGTCATCCGATTAAAATCGTTGACACCGTATCTATTATAATACTCACGGAAAGTTTATTGTTGCTTCTATTTAATTATCTTTCCCTGTATATATGAAGATTCTTCCTTGTTAATTATAGCTAATGTATATAGTTTTTAACGAGTCAGTCATTATCTTTTCCCCCATTTTCCTTGTTTATGTAATGAAACATCACAACTTTGAAAGTTACTTTAATTTAACACAAATAAACGAGTCATCCAACAAAATACACCCTTTTAAATTTCTGTTGTTCCTATAATACAATTGCATATTCCTTAGAACATGGTTACTTTATAATTTTAAAATCTTGATGATCGTAATTCTCTTACAAAATTCTGTTGTTCTAAAAGCAAACATACGCATTTTTAATGCTGATTTTGTCAGTCGTTTTATTCAAGTTTAAATTTCTGTTTAATGCATGCATAAATTATATTTTCAAATTAACTTTCTAACTGCCCGCCTTGCAAACATGTCGGAAATGTTTATTTATTTTTTATTTTAGGCTAGCGAAAGAAATTAAAATGAAAATGTTTAACTCGCAATCTTTTAT
Source organism: Maratus michaelseni (assembly GCA_963931845.1). Taxonomy (NCBI): domain Eukaryota; kingdom Metazoa; phylum Arthropoda; class Arachnida; order Araneae; family Salticidae; genus Maratus; species Maratus michaelseni. Next base: position 132,170,896 of record OZ007593.1, read on the forward strand.
TATATAATACGTACTCAAGGAAAAGTTTCAATTTCTCGTTGCTGCCAATTAATTATCTTTATTTTTATCCCTTTCACAGAGCAATTTTTTTCTTGTTCCTTATGTGTCATGCCAATGTTTTTTTTTTTTTTTTTTTTTTTTTTTTTTTTTAATATGTCATTTTTCTTTTTTTAAATTTCGATTACTTTGCCTTGTTTATATAATGAGACATTAAAACTACTTCTCTTTGAATGTTGCTTTAATTGTCACTCATAAAAAAGATCGCCCAACAAATAATTTTTTTTTCCCAATTGAACTTATTTCATAATAAAATTGCATATTCCTTTGAAGATGGTTATTTAAATTTTAAAACTTAAATGTTCGCAATTCTGTTACGAAATTCTTTTGTTCGTTTGTCAACAGTTTTGTTCAACTTAAAATTTTTGTTCAAGCTACGCTTAAAAGTATGCTGCTAGATTTACTTTTTAATTGCCCGCCGTGAAAAAAATGTTGAAGATTATTATTATTATTATTATTGAAATGCTTGGAGAATTATTCAATTTATTGAGTTATATTGTCAATTAATTATTTTTATTATCACCTCGGTAGCTTTATGTTAGCCAGCAGCAAATGATAAAAAGCCAAATATTGTTCCCATCGCCATCATTCGTATTGCACGCATTTTAAACCTTTCACTCATTTCATTTCAAATACCTACATTTCAAATGCATGCTATTCACTTATCTCATTTAAAATACAAATAATAATAATGATAATAATAATAATAAATAATAATAATACTATAAGCCAAAACATTTTATTTGAACATCAAAGCATTTTTTTTCTAATTTGCACACGCGAAAAATAAAAGCTGCTATTGGCAAGAAAATAGTGCTTTTGGCGAGATTTTCGCCCGGTTAACATAAAAGTACACTTACCTCTTTATATACCAGTTTTTAACTAGTTTGTCATTATTTTATTTCTGTCGCTTGTTTTTATATAATGAGACGTCAAAAGTATTTCTCTTTTGAGGTTACTTTAATTATCCCTCATCGTAGAATCTCCACATAAAGGATCTTTTTAAATTGTAGTCAGTTCATAATAAAATTGCATTCTCTACTGAACAGGATTATTTTACATTTTTAAATTTAAATGACCGTAATTCGGTTGCGAAAGTCTTTAGTTTGCGTAGAGAAGATATAAACATTTTTAATATGGAATTTTTAGCAGTTTTAAAATTTCTGCTTAATGTATGTATAAAATTACATGTTTATATTATTTTTTCAACTGCTCACCCCGAGAAAATGTCGCAAATATATATATTTCCTTTTTATCTTCTTTTTGGCTAGATAGAATGAAATTGGAATGTTCTAATTTGCAATCATCTAGCATGGTATTAAAGGAAAATTTCAATTACTCTGTATCTGTATTGCCAATTACTAAACACATTATTTAACGATAAGTAGTGCTATCTTCAGGGTTATTTATCTGAGAATCAAACAGCTTGTCATTATTATTATTATTTTAAATCCTTGTTACTTTCGCTTGTATTTAGAATGAGACAACGGAACTGTTTATCTTTGAAAGTTACTTTAATTATCACTTGTGAAAGAATATCCCCCGAAAAGGACTTTTTTTTTATTTAATTCTTTACATAATAAAATTGCATGTTCTTTTGCAGAACGTTATTTCAGAAATTTAAATGTTCGTTACTCACTTACGAAATTACTTTGTGCATGACTAGAAATATGCATTTTTAATATAGAGTTTGTTTTATTCAAATTGAAATTTCCCTTTAATGTATGCTTAAAAAATATTTTTTGATTAAATTTGCCTTTTATGAAAAAATGTGGGATATATATATATATATCCAACGTATGTTGACACAACACTGCAACACATTTGGATATATATATTTGCTTAGGGTAAATATAGTTACTATGATAGTTTTACATTAGATAATGATGGTGGTGGATTTTAAATTTATATAGCATCATTTATTATTTTATATACTTTTTTTTTTGTTATTTTTTTTTCTCTGTGTTACTATTATGTAGTGTATTACTACATGCCATCTCTAAATTGGAGTTTCGGTCGTTTTGTTGTTTGAATTTCATAGTTATTTTTTAACTTAAAGGTATTCTATAAAACTAAATACTTGCCATGTTTATTTTAGAGATTTGGTCAGATTTTGTTGACAGAATTTTTTTAACGTATTATAATTTCAAATGTATTATATTTATATATATACATACATATATAATATATATACCGGGTGGTTATAAAATAAGTATCTCTATTTGGAGCTGTCTGTAGCTTGAAGGAATAACCCGAATGAAACCAAAATCGGTACACTTACTATTCAAGAAGGGGGAAGAAAAATGGAACAATAAAAAAATAATTGCAATAATCACCGACAGATGGCACTATTGAGTGTGAAATGTAATGTGCAATACAAGAACAAAAAATTAAGGAGAAAAAACCGGATGGCATACCTAATTTGTTGGAAAATGTCACAGTGAATGTGACTACGCTTTCACATGGCGGTGCTGATCATGTTCAGGTTCCACATGGCCATTTTTCTTGAGGACACAATCCAGGCGGTACACCATGTGCTCAACTGCGGAATGTAACGCATCATGAGTGATGTTTTGCACATGTTGTGATATGCAGTAAAGTAATTGACGTTTGTGACACCTCAACGGTTCACAATATTACACATTACATGTCACACTCAAAAGCGCCATCTGTAGGCGATCATTGAATTTTTTTTTTAATTGTTCCATTCTTCTTCCCCCTTCTCGAATAGTAAGTGTACCGATTTTGGTTTCATTCCGGTTATTCCTTCAAGCTACAGACAACTCCAAATAGAGATACTTATTTTATAACCACCCTGTATATATATATATATTTCTTCCCTGCTAATTATTCCTGATGTAAATAGTATTTAACGAACCTGCCATTCTCCCCCGCCCTTTTGTTTCCCTGTATATGTAGCGAGACATCAGAACTGCTTCTATTTGAAAGCTAATTTACACTCATAAAGAAGTCTCCCAACAAAAGTTTTTTAAATTTCGAAAGAACAAAATAATTTTTTTTAATTTCAGTAGTTTTCATAATAAAATTGCATATTTCTTAGAACATGATTATTCAAAAATATTAACTTTAAACGAAACGTAATTCGTTTACGAAATTCTTTTGTGCGCAGAGTAAATAGAGACCTTTTTAATGTAGAATTTATCAGCAGCTTCATTCAAGTTTGTTTTTATTATTTACTTTTAAAAATAGGTTTCTAGATCAGGTTTTTAACTCCCCACATTGAGGAATTGTTGAAAACGTTTCTTTCTTTCTTTTTTTTTTTTTTTCTTTTATTTAGGCTAGATGAAATGAACAAGAAAAGTTTTCAATCGGCTATCTTAATGCTAAAAGAAAATTTAAATTTTTTTTGCTACCAATTAATTTTTTTTTGCTATTGTATATTTATACACCAAGCTTCTTCCCTCCTAATTATTATTCCTGATGTAAATAGTTTTTAACCAGTCTGTCATTCCCTCCCCCCCCCCTCTCTCTTACTTTCCTTGTTTATGTAATAAGACATGAGAACTGCTTCTCTGTGAAGGTTACTTAAAATATCACTCATAAAAGAATCTCCAAACAAAAGACCTTTTTAAATTTCAGTAGTTTTCATAATAGAATTGCATGTTTCTTAGAACATGATTATTTAAAATTTTTAACTTTTAAAAGAAACGTAATTCGCTTACGAAATTCTTTTGTGCGTAGAGCAGAACATTTTAATGAAGAATTAATTTATAAGCACCATCACCTAAGTTTCTTTTTAATATTTACTTAAAAATATGTAACTAGATTCACTTTCTAACTCTCCATCTTGAGAAATTTTTGGAGAATGTTTCTTTATTTTTATTTTTTATTTAGGCTAGATGAAATGAAAAGGAAAAGTTTAAATTTGCAATTGTCTATCATAATACGCAAAGAAAGTTCAATTTCTTGTCGCTTTGAATTAATTATCTTTAGTCTCATCTCTCTATACATCAAACTTCTTTATTGCTCATTATGCCAAATGTCAATAGTTTTTAATCAGTCTGTCAATTATTTTTTTCTTTGTTACCTCCCTTGTTTATATAATGAGATATAAGAACTGTTTCGCTTTGAAGTTTTCTTTAATTATCACTCATAAAAGAATCTCCAACAAAGATTCTTTTTAAATGCAATCGTTCCACAATAAAATTGCTTATTCGTTTGAAAATGGTTATTTTACATTTAAATTTAAATGATCGTAGTGCTGTTGCGAAATTATTTTGTTTCTGTAGTAGTTTCTTGGTATTTTTAATACAGAAATTGCCGTTACTTTTTTTCAGGTTAAAGGGATAGGTGGAGTTTAAATTAGAATTTTTCTATAATGTATAGCATGATAGTAGATTAGCATTTTATATATGTATGCATGTCTTTAAGTACAGTATAATAAATTTGTGGATGAAAAGGAAAAACAAATGCTTTTGAAAAAAAGTAATGCATTGTATAATTCCATTTTAAATGTTCTCTTAATTATACAAAATCAAAGATTTTTTAAACATTTATTCGTTTTATTCTAATTGAGGTATCTCTTTAATCAATGTATATTTAAAAATACAATTTCTGCTTCAATTTCATGTTGTCCACTTTAAGGAAATGTCAGTTTTTTTTTGTCCTTTTAGGTTAAATTATATGGGAATTATACAATGATCTTTTCAAAGTTGCAGTCATTTTCATAAGAAAACACTATATTTAATATAACGTGGTTATTTTACATTTTAAAATTTAAATGACCTTGTTTCTCTTATAAAACTATTCTATTCATGGACTAGATACAGGTATTTAAATACAGAATCTGTCTGTTTTATTAAAGTTATAGCTTCATTTTACTGTATGCTGAAAACATATCTTTTAGTTTAAGTTTTGAAAATTCTTATTTTTGAATTCTCTGCTGTCTAACAGTTTATATTTAAACACTTAATTCTCACAGTTTACCTTTAAATGCTATGAGCTTTAAAACATTTCAATGTTGCCAGTAACTGTGTATTAATTTTCATACAGTAAAATATCATGCATCAGGATGAGAAGTCTTCAGAGAAAGAATTATTAGCCGTAGCGTTTGTAATGAATAATGTTAAAAAGTATTTGCAACTTTACGCAAGCAATACGTTTTACAGTATCTGAAATAAAAAATCGTATAAATATTAACTTACATACTTCGAACATTACAATTTTGAACAAGAATTCTTTATTTATGCGCTCCAACTTTTCTTTTTATAAGAAAATGTTAAATGTTATACGACCTTTAAAACTGTTTCATGTTGTTGGTAATTGTGTAATAATTCCTATTTAATATAGTATCATGCAGATGTATCTACATATTCGGAAAGAGAATTATTAACCGTACCATTTGTAATGAAGAATATTAAAAATCATTTGCAACTTTATGCAAGCAATTTGTTTGAAAGTATATGAAATAAAATGCCGTACACATATTAAATATATGCTTCGAACATTACGATTTTAAACAGGGATTCTTTATTTATGATGCGTTCTAACCTTTTTTTAAGTAAGAAAATGTTAAATGTTATGACCTTTAAAACCATTTAATGTTGTTGGTAATTATGTAATAATTTCTATTTAATTGAGTATCATGCAGAGGGGATCGTACATCTTCGGAAAGATAATTATTAGCCGCAGCGTTTGTAGTGAAGAAGGTTAAATCTCATTTGCAACTTAACGTAAAAATGTGTTTTAGATAGCATCTGAAAAAAATAAAAATTCTATGCAAATGCTCACTATATTTCGAGAATTGTGATTTTGTACACGAATTAATAAGCTCTAACTTTTTATTATAAAATGTTAAACGCTACAACCCATTAAACAGTTTAATATGGTGGGTAACTGTGTCATAATTTCTATTCAACAGTGTCTTAAATCTTCGTAAAGAGAATTAATTGCAGTAGCGTTTGTAGTGAAGACTGCTAAAAATCATTTGTAAACAAAACTTTACGTACAAAATACGTTTAGATAGCACGTGGAATTAAAAGCTGTGCAAATATTAACTATATTTAGAGCATGACTATTTTGAACACGAATTCTTTATGGTCTCTGACTTATTTTTCATAATAAAATGTTAAGTGTTATGATCTTTTAAGACAATTGAATGTTGTTGGTAACTGTGTAATAATTTTCATTTAACAGAGTATCATGCAGCGAGATCATAAATTTTCCCAAAGAAAATTATTAGCCGTATAGTTTTTAATTCAGAACTTTCAAAATCCCTTGTAATGTGTTCTCGGCAATAAGTTTCAGATAACATTTGGAATAAAATAGTATGCAAATATGAACTACTTTCCGAGCATTAGAAATTAAACCATGAAATTTATTTTTAGGAGCTGAAACATTAATATGATAAATTCTATGACCTTTAAAACAGTTTAATGTTACATATGTATTAATTTTCATTTAACAATGTTTCATCCAGTGGGATCAAAGGAGGATTAGCTCTAGCTTTTGTGATGCAGAATGATAAAAATCGTCAATAGGGATTAAATATCGTGCAGTTATGAACTATGTTTTGAGCACCAGTATATAATGCCTGGCATTTTGATTTAGAAGCTGTATAACGTTAAAATATTAAGGCTGTTAAAAAAAAAAAATCGCTCAACAACGCGAGACACATTTTCTGACAAACTTAAATACATGATACTGGCAGGCATGATTTTTAAAATGATTTGTAATCAAACAATTTTTTTTTCTGATAAATGAATTAAAACATGAATTATAAGACTGTTTCAGCACGGCAGTTTTTTTCTTTCCTGCGTTGTTGCGTCCGAAAGTTCTGTTCAAAAAACTAACTTTACCAGCACTTTTAGAAAATATTTCTAACTTTACCGTAACACGAAAAAAAAAACAAAAAAAAAAAAACAGTCCGATTATAAGAATACCTGCCAATTTGATACATTTACGAACAAAAATGAATTAAAAATTTTGTCAGACTGTAGCCAGTTTGGATTTGAGAACAGTCTTAAATGCTATGACCTTTAAAACAGATTTGATATTGCTCGTAACCGTGTAATACTTTTCACAATAGAGTATCATGCAGTGAGATAATAAATCTTTCTAGAGAACTATTAGATTCAGCGTTTGCAACGCAGCATAATGAAATTCGTCAATAACTATATACAAGCAACATGTTTTAGATAGCAGTTAGAATAAAATATCGTGCAATTATGCACTATGTTTTGAGCAACAGTATTTAAGACGCGATATTTTTATTTAACATTAAAAAGGTTAAATGTTATGACTTTTAAAACAGATTTAATATTGCTGATAACTGTGTAATACTTTTCACAATAGAATATCATGCAGCGTGATAATAAATCAACTTAAAGAGAATAGACCTTACGGTTTGTAATGCAGAATAATGAAAATCGTCAATAACTGTATCTAAGTAACATGTTTTAGATAGCAGTTGGAATAAAATATCGAGTAATTATGAACTACGTTTTGAGCAAAACTATTTGAAGCGCGAAGTTTTTATTTAAGAGCTTCAACGTTAAAAATGTTAAATTCTTTAAAACACATTTAATGTTGCTGGTAACTGTCTAATACTTTTCACATTAGAGTATCATTCCTTAAATCTTTCAAAAAAGAATTGTAGAATAATGGAAATCCAGAATACTGCATTGATATTTGAAACATATGGCGTTTTCAGAATTGTAACCTTTTCTCAATAATAATTAAAAATTTTAAATATCAAAGCAATTAAACGAGAAAAAGTGTATTATCTCTTTGATAATGAAAAAGGAAAATAAAATAAAATATATATAATATTTAGTGTGATAATAGGAAAAATATTTTTTTAAATGTTTTCTTTCAGCATAATTTTATTTTATTTTCGGTTTGAATTTTCTAGTTTAGTTGAAAGATTTATTTGAATTTGTTTTTTTCACTGGAACGTTAATATGCATATTTTGATTTTTTTTTAAATTAATAGAATTTATTATTGATTTTAATACACAGAAAAACGGCATGTCACTTATGATAAAGGCGATCTGTTTATAGAAATAAATCATTGTTTTTCTATGTTTGTAGTGTGTGGGAGAATCTATTACCTACTGCTGTTTATTTTAAATAAAAATGGAATGCTTACAACTTTTTGCATAAATCTACTAATTTATTTAGTTGAATTATGTATTATAGAGGTTTCTTCAATAGTTACTATTACTTTCATCTGTGGAAAAATATGTTATATACATCAAAAATATGTTATATACATCAAAAATATGTTATATTCATCATGAATATGTTATATACATCATGTGATAGACATATATATGTTATATACAATGCTTACATACTTATATCTTGTATGTAAGTATTTATGTATGTTATACAGGTGAACTTGAAATAGGGATTGACTTGAAATAGAATTTTTGGTTTCAAATTTCAAATCGGATATAATCAGACCCGTGCAGGATTATGCATCCATTTACTATTACTGCATCTGTAGCTCATGTTTTCTCATTTAAATAATTATTGTTTATATTTTGCTTCTCTAGCGTACGGCTGAAATCATTTTACGAAGCTAATATCTGTTGTTGAAAGCAAAGTTTCACTTTATTCCCTTAAGAATTGAATTTCCATTTTCTTATTAAAGTTATGCGATATCGCTAGTTTGTTATTCATGTACAAAGCTTTACAAATATAACGGAATAAATTTTTGTTTTGCATAAACGTTTTCGGTTAATGAAATCCTAAAGTTCCAGATTTAATTTTCTGTGGTTTCTTTCAAAATCTAAACTATAACTGTAATTTAGAGTCTTCTACATTCTCATTTATATTGAAATTTTTATGAAAAACTTAGAAAACTTTAAAATTATGCATTCAATTTTTTAATGAGGAATTTTAATCAGTTCAATGCAGTATAGATTCAAAATTTCTTCCATATATTTACTTGCAGACAAATTGAGATTCGAACAAATTAGTTACACTGCATAATTTTCAGTCCTGTAATTGTATTTAGATTCCTGTGAAAAACATATTAAAATGATTTTATAATTTAACACATGCTGAAAAATTGATGTATACATATATATATAAATAATAATATATATATTCATGTTTATGAACACATAATTTTATGATTGGATAGGAATAATTGGTTTTCTATTCTATTATTGAAAATAATTACTCCGCTGATTAGCAATAAAATAGTACTAAACATCATTCGTGTATTTTAATAATTATGCAGTAAAGGTTTTTTTCACAAGATGTTTTTTTTTTTTTAAAGTTTGCTTGCTTTAGTTTAATAGTTTTTTTTTTTTCAGAATATGTATACTTAAAAAAAAACATAATACGTGTATGAGCATAGGGTTGTGTTGGTTTGGAACGTATAAAAAATCGATTTTAACCATCCTGGTCAAAATATGTTACTTACCCATCATACGTAGTATAGGGTAAGTCTTGTAATCGTTTTGAAAATCGAAATTTTTTTTGACGGATTTACACGTTTCAGACACTCGAGATTCCGAAAAACATATTTTTAGAAAAAAAAAATATTGCCGTCCGTCTGTGTGTGTGTGTCTGTAAACGCTCTATCCCCCGAAAAAATTGAGATAGAGACTTGCAATTTGGTATGTACTTAGTATGTAATAATGGGAAAAGTCTATTTAATTTCAATAACCTCGATTAACCGGAACTATTTTTTTCGGACTCTCGAAATATTCGTTCTGATAAAAGGTATATAAAAATTTTCGAAATTGTTTATTTTAAGAAATGAATATAAAAGACAATAAAACTAGTCGTTGGGGGCCACCGTAATACTTACCCATCATGGATATGCATAATGTAAAATATTAAAATAAAAAATGTGTAAACTACTTATAAAATGCATTGCAATTCAAATAAAATCGAGGCTTGATAACGTCACAAACTTTAAAGGCTCGATTACTGAATTGCTTGAAAGAAACATCCTTATAACTCCAAAAATAATAATCCTATTAACTAGCGGTTTATTGCATCTGATTAAGCGTCAAATTTCCAATTAAAATATATCTTTGAAGTGAAATTTGGATGAAATACAGGGTCATGAAAAATTGAAGAGTGTGGAAAATAGGATTCCAAATATCTCGACAACTAATTATCCGATCGACTTCATGCTTTATGCAAAATGTATCTTTTTCTATTGTCTTTTATATTCATTTCTTAAAATAACCAATTTCGAAAATTTTTATATACCTTTTATCAGAACGAATATTTCGAGAGTCCGAAAAAAATAGTTCCGGTAAATCGAGGTTATTGAAATGAAATAGGCTTCTTCCCATTATTACATACTAAGTACGTACCAAATTGCAAGTCTCTATCTCAATTTTTTCGGAGATAGAGCGTTTACAGACACACAGACACACGGCATTTTTTTTTTTTTCTAAAAATATGTTTTTCGGAATCTCCAGTGTCTGAAACGTGTAAATCCGTTAAAATTTTTTTTTCGATTTTCAAAACGAATACAAGACTTACCCTATACTACGTATGATGGGTAAGTAAAAACATAAATTTTGCATAAAACATGAAGTGGTTCGGATAATTAGTTATCGAGATATTTGAATCCTATTTTCCACACTCTTCGATTTTTCATGACCCTGTATTTCATCTAAATTTCACTTCAAAGATATATTTTAATTGAAAATTTGACGCTTAATCAGATGCAATAAACTGCTAGTTAATAGGATTATTATTTTTGGAGTTATAAGGAGGTTTCTTTCAAGCAATTCAGTAATCGAGCCTTTAAAGTTTATCACGTCATCAAGCCACGATTTTATTTGAATTGCAATGCATTTTATAAGTAGTTTACACATTTTTATTTTAATATTTTACATTATGCATATCCATGATGGGGTAAGTATTACGGTGGCACCCAACGACTAATTTTGACTGGGAAAAGAAACTAATATTTTTTTTTTCCTTGATTAATTTAGTACAGCACTTAGAAGGGTTTGTCAATACAGTATTTAGCAATATTTAATACAACATTTGGAAGTGTTTGCAAATATTTTATTCAGTACCACACTTTAATTTTAATTACTTTATGATTAAACCGCACAGAAATATTTAAAGATAAGTAATTATCGTAAACACTGAAAAAAAAAATTGATTACATATCCAATATTATATAAAAAGTGAAGAAACTAAATAACATTAAATATTAAAAAAAATAATATTTTAAAAGTTTTATTTAGAATTGAGAATATATATATATATATATATATATATATGACACAAGTAATGTTGTTTAATTAAGCTTAGAACGATTTCATAGTTTATTCTGAATCATATCAAACTTGGAAAATAATATTTTTACGCATGAAGAGTTTGCAAAACCATTCATCAGGTGCATTATGTAATCTACAAATTCCAAACTGATATTTTCTATTTTCTTTTTTTTTTTATCAATACCTACCAAATGTATAAGCTACACTTTCAGAAAAATAAGATTTTTGAAATTTATGTTTCTGTATGAAATAGTATGACAGAAGTCAAAAAATTCCATCTATATTTAATACTAATTGAAATCTAGTTGAAAATATAAATAATAAATATTAAATAACTAACAAAATATTAAACAGTATTAATTATCATTAAATCTAGATAATATATGATATTAATGTTAGCATAAATATACAGTTTGACCTATTTATGTAAAATAAAGTGACTTAGTAGAGTTTTAACTACTTTTTAGTTTTTTTTTTCCTGACAGTTTTAGACGGTTAAAACCAGTTGTGATCACTGTCCCAGTCAAAATTACATCCCATGTAGCTGTTTTTGTAATCTTTACAGCCTTTTTACTGACGAGTGTTAGGTATTTTATTCATTCGTTCAAAAATGTGTAACTCGTAATTTCATTCGTAAATATATTATGATTTACTCATAATTTTATAGAAATAATCCGCATAATTAAAAAGTTAAGAAAATAATTTGTTTCCTCCTAAATTATATTTATATTCTCTTACTGAGCTGAAATTTTCTTATTTCTGCTAATTTTCTATTTGTTTGCAATGTTTCAAGAAATCAACCAAACTATGAGCGTTTCAGATAAATAGTCTTACAATTTCAGATATTTCAGGTTTTCTTCCGTCAGTTTTTGAAATTTCGAATTTAACTATAATATCAAACGATAAAATGTAACAACTTTACAATCTCATGTATAATGAACACGTTATATGAATTTGGAAAACTTTAAAATTGATCATTAAATTTTCTAGTGAAAAACTGTAATCAGTTCATTGCCATAGATTTTTTTATTTTCTATGTTTACAACCCGTCGAGACTCGATAAATTTAATTACACATACAGGGTTCGTTGATATATATCATGATATATATATCCGATATTTATTTTCAAAATATCAAGATTTTTGATATTTTCGATATTTTCACATTATTTGATATTTATTTTCAAAATATCAAGATGTTTGTTATTTTCAATATTTGATATTTATTTTCAAAATATTAGTGATATTTTTTAGCAAGATATTTTAGTCAAAACATGAAAAACAATGAAATTTTCAACTGATATTGACTGTTCCATTCTGTAGATAAAGAACAGTCGTCTCTGATAGTGACTTTTCTAGCTAAAGAAAAAAAAAAAAAAATCTTAGCTTCGTTTGAAGTTTTAATTTTTAAATGTTGATTATATGGGACTAATAATTATGTAGGACATAACTAATTCAGGACAGATATAGAAAGATAAACTGTCTAATTTAGATAATCAGTTCTATACAGCTTCATTAAAAAATAATCAATTTTTGGTTTTGGTGGTGTTGAGCTGAAATTGTACAACATGTTAGGGAATAAAAAAATAAGCTGACATTTATGTTTGAATTTTTGCATTAAAAAAACTATTTTGTATTTAATTTTTTGTTTTATAAATTTCCGATTTCTTGATAGTTGATACTGAAACTTATAGTAATTTTATTATAAGTGTATAAAGCAAATTGTTTCTGTTTTGTTGATTATAGTTGATCTTCAATTTTGTTCAAAAAAAAGAAAAAGGGGGGGGGAAGCAGTTTTAGTATATTGTTTAAGCTTTCATGTTAAGTGCAATATATTTTAGTTTCTAATATATATTATTGCTTGAAAATATTTATTATCAGCAGTAAGTTAACTATTTTGAAAATATCGGATATATATCGAAAATATCGGATATATATCAAAATATCGGATATTTTTGATATTTTCGAAAATATCATGATATTTACGAACCCTGTACACAGCATAATTTTTCGATACTGTACAGTAATCTGTTAACATTCGCGAGGGTTACGTACCAGGAAAACCTCACGAATGTCAAATCCGCGAATGTTGAATTTATCTCTCTGCACTAAAAAGGGAGTTACGTTCTATAAAATTTTAATTAGAGTGGTACAGCATTTGAAAGAACAAAAGAATATGTACTATTAACAATACGTTATGCATAAATATATATAGAAGGTGAATGTACACACATATTCATAAATATGAAATTTATTTATTGAAGATAATTAAAATTAACTGATTGGAGAAATAGTTACAGCAAAAAAAAAATATAGGTTTTTGTATAAAGTAATTTCTACTCTCTCTATTCGCAAAGCTATGATAATGTATTAGTGGGTGATACAATATTAAAACAATGGGTGATACAATGTATGCGATAGAATATTAAAATACGATATTTAAATACAGCTAAATTCTTTGGAAACGCTTTTATTTGACATCTAACAGCAGCTTCAGCTTCATCTCTACTAAAACCTGCTTATTTTAAATTAACAGATTGAAGATGCCGTTACATTACCACTTCTAATATCCCCATTGCAATGAGTATTCTGCTGCTGTTATTATTTTGCTTTATTACAGCACTCTATCCTTTTTCAGTTGACAACTAAAAATTGATTTGTAAATAGATGCTAAGAAAACACAAGGGAAATAATATTTAACCACTATAAATTCTGAAATAAGAAAGGGTAATAATAATAAAAGAAATCGTGAATAACCAAGTCAGATTCTCGCGAATGTTACGTTTTTTCCGCATTTTCATATTCGCGAATAATCAAAATTCGCGAATGTTAAAGCCGCGAATGTGTTGAGGGACTGCCGTAGTTGCATTTACAGTCCCTGGCCAAATTATTAGGCGCAATTGTTTTTATTATAATTTATTAAATATCTGGAAAGATACATGAGGAATTATCTTGAAACTTCAGGAGTGTAAACAACATAATAAACGTCATATATTTCCGCGAAGATTTTTTCTCGAAACCCCATAAGGGACCGTCAACAAATTGAAGAAAAACGAATATCTTTTGGATAACCCTGTAAAAACTAATGTTGCAAAAAGCATTCAAACTGTAGATTATGATTAAGTGGCTTATTGTAATAATTTGGGTTCATTTTTATGAAGATAGCATGTATAATCGAAGATAAATTCACGTTTTTATAAAAACAGTCCCAAATTTTACCAAGTTTTTTGCTTATAATTTGCAGAGTTTTTAATATAAAAACAAGTTATTTTCAGAAAATATGACAAACAAAATTATACACAATACCCTGCAATCAGAATTAAAAAATAATAAAAATTGTATGAAAAATGAGCAGATTTACTAAATATTGTTTCACTGCGCATGCGCGAATTCAATCAAAATATACTGTGCATAATATATTAGCTTAATGTATAGACCAACTTTTATGAAAGTCTCAAAAACATAGCTTGAAAATTCTGATAGTAGTCGTCGATAGAATAAGCTCGAAATTCGCTGTTCCCAAAAGGAAGCAAAAAGATAATGGGTTGTATCCAAATATACAATGAGAGACACTTCATTCTTATTATGTCAACTTTCATAAGCTAGTATATTTGGATACAGCCCCTTATCTTTTTGCTTCCTTTTGGGAACAGCGAATTTCGAGCTTATTCTATCGACGACTACTATCAGAATTTTCAAGCTATGTTTTTGAGACTTTCATAAAAGTTGGTCTATACATTAAGCTAATATATTATGCACAGTATATTTTGATTGAATTCGCGCATGCGCAGTGAAACAATATTTAGTAAATCTGCTCATTTTTCATACAATTTTTATTATTTTTTAATTCTGATTGCAGGGTATTGTGTATAATTTTGTTTGTCATATTTTCTGAAAATAACTTGTTTTTATATTAAAAACTCTGCAAATTATAAGCAAAAAACTTGGTAAAATTTGGGACTGTTTTTATAAAAACGTGAATTTCTCTTTGATTATACATGCTATCTTCATAAAAATGAACCCACATTATTACAATAAGCCAATTAATCATAATCTACAGTTTGAATACTTTTTGCAACATTAGTTTTTACAGGGTTATCCACAAGATATTCGTTTTTCTTCAATTTGTTGACGGCCCCTTATGGGGTTTCGGGAAAAAATCTTCTCGGAAATATATGACGTTTATTATGTTGTTTACACTCCTGAAGTTTCAGGATAATTCCTCATGTATCTTTCCAGATATTTAATAAATTATAATAAAAACAACTGCGTCTAATAATTTGGCCAGGGACTGTAGATTCATTCTCAAAACATATTCAAATAATTCTACGAGTTCACATACATGCTTTAAAATTGTCTTATATATGTTCATGATTCATGTTTATGATTGGAATAGGATATATTTTATTTTAGCTGCACTGAATGTACTTTCTCTCCATTAATACAAGTGATAACTCCGCTTTCCCTTTATAAAAGAATTATAAGCACGGACATTCCAAGCTTAATGCGGTAAATTTTCTATAGATGTCCCTCGTTTAGGATTATCATTTTTTTTTTCATAGTAGGATGGTGTCGAATTTTTGAAAAATAAGTTTGCAGAAAATGCCGAAAGAGGAAATAACATCAAAAGAATTCCAAGAAACTTTTCAAAAATTAGAATTCCTCAGACAGCTTTTGATTCATATAGACCAAGACATCAGTGGGAGTATGCAAGTGCACAGATGATTATAAAATCAAGTTTTGTGTTACCGCAAGATGGAAAACAAAAACTGCCATTGTTCAAGTGATAAGTTTTTGCTTAAATAAATTAAAATATGTATATGTTTGAAGTAATAAAATGTTTTTACAACAAGTTTTAAATCAAATTATGTAAATTTTTAAAAATTAACCTAACGTAAATAACTTAAATAAATGTAGCAATGCAGAATTAAAATTAACTTTTCAATGTTTCTCAACTGTTACTTATTAAAATAGCTCACATGTTTATGTTATTAGAAGTTAATGAAAATTAGAGAAACTTTTCTTACAGCTTCAAATCAAGCTGTAATATGCACTTTCGAACACGAATCCATCAAATACAATATCGTAGGATATTATTACATTGTCTATTTATCCATATTGTGCTTTTGAGAAAGTTTACTGTGAATCTATTGGAGTTTTTTGCATTTAATGTATGTTTCGTTAAGTGCGATAATCTCGAGGGATTAATTAACTGAACTAATCGAGGGAAAGCGGTATTATTTGTGTATTTTAATAATTATGCAGTGAGTTTCACTGTAAGTTTCTACATTTTGCTTCCTTTAGTTGAATAGCCTTTCCTTCCATATATATTTGAGTATGGTTAAGAGATCCCACCATACTCGCCTAGCCATAAGAGGACACAGCATTTTTCCACGAGAAGCCTCTTGACGTAGGTGACCGTAGATCCCAGAATGGAGTTGCTGATATACATTTTCGCAACTCTGGGCCTAGGAACAAATTAATAAAGCAAACCTCAGATTTCATTTCGAAGTGGCAGTGATCAGACGGGTCTTGCATGAGCTCTTAAGACAGAGAGCCGAGCTGCAACGAAATAGGACAGATGGTCTGGTCGAAATTCTCAATTTTGCCGCGGTTAACTTGCCGCAAAAGCCTCTTCCCCCCCTTAACTTTGTAAATAGCTGTCTTATATTGAAGTGTAATAGTAATCAAGAAGTATTAAACTTCTGATATTCATTAAATATAGCTTTAGTCATTCTTTACATTTATTTAAAAGAAACGTGTAATGTTTATATGTAACCTTTGATAATTTCTTACTGAAGAGTACCATATATTTTATATATTTATTTTATACGTATAGCTCACATTTTCTTACATAAATACACTTTCTGTTTATATTTTACAGACAAACTCACGGTTGAGACAATTTGATAGAGACAAGCGTAATTGGTGAAAATTAAGAAAACTTTCTTCTCTCACGTGGATTGCATTTCCATTTCCTTACCAAAATTACACATTGTTGCTAATTTATTATTCATTTACACTGTACTCGAGATCTACCAGAATAAATTCTTAGTAGGTTATATAAGCGTTTCGAATAAATGAAGTTTTAAAATGTGTTAATCAGTTTTCTCTGGTTTCGTTTGAAATCTAAACTATAAGTATAATTTCAAAGGGAAAGTTTTATGTCTGTACAATCTCAGCTAAAATAAATGCTTCATACGAATTCGGAAAGGGTTAAAATTATGCGTTCCTGGAAAGAAATTTTAATCAGTTCACTGCAACACAGATTCTGAGTTGCTCCTAAGTGTTGGTCTTAAGTATAGCTACTGAATTAGTTTCACTGCATCATTTTCATTCAAATTGTTTCTGTAACTGCAATTAAATTAACACACAAAATATTTTGGAGTTATTCTACAATTTCACCACATGTTTTAAAATTATTGTTTATAAAGTATGTTCAGGAAGATCTAATTTTACGATTGTTTATTTAAACTTTTAACTATGATTAAATTTACGCTAACCTAGCATAAAACTGTCCCACTTGGCCTAAGCCAAATAAACACGTTTTGAATCAGAAAAATTATTTAAGAGGTCCTCCTTTACAGATGATGGTCATCCGGAGAGGGCATCATCTTCGAGGCTGAAATTTCGGTGCTTAGACTTCTCAAACCACTTTCGAACTGTATTAACTGAAACAGCACTTTGTCTATCTACGGCACAAATTTTACGAGCAGTCTGACTAGCATTTTTGCCTTTCTTGAAATAAAAGAGCATAATATGACGGAAATTAACTTTTTGGTTCTCCATTCTTAGCACTGCACTGAAACAAAAATCATGCCACAACCAAACGAGAATGATGCAGCGCAAGCAGAAAAGCCCAATGTACATATCTGGCTCGTTCAAGGTCACTCATTATCAGCAATAGCAAAATGACTAGATGAAACCGCGCTTCGCTTTTTGAAAAACCGCAGAACTTTCCGGATGACCCAATATTTATTTTGTTTTCGATAAATTGATATATATATATATATATATTTCTTTTGCCGTATTTTAAAAAGAAACTAAGTAAGATTACATATAATACTTTGATATGGATAGAGTATTTTTTAACATTAATTAGATATTTTTTATTTGTGAAAGTCGCGCCATAACAGATCACTTACATTTGTTTTTATAAATCATGAACTTTAAAACTTTCGCTGGTGGAAATGTCGCCTTATTTAAAATACAACGTCCAGAGGATTTATATATTTTATTACTATTACACAAGATGGCGTAATGCATATCCAAATAATAAAATAAATGAAATCTGCAGAAAGAAATCAAGGTAATCTAATACAAAACCTATAAGGTGGAATGTAGTAGTCAGTCTAAGAACACTGTAGCCGAACAAGGGAACCAGCACTATGTGTAAGCTTCGAATTAATTTCCTCTCAAATTCTAAATATAAAAAGAAATTGCTTTCGGGATAATGCTATTTCGGTTTTCTAAAACACTTTATCTTTTGTATTGTGTCACAAATAAATGTGTATTATGTATATGTTGATCTCGTTTATTTTCAAGCATTTTGTTATTGAAGGGAATTGTATATGTGACATATTCATTTTATACTATGAAGTCATATTGCCTTATGGAAATATGTTCCATTCACATGTTGCCTTTTTAGCGTACTGTTAAAATAATTCCATTGAGAGAATCATTTCTGCTTAAAGCAAAGAAAAGATTTGTTTCTTTTAGGTAGATTTCGTAAGAAATACTACCTATTACATTCTCCCCTAAGTTGGAATTTTTGAAAAATTTTTGCAGATCTACGCCGATTATGACTCCCAGAACCCAAAACCACCCCCAGTTATCTATCTATCTATCTATGTCACTTTTTTATGGACACGATAACTCAAAAAATTCTGCACAAATCTCTTCTAAACTGATACATAAAATCAAGGGACATAAAATGTCGGTCAAGTTCGTTAATGGGCAAAATCGAACCAAGGGGGGTGGGAAATGGGGGGCTTTTGTGAAAACAGAAAAAATCCCACAATTTCTTAATTATGATATGTATCGAATCTGTTTAAAGTTGTTATTACTTCTAGGAAAAGGGCCGAAAATTTATGTATAACAGATTTTTGATATCATTAAAAATGGCCCCAAGGTGGGGAGGGGGGGGAAGGGGTTTTTAGAAGAAAAAAATTCATAACTTCGTCAATTCACAAGATATCTAATCCACTTAGATTTATTATAAATCCTCGTAATATTATCTACAACTTTTATACTGACAAGTTTTTTATAGGATCAACCCTTATAGCAAAAAAAAAAAAAAAAAAAAAAAAAAAATCTTTGCTGGCTCCGCCTGCGAACAAGGTAGGTTCCGAATTGGGCGGTTCCAACTATCGCATCATGGCAAAAATGTCATATTTTTCTGCAATTCCTAACAAACAGGCGCCCCACGGTCTGCGTCTTCGAAATCTACCTGTGCCTGTAGGCCGAGCCGTCAGAGATTTTTTTATTATAATTTAAATTTCCATTTTTTTTACTAAAATTACACAGTGGAGTCTTAAAATGTGTGAATTTAATTTTGTATTGTCTCTTTTGAAATCCAAACTGTAACTACACTTTCAAACGGTGTTCAAATTGATGCTGGATAAAACAATGAAATAGAAGCTCCATACAATTTTAAAAAAGCGTTGAAATTTATAATTTTTAGTGAGAAATTTTAACACGTATTTTGATTTGCTCCACACTGTTTCTGAGACGCCTATTGAGGTTTTAACAAATTACTAATTGCACTACATAATTTTCTATTAACATAAATGCATTTAGTTTTACATAGATTTTATTAAAATAATTTTATGATATCACATATCTTTTAAAATTACCGCTTATGATCCATGTTTATGAACACACAATTTTAAGATTAAGATTATTTCAGCTGTACTGAACCTGTCCCCCGTCGATTACTATTATAATTATCAAGTGATGAAAGTGATAAAAGCTGTTATAAACAATACTTATGTAATTTAATAATTATATACTGATCTTCGTATTCGTTTTTGCGTTTTTCATATACATTAATTCAATACAGTATTTATATCCAAATTGAATTTTCTTAAAGGGTTCTATTACATGCATATGTAGCTCTGTTGCAATGTTTAGTTACTATCTTACTAAAGTTCTATGTATTTCATGCATGTATTTTAAACTGTTATAGTGTTTTTTTATGTAAATAATTTTAATTCACGTTTTGCATATAAACATGCAGTTGAATTAAATTCATAGAGATAATCTCTGTTGTTGAAAAGTGAGGAAACAATTTGTTCCTTTTATAATTGAAAATTTTCCGTTTAATCACTAAAATTACACATTGTTGCTAATTTATTATTCGTTTGCAGAGTGCAACAAATCTGCCGGAATAAATTCTTAAGTTTTACGAACATTTCGAGTAACTACAGCCTTAAAATGTAGAATTTTAATCTTGCATAGTATCGTTTGAAATTTAAACTGTAAGTACAATTCCAAATGGTAAAGGCTGGTGACTCTATAATCTCATCTAAAACGAAATGTTTAAACATTTTTGCGTTTAATTTTCTAATGAGAAATTTTAACACGGGTTTCGAGTTCACGGGTTTGTCTTCTCTTTATTTTTTAAACTCCCATTGACATTCTCACAAATTCACACTGCATAATTTTAAGCTTCCATAATTGCATTTGTACTTAGAACTAATTAAAATGATTTTACGATTTCAAATAAGTTTTAAAGTTATCATTTACGATCTACCTTGATAAACACACAATTTTGAACATGGAATTTTTTTATTTTAACTACACACCCTCTCTCTCTGTAAAAAGTACCGACAGTAAGTTGCCGGAACACCCCTGTAATTGACAGAGATTTTACCGTTATTTGACGAAATTTTCGTTTTTTGACTGGAGAATTTCAGGTAATTTTGAGATCAGGTTCACGATTGTTTCGTGTTTTGAAGGAAAAAGAACATACGTAAAAATTCGATTTCTAATACAAAAAAGCTCTGTGAAGCATAGGTGCCAGAACACCCCTATGATTTGGCGAAAATACAGTTTTAGATTGAACGATTTCGGATAATTTTTACGTTAAATTGGTGAATTTTCTCCATTTTCTGGGAAAATAGGCAAATCAAAGGGGAAATATTCGTGTTTTAACGAAGTATAATCAACGGAGAAATTCGTTCAATTCGTGGATTTTTTTTGAGCGTGGTAGATCGACTGTGACTGAGTATAGAGTATTATTGTATGTAATATTTTTTCCTTACATTCTGGCTGTAAAATATTCATAAATATCATTTATGCATTTTGATAATTATCGGCTTCCATACACGCTTACTATATTTTGCATATTTTAGTTCACTGAAGTTTTATCTTCTATACAATGCAGTGTGTTTCCGAATTAATAGAACAAACTTTCTGGGGTGATAATTCGCGCCAACGAATAATTTTTATATAGGGTCACAATCCCCTTATTCATTCAAAAAAAAAAAGGGGGGGGGGTATTTCATTCCAAACTGAACACGGATTTCCGTTCATAACTTAACATAAATAAATAATATATTTTCAATAGACTTACTAAGTCTTATGTGGAATATGAAGAATATCACGAGAAGTGATGGAAATGGTCGCCTTTCGCGTCCAAACAACACTGAGGTAAACTCTTTTCAACGTTGATGGTACATACGGTATCACTGAACAATTTAGAGTGTACTTACAACACTTCTCATGGTATCATTGCGTTTCATACAAAGCAAAATTAATCTGATGAATATATCGCTAAAATATATTCATCATTGTTAACGTCGTGAACAAAAGTTCCTTTGCAGCTTGTAGTAAGACATCTGGTATTTTTGAATGCATAAATGGATTGCGATTCTGGTTTTCTATGCAAAACTTGTTTTTCTTGACGCATATAATCACACCTAGAAAATTTATTCAATTAATTAGGAATACCTCGTATTTCCTTAAAGGGAACCGTAATGTGTATATTTGTATCTCTTTTCAAATATTTAGTACTTTCTTACTGAACTTTAAACTTGTACTTTAAATATTTGTTTAAATTTATATAACTCATATTGCCTCATGTAAATTTACAAGCAATTTACAAGCTCTGTTCCCTCATGATCTGGATTTCCATTTTCTATCTAAAATTGTATAAGGATGTTAATTTATAACTCGGTTACAATAATATATAAAATTGTATAAGGATGTTAATTTATAACTGTTTTACAATATATATAAGATATCAAACAGGACATATAAATGTTTTAGAAAAATGAAGACGTAAAGTGTTCGAATTAATTTTTAATAGTGTCTTTTGAAATTTAAAGTGATACCGATAATTTAAAGAGGGAAAGTTTCGTGTCTCTTCAATTTCAGCTGAAATGAAATCTTAAACAAGCTTTGAAAATCATAAAATTATGCATTCAATTTTCTAATGAGAAATTTAATTCAGTTCGTTGCAGTAGTGATTTTGCATTGCCTCCGATTGTTTATTTAGACACATATTAACATTCAAATAAATTATTTACATTGTATAATTTTCAGATCCTATACATTTAGATTCATACATGCAGCTTGGTATAATTATTTTACGACTTTACATGTGTTTTAAAACCGTTCAAGAAAATTCTATCGTTGCTTTTCTATATTTATCAAAGCATAATTTGATAATTGTAGTAAAATATTCATATGATATTATTATCGATATCAGTCAATATAAAAATAAATCAATATAAAAATTATACATTCAAATAATTTGTTCACACTGCGTAAATTTTAGCTTATAATTGTATTTAGATTCATACATAAAACTTTAAAATAATTTTACGATTTTACATACTTTAAAAATCTCTAAGAAAATCCTATCATGCCAAGAGGTGGAAGGGAAACACGGGGTTCTTTCTTTAAATACATGGTAATAAATTATCAATAGTCCCGTTTTATAGCAATAAATTGTCTTCAATGGAAATATTTATGGCACACGTATTCGTGTGGTATGGCGCCTCGGAAAATATTGCTGACACACACATTTGTGTGCCACGGCAGTCAGTGTGTTAAATTACTCTTACACCTTGCTTTGGAAAAAGAATATCAGATTTGAAGGGTCGTGAACTTGTAAAATATATATTTTTTTTATTTGAACAGTTAATGTTATTATATGGACTAAAGTCCATTTAAATTGTTAGAATATTTTGATTTAAACCGTGTTCAGACGGCAACATAAATTGTTCTTGTTTTAAATAATTGTAAATGTTGTAAATATATATGCAGTCGAACTCGTTACAGAGGAGCACGGCTAAAACGTGGACGCTGTTAAAACGAACAATTTTCACGTTAAAAATAGTTCATCATCTAAACAAAATCAAGGTTTTCATGCTTTTTACGATCTACAAAAGCAGAATCACGGTTAATGCGACCAAAACATCTGTTCATTTTCGGCGAAAAGTAAGGTAGAATTAGGAGAAAAAAAAACTTTTGTAATCGAGAGCTGTTCTTTGTTTGCGATATTTCTACATTACAACTGTCTGTCAAAGTGTAATAATTTATCAATTTTACCAGACAAAATTTCAACTTCCCCAAGGCCCCCTCTACCAAGAAAATGCAAAGGAATGACCTGAGGTTTTGAAAGGCTGAAAGAAAACACGGAGAGATAAGGACGTTTCAATTTCCGCCTCATTTATACAACTGAGTCATTGAACAAAATCTTTATTATTTTTTTCTTTAAATCTGGACTCTTGGACATAGTAACCAGCCTTTTAATATGAACAGGATATGTGAAATCAATAGCTCGAAAATTACAGTGACTGTTGCATTTTGAGCCGAATCTTTTCGGGAAAAAGGTTAGCGATCAGTTACATTACCGTACGTCGTTCATGTCCTTTGGAATTACTAGATCGTCAGAGACACTGACTTCAGTAATGTGATTTTTTCCGAAAAAAAGACCTATCTAAACAAAATTAAACACACAAAGATAAGGCTAAATGTTTTATATTAATGTTATCATATTACGGTAATTTTAGCATTGAGATAAGTAGAACAATTAATAATAGTAATTAGTTGTGTGTGTCTTTTAAGATGTCTTCATGGGTATTCCGAGAACTTTTATAAATTTCTTGCTTCACGTATTAATAGAGTTCGACTGTATATAATTTTTTTTTAACAAAACCCTTTTTCTCGCTTAGGTGTTTAAATTACGTTGAAACTCATTTTGTTTAGCGTTTTTGACCACACAGTCAAAAAGTTTATTGCTTAAAAGTGAGGCTGCTTCGTACAGAAAATCATTCTTAAATCATTTTTCCACCTTGTTTTGAAAAAGGGATGTCAGAATTGAAGGGTCATAAAACTCCTCAAATAGATATTTTATTTGAGCAGTTAATATTATCATATGGATATGTATATTATTATTCATGTATATTGTATTATATGTATTTAAATTGCTAGAATATTTCGAATTAAACCGTGTTCGGGCAATAGTATAAATTATTTTTGTTTTTAACAATTGCAAATGTTGTACATATATATGTTATAATTCATGAAATCGTTGAAGAAGATTGGCGATAAGCTGTATAGAATTGCAGCCGCATTATATAAGTGAAAGTAGTTGTTCTTTCGTAGAATAAATATGGTCGCAGTCGTCGTTCATTCGAAGCATAAATATAGTGGCAGTCGTCGTAAAGGATCCAGGCAATGAATTGATATCGTGGATGTTTCTCCAGGATGTAAAAAACAAGAGATTTTAGAATTCCATGTTTTTATTTAAATAATCGTCGTAGAAGCAGTCCTCACATGATTTAAATGGGCAGTGCTATCTCTCACTGAATTAGTTGTCACAAGCTGTTCTTAAAATACGCCGAACATGATCATAACTCTCGACAAACTATTAGGTTTAAATTATTTAGAATACAGGATGAGTAAAACACGCAGCCAGGGGACTGTTAACACTTGCAAAAACCGACCAAAATCTGAGTGAAGCACGATTGCACTCGCTTTTTGTGAATAAGCCGAAAGATACCAAATCATGACGTAGCGCGCGCTCTAACCAATGTGAGAATATGGAATACGTGTACAATCTACGTCATGACCAATGAGGATGATGAAGTAAATAGTTCCAACACATTCTAAACGGATGCATTTTAAAGTGAAAAGAAACGAACGCGCGAAACTCGGAAAGACTAAAGGGAAAAAATAATAATAAAATGGTTTTCGAAAAAACATTCGAATTCACAGAAATGATCAGAATTTATGATATCATTTAGGAGTAACTGAGAGCTTTATATTTAAGTAAATTGGGCAAAATGATAATTAATTTAAGGGGAATTTAATAGAATTAAACAGAATTAGCGATAGATGTTATTAAGGAATAAGGAATTAGTGGAACTGGTGGTAATTTATTATAAAACAGAGAAACATCGCGAAGGAAGATTTAATAATGTAACAATATAATCAAACTTTTTGTTGATAATAACTGTTAAATCACAGGAAAATCGACAATATATATGAGCCAATAATTATAATACAATACAAAAATGTATATATCCAAGAATGTAAAATACATAAATTGAAACAAAAGTGAAAATAAATAAAAGTATATGGAGAAAAAATCCACGAGCAGAGCGTTGAAATATTACAAGAAGAAAATGGAAACTTTATATTGCGAAACACATTATCAAGGGAACTATTCCACAACATAAGTAAATCGTAATTGATTTCTGTTTGAGTAAAATAAGCCGTTGAGCATAATTTACTTTACTCAAATTGCCCGATCAACCACGAAACTACAGGTTAAAGAATTTGAATTAAGAATAGATAAATATTGAAAATCAAAACATGAGAGATGCAATATCAATTACTATATTTTGACAAAACCCTTTTTCTGGCTTAGGTGTTTCGAAAATTACGTTACTTATTTCAGTTGAAACTCATTCATTGTTTAGCGTTTGACCACGCAGTCAAAAAGTTTATTGTTTAAAAGTGAGGCTGCTTCGTACAGAAAATCATTCTTAAATCATTCTTCCACCTTGTTTTGAAAAAGGGATGTCAGAGTTGAAGGGTCATAGAACTCGTAAAATAGATCGCGGTGTGGGCCCATTCCGGCTGCACGTTTTCTTCTGCTCGTTCCTTTCTCACGGCATGATTCAGCTGCGTGCAAAATTGCTCAACAGTTTTGCTCGTTGTATGGGATAGGTCTTATTTATGCCATTGAATCTTACATTAGACGCTTTCTTACCTCATGTGCAGTTGTATTAGGGTTTATAATGACATTTTGATGATAATTTTTTCTACGATTGAGTTTATGCTGTGAATTCTTATGCTATTTACTATCATTGTGTTTCTCAGACTTTAAAGTATTCATATTAACATTCTCCATATCGATTCCATCTAAATCTCCTAAAAATTCTTATAATGAAGACATAAATAATTATATCATAGCTATGTGACTGCATTAAAATGTAAATGGGTGACGTTTAGATACATTTAACAGCATAATTATTGTAATAATTCTTAATTAATGTTTTTTTTTATTGCCATCATAAGTAGTCTTATCATCTTCTCTTCATTCTTTTTTTTTTCTTATAAAAACTGATCAGTTTTATGATAAGCGTGCCGGCTAACTTTGTGGAGAACCTTGGAACAAAAACTAGAAAGTTCTAAGCGGCACAATGTGTGGTCTTTAATGATTTTTCTGTCTTTACTTATCGTGTAAGAGCAACTTGACTAAGTCTTCCTTAAAAGTCCTCCTGGAAAGTATTTTTCATGACTAGAACTTTAAATTAATATCTGTTTTTGAGGTTCTGACTTACATAATCCAATCATCAATGTACACATTGCCCATGTGTGAAATTCCAGGGCCAAAGTCAGCCATTTCTAACTAATGTAGCATTAACAGGATGACCATTTAAGATTTTTTTTTAGTTTACAAAATGCGTAACGAGAATATAACTGATTCTTTTCCAGAAAATATACTCTCTGTTAAAATAACTTGCTTTTCAGAAATTTTTGTGTTTTATGTGGATCACTTCTAGAATCCGTGAAATAAGTTATTCACATTCGTCTCTTTCTATGTAATTGTGTTAATGATTCCACTTCATGTTTTTATCAGTTTTTACCCTTTTCTTGAGAAAAAAATATTAAGTGCAATTAATGAAATAATAACAAAAATGAATAATAATAGTTGCGTGAATGTGATCAGTAACTTAGTATTAAAAAAAGACATCGATTATCATCGATTATCAGTTGCAATTATAAAAATAATTTCAAGTCTATTCATAGATCATGAAAAAAATGCTGTAAGTAAAAAGTTATTGTATTTCCTGAATTTTAAATAAAGAGATAATAAAAACAGGGTACATAGTTAAGTCTAAAAAAAGTTATTTAAAATAATTATATTTTTATTACGAATGTTTGTGAATAAGCACTAAAGCAATTATAGTATAAGTAACTAATTAAAAGGCAGAATGGTAATAACTAGCATCGGGAGAAAAATACAATTATTTTGTGTAATTAAATTAGAAACAACTGTTTCCATTTAGTTGTTTTTAAAGTATATTTTAAAGACAAAGATCTATATTGAATAATTTTAACTTTAATAATAATCATTTTCGATGTAATGTTAATTAAAACAATTATTATGCTTCATTGGAGCGACATAACATGGGCAGAAAGAATCTAAATCTTAGTTCATTACTGCACAATAAAGTGATAAATTAAAAACCATAAGCCTGTTCAACATTTCACTGCAAAATGTAATAAAAATAAAACCACAATCCTGGTTCAATCCTTTATAACCTTTTCCCATAAAATTGACGTAGAGAAAAACTAAAACGTGGTTCAACCTTTCATCAAAAAATTGGTTTCGAAAAAAAAAAAAAAAACCTAAATAATGTTTCAAACTTTTATCATAAAATTGATTTAAAAAGAAAAAAATGTTAATGATGCTTGAATCTTTTACCATAAAATTGGTGTATATAAAACCTGAATCATGGCTCAACCTTTCATCATAAAATTTGTTCAACATTTCACTAATATAATAGTCCTTGGGAAATCGGTACTAAACAGCTGAAACTTACCGCCAAACTTGTCTTTGTCGAAATGTTATTAATAAATTCTACTCTAAGTGCATAATGTCAGAAATGAAGTTTCAGTATGTAAACAGATTGAAACACACATCAGGATCAAAGAGCTGTTGGATTGTTACAAAATTCATTTTCACAATTTCCCCTTTAAAAGCATTTTTTGCTGTAAAAAAAATGAGTCTTTAATTTTTTTCCTTGGTATTTTCTGTGAAGCAATTTCACTGTCGCCCACACCTCTCCTACCATGCAATTCCAAGAATATGACTGTGCAGGAATTGATACCAATGATATTTACTTTTTTGGCTCTTGCTTAAGAGAGAACCATAAAGATAGATTTTACTGCCATATAAGCAATCGCATAGATGTTGTCAATGAAATGTTTTCTAATTTGGTGTTTTGCGTGGTCGGTGCTTTACATTTACTTCCAATTTCTAGCTCGAAAGATTGTCATTCAGAACGTTGTCTCCATAAAGGCGTTGTTTTCAGTCTATAAAGCAGTTGTAAAGAACACCAACGTTCCAACCTACATGTCGTCTCCTGATAAAACGTGTAACAATGCCCTAGATCTATCGCGTATTGCAAAGTTCTGACAAGATTATTCTTGTGTAATAGAAGTTTTATTTGTTTTTTCTCTTTTTAGAAAAAAAAAATACTTTTTTATCTAAATTCATATCATCCAAGTCATTAACATATAGTAATCATATAATTTAAAAAATACTTGCTAATGATATAAATTTTTAGAGTGTACACTGAAAGAAAAAAAAAGACAAATGTCTTTTAATTTATTAGGAAAATATTATATAAACGCGAACGAAACTATAAAATAACCTATTCCGAGTTACCGACGATTCCGAAAAGCGTTCTTTATTATTAATACCTCAGAAACAAATGCATTTTCGAGATTTAAAGAAGCATTTATAAGAACATTTTTTTTTTTTTTTTTTTTTTTTTTGCTGCCACTGATTAGCAGAAACGTTTCCGAGTATAGTTTTTATAATATATTAATCAGTTTTCTCAAACCGGAATATAGATTTTGAAGATGCTATCAATTTTTAATTAAACATTTTCAGTTGCGAAATTGAATTTATACATGCATGAGTAACAAATCAATATTAATTTTAATGTTAATGTTGTTAATTTATCATATTTGTCTGTAAAGCAATGTTTTTGAAAAAGAAGAAAAAAAAACATGAGAATGGATACTATCCGAAAAATGTATCTTCTGGGTTGAAAAAACTGATTAATATATTAAAAAAACAAACAAACTCGGAAACGTTTTTAAAAATCAGTGGCAACAAAATAAACTTTGTAATGCTTCTTTAAATCTCGAAAAAAAATATTGTTTTTTGAGTATTCTAAAGATAGAGGACGCTTTTTAGGAATCGTAAGCAACTCGAAAGAGGTTATTATATATTTTCGCCTGTGATTATATAATATTTTCCTAGTTCAAAAAACATCTTTCTTTTTGTTACAATGTATGTACAATTTTTACTTGCCTCTGTCCAAAGCTTTATGATCAGTTAAGTGCACTTAGAAAATAAAATACAGAGAATACTTCTTCAAATTTCAATAAAAATTAAAATATGTCATTTATTAATAAGAAGCCTTTTCTGTTTTTCTCAAAAAGAATTGAATTTAAAAAATAGTTACTAAAACATTCGGAATATACTATAAAAATAATTTCCTATGTTCATGCATGTCTTTTGTAATATTCTGTTACATTCATAATTTTAAATAGATTTGGAGAAACAAATTAGTTTTTACAAAAGTGAAAATTTTCAAATCTATAGTTTTGCTAGATACAGTCTGAAAAAAAAAAAAAAAAGTTTTTTTTAGACAACACTCTTTTATAAATATTCAATGTTTATTTTTTAAATCACGCATAATTTTATGACTGCAATTCGTGTAGTTCCGTAGCAATTTCCGTTACAATACCTTAATTTTTGCGATTATTGAAATTTCCTTGCTTTAACTTAAACTTCATAACCAGTGAATTTATTAAAAACATTATATATATATATATATATATGGCAACAGGAACGAAAATAATACATTATTTAAACTATCTATTCAGGATTCCCAAATTGTTTTCTTAACACATAATCATTATATAATTAATATTAAATTATTACATGATAAAAGAGTTTTTTTTTAATTATTACGCTCTTTATTTTTTATTTATATTTTATTTTTTAGTGTTTAAAATATTTCGTTGTTACAGTTTCAATGCTATTTGGCATAGTTTGAGGAGAATGGTTTGGCGCATAATTAACTCCATTGTTTTTGCAACACGTAAAAAGTTAAATTATTTGGTAATTTATCACCTGCAGCCGGCTCACGTAAAAATGCACTAAAATCAATTTATTAATTTGTAATTAAGTTCTGAAAATATGGAAATGTTTTATCGTCATCGGAAAGATACATGTGTACTTAATGTTCTAGCCTATCATGAAGAGAGTAAAAAATCTATTACAAAATTACATCTTTACATAAAAGAAAACAAGTTAAATTGAATAAAATAATAAAGTTAAATAAGAGTATAAATAGAATTTAAGCTCTTGTATGTGGTATTGTTTGTTTACAAATTTAAGTGCTCCGGCTTAGGGTTTGTATATTGTGAAACTATATAAATTATACATTTTGGAAATTGTTTTTTTTTTATTTTTTAAGTCTAAAACGAAAAATTCGAAAATTTGTAGCACACTGTATATATATATATATATATATATATATATATATATATATATATTATATAAAAGACAAATGTGTTTTAATCTATGAAATTATAATATAAACACGAACAAAAATATAAAATTACCTCTTCACAATTACTGATGATTCTGAAAAGCAGTCTTTATCATTAGAAACCTCAGAAACCAAAATTTTTTCGAGATTTAAAAGCGCATTTATAAAAACAAAGTTTATTTTTCTGCCATTCATTTTCGGAAACGTTTCCGAGTCGTTTGTATAACGCATTAATAAGTTTTCTGAAACCTGAATGTCTGATTTTAGGATGCTATCAATTCTGAATGAAACATTTTGAGTTGCGTCACTGAATTTATACCTGCAGGAGTAACACAATAATACTAATATTAGTGTTAATATTAATGCTGTTGATTTATCATGTTTGTCCGTAAAACACGTTTGTTGAACATGAAAATGTTTACTTAAGAACTCTGATAGCATCCGAGAAAGTAATAATCCAGGTCGAGAAAACCAATTAATATACACTCTAAAAACATTGCTCGGAAACGTTTCTGAAAATAAGTGGCAGCAAATGAAATGTTGGTTTTTAAAATGCTTCTTTAAATTTCTAGAAAGAGGTTATTGAATATTTTCGTTCGTGGTTATATCATATTTTCCTAAATTAATAATAATAAAAAACTGTTACAGTGCAATTTATATCTTTTGTCTGCTAATATATGTAAACAAAACTAAAAAAAAATGTATAATGTTTTGATTAATTTTTTTCTTTTCTGTTTCAGGTAAGTGAAGGACTATCCATATTTCTACTTTTACGTCCATTGGTGAAAAAGTTACAAGAGGTATTATTTGTATTACTTATCTGGAGTAGTTTCTAACTTTTCAACAATTTTTCTTCTTTAGTTTTAGACAGTATTGTAAAACTGTTCACCTCTTATAACATTTTCTGCTCTTGCGTTCTTTTTTTTTTTTTTACTGTTTTCTCAATGTACTGGGTATAAATTTGTTAATTTCGTGAACAAATTACTAAAGTGCGTCTAATTTTATTATTATTCAGCTAATTAAAATTAATCAACTCATTTTAAATTACTTTTGGTATAATTCTAAACAATTTTGTGTCATCAGATAACGAATTGATGATCAAAAGGAGATCATCGAATTAAAATAGTTTAGGAATATTTTTTTGCGTCATTTTAAAGTGATTTGAATCTGTCATATAATTGTTATCATCTACTTCATATAAATTTTCTCCCACCTTTCTATATAGAGATTAATTATTAAAATATTTTGTCTGTATCTTTTTTTTTCCGCCATTTTGAAATGATTTGAATCTGTTACATAATTGTTATCCTCTACTTCATATAAATTTTCTCCCACCTTTCTATAAGAGATTAATTATTAAAATAGTTTACCTGTTTCTTTTTTTTTTCTTCTTTAAAACATCAAAAATGCATCATGAGTATTTGTACAACATATCAATTGTATAGTATCTCCGGAGAACGAACGTTAATTATTATATCATATTTGTTAAACTAAAACAGAATGGATGTATTGTAAAGATAGATTATCTTGCGTTTTATCGTTTTCTTTTATTCATTTTAACATAATAATAAAACGTCTTGTAAATATTTCTATAATTAACCATTTGTATATTACCTCCAGAGAAATATGACTGATTATTAAAACGAATTTTTAAAAGTGAAAGAGAAGTAAACACTTTAACAAAAATTATTTTATTCTGAAGTAGCTTCGATATCTTTCTCTTTCTCCGGAAGCATACTGATAATGTCAAGTTAATATTTCTGCTGCTTATCACTTGTATTTTATTTTATTCCCTTGAGAAGTATGACTGATCATTAAACTAACATTTCAAAATTAAAGCAAAAATTTAATTACATTTTTATGATCCCGGTGCAATTTGTTTTCGATGTTTTCAAAAACATTGAATATGTCATGTGAATATTTCTGAAATTATTCGCCTTTATTTTATTGCAAAAAAAAAAAAAAAAAAAAAAAAAAAAAAGGTGGATCATTAAACTGACATTTTAAAATTTTCAGTACATCATTAATTAATTAGTAAATTGAAATTAAAGTAACTTTTTAAGAATTAAAACGAAACAAACAAAACTAATTCATTTTATTATGAGTTTGTTTGATACTTTTCCGTTATACCAACACCATGTCAAAATGTATGCTAATACGTCATTTACTGCAATCCTGACAGTGCTAAGGATCTTACTGCACACCCTGCCAAACACCGTGACTCCCTATTTATTGATTAAGTGAATCTTTTATTATTATTATTATTTAATCTTAAGCACTGAAAACATCCTAATTTGCTGCTTTTCGAATCGAAAATATTTTTTATTAACTTACAATTTTTGCTAACGTTAAGAGGGATTTTATAATTTGGCGATCAGCTGAAAATAACAAGTTGCAATAAAATTGTTTCGGGGCTATAAAATTATACATAAAGAAAGTTTTTTGCAAGATGTCGGCTATGAACATTTCACAGTAAATCACAAATATAATTTTCTTGATCCTAACAGTGGATATTATGCTCAGTCTGTTGAGAGATTATCCGACATCGCAAAATGGCGTAATAAAAAACATTGCATCATTGTTCATTGTTAAATACAATCCTACTTTTAGATTTTATGCGGCGACGCAGTGTCTTTATTTAATAAATAAATAAATAAATAAATAAATAATAAGAAGAAGAAGAAAAGAAAAGAAACGTTCACTGCAGTGCTAAGAAACATTTACAATTTCATGCCTGCAGTTTAAATTGAGTTTCATTTTATTATTTTATTGCATAATATTTTTATTGATATTTATTTATTTTTTTAGCATCTCTCTGCATTAATATAATAAAATTCTGCATTGATATAATAAAATAGTTTGCGAAAGTCTGTAATTTTCAAATGTTATAATTTTTAAATGATCACTCTCGCACCAATAATGCTAATTATTCCCAATGTTTCATTTTTCGCCAACGATTGCATTTGG
Source organism: Maratus michaelseni (assembly GCA_963931845.1). NCBI lineage: Eukaryota > Metazoa > Arthropoda > Arachnida > Araneae > Salticidae > Maratus > Maratus michaelseni. The sequence goes on from OZ007593.1 coordinate 132,204,967, forward strand.
CGACAATGGTGTTAGTATAACGAAAAAGAACCGTTTGTTTCAATTAATTTTTGTACTTTCGTATGTTACTGTTTTAATCATTTTTATTTCACTTAATTTACGTTTGGCGACAAAGGTGTTGCTATAACGGAATAGAACCGCTTGTTTTAGTTATTTTTTTTGTACTTTCGTATTACTATTTTAATCATATGTATTTTACTTAATTTTTTCATTGAAATATGACTGTTTAAATTACTTTTATGAACTCGTTTAGATTTCTTCTCGTGTTTTTATTAAAATCACTGATAATCTCAATGTATATTTCTGCAATAAATCTTTTGTATTTTACTTTACTCCTTAGAAAATATTCTCTTTGTAATTATTCATTGATCATTGAACATATATTTTAAAATTCAAGCCAAAACTAAATTATATTTCTATGAACTCGTTCTGTTTTTTTTTTCACTGATTTTGCAAGCTTTGATACTAGTGAATATTTCTATAATTAATAACTTGTATTTTACTTTATTCCTCAGAGAAGCATGACTGATCATTAAACTGACATTTCAAAACTGGAGTTAAAAAAAAAAAAAAAAAAAAAAAAAAGTATATATTTATGAACACGTTTCGATTTTTTTTGCTGCGTTTTCTGAAGCACTGATGATGTCAGTTGAATATTTCTGCAGTTAATCAATTGCATTTTAACCTCCAGAAAGAATATGGATGATAATTAAACTGACTTCTTAAAAATTAAAACTAAATAAGAATTATAAAAGAAAAATTATTTTTCACTAATTTCTTGAGCTCGCATATCAAGTGAATATTTCTGCAATTATTGACTTGTGATTTACTTTATTTCTCAGAGAAATAAGACTGATCATTAAACTGATTTTTTTAAAGTAAAATTCATTTTATCACTAAAATAGTTAAATCACTAATTTAAAGTTTAAATCATTGTTTCTGAACCCATCCCGATTTCATTTTGCTGTTTTCATAAGCATCGATATTGTCAATCGAACAATTCACATTTCATAATCAATCACTTGTTTTTTACTTTATTCTTCAGAGAAACATGATTGATTATTGAAATGACATATTAAAATTGTCGGTAAATCCTTGGCTGAATAGGAAATTGATAATTAAACTGACTTTTTAAGAATAAAAACGAAATAAATATTTTAAAAATTAAATTATTTTATTCTGAATACGTCCAGGTTCTTTTTCTTTATTTATGAAAGCATTAACAATACCAGGTGAATATTTAATCACTTGTATTTTTCTTTATTCCCTAGAGAAATGTGTTTTTTGAAATTATTCATCGCTTATTAAACTGGTAAAATCATATGACACTTTAAAACTGAAGATAAAATTAAGTTATCACGTTATTTTCTATGAAACCGTTTAAATCCCTTATCGCTGTTTTCAGAAATAGTGACATTGTCAAGTGTTCTCATTTCTAAAATTAATCACTTATATTTCAATTTCCTCCTCAGAGAATATAATTTTTAAAATAATTCATTGATCGTTGAAGGATTTTAAAATTCAAGCGAAAATTAAATTATATTTTTATGAACTCGTTCCGAGTTCTTTTCACTGTTTTCCGAAGTTTCACCGGAAAGTGCTGGGTTCAAATACAGTTTAAGATCCCTTAGAAAGACCCTTACGAAGGGCATTCACCCCGCCCGACTATATCCCTAGCACATATAATCGGCCCTAACCTATAACTAACCAACCAACCAACCGATGTTTCACTATTATTAGTCTTAAATTAATATTTCTAGATTTTTTTTTTTTTTTTTTACTTTATAACACTTGTACTTAACTTTATTTCTCAAAAATGTTTGGCTGATAATTAAACATACCTTTTAAAAAAAACTGAAACCGAAATAAAATTATCTTCGTATTCGATGTAGACTCCTGTATGGCTCGGATTGTACCGTACCCGAACCCGAAATTTCTTCTTAAAGTCAACCCGAAATCCAACTCTAAACATACAAAAAAAATTACATTAACCCGAACTCGGCACAATTCTATCCGAAACCGATCCGAACCCGAAATGTACAAACCCGAAACCGACCCGACCTCGAAGTGAAAGAAAATTAATCCATATTTTAATACAATTTTGGGAAAGTAGTCTACAATTGCATCTCTAATATCAATTTTGTCGTTTATACATAAAAATTGAACACATACACACATTCATTAATATTCATATATATAATTTTTTTCATTTAAATAATATTCAGGACTTTCTTGTGAAAAATCGTGTCAACCCGACCCGAAAAAATCAAAACACAACCCAAAACATTTAATGTCAACCCGGACCGCAAAAAAATCTCCAACCTGACCCGACCCGAACAGCCGGAGTTGTCAGGTTCGGGTAAAATCAGGTTACCCGACAAAATGTAGGACTCTAATTCGGCGAGTTCTGAAATCTTTTTGTTCTTTTCAGAAACATCGGTAAGATGCAGTGAATAGTTTTGCAATTAATCACTTGTATTTATTCCCGAAGAAACATGAGTAATCATTAAAATTAATCTTTTAAAAATTAGTGCGAAATAAAAAGTTACAAAAACTTAAATTATTTCATTTTCATCTCGTTAGTACTGATTAACATCACATGAATATTTCTATAATTAATCACCAGTATTTTACTTTATTGCACATATAATCATGATTAATCATTAACTGAGTTTTAAAAAGTGAAAACAAACTTGAATTAAAGTTTATGAACCTGTTCCGGTTTCTTTTTGCTCTTTTCAGAAGCATTGGTAATGTCAAGTGAATATTTCTACAATTAACTATTTGTATTTTACTTTACCGTCAGATAATTATGATTGACGATTAAAATGACTCCTTAAAAACTAAAACTACATAAGAAGTTTAGATATTGAATTATTTTATTCTGAATTCATTTCAATTTCTTACTTTTGCTTTCGGAAGAGCTCATAATATCAACTGTAATTTAATATGATTTAATCACTTGTATTAATCACTTCGCAGAAAAAAAAGATGACTCATCATTAAACTAATCATTAAGGCTGTTCTCAAATCTAAACTGGTTACTGTCTGACACATTTTAAATTTATTTATGTATCAAATTGGCAGGTACACACTTATGAAGAAACTTGTAATCGGCCCGTTTTTAGTTTTTTTAGTTTTTTGTAAAGACAGAAGATTTTTCAAAAAATGCTGTCAAAGTGGGTGTTTTGAAACGAATATTCAGACGCGACAACGTATAAAAGGAGAAAAAGAATGCCGTCCTGAGAAAATAATCCTTTGTAACTCAAGATGTAATTTATTTATCGGGAACATTTATTGGATAATAATAATAATAATAATAATAATAAACTGTTCGATTGCAAATCACTTGATAATCAAGTCTGCATGTATCATGCTTTTATGTTTAAAAATGAATCAGAAAATGTTTCAGAAAGTTTCGTGCGTTGTTAAACGGATAATTTTTTTTTTTTTTTTTTTTTTTTTTTTACCGCTTAAATTAGTGTGCGCTGAGACTGTACAACAAACGTGTTTTTCCCTCTATTTTATTCTCCCAAATGGCACCGAATTTAGAGTTAAATTTTTAGAAGTGATTTGTATAATTGTTCTTCTAACATGCCTCTAATTACTGTTATAAAATATCTTGCATTTGTAATAGTGTAATTACTATACGCAAAAAATACGTCACACACCTGTTTGTGCAAGGAAAAAAAAAGCCTGCCCTGAAAGGTTAAAATATTTTTCTTTCAATCCTTTTGAATTTTTTTAAACTGTTTACAGAAGCACTGTAATATCAAGTTTCTGTAATTAATCTTGTGTATATTATTTTATTCCTCAGAAAACTATGTTCTTTGAAACTATTTATTAAACTGACATTTTAAATTTGTAGTCAAAATTAAATTATATTTTTATGAACTCGTTCCGATCTTTTTTGGCTGTTTTCTGGGAGCATTGATAATGCCAAGTGAATATTTCTACAGTTAATCACTACAATTAATCAGTTATTCCCCAAGAAATATATTTTCCTTGAAAATTACTCATTGATCATAACATTTCATTGATTACTGACAATTTAAATCTGAAATTCAAATTCAAATGTATTTTTTACGAACCTGTTCCAACTTACCTTCACTATTTTAAGAAGGATCAATAATATCAAGTGACTATTTCTACAGTTAATCACTACAATTAATCAGTTATTCCCCAGGAAATATATTTCTTTTAAATTACTCATTGATTATTAAAATGGCATTTTAAATTTGTAACTCAAATTAAAATATATTTTTCACGAACCAATTCCGACTTACCCTCACTATTTTCAGAAGGATCGATAATGTCAATGAATATTTCTACAATTAATCACTACAATTAATCAGTTATCCCCCAGGAAATACATTTTCTTTGAAATTACTTATTGATCATTAAACTAACATTTTAAATTTGAAACTCAAATTAAAATATTTTTTTTTTTTTTACGAACCTATTCCGACTTACCTTCACTATTTTCAGAAGGATCGATAATGTCAATGAATATTTCTACAATTAATCACTACAATTAATCAGTTATCCCCCAGGAAATACAATTTCTTTGAAATTACTTATTGATCATTAAACTAACATTTTAAATTTGAAACTCAAATTAAAATATATATATTTTTTTTTACGAACCTATTCCGACTTACTTTCACTATTTTCAGAAGGATCGATAATGTCAATGAATATTTCTACAATTAATCAGTTATCCCTCAGGAAATACATTTTCTTTGAAATTACTTATTGATCGTTAAACTGACATTTTAAATTTGAAACTCAAATTAAAATATTTTTTTTTTTACGAACCTGTTCCGACTTACCTTCACTATTTTCAGAAGGATCGATAATGTCAATGAATATTTCTACAATTAATCAGTTATTTTCCAGGAAATATATTTTCTTTGAAATTACTCATTGATCGTTAAACTGCCATTTTAAATTTGAAGCTCAAATTAAATATTTTTTTTTTTTTACGAACCCGTTCCGACTTACCTTCACTATTTTCAGAAGGATCGATAATGTCAAGTGAATATTTCTGCAACTCATCAGCTGCCTTCAACTTTACCTACAAAGGACGACAGCCCGACCTTGTTGCTCTCCAGTTGAACGGCCTTGGGAAAATTTAATCTGCTCTATAAGTGGACAGGAAATTAAGCTGTCAGGTTGACCACTCCTTAGGTCGGCACAATTACTTTCGGTCGAAGATTTTTCCTTATCTCTTTTTATAACTATGCTGGAAAGATCAATTATTAAAAACCAAAAGTCCTATGGGCAATGGAAAGGTGAAAAAAATCATTAATATTGGACCAACTTCTGGCCATCCAGAGAAATTGAGAAAACGTATAAATATCAACCATCTGTTATGGATTTTGTTTTTTATTTGCTGTTTACCCTTTGGGTTAATGAAACCTGAGACTTTGAATTATCAAATAGTTATTGAATTATGGAATTTCAACCACACTTCTGTTTAGCACCCGCGCACTCCACAGTAGTGCGATTTGGCCCTGCCAATAAATAAATAAATAAATAAATAAATAAATAAAATAAATGTTGATTTTACGGTATAATGCAGGCAGCTGGGTTGGCCGTATTATACCGTAAAATCCACATTTTTTTTTTCAGGGTAGATTATTATGTTTCAATCCCTTGAAGGGCGATGGACATATATTAAGTGGGGCATACATTTCCCACTTAATTTTAATTCTTAAATGCCACATTGGACTTAAACTTTTTTGGAAATACAGTAATATGAAACAGAGCACATGATTCCTATACAAAATATAAAGAAGAATCAAACTGGGATATTTATTTTTATCAAAAATTTCATTTTGTTAATTGAAAATGTAAATTAATGAAGACATGTTTCTTAAAAACCCTGACATTTTAAATTTTGGTCGGTGCGAATTTGCACTAATGTGGAGTTCACGGGTTAAAAGTTATAGACTATTCAGATGGAGACTGATGATATAGACTTTCTCAGACAGTTATTGAATTATGGACTAAATCGAATTATGGATATAATACCCACCTAGGGCGACCAGTTTGGTCGCCCCTGAATGTATGCTAAGCATTGAAAATTTACTTTGCATGTTACTTTTAGGCATAATTTTATTTACTTGCTGTATCCTTTACCGAATCGAAAGATTCTGATAGAGGAATCCAGAAGTCTTTGCGATCATGGCAGCATTTCGTATTTTGTTGTTGTTATGTGTTTAATCTTTCTTAACGAAAACCTCTTAGCTGAATTAGGCATTTAGGCTTCATGTCCGTTTGCTTATAAGTTGCAATACGTTCGTCAATGCGGAGATTTTGAACCCTATTAAGTAATCTTTCGTAATTATGTGTTCACTGCCAATTGGCGTATTTTTATCTAATACGATTTGTTGCAATGAAGTGTGTTTTGCGAAAATCCTTTGATATCTACGTTTACATTAAACCATATTGTTGATAGCTTTTTTGTTTCACTCTATCCATGGATGTAGACTGGATTACGGAAGATTAGAAAATCTATCATTATTCTCATCTATTCGTCTTGGATAATGTGTATTAATCGGGCTGCATACTAATTGACGCATTTTAGTGAGTATGGTTTGGTGAAAATTCCTTTACTTCTTGGATTAATGAAACCAGAGACTATGGAAATTTAATAACTAAGTCTACCTTTTTGTTGGTACCAAAGATTAAAGTCTCTGGTCTTTTAGATTTTTAATCTCTCTGTAGTGTATAATAAAAGTCATCGACTGTGGACTTTTTATTTCTGTTTTAATATTAAATGCAAATACTATATTTAGATTAAGCAATAAATTGTGGTGGTTTCTGTATTGTTTAACATTATACGGTATTGGATAAAGGAACTGTCTTTTAAGAAAACAAGGGGATCCAACTCGGACTTTTTGAGTTACATGTTATAGTGACCGGTGGTGTACAGAATATAGGTGAAAATAATATTTAATTGAAAACTTTAATAGATTGTTTTACTTTTAATATATTTTTTAGATTCTCCACTAACGGCACTAAAAAACATTTTTTTATGAAAAATATCAATTATGTATTCAAGTAAATTTTTGAAATATATTAAAAGCTATACTTTCGTATTAGCCGCCTGCCAGAGGTTAGTAGCTGAAGAAATCGATTTTAAAGTGGGACCCCAAGTCATATAATCCGAATACTCTATCATAAATCATGGCCTAGATACTGTTATTTAGTTGTTTATTTCTCACAAAATTACGACTAGTACTTAAATTGAATGTTACAACAGATTTTCATTAAAACAGATTAGTTCATTCAAATAGGAAAATCAAAAACTTGAACCAGAAATGCATGGACAGTGAAAATGGTGAAAAGTTAATTAATATAGAACTAACTTTTGGCTATTCAAGGAAATTAAGGAAATATATAAATAACAACCATCATGAATTGATTTTGTTTTTCTCTACGGTTTTTACCCCCTTAGGTTAATGAAATTAGAAACTTTCATCTTTAGTACCAACAAACTAGGCTTAGTTATTGAATTTCGATGACGTCCTTTTTTTTTCTCCTGTCCTCAGTGTATAATAAAACTTATCGACTGTGGAGATTTTGTTACTGTTTTGCGTTAGGCTGTATTGGAATTATATGTAAAAAAAAATCTCTTTCTGAAGAAATTGCTTATCATCTTAAAAAGTTTTTTCCATAATTGATGTATTTTTTGCCCTCCAAAATTTTCAAAATTAGATATTCTTATTTGTTTATTACAAAGAAAAATATTACTAATACCTCGGCTAAATATTGAAACATATTTTTATTAAAATTAATTAGTTTATTAAAATTGAAACATGAATTATTAAAAACCAAAAATACCATGAGTAATAGTAAATGGTAAAATATCATTAATATAGAACTAATCTCTCCTTGGTGTGTTGTAAAAGTTTACTTTGAATGTTTCATTGCTGTTCTAGATTAGACTTCATTGGGATAAATGGATTGTATTTTATAGGTAAATTTGTTTAACATATCCATATGGTTTTATTTCACCTGTGAGGTAAGGTCGGAGTATTTGGCTTTTAATAAATAACCTTTCATTAATAAAAGAAAAAAATAATGAACTGATCATATATTTAAAAGAATATTATTGTGCAGCGTATGCACACAAAGTTATATTACAACCTGTTGGTACTTCTGGTTTCAAGAAGCAACTAACAATAAAGTATGAGATTTTACCTTACATTGCCCTATATTAGCTTCATCTCTTGAGAATTCTTGTAATACTTTAAACAAATTACAACACTGTAGTGGTAGGCCAAAAATTATTTTTAGAAACTCTCGATTTTGAAATTATATAGACCAAATATCTATATTTCACATGAACATTTAAACATGTTGCAATATTGTAGATATGTGACAGTCAAAAAAATATTTTTTGAAACTCTCGATTTTGAAATATACAGACCAAATGTCTATAGTATTTCATATGAGATATCCGATAATATAAATGGTTAAAAGAAATAAAAATAAATCCATTTTACCAGGTCTATTTATATATCTTAAATTAGTATTTTTAAATAACTAAAATCCATAAAGATATCTGTGACAACGGGAAAAAAATAGAATTTTGCTTGAGCAATGTTATTAGTTACACTAGTTTACAAAATCTACTTTTGTGAAAACTTTAAAAAAGAAATGAATACGATTATTTATATGTTTGGGATTCTTTATTCACAATCTGTGTTAAGTGTTACATGATATATCTAGCATGCTGAACGTAATAATGACAAATAAATAAAACAAAACAATTTTATGTGAAAATTTATGCATATATTAACGTATATATATAGAATGCCTTAAAAAATATATAAATTTATCATTTTCTTTAGGCAAAAGTCTTACACAGAATTTTGCTATTGTTAGTAAAGATGCATTTTTGGAGTTTTCTGCTATGTAATGATTCTGTATTATCACGATTATGCAATCCGGCAATAATTGGCAATCATATATTAAATTGAGCCTGATACAATAGGTACAGAGACAATTTTGTTCCCATTATGGAAAAGAATAGTTTTAATACTTCTTTTAGTAATATAGTAAATAAAGCGTCTCCTTCCTGCATTTTTACAATTAACGTTAAACTTGCTCACCAATCAATCTTTTACTAAAACAGCCCTACATTAAAATTAGTCACTGTCTTGTAGGAAGTAAGAGATGAATTGCCATTTTCTGGTTATAGAGGGTGTTCCAAAATTCGACCGACAAATTAAGAGAGGTGATAGGAGGCATCAAGAGGATGAAAATTTACCATAGAACATGGTGTCGCAAACCACGTTTAGCGGGAGAAAATCGCAAAAATATTTAGGAAGGGTGTGACGACAAGTGGAGCAAAAAGGGCAATAATAAATAGAAAAAATATTTATTTGACGTAAAGCATGATTACAATGCATTACAGTGCAACATCAGAATGGAGACGACGAGACATTTTTATAGGAATATGTTTTAACACGTAAGGCCTGTCGGTGTCGGCTGTGCAATGACCTTTGTTGGCCGCAACTTCTAAAAATTTCTATAAAAATGTGTCGTCGTCTCCTTGCTGACGTTGAACTGCAATACATTGTAATCATGCTTGACATCATATAAATGTTTTTTCTACTTATTATTGGCCCTTTTTGTTCCAATTGACGTCATACCCTTTATAACTATTTTTGCGATTTTCTCCCACTAAACGTGGTTAACGACCCCACGTTCTATAGTAAGTTTTCATCCTCTTGGTGCCTTCTATCATCGCTCTTAATTTGTCGGTCGAATTTTGGAACACCCTGTATACACAGTAGTAGATGTTTTAAGAGCTAACAAGTTTTTTCTACCTAAAATTTCAGCAGATCCCTTGAACCCCAAATCTTTGATGAAATCAAATTGATATAGATGAGGGGCATCATTGTCTATATTTCACTAAAAAGAACCGATGCGAATCACGATCACGCGAGTCTTCAAATATGCCTTGTAAAAGATGATAGAAATTTACTACGTGGAACAAAGCTAAGAAAGTTTGGGTAGCATGAAAACTTTCTTATTTTTGGACTTATAACCACTAACATCACATGAGAAAAATAGGCAATCATTGGCGTGGTGTTTAGATGTGAAATTTTGTGCTATTCAAATTACCAATTTGGTGCGATGTTTTTTCTTTTTAATCTTCGGACAACATTATTAAATCCTACACACGAACACAATAAACTTTGTGGGAGACCATCTATCCTGATCCCTGAGTTTCATTCCAAAAAGATTAAATAATTTTCTCTAATGAACTTTCTGTCTAATTTCTCTCTAATTCTAATTTCTATCGCAAGCTACAAGCTCACCAGTTTAGTCCCTTGATGTCTCCTATAAAATTTTAACCAAAACTGTTGGAATAATTTAACTTTTAACTAAGTTTTAACGTTTCCATTTTACACTGTTTTAGCAAATTACAAGTACAGTTATGCACTGTTTATATTTTTAATCTGTATACAAATGTGTAATATAATATTTTAATTATATTACACACATTTAATTGCGTAAAATAACAATTTTTTTTATTTTAGAAAAATGTTTTTCCATTTAAATTAAATTTGTAATAGTAATTGCTATAAACACATTTTAGCATTGCTAACATATCATAAAACACAAGTTTGTGCAAAAATGATACAGATACACCATTTTTATTGTGTCTTTTATATTCCACATCCAAATTTATATTGAGAAAATAGCTAAAATTATGAAACAAATCTTTCCATTGTAGACCTGTGTTATTCGTCTTTCCCATATCAAAAGGAAACGTTTCATTTATTTATTTTACACAACAATGCTGATTGCAATATTTTATTATACAGTTGACAGGATTGACATTTTTAATGATTTATAGGCATAACGGTAATGATTTCGGAGGTCGTATTAAGTTTATTACACAAAAGGCGTGTGTCAAAATGTCTTTTCATTTAATTGATTTATGGTAAGCTTATTAAAATTATTTGGGCGTAAAAGGATTTCAAAGGATACAATTTAATTCTCGTATGAAATTTAAAATTAAAATAATCTGTTTTATTTAGTTTGCTATAAGAAATAATAATAATAATAATTATTATTATTAAGAAGCAAATTATTATTAATTATTATTATTAAGAAGCAAAAATAGGAGGGGTTGTATCAAATATGTGTTCATTAGTGCCAAGATAGCTTACACAATATTGCACGTATATTTGGATACAACCCCTCATATTTTTGCTTCCTTTTGGGAACAACGGATTTAGAGCTTATTCTATCGACGATAATTTTCAGAATTTTCAAGCTATGATTTTGAGACTTTCACAAAAGTTGCTCTATATACTTAGCTAATACATTATGCATATTATATTTTGATAGCATTCGCGCGTGCGCAGTGAAACATTTTTTAAGAAACCTGCTCATTTTTCATCCAATTATTATTATTTTTTAATTCTGATTGCAGAGTATTATGTACAATGTTGTTTGTCATATTTTCTGAAAATAACTTTTTTTTATATTAAGAACTCTGCAAATTATAAGCAAAAAAACTAGGCGAAATTTGGGATTGTTTTTATAAAAACCTTAATTTCTCTACGAGTATACATGCTATCCTCATAAAAATGAACACAGTATATTACAATAAGCCACTTATTAATAATCTCGAGTTTGAACGCCTTTGCTACATTAGTTTTTACAGAGTTATCCAAAAGATATTCGTTCTTTTTCAATTTGTTGACAGTCCCCTATGGAGTTTCGTGAAAAAAATCTTCGCGGAAATATATATCCTATACTATACTGTTTACACACCTGCAGTTTCAGGTTAATTCCTCATGTATTTTTCTAGATAGTTAACAAAACGTCTAAAATCGCAAGTGACCGGTCACCTTTTGCAATGTAGTGTATAAGCCACGTAATAATTTCATTCTTTTGAAGTTTTCTTTCCTTTTTTACTTTCTTCTGTCTTTACAAGAAGAAAGTATTGGATTCATGAAAATTTTCGACTTCGGTTTTTGGTGGATTTATACGTTTTAGAAGGTCCTGAACACGATTTGACTGTTTTTAAAAAATGTCTGTCTGTAAGTCTGTCTGTCTGTCTGTGTGTCTGTATGTGACAAAAATGTTATGGGTGCTCTATCTCAAGAACTAATGCAGGGATTTTAATAAAAATTTAGATTCTGTTAGTCCCTGGTATAAATTGGTGCTGATTAGTTTTTGGTGTAAATCGCCCAACTAGTAACGCTACTATGCTATATTATTCACGAGTTCACGATAAGCTATATCTCAAGAACTAATGCACAGAATTTCATCAAACATCAGATTCTGTTACACCTTAACATAAATAGACGCTGATTACGTCTTGGTGTAAATCGCCCAACAGGTGGCACTGCTATGCTGCATTTTTCACGACAGTTATATCTCAAGAACTAATGCACAGAATTTCATCAAACGATTCAGTTAGACGGTGACATAAATATATGCTGATTACGTTTTGGTGTAAATATCTCAACAGGTGGCTATGCTGCATTTTTCAGGATTTACACGATTTTAACGATAGTCATATCTCAAGAACTAATGCACGGCATTTCATCAAACTTCAGATTCACTTAGACCTTGATATGTTTTGGTGCTGATTCGTTTTTGGTGTATGTAAAACCTGTATGAGATAGAAGCAAGTTTTGGGAGTGGCACATCCGACTAGTTAATACTCACCTGGAATTATATTTTTCAATCGAAAAGTATATATTATTATAAAATAATATATTATTATTTGTGCTTTTTAAAAACTGGCAACAATAGAGTAAAGCAGCTATTTCAAACTATGAATTAGATCTTTATTCAAATAATGAAATTTTGAATAACAAATTGAAAAAAAAAAAGAAACTTAAAAAATTACACAAAATTTATAAAATGCTTGGACCTTGCACACTACAATCTAGTCAAGTATATGATGTGTAAATTGCTATATTTAGTCTTTCATCCTATAAAATTTATTTAACTGAACTATTTTGGCCGATTTGAACAATAAATAGCGCTGAATATAATTCTTCGATATAAAAACGACCTGCTTCAAATTTTTTATCATACATGTCTCTATAAAACTACTGGTTTTCATGTTTTTATATGCAATAATTTTTGAAGGATAAGACAAGAAAGTGAAAAGGTCACAATAAATTCATTTTAGGCAACAGAGCGTTAGTTACTTTTTTGTTTTATTAGAGAGATAAGAAATTCTTTGATATTAGTACATTATTCTTAAGCAATGAAATGCATAACATTCCTTTGTTACAAATGTCCCGATTTTCTTCTGACTTCCTGAAAGTAAAAGTTCCAGTAAAGATGAGTCAGCCCTCCGGTTTTACAAATTCTCTTATTTATTTTATTATTTTTTTTCCCGCTTTTAACCGTGTTTTTGTTTCATTTTGTTAGAATTCCTTTTATCAGTCCATTTCAGCATTCCGGAAGACTGCATTTGTTCTGCCTGATTTGGGCTGTTACTGCATTAAATCTTTTGTTCAACTCGTCGCTCACTTATTACGAGGTTTTTTAAGATTTGTCTAATATGCGGTTTAAAAAAAAAGAGAAAAAAAATGCGGATAGGGCCATCAACAAGATAATTTTTTTGCTACAATTCGTTACTTAAAAATGAAGTTCACCAAATCTTCTATTTAACCGCAAAGAAATTTTGCCAAGTGTTAATTGCAGTTATTTAATTGATGCTTTTGTAAGTTCACCGAGTAAATTGTTTATATTAACTTAAAATATTTATATATATTTTTTATTATTGTCATTTATAATCTAAATTTCAATTAATTTGTATAAAAACGTGTACTTATAAGTTAGTTTTCCTACTCATTTAGATATTTTTAATAAAATATCAGCCAGCCTTTATATAAATTATAATAATATAAAAATGAATTTTCGAATACAAAATCAATGTAAGAAGATGACTTTATTTTTTCTTTTAGGTATTTTTTTAACTAAAATTCGATATTTATTATAAGAACTCATATCATTTAAAATTTTATCATTTCAAAACTCTCAACTGTACCTATAAATAGCAGGATAAAAAATGTATTGAACTATTCGATATTCACATTTAATAAACATAATAGCAGTTTTTTGAAAATTCCAAAATTCCTCTTTTAGCGCATCTGTCTAAATAAATCGGTATCTTAATGCGGGTCAAACGATTTTATGTATATGTAACATATTAAAAAATTACCTTGCTAGAAATAAAATGTGACGAAATCAATTGCTATAAGTAGCCAATATAAGCGTACGAACAACACTGAACTAAATCTCCAAAATTTGGAATGCGTCAGGCTGTACGTATGGTATCGCTGACCGAATTATTGCACATTTCAGGTCCTTCTCTTGATGCCACATTTTGTACAAAACAAGGCAAGTCTGTTGAAAATTTCGTCGAAATGGTTTCATTATTTTTAAAGTCATTAACGTAAATCCGAATTCGGCTTGAAGGGATGCACCTTGTATATTTTTGACGGAACACATGGATTGAAACGCAGGTTTCTTTTACAAAAAGTTTATCTTGACGTGTGCTATCATCACTCTTGACGTCGCATTCATTGAACACCCTGTATAAAATACAATCTATTAAGGAGGCAATAGCAGCAAAGTAGTACATGTATTACTGTTCTTTCTCTCTCTCTTCTTTTTTCTCTATGAAGATTGAAAAAGATGATCTTTTATGAAACTTTTAAATACATAAATACTAAATTTGTTATGGCTGTTTGTGCTTTTCATCACGTCGGTTTTTATGTGTCATATATTTACTGAACACAACCTTATGTACATGTTAACACAACGAAATTGTTCATTGCATGAGTAATAATGGTTCAAAACACCTCCCAGATGAGGATCCCGGCTGCTTCAATAGTTATATTGATCTCTCTCTCTCTCTCAAACAAACAAAAAAAAAAAAAAAAAAAAAAAAAATCCACTTTAAAAAAAATATATATTTTTTTGTAATAACGTAACTATTGCATTTTTTATTTTTATTTTTTCCCGAACGGTTAATTATAGTGTAGCTACTGCCGAAACTTTTTTTTTTTTTTTTTTTTTTTTTTTTTTTTAAGTTCTGAATTAGTTTCAGTATTTTTTTAGAAAAAGTACATCAATGTCAGCTGTTTTACATGTGCTTTGACAATTGTTGTCGTCGTCTTAAACACAACTGTAGAAATGGAAATGTGTTAGCCCCACCCCACCCCACCCCCAACACACACATGGCTCCGGGAATTTAAGCTTCATCCACATCCACATCATAAAGATGCACCAGTCCATTAGCAGCAAATGAACAGTAATTTTTAAATGTGATACTTTTCCCATGCAGCCTTGCTACTTTAAGTATCGCCATTAATTTTATCCAAATAACATTTTCTTCGAAGATAAGGACACATAAATGTCTTTCTCGGTGGAATGGAAATAAAAATTACCCTTTGGGGTTTTCACTCTTTCTAAAGAAAGAGTTATTTTAAAATTCTTTCATGTTAGCCATTCAGCATTTTCTTTTTTCTTTTTTTCTTTTTTTTTTTTTTTTCAGAGTGCATTTGTTCCGAGCGATTTAGCTTGCGAGATTAAGATGGAAAATGCGAACAAGAAAAGCCTGATAAAGTTATTTTTGCGAATTTATCGTTCAATTAATGTCTGTTTTATGCTTTATATATTTATTATTATAGTATCAAAGGCTTAACTTGATCATCGAAGAAAGTAATCTGTTTCAAATTGCATTCATATATATGTTTTTTTTTTCTTTTTGAATACAGAATGAAATTCAAAGGATAAATCAATGATATTATTAAAACTATTATTGTTAAGAGAAATACTGAAATCTTTATAAGTGTGATTATGAAATTAATTTTCAATCTATTGTTATTAAAGTTATGATTTAGCTATATTTATTATGTTGTACTCGATGTTAAAAATACAAGAAATTTCACTTGTTCTCGGACGACAAATTTTACTTAGAAATCAAACTAATGGCATAATTTAATGAAATATCTGGCCATGTTACTTAACTCGGCATGTGAGGAAGCATGATGATTTAATATTCACGAAGGAAAAGTGCATAAACTACAGGTTGCTCTCCCTTAGTGCGGTTTCACTTAGTACGATTTTCAGTTAGTGCGGTAAACTTTTTTTAGATGCTCCCTCGATTAGCGCGGAGAAAATTTCGATTAGTGCTTAAAGGATATATTGAGTAATCTTTTCTCTCCCAGCAAGATGGCGTCGAATTTTTGAAAATGAAATTTGAAGAAAATGCTGAAAAAAGAAATAACATTAAAAGAATTCAAAGAAACCTTTCAAAAATTAGAATTCATCAAACAGCGTTTGATAGTTATTGATTCGCCCAGACATCAGTAGAAGTAAGCAAGTGCAGCGAGGTTTAGAAAATTGGATTTTGTGTTACCGCAAGAAGTGTTTTAATTGCAATTGACAATTGACAAATATTTGCTTAAATACAAAGGTCTTTCCCTAAAAACCGAGTGGCAACACCGCGAAACTAAAAAATAAAACTGCAGGCGATTTTTTCAAACTGTTAATTGTACGTTTATAAATATTCTAAACGAAGCAGACTATTTTATTTTCCAAGTTTCGTGCTTGTTTAAAGAACTGCTTTTATTTTCCCTACAGAAATGGAGTTGAGTGTTTCAGAGTTAAAAAACAAAATGCGTTGTGCCATAAAATTTTGCTATCATTTGGGCAAATCAGCTCCAGAAACGGTTATGTTAATGAAAGAACTTACAAAGACAAATGTTTTAGTGAGTCTTCGATTTTTAGATGGCATAGTGATTTCAAAAAAGGACGTTTGTCTGCAGAACTGGCTCCTAAGCCTGGCCGACCAGAAAGTGTTGTGAATGATTGAAATGTTAACACTGTGTGGGTAATCTTGCAAGAAAATCGGCGAATGACATGTAAGGAGGTAGAGGTATCAACTAACATTTCGAAAACGTCGATATTTCATCATTCTACGCAACAATTTACAGCTTCGCCATGTTTGTTCCAGATGGGTCACTCATCACCTTACTAAAGAATAAATACAAACAAGAATTCACCAATGTTGTGAGTGGAAACAGATGCTTCAAAATGACCCGAATTTCCTAAAGACTAATAACAGTTGATGAAACTTGGGTGCATCATTTTGATCCCCTTACCAAGTCTGCAACAAGTGTATGGAAACACACTGATAATCCGTCTCCAAAAAAACCCGACAAACCAAATCTGCTGGAAAGATCATGATGATTATTTTCTTTGGTCATAAAGGTGTAATCTATCAGCATGATGTGCCTGCAAAAACTTCTGTGAATGGTGAATATTATGTTTCAGGTTTGAAAATTTTGCGACAACACATGTCGAGAAAGCGTAATAAACTGGTAGGGAATTGGACATTACATTGCTATAATGCTCGCCCGCCTGTCGCTACTTCTGTTCAGCAATATATTAGTAAATGCAATATTAAAATCATGCCACATCCCCCTTACAGTCCAGATCTCGCACCATTCAATTTCTGGCTGTTTCCAATGTTTAAGGAGAAGATCCGTGGCAGAACATTTAATACCGATTCTGAAGTTATTTCAGCAATGCAAGGTTCTTTGAAGCAGTTTCCAGAAAAAGGCTTCTCTACTTGTTTTGAAAGTGGGTTGAACGATGGGGCCGTTGCATGTCATCGGAGGGAAGGTATTTTGAAAAAGAATGATGTATTTTTTGCTGTAAATATATTTCTTGATTTTTTATGATTTTACTCTCAGTTTTTATGGAACGCCCTCTGTAAGTTAAAACGTAGTAAGTTTATAGTAATCAAAACTTAATATAATAAGTTTTAAATCAAATTATATACATTTTTAAAAATTAACCTAATGGTATGTAAGCTAACATAAATAACCTTAAGAATTGTAATAACGCAGAATCAAAATTAAAATAGACTTTTTAATGTTTCTTGATTTTCACCTATTACATTAGCTGACATGTTTATGTTAATGGAAGTCCATGAAAACTAGATAGACTTTTCTGATTTTACTGGCATCTCAGCTGCCAGTATTATACCTTAAAATCAACAATTTTTTGTTTTGCAGTGTAATTTAAAAATTGCATTAATATTCTGAAAGAAGACATTATCTCGAGTCTAATGAGACATTTGTTGTGATTTTATTCTAAACAATCAGCAAATAAAGGTGGGATTACTTTTTTTTATACTGGCTGTATATAATATACTTTTGACTATATATAAAATTTTGATTTTCTTCTGATGCATTTTTAATAAAAAGCAAATTCGTGCTTGAAAATGTTTTTTCGCATTTTCTGAAAAAAGTCAGCTTTTTGAGTTGGGTCTCTTTACGAATTAGCGTGTTTCTCGCACTGGTATATATGTAGTAAGATTCATTAACTTATGACGATTAGTTTAATTTTATTAAGTAAAAATCAGAAGTTGAGAAAAAATGAGACACTATATTCGTGATTTTACAATAAATTTGGTCGCTTATATCACATGTAAATACAATAAGCAGTGATTAACATACTGGTGTATTTTAATCTGGATCGCCTTTTCTCAAAAATGATATGACAACACACCGTTGGATAAGCTGCAGTGTTTCTCCTATTTCTGGAGAAAGAAAAATCCTTTATTACCTAACTGGTGTTTAGTAGATTGATTTTTCCTTTAATCTTATAAACAAGTGTTTCTGTCACGCTTCAACAATGCAATGTGCGTCTACATTATCTTTCTCAGTTCAATTTCTTTACGAGGTTGTTGATTGATGATTACGGAATTGTTGATTGTTTGATTATGATGTTTATGATTGATGATTGTGTCTCTTATTGAAAGGATATTTTGATGAAGTGAAGAAACATTTTTCTAAATATAATTTACTCTTTCTGCAAACAAATGTAGCTTTCTTAGCTTCTAAAAACCACAGTAGAGGTAAATAGTTTGACTAATCCTAGTTGAATATCGTTTTGCATCAGCCGAATTCTTTTATTCTGTAAAGAAATCTTATATTGGCTTATTGTAAATCTAGATAAATTAAAAAAAAAAAAAAAAAAAAAAAAATAGAAATCCCCTTTTTAAGTGTGTATGTATGCCAACAAAAAAGATAGCATTGAAATGAGTCCCTCACCAATGTCATGAAAATTAATTGAACCACACTGAATGGAATGAGTACAAAACATGATTTCAAATGATTCTAAAGAAAGTTGGATTTTAAAAATCGAATCAATTCAAAATAATAATTTGAATGAACCACTCAACAGTCTCATTTTCGGGCTAATTCAATGGCTCGAAAAGCCTTTTTTTTATTAGAAATTTTAATTTTATAATTATTTTTTAACTTGGAATATAGTTTGAATAATAATATTTTATACAACTTAAAAAGTATGATTTTTTTTTGTTGTTGTTGCTAAAATTATAGAAAAAGGACATCAGGTAAAACCGATTTTGTAAAATAAATAAATAAAATTAATTAATTAATAACAAAAACAAATACTTGGTTGCGGTGCTGACGATGGAGACTGGCAAGTGGTTCAACGATTAATTTTCTAAAAGCAATATTCTTTTATGACAATAATTTTCACAGAATTTATGATTTCCTCCTTCAAAAAATAGATTCAAATATTTAAATGTGACTTAGATCCAACATACCTAGTTCCACTAAAAAAACACAGCAATATTATCTCACCGGTATAAGGCTAGTTTTTTGTAACAAAACAGAGTAATAAAATATCCCTTGTGAAGAGCATATTTTGAAAAAAAAGATAGCATGCATAGTGAACTGCTAAAGTTAATCATCGACCAATGTCCAAAAATATTAACCTTACAACTTTGAATGCAATGAACATAAAAATAATCCCATCTAATATTAATGACAGCTATGTTTTAAAGGTCGAATTAGTTCACATCTTTTATAACCAAATGTAATACAAAAAATCTTGTTAAAAAGATTATGACAATAAATTTCTTCTAAATTACGTTTTCTTTTTTAACATTTTCAGGAGTATGCTGTTTTGTCGTATTGAGCATCATGGGCATGAGAGTTTTTATGCTTAAAAAGTTACAGCATTTGGTGAACTGAAGCGTTCCTACATGCTAAACATGTTGAAAAAAGCGTTTTGAAACATTTCTAATAGAAACTACCAGCTCGCTTATAAACTCCAAGTACAATGAACATATTTTTTTTAATTCCCTCTTGAAGTAAAGTATAAAAACGTATAGATACTGCTTGTGTCACAGGAAAAAGAGTACATTTATGGGTGCACTACTAAAAATGTTAAAAATATATTCACAATTGTTTTCCATATTCTTTTCCTGTAGTGGTATTTTCAGATCCAGAAAGAAATTACAATCTTAGCTTGCCACCATCAGATTGGTTTCTTGTAATAAAATTGCTACAAATCTGTTGTGCAGAATATACAGGATGATCAAAATTAAAACACCCCTACTTCAACCTCTCTATTTCTTGAACAACGTATAAGCTTCAAATTTTGAATACATACTATTCAAGACATGGGAAAACTGAGTATGCGAAAGCAAAATTAGTTCTAAAAATCACCGATAAATGGCGCAACAACTGGACATATGTTGAAAAGACACAGAAACACATTTTATGTGAATGTACCAAACATTCATGTGATAAGGACCTTATCGACGTAGTGAATGCTGCTCAATATGGTTCTCTTCTTGAAGATTTAAAATCTGCGGTCTGTGGTCTGCTTGTTCAACTGCGGATTGTAACTGGTCGATTGAGATGCTTCTCACATGTAGAGTGATACCTTTTTTCAAGTCTGCCGAGGGTATGTGACGCCCTCGATAACAAGATTTTTTAAGTGTCCCCACAGCCAAAAATTACACGGATTAAGATCCGGAAAATGAGATGGAACAACTGATTACTCTGTCTTTAGTGAAATGTTGCTGAAGAAACTGCTGTACACATAGTTTAATGTGTGGAGACGCTCCCTCTTGCGTAAAGGTAATTCAGTCAAGATATTGCTGTTCTTGCAAATGACATACAACAAAAGTTTTGAGTATCCTTTTGTACCTTTTGGCCGTCACAATGCATGTCACAGGGCTATTGCGAATAGCTTGTTCGAAAACGAAAGATTGAACATTGAATGTGGCTGTGAATCCACACCAGACTGTAACTTTCGGTGTGTGGAATGGAATCTCTTGGAAGATACCTGGGTTTCCAGTTTCCCAAATGCTACAGTTATGGGTGTGCACTGTTCTAATGAGGTGAAAATGGGTATCATCGCTCCACAGAATCTGCCATGGCCATGATGCACTTCAACTCTTCAGCTTCTGTTTTTTTTTTTCACATTTTCGTTGTGCAATGCCATATATCGGTATTTCTGAAACTAATTTTTTTTTAGCGTAATCCGTTTCCCCATGTCTTGAACAGTGTGTTCAGAAAATTTGAAGCCCTTACACTGAGTGGTTCGATATATAGGGAGGTCAGAGTAGGGGTGTTTTAATACTAGCCAACCGGTATAATAGCAAACACAGATCACATTGAAATGATAAAATGAGTCATCGACCAATGTAAAAAAATAATTAACTGAACTGAATACATTAAACACTAAAAACGATTCCGTCTGATTGTAAAGAAACTTGTATTTTAAAAGTCGAATTAGTTGTACATGACCAAATCTAAAGTGAGAATTTTGGGTATTTGTTTGGTATGAATACTTTAATATATTTTAATTACTTTTAATACTTTAATTATTTATAATAAGAGAAAAGAATGTTTAATATTAATGTTTTGTAGCAGATTGATTTTCGCTTATCGAAAGAAATATATATCTTTTATCCATGCATAGTACATATTGAGTTTAAAATGAACACTCTTATAATAGTAGATTGCGTTAAATTAATTTCGTTAAGTTTTTTTTACCTTATAAAACTGTGCACAAATGCTTCAATGTTTAAATTTCATATAACCTTCCCGTAGTTATACTTCTAGTTCAGCAAAGAAAGAACAGCATCAGCTCACCTCCATGAACTTGTTTCTAATAACAAAATAGCTAGAGACCTCTTGTGCAGAGTATATAGTAACAAAAAAAGATAATATTCAAATGATGGAATGAATCCTCGACCAATGTCTTTTAAAAATTACCTTATGTCTTAATACAATGAACACACGCAGAAAAAAAATCTGATTGTTAAGAAAGATATGGAATTAGTTCTACAGTACCAAATTTGTTGTCGGATTACTTCTTGGGTATTTTTTCCTAATAATAAACATGTACCCCCCTCTCCCTTTGACTCATAACTGGGCATATAACCGGGCATTCTATACAATGCTTAGTCTAGTAGTGTTGATCAATTTCTGCTTAATGAAAAAAGACACCTCCCATCCTATCAAAATGTAACAGAATTAAAACGATGACGATGATTAAAAACATATGATTACATTTGAAACGATCATTAAATTGTAATTAAAAGCTTGATTTAGTTAAAATGATATCTTTTATGACAGTTACTTTCACTAAATTAATGTTTTTCTCTTTGAAAACTGTACAAAAATGTTTTATGTGTCTTAAATTTTAAGTTCTGTTCCTGCAAGTATTATTTTCAGTTAAAAAAAAATAGCTTAGCTCACCGCCAATATAAAATCCGTCTTGTAATAAAATAGCACTTTATATGAACCAAAAAATATCGTTTTAAAATGAGGAAATTTTATAATGAGTCATTGACCAATGTCATAAAAAAAATAACTTGACCACTCTGAATTCAATGAATACAAAAAAAGATTCCATCTGATTGTAAAGAGAGTTATGTTGTAAAGGTCAAATTAGATCTACGCTACCAAGTCTGAATTTAGAGATCGGATAAAATTATATCCTTTATGATAATATATTTCTTCATATTAATGTTTTCTTCTTTCAAAAAACTTTTATCAAATTTGTCGCTTAAAATTCAAATCTTCTTCCTGTAGTGGTATTTTCTATTCCGGAAAGTCACCGCCACGCCATCAGACTGGTTTCATGTAACAAAATAGCTACAAATCTCTTGTGAAAAGTATAATGTTAAAAACAGATCGCATTCAAATTATGAAATGCTGAAATGAATCATCCACCAATGTCATAAAATTTAACTGAACTACGCTGAATGTAATGAACACAGAATATGATTCCAGTTGGTTGTAAAAAGAAGTCGTGTTTTAAAGGTCGAATTAGTTCTACGCGACCAAATCTGATTTGAGAAATCGAATAAAACGATATCCTTCATGATAGTAAATTTCTTCGAACTAATGTTTTCACCTTCATGAAACGTTTCTCAAATTTGTCGTTTAAACATCAAATCCTCTTAATGCAGCGGTGTCTTCGTTTCCGGAAAGAAGCTAAAATATTGGCTTACCACCGCGCCGTCAAATTGGTTTCTTGTAACAAAATAGCTACAAATTTCTTGTGCTAGGTATTTGATAACAAAACAGTTCGCATTTAAAGGATTCATCGACCAATGTCATAAAAATTAACTGAACCACACTGAATGCAATGAAGACAGAAAATTATTCTAAATGGTTAAAAAACACTGTGTTTTAATGCTCGAATTAGTTCAGACCAAATCTGAAGTTGGATTACTTTTTGACAGTGTTGCCAGATAGTCAAAAGTCAATTTTCCAAAAAGTTCTGAAATTTTCTCCAAATTAGTGTTGTTTTTTTCCCCGAAAAAGTCCCCAACTCAGTTTTTACTTTTAAGTAAATTTTAAATTTTAAGTTTACCAATAAAAAAAATATTTAACTA
This sequence comes from Maratus michaelseni, assembly GCA_963931845.1. Taxonomy (NCBI): domain Eukaryota; kingdom Metazoa; phylum Arthropoda; class Arachnida; order Araneae; family Salticidae; genus Maratus; species Maratus michaelseni. The sequence continues at coordinate 132,228,719 of OZ007593.1, forward strand.
ATTTAAGATAAAAAATTTCCCCCAAGCCTTTTTTTTTCTTTTTAAATATCGATTTTGTGGACCGACATCTTTATTGTGATCGATTACTTTCTTGAAGTAAATAACACGAATTACGAAAAGATAAATGGATATGGGAATTAGATAGAACTTAAAACACGTGTAAACGGTAAACTACGGCTACGGAGATAATTATTGAAAATTGATAAATTTCTATTTCCGAATCGAGATCCAGCGTTGCCAGATGACTAAAATTAAACTTTAGCCTGAAAACGTGAAATAATGAAAAAATTCCCCAAGTTTTTTCCCAAAAATGTTGATATTCTTCAAAAATTTCCACACTTAGACTTGCCTCCAAAAATTCCCCTAAAGATTCAACCCCCCCCCCCTCTCCCAAAATGGGGACAAAATCCCCAAACTGGCAGCACTGCTTTTTGGGTATTATTTCCTCAATACAAAAAACCTTGTACAATTTTTTCTTTCTTCCCTTTTTTCTACGTTACACATGTAATACATATGACTGAACATTTTATAAGAATGATTAGTCTGGTGGTGAGGGTCGATTTTCGTTTTTTTAAAAGTAAGAAATACCTTTCACCCATTCAAAATGTAACAGAATTTTAACTTAAACGATGACAAAAAGAAATATTAAATTTGAAACGATCATTAAATTTAAATTAACCCGGATATGAATGGTTTTTACTTTGTCGCCAATAAATACAAATAACAATCGTCACTTTATTCAGTCGGAGACAATTGTTGCAAATTCTGCGATAGAGTAAGTTGAAGATTACAATTGTCACCACTATTTTTTGAAAGGTAAAAACCGATCGCACAATCGGTATGTCATGCATCGCGCTACTGCTCCCGGATTAAAAACCTGATTTTATAAAAACGATATCCCTCGTGATGGGCATAATGAATGGTTTTGATATTCGAATGAAATATCGTGCATGCGCAGAAGCATAGCTGCTAACCTTTCTTTTTAAATCAAAACCAGAAAAAATTTAAAATAAATAAATAAATAAAAATAAGAGAACAGTGAAATTTTTATGTGTCTCTTAATTTAATTTAATTCTTTTCTTTTTTTATATTTTCTTGTTTTAATTGATTAAAAAGAATACGAAGGTTGGTAGCTATGTTTTTGCGCATGCCCGAATGATTCATTCGAATATCAAAATCATTCATTATCCATTAGATATTTCTCATGACAGTAAATTAATGTTGAATTGCATTATTTAATGTTTAAACAGTTAAAAAATTTAATTAATTAATGACAATAAATAATAACTTAGTGTTTACTAAATTAGCGTTGCACCCCTTAAGAAAAACTGTACACAAATATTTGCATGTCAAATTTTAAATTCTCTTCGTGCAGCAGTTCTTCAGTTCCGGAAAGAAATGGCAATCTTAGCTCACAGCCCACGGGCTGGTTTCTTGAAATGAAATAGCCTTTTATATGTTACCAAAGAAGATCGCATTTAAATGATGAAATGTTGAAATGAGTCATCGACCAATGTCATAAAAATTAACTGAACTGAATGCAACGAACACACACAAAAAAAGGATTCTATCTGGTTGTAAAGAAAGTTGTGTTTTAAAGGTCGAATTAGTTCTACACGACCAAATCTAAAGCGAGAAGTCGGATTACATCTGGGGTATTTTTTTCTCTAACAAACAATTGTTTGCTCTTTTTTGAGTTGTTTTTCCTTGAATACCTCTAGTAATTTGAGCATAATGGGTTACTCGTGCGAAAAAGAGCCAGCGTGGCAATTACGCGATCATTTTACGGTACGATGTAACATCTGCTGTTGTTATTGATTCCTAGTATTCTATGTACATTTCTTTAGTTAAAATGAAGTCAGTATTTCCTTGACAAAAATATCACGTATTTTATCTTTGCGGAATGTGGCATTATATTTATAGAAAGCAAATTAGATTTTAAAGTGAAGTATTTTGTAGATTTGCTTTTTTTAGTTGCTTATATATGAAAAAAGAAGTTTTTTAAAAATGTATATAATTTTCCTTTTTCTGAAAACCAAATTTATGAAACGTAATTTATATTTTAAAATTAAATGTCTGTTTAAAGTATACTTTAAGTTCCAAAATGATTTTTTTTTACTGTTTTGCTTCTTTTAGTTTGTTGAATCTAAAAAGTTTTAAGTTCTTTTAAATAAAAAAACATTATTTTCCCTTTAACAACTTATGAAATATAACTTACATTTTAAAGTGAAATGTAATTATAGAGAGCAGTTTAAGTTTTAAATTGAAATGTATTACTGATTCCCATCTTTAATTTGTTAAATCTGAAATAAAGAAATAAATATATATATATATAAATTCTCCCTTAAAAATTATGAAATGTAGTTTATTTATTAGAGGAAAATGTGTTTCTCGTATGTTTCCTTTAATTTTGATTTGTTGAGTTTTTTAAATCACAAAAAACAAAGTTTTAAAAAAGTTAATAAAATTAAATTCTGGATTTTTTAAAGTGGAAATTTCGTAAACAGTCTAAAAATGGGATATAATTTATCTAATGATTTTGTTTTGTTTTGTTTTTAAATTATTTTCTTAGGTTTTATAAAGGTAGTGAAAATTTTAATTCTTGAGACGCAAAACTCTATATTTGTTACAGAAATCAATAATTTTGATTAAATTAAATAGTTTTGCCCTATTTTCTTAGAATTTATATTTTACAATGACATGCCTTATTGAATTGCTTCCTTTAGTTTTGATTTGTTTAAAATATTCCACATTCCGATGAAATAAAAATAATGTCATTTTTTTAAATTTTAAGTTGAAGTTCTGTAAACATTCTAAGAAATGGAATAAAAATTTATATTTAATTAAGTGTTTTTTAAATTGCTTTCTTAAGTGTTATAAAGGATTTCATATTTTCATTCTCAAGAAAGGAAGCCGTATATTTATTATAGAAATCAATAATCTTGTTTAATGCAGAACTTTTCCATTTCTACACCATTTAACATTTAATGAAAAAGAGCATTTGAATAAAATTTAAATAATTTGAATGAAATAAAAGTGAAAAGGCAATCAAAGCAGAAGATTTATGCTTTTCGTATGGATTTTAATTCAAAAGCTTGTTGCTTTCTTGCATTATATTCCTGGAATATTTATTAAATATTTGAAATATGTTAATAATAATTATTTGTTATCTTTAAAAAAATGAAGTGTTATCAAATGATAATTCCTTACTCTAAATTTTCTTTATTTATGATGCAATGCAGATTTTCAATAAGTGTTTCTACGTTGAAAAACTGTAGAATGAAATCAATGGAATAAAGTATATTCATAAAAGTGCAAACATGTATTAAATGAATAATTAAGTACTTAATTATTATTACTTTATGTCATACATTTCGGAGAATTTATAAGTAAAAATAACATAATTCTGGTTTGATTTTCACAAGCAGAATTTCATCTTGTAATCTGGTTTATTATTACAAGATGTATTTTTGGTGTATTGTCACAAAATTAAACCTTTAAGATCCGCAGTTTAGTAATACAGGGCGTTGGATTCCCATTGAATAGCTCTTTTCATTTTCTCTAGACAGGTTTCGTGGGACGTACCCCTGTAAAAGTTGAAATGATATAATTGCTAAGTTTAAGTGTATTGTGATGTTCAGTATCAGATAGAGTTGCAAAAAAACGATTTATTCCCAGGTTTATTTCCAATAAACCCGGTTTATTCCCAGGTTTATTCCCAAAAGACCTGGTTTATACCCAAAAAACCAAGTTTATTCCCAAAAAACCCGATTTATTCCCAATAAACCAAGTTTACTCCCAAAAAACCCGATTTATTCCCAAAAAAACCAAGTTTATTCCCAAAAAACCGATTTATTCCCAAAAACCAAGTTTATTCCCAAAAAACCCGATTTATTCCCAAAAAACCCGATTTATTCCCAAAAAACCCCATTTATTCCCAGGTTTAAACCAGGTTTTTTTCTAGTCTTTGCAACTCTAGTATCAGTACACAGTAAATACAGTTTGCGTCAGAAAAATTTGCACGTACACTGTTTAACGGGTCATAACTTTCTAATTTTTCTTTCTTTTCAAATTGCAATGAATTGAAAATAATGAGTGGACCAAGATTAACTTTTGAGAAAAGAGAAAATTTATTTTAAAATACTATTGTAGGTATGAAAATGTAACAGAAGTACAAAAATAATATCGCAGGGAGTTTCAGGCAGATCCACCTGTGCGACTTACAATTCATCGGATAAAATATAATTTTGAAATTAAACGATCCGGAACCGCAATTGAGCGAGAATGCGTCATGACACCAAATGAAATGTTTGTTGAAGTTTGTGAATCAATAGCCCACCGTTATAAGCAGTGTATTGACCAGAACGGTAATAATTTTGAACATCTGCGGTAAGAGGAAAAGTTATACATTTTAAGTAGATTCTTTTGCAACTTAAATATGAATTATATGTGAATAAAAACAGGATTTATAATCATTCAAAGTGTGTATACATTTTTCTGACGCACCCTGTATAATTAGTGTACAGGACTGCAAAAGGTGAGAATGGGATTATTCTGAAACCGTATTCCAACCAAATTTTTTTATTTTATCAAGCGAGATATAAATATTATCATATTAAACGAAACATTGAATCAAACAATTTTTTTATATATATATGTAGCTGTAGTATATAAAACGAAAAGAAAATGGGACATGGACCGAAATGTATGTATAATGCTGTAATAAATTTTAATAACATCTTAACTGATAGGTTTAATTGTGTCCAATATAATTGTACAAGGGATCCCGAAATGTGAGAATGTGACTGTCGTGAAACACTATTCCAATCAAGATCAAACGAAATATTATAATTACATCAAACAAAATATTACATTGAACGATTCTTAACATATAGTTGTGTTAGAAAACGAAAAATAATTAAAAATAATTTACACTAAATAAAACTACTTAAGTTATGGGAAGTGATTTAATGGCTAATTGATAGGTTTTATTGTGATGTTCAGTATCATTGTATGGAGGACAGTAATAAACGAGAAATATTAAACCCTATTCCAGTCAAAATTCTTAATTTCAACGATTTTTGAGCATTATTTCTTTAAAATATCAAAATTTTCATAATTTTCCATAATTATCTTATAAGAAATCTTGTGCTGAAATAGTATATGTTTGAAGTTGCACAAATATGAAAATTGATTCTAAAACTTCACACGTAAAAACACACACGCCCACGAAAACAGTATTTTTAAATTTGCAATTATCATTGGAAGTTTTCCAAATTTGATCGAACTGGTTACTTGTACGATTTGAATGCAGATTGACATCCTTTTTGTAATGATATAAGAACATGTTCTGCTACGTAATAAGCTTCGAACGTGTTCTGAATGCGGCTGCAATCGATTTGTAACCCTATTTTTTGACGATTATCCCTTATGTAATTGTTCAAACACAAGACGGATAATTCGTAGTATATTCATTGTATATTTTATCTTCTACTTTAATCCATTCACTACCATGTCACCCAAATTCAAATAATATAAAAAAAATCGTATCGGATTGCTCCACTTAAATTTAAATGATTGACATACTGTTTGGTTATAAATCATTTGAGCAGAAATTTGATAAGATTAATGATGGATTGCTTAAGAGAATTTATTATATAACCATTAACCTAATGCGATTGTTTATTAAATAGTTTGTATGTAGATTTTAAGAACATGGCATATTTATGTTTCGTTTGTAGAGAACATAAATGTATAACACTGCATTTTTTTTTAATAGTATAACAGTATAATACCGCACATACTGCTTATTTTACTGTTTATTACTGTTAATTTTACGGTACAATACTGGCACCCCAGGTGCCAGTATTATACTGAAAAATCAATATTATTTGCAGTGCACTCGAGTGTTCATGGAGTTTTCAGCAAATAAAAATATTTTAAAAGTTGTCCTCTGGAAAAAATAAAAGTAATAAAAAATTCAACTATCAATTATATAAGACTAAAAACTCTTAAATCTAAAGTCAAGAACGGAAAATCAGGCATCAGGAATATATTATGAAACACTTTCCATCACTAACAGAAAATTATTAAGCAATTTCATTTTTCATACAATTAAATCGATAGTCCGTCCTGCAACCGAGATTTTTTGTGCGTCTCTATAAATGGAGATAAATACTACGCACTCTTTAATCTACAGAAAACATGTTGCAGTGCACCTCAATAATCCTTTTTAATTTCATTATATTTGAAGCATCATAACATCATTCAAATGAATCGTAAACGATTTTTTCCCATAGATTATAATGTAATGGAATTCTTTTGTGCGTCCCTGTAAACAAACTATAAATGCTACTTACTTTATACACCTGAGAAAACACGTTTTACTCCACCTCAGGGATGCATGTCAATCTCATTATATTTGAAGTATTGTAATATCGTTCAAATGCATCGGAAAAGATTATTCCCCATAGACCATAATGTAGCGGAATTCTTTTGTATGTCCCTGTACGAGGTATAAATGCTACACACTTCATTTTCAATACCGGAAATACGGGCTGACAGCAGACAGACTGACAAACCGAATTCATAAAAACTTTTCAAGTATATTGGAAAGTGCTAAAAATATTATACAGCATTATAATTCTACTAATGCGTATGATATCTATGCATTTTTTAAAGGGTCTTAAGACAAGAACATCATATATATATTTTTGCAGAATATAAGAACGAGTTTTGTTGCGTAATAAGCTGCGAACGTGTCCTGAATGCACTGCAATCGATTAGTAACCCAATTTTTTCGACGATTATCTATCATGTAATTGTTCAAACACAAGATTGTAATTCGATGTCTATCCATTGTATATTTTCTTCTTGTTTAATTCATTGACTGCCGTGTCACCTAAATTCGAATGATAGGAAAAATTTGTATTGAGCTGTCCTATATAAATTAAGCTGTGATTGACATACTGTTATAAATTATTTAAGCATTTATTTGCTAAAGAAGCTTATATGATTGACAATAAGCGATGTTAATATGATTTTGAGGATTTGTTTTGCTTTTAATCATTATGTAGATTTGTAAATCATGGCAGATTTATAGTTCGTTACTAAAAAATGGATACGACAGTTGGGCAGTAGTTTTTTCGACAAATAAAGATATTTCGCATGAAATGCCCCCTGCCATCTAAGGAAAAAAAAAGAAAGAAAGACAATTTAAATATTAATTATATAATCTAAAATTCCACAATATTATATGAAAAAAAATCACATCCATTCATGGTTGCCATTTGTAAAAGGATTTTAAATTATAATACCAGAACATCATTTAAAAATTTATATCAGAGAAGAATATATATATATATATATATATTTACCCAATAAACAGCCGAATATGTCGTGAATGTTATACAGCCGGTTTGTAAACCTCTATATATTTTGGCGTGGTATGTAATTGTTTAAACCTTAAACCTAAGCAGAGGCTCTGAGAGCCAAATTAGATCCAGGGTATAAAGTTTCCTTGAGATGGGGGGGGGGGGGTATCTATTCTAATAAAAAGGGGCATTTTAGAAGATATTAAAATATTTATTAAATTCGTTATTTAAAATTAATTTTTAATTAATTTCTGTTTGTTTATAACAACTTACTTTTTAATTAATTTCATTTTTAAATTAAATTAATTTTTAAGTAATACGTTTGTATTGTTTGTACCGCGCATGCGCGGTAGCGTATTACTGCTTGCACGGCAGCGTATTACTGCTTATTTTACGGTTTAATACTGTTAATTTTACGGTATAATACTGGCAGCTGGGGTGCCAGTTTTATACTGTAAAACCAACAATTATTTTTTGCAGTGTATTCGATATTCTTAAAGCTTTGGTGGGGTTTCTTAAGAAAATTATAGGGGTTCACCTTTTTTTTTTTCCCTAGAATCTTAAGGCACTCTTTCTAAAAAAACAAAAAAACCAATAACTATGGTTCTATGAGAAGAAGTCAGAACCATTCGACTAAGATATTCAACAGAATGTGTAAAATCCAATGTTTGACTATTTCAGTTGGAAATATCTCTTTTTCACTATATCATAAAAGTTTAAGGAATTATTATTTGAAAAGCGTTCTTTTTATATCACTTTATGAAGAGATTCTGTTGTCAGTTTAAAAAATATTTTTTCATTTATTAAAGCGAAAAATAGATGAAAACCCCCATATTTCTATTATTTCATACTTATCTGTCTCAAGTAAATTATTAGTATTATTTCTATTATCTTTTGTACTAACCATTTTGCATAATTAACCCATTTGTCGGTACATTGACACTTGCGTTAAAAAGTGATCAAAATATATTTAGGGATAAGACATCATTTGCAATGTTTAGTCAACATTGTATGACAACATTGTCTGAAGAGTTAATTGCGTTGAAAACTGTAAGTAAATAAGGTATTATATTGTGATTCATAAGTATGTTTTCATTATGTTATATTCTAACAAAAATATTTAAAAAATCCTTTTCAGAAAAAGATTAACTATTTAGAGCGGCACGTGATAATAAAAAAAATAAACTAATTTTCACATGACCGCTAAATGGTTGGCACAATTTTTAACAAATAAGTAAAAAGTTATAGAATTTTAGCTATTTTAATCACCATAGCGTTGGAGGATTAATACACAGGGCCTTTAGTTTACGATAGCTTGCGAATGTCGTGTATCCCAGCATTCCTATTCATTCCTCCATTCCGCTGGAAACCAATATAGTCTAGGTTTTTCGTCCACTGTTCAAGCATGGACAACACCATTTTTCTACTTTTGGAGTAACTTGTGTCCTTTCCTACCACTACGAGAACAAAAAGTAGACTTCATTTTTCTTTTGTAGTGGTAGGACTTTTTTTGCGATTGATGAAGAAAGATTAATTATTTTGAAACCCTTTGTGTCAGCTTCTTTTTAGGGTGTATTTAAGAAGTGTATTTCTTTGATATTATGAGAGAAAACGTTTGAAGTTCTTATTTCTTGACGTTTTAACCATATTCTAAAAGAAATCTCGGTTGCATTTGACCTTTAAAAACAACTTGGGCGTTAACAGGTTAATATTATACAACTAAACTGTTGATTTAATTTGCTGTCATTAGATCGTCTACAGTATGTTTTAAGAATATTTTGTTAGATAGTAGAAAACCTCGAACATTAATAGTTTTCTAAATATTTCAGTTCGTGTTCATAAAAACCCTGAATTATTTTTTCCCGATTTATTTTCTTTTAAATAAAAATTTTTAAGCATTCAAATCATCTTTACTTTGGATGATTATTAAACCGTATTAAGCTATGATTTAATTGTTTTTGACACATGTCTCTTACATTACGACGTAAACAAAAACCAATAAAGTATTAATTAATCCCATTATCCCATTTACTCATTTTAAAGTGAACTAATTAGGAAGGACTAAGCTGTTAATTCCATTAATCCATCCTCATTAAGCACTTAGTGGTTACTGTTTTTACTTTAAATTTATAAGTAAATGAACTTATTTATTGTCTTTTTTTAAGTATAAAAAAACATTTTTTAGTTTAAAAATGTTGCTGAAGATACAGTTCTCAACATTTTATAGTATAACATTTATTAAACATAATTAAGCGAATTTTCAGAATTATTTATTAATATTTTTTTTTCCGGAATATAAAAAATGAATTGATTTTTCGTTTCAAATGCTCTATCATTGTTCCTAAATAGTTTGTTTCGAGTTACTTAAAGTTTATTAATTATATTTTATCACTATAAAAACATTTAAAATTAATTAAAATTTTCAGTTAAAATTCCGTTTAATGTATCATCAGTTTTTCAATAAAAAAAAAATAATTCAGAAAATATTACTTTATTTTTTCGGACTAAAATATTTTTAACGATATTTTTCTCTATTCGATATTATTTTCATTCAAAATTATTTTCGATATTATATTATTTACGGTATTTAAAAATTAAGAGTTGGTTGAGTGTTATTTAAATTACTTAGAAAATGACAAATGCGCTAGTACCGCTTGTATAAAAGCTTTCCTTCATGTTACTTGGAACAATAAATAAAATTACATCGTATAACTGATCGCGAGCACATAATCTGAAGTATCTTGTTGTCCAAATTTCATATCATTAAAATACACACTGCGTTACTTGTTTTTAAAATGACATAACTAAAACGTGATTTTTGAGATATTAAAATGAGCGAACCGCAAACATACTTCACCATCTGTCATTAAAAGGGCCAAGTTAGAGTAATTTTGTCATTTCTTGCTTATGATGTTTTACAGTCTTACTGTCTATAAATTTCCAGATAATCGAATGTCATGTAGCTCATACTAAAGTATACAATCCACTTTTGATATTACTTATGAAATTTTCACACTATTTCTAAAACTTTCTATTCTTTCATTTTAAATAAAAAACAATTTGTTTTTATTCTTAAAAGTATTTTTAGCCTTTTCTGAAAAACTTCGTTTTTAGAATTGTGTCATGTTATAAATAAGTATGCGATAAGGTGGTAGCTTGCACAGCCATCTGAGTTAAAGAAAATTAATTTCGGCAACTGAGTATTTATGTCACAAAGATAAGTAATGTCTGTAGCATAGTTTTTATCTCTCATTATTCAAGTACTAATATTTGTTATCATGTAAGAATGTTTCAAAAGTAGATGAATGAAAGTTTTCAAGAATTGGATGCATATTTCTAATAAATATTATACTATAGCATTGCAGCTTTTCAGTTAGAAGAGTTCAATCAAATAAAAAATTTTATGCTTTAAATATATGCAAAAGTTCCTTCTCCTCTTTTATTTTTAATTATTCATTTAGTTCCTTTTCAGCAATATGTTTATGTCATAATGTTATACAATGCCCATAGCGATTTGGTTTCGTAGTTGTTTATATCCTGTATTATACACGCACTGGTGTTTATTAGAACGCTGCAGAAATAATTGTTGAATTTACAATAACATACTGTTTTTACCTACAGTTAAATACTGCTCCATTAAATACAGAGGGAATCTGTTTTTGGTCTGATCCCGTGACTTGTCTCGTCTTATTTATGGTTTATTACTGTTAATTTTACGGTTATAAACTGGCACCTCAGCTCCCTGTATTATACCGTTTTTTTTTTTTTTTTTTACAGTGTATCTAAGAAAGTCTGGAAGAATGGGTGAATGACAGTTATGGAAAATTAGATGAGTACTCCATAAAAATTGGACATAATGTTGGATTGGAATGACAAGGTTCTAAATGCTTTTATAATTCTTTTGAGAAAACTAAAATGAACGCTTCATTTCTTTCTCCATAGGCAGTTAGAACATTATAACTGTTAGAACATTATCTAATTTTGTAAATATTTGCTGGAATGCTTTATATGCCAGCTGAAAGGCACATCGTAGAAGTCATCATTTTAATCAATTTTGACAATAGGCAACGATTAGTTATTTGAATGAATAACATTACAGCCACTTGAGAAATTCCATTCAAATTTAAATTTTTTGCACTTAAAAGGTATCCAAGTGTTCTTTTTCCTCTTCCTTTTTCATGTAGTTCCGTTTCAGCAATACATTTATGTCATAAAGTTAAGTAATGTCCGTAGCGGTTCTGTTTGACATTTGCTTGTAGCCTCTATTGCACACGCACTGATGTTTATCAGCACCTTAAGAATGTCTTGAAGAATGGGTGAATGGGACATGAAAAATCAGATGAGTATTCTTTTATAAGTACCGCACATTAGTCAGCCGGAAATGTAATATTTCACCTATTCTTTTGTTCCTGGCTAAGATGTCATCGTCTGGCTTAATACTCAATGATACAGAAATGCCGGATTAAAAGAACAAAAGAGGGTCATCACTGACCGAATATTTGGAGAAAACAATGGCTTAGAAAAAGTGGATGAGTACTTATGCTGAAGAAGCTTTGCCACAAAGATCTGGTATCACTTATCGTTTTCGCTGGAAGATCAATGAATTTAATCACATTACATTGCAACTTCGGCTGTACTTATGACCTAAAATCAGGAATTTTTGGTCAAAATAATTTTAGGCTTACTGAGTAAAGTGGTTATTATTTTTTGTCTTAATTTTATGTATTGTGGTATAGCATATTAATTACAGAATCTAATCCGTATATGATCATTATGTAGAAGAAATGTTCTGAATTTTATTTTTTATCAAGTTATTATTGTAATCTTGTATCATTTTTAGATTCAGATACACTGCAAGGTTTATAATAATGCTTTCTTCAGCCACCTTGTAAGTTGGTTTAAAAATCGCAACGTTTCACAACATAAACATATTTATTGAACCCTTTACTAGGGATGGTGGCATAGGCGTTAACTCTTAGTCATCCGCAATCTCAATACCAATGCTGCCAATTCTCCTCATGTTTGAGAACCACTATAGTAATCTTCGTCTTATTTAATCGCAAATTTCGGTAATTAAATAAAGCGAATATTTCAATTTGGAAATGATGGTACTTAACAATTGGGAGACTTGTCCAATGTGCAAAACGCAAGCCAAGTCTATGCTGTTACAAAAACACAATACCAACTTTAACCTTTTACTTTAACCTTTTCAGAGGCAAAGTACTTCTGCTGCTGAAATGTTGAAATGTTTGAGTGACACCAAAATTTACGAATAAACTTTTTTCAAAATAATTAAAAGCTTTTCTTCACGTATATTATGTCATCAAAATTTTATTACAAAATTCAAGGGGGCTATTTGGCAGATTGGAATTAAAATTAAGTGTCCGCATACAAACACCGTCATTGAAAATGTTAATAATACATAAACTCATAGTCCAAAATTTCACCAATTTCTATTTTTACTCAGAAGATACATTTGAAAAAGCATGAATAAAGCTTCCATGTAGCCGTGAACCTTCAACAGTCCAGGTCAAATCAATAATTTGCCTTCAGGAATTTCTGAAAAAACAATTATATAAAAGACAACCAATTTCAGGTTTGCATAAAACGTAGCTGCCAAACGTTCCTTCTTTTTCTAGTCAAATAAGCATATTTTTAATCAGAAATTTTATTCAAAAAATGATAGCAAATTGGTATCAAATAGAATAAAAGAATTATTTTATTAAATAAATTTTCTAGCTTGAATCATGTTTATTTGAATTTGGGAAAACGGAACGGTTGTAAGGTATGCATAAAGACTCGCAACTAAACAACATAAACAGTTAAGCAACTAAACAACAAATCGCTTTAATCTTCCGATTCCATTCATGCTGCGAAAATACGAGGTTAATAAGAAAGAAAAATCGCGGTTAAATTGTTTTTTAAAGCAACTTAAAAACATAAAACAAAAACATGCTCGCACACGTTTTCTACATTTTTTTTTTTTATAAAGTTTACAACATTTGTGATTTCAAAAATAAATTTCCTGTATCTTTTTGAGGCCATCTGTTTTGGTTTCTTTTTACATTCCCAAGAAAGATATAGCATAGATGCTTTCCGTTTATTTATTTATTTATTTATTTTCAAATCAAATTAAACCACAAATTTTATTAAAGAAAGAAAAGAATTAGTTAATAACTTACATAGAAACAAGGAACATTTCATTAAATAATTTTTCTAGCTCAAATTATCTTTATTTGACTGGAAGGTTAGCAGCTTTAGTATAGTTAAAGGTTACTAAATAGAATGTTTTATTTTATTATATATATTATTTATTTATTTATTTTTTGTCAAAATATTAAGCATTAACTTCGTGTTTTTATTCTTTCTATTAAAAAAAAACAAAACAAAAAAAAAACATTTAGTACTTTGTTTTTAAATTGGGTTAATTATTTCTTTTCCATTTAACATTTGATTTTTTTGAAACATAGGTAAGAATTACTAAATAGAATGATCTATTTATTAATGTCTTTTATGTTAGTATTTAAGTACTGTAACTGTGTTTTTCTGTCTCTTAAAGGCTTTTAACATATTTTGATTTAAAAATGGGTTAGTGATTTATTTTTTTATTTTTCCATTTTATCAACGTTTGCTTTTTCCTGTTCTAAAAAAATCAATTATTGATCTCTTTGAGCTTTAAGATTATCATGGATTTAATTCTGAAATGAGTTTAAAAAATAGCTTACCGGAAAAAAAAAATTCTCCTAATCCAAAATATAAATTTTAACTTGCAAAATTATTATTTTTAAACTTGGTATTTTTCATTTTCTGTTTATTCTTTAATGATTTCCATAATAGATATTAAATCAAAATGACGGTCAAATTGTAGCCTATTAACACAGATCTGAATTCGGTACATTTTAAAAATGTTTTAAAAGTAATTTAAATTGATTATGGCAATGTTTAAATTGATAATCTCTTAGATTGGTTTACAAAAGATTTTAAATTGATTGTTATTTTTGATTTATTACGCATATGCTTTCGACTGCAAAATCCCCATAATATAATATTTAGATAAAATATAAATATTTGCACGCTATTTTTACATTTGAAGGTAGAACTTGAAAAGTATGTTTAAGAAATATATTTCTAAAATGAGATTCTTGACTATGAAATCGGACTATTAAATATAAACTACTCAAGAATACAAATACATTAAACATTTAGTGCATTTAAGCCGAAAGAGTACATAATATATTTTACTATTAATTCTACAATATATTTCACATTTGCTTATGATGCAAAATAAAAATTATTGTAGATTTTTCTTTAAAAATAGAAACATTTTTGTATAGCTACTGCGTTGCGTCTACTTGGAGTTTAATTGCTTCTGCATCAGACATGTCACTTATGGTACGATTCCAGGAAGTCTTTTCAACGAAAAAACATTTCAACAAATTCATATTTGTTATTACAATTATAAAATATTTTTGACATATGATCGAAATGTTTTATTGGCGAGCTGATGCTATTTGGTACAATTTTAATTAAGATAACTTTATTTGAGAATTTTTTCAGATAAATACTTTATAAACTACTATAAAATTATTTTAGTAATTACGAAAGGTCAGGGTTATGCTTAATGAATTGTTTCTTCAAATGTTATAAAAATAGGTGAATATCAAATCCATTTTTTTTCGTTTTTACAATTATTGCTATGCTTTATATTACTTTTGCAATGTATATGAATTTCTATTACCCTATACAATTTGTTTCAGTTATGCATTTCTTTTTAAAATACAATATCAAAAAACCTTAAAAAAATCTTTAAAAGTTGCGCACAAGACATATTAGGTGCGTCTACTTGGAGTTTAATTGCTTCTGCATCAGACATGTCACTTATGGTACGATTCCAGGAAGTCTTTTCAACGAAAAAACATACAGAAGGACTTAGAATGTGATTTAATGTATGCAAACTGAAAATTTGCAAATTATTTTTTTTAACTTACAGTACATTGCCATATATAGATAGATATCCTGACGATCAAATTAAGTTCAGCAGAAGAAAAAAAAATATCATAGAATAACATTTTTTTTTTATGTGTTAACATAAAAGCTAAATGAAATCAAAATTGGTATTTGCTTAACTCATAATGTAGTCCAATAATATGAAAGTCAACATACTACCATGTAAAACACTTTTTCCATTAATCGAAAATTCGTGAATTATCTGAACGGTTTTTTAATATTTCTTCGCATACGTTGATGTATTTGCGATTGATATTTGCACTTTACATAATTACAAATTGAATTCTGCAAACGAATTTTCATCCCATACCATCCGTATTTTTCGAAACTAAACAGAATTGTAGTTAGTATTTGCTTCCGTGATATCAACTCATCATATGGTCCAATCGAATGAAAGTCCATGTACTACCCCATGTAAAACCCTGTTTCCGTTTATGATAATCATTGTATTTTTATGTAATAAGATTAAAGTTTGCATCCGATGTTCCTAGGTCAAAAAACTCGCCACTCATCTGTCAAAAGCTACGTGTTATTGCGTTTATTTTGGAGGACTTTTGTATAATTGAATGTTATAACTAATTGTGCATTTGGTAATGAAGTGCTTAAATTGTGCATAATGCATGTAAATTGAAAAATTGAAACTTTCTTTTTAGAAATATCGGTTTTTTAATATTATTTCTAATACGATGATATATTTGCGATCGATATTTGCACTTATACAATTACAAATTCAATTCTGCGGAAGAATTTTTATCCCAGACCTTACGCATTTTTTTAAACTTGAAAGAATTGAGGTTAGTATTTGCTTCCGTGATATTGACTTCTCATGGGATTCAATCAATAAAAGTCGATGTACTCCTTGTAAAACCCTGTTTCCGTTTATGCTAATCTTTGCATTTTTATGCAATAAGATAATGTATGTATCCGATGTTCCTAATGTCAAAGAACTCGCCACTCATCTGTCAAGAATTACGTGTTATATTGCGTTTATTTTGGAAAACTTTTGTATACTGACTGTTACATTGAATATACTTAAAGGTCATTTGGTAATGAAGTAGTTAAAATGGGATAAAATGCATGTAAATTGAAAATTTGGGAATTCCCTTTTTAGAAATAATCGAACAGTCCTTTTAATATGTCTTCTAATACGTTGATACCTTTGCAATCAGTATTTTCATTTTATTTATACAATTACAAATTCAATTCTGCACATGAATTTTTATCACAGACCATACGCATTTTTTCGAAACTAAAAAGAATTGAGGTTAGTATTTGCTTCCGTGATATTAACGCCTCATGTGATTCAATCAAATGGAAGTCGATGTACTCCTTGTAAAATCGTGTTTCCGTTTATGCTAATATTTTTATTTTTATGCTTTTTATTATATGCGATAAGATTAAGGTGTGTATACGAAGTTCCTATGCCAAAGATCTCGCCACTCATCTGTCAAGAACTACGTGTTATTGCGTTTATTTTGGAGAACATTTGTATGCTGAATGTTATATTGAATATACTTAAAGTGTATTTGGTAATGGAGTAGTTAATATATGTGATATAATGCATGTAAATTGAAAATTTGGAAATTATCATTTAGAAATATCAGTTCTTTAATATTTCATCCGATACGTTCATTCCTTTGTAATAAATGTTTTTGGTGCTTTATTAGTTGCAAATTCAGTTCATAAGAATTTTTTTCTTTGACTAACAGCAATTTAAAAAAAATCTAACCATAAAAATGTAACAGAATTAAAGTTAATATATACTTCAGTGATATTAACTCATCATGTGTGGTTTAATCAATTAAAAGACGACATGAAAATTATGAATTATCCTTTTAAAAATTAGGTTCTTTTATATTTCTTCAATGCGTTGATATTTTTGTTGCCAGTATTTGCTCTTTCTGCAGTTATAAATTCAATTTTGTAGAAGGATTCCCATCTCAGATTATCAACTTTTAAAATATTTTCCTTAAAATAAAAAATAAAAAGGATGACGATATTTGCTTCCGTGATATTAATCACGTGATCCAATCAAATGAAATACGACGACCATGTAAAACTCGGTCTTCATTTGCGCTAATTTTATTTTTATGCATTAATATTAGGGTATGCAATGCATGTGATTTTCCTAGGTCAAAGGTCGTGTAATTCACCTGTTAAAAGTTGTGTGTTTCTGAAATTATTATTAGAATTTCATGCACTTATATACTAAAGAAATAGTTATTGCGTCCAATGTTATGTTTTTATTCTAGAGAGTATAAAGAAAAGTGGGACTGTGTTTTTCTCTCCTGTACTATGCACCTGAGATGGGCAGCCGTCAATTAATTGCTCCTGAAACTATAGTTGTGGTTTTACTATTTATCATGAGGAAAAATCTCTTTCTCCCCCCCTTTTTTTTTTGTAAACTCATGCGTTTTCTAATCTTTAGTTATGTTACTTTTTCTGTTTAAAGAAACAATAAAAAAAAATTAAATATTTATTCACATTTATTTTAAATATTTATTCATACTTTTACACTTTTTGTATAATGTTAACTAAATAAGTGCATTGCGACCTTATTTTCCTATGAGTTTTTTCTTTGGTACTGTCACCTGATATATTATTTTCTTTCTGCCAGATATTTTATAGAATCACACTGTACGAATAACATGAATAACTTCACTCTGAAATTTAGATGTATACGCTGGAGTTATTTTTTTTTTCTTATTCAATCTTATAATATAAAACAGGGGTTTCCAACTATTGGGCGGCGAGCAGCAGAGGCACGACTATTCCTGAGTAATATTTGTCTTATTTAATGACAGGATTTCATATATTAAATAAGGCCAATATTAATATATGGAAACAGTGGTAGCTCTGCGGCCCGCTCGCAGCTATTTGGAAACTCCAGATAAAAAATATCTTAAGATTTGTTTTTATTTTGACGACCATTCAATGACCATAAGTAAACAATTTGTAATCAGTAAGACAATATCTTTAACTTTACTTTTTAAATAGACCTTTCTTCAAATCGAAAATAATCATCAATTATTAATTTGAAATTAACTAGTGACACAAACCACATTGTTCATATCTTGTAATTGAATAGATAGGAAACTAGCGATAAATGTGTATTATTTTAAAGGCATCAATTTTCATAAAATTCATCTAAAATTGATTTTAACATTCATTCTGTCGCATTTGCAAATATCTCTTATCGATTCATGGAAAATTTATTATTTGTCATTATTAGTTATCAAAATATGAAATCTCGCAATTAGTATTGTTCTAAGTGACATAAAATAGTTTTTTTTTTTTTTTTTTAACTAAGTTAAATAGTCCTTCATAAAAAAATAATTATTTATACTATTAGTTCGAAATAACTTTGTTACACCAACTATAATTCATATCTTATAATTTGAATAGATTGGGAACTAGCAATAATTGTATGTATTATTAATGGATGTCGACTTTAATAATTTCATCTAAAATTTATTTAAATAGTCATTCTGTCATATTTATAAACATATTTTATCGCAAGTTTCATTATCTTCTATAACTTGTTAAAATATGAGATCGCACAATTAGTATTGTCCTAAGTAACATTTAAATTATGGATTTGCATTGAATATAATAGATTATTTTAAAGACCGACATTTAAACGTTACGAAAGCTTAATAAATAACTTTTCTGAATAAAATATGATTGCTGATAGTTATTATTTTGTTCAATGCATGGGAAAACAATGTGAGAGTAGAAGATAATTGGGATATAAATATTGCTATTAGTAAATCACTTTAACAGAATACGCACTTAGTCATCGTTAGTGTAGCTTTTACACTTTAATTCTTTTTCATAACCTGCTTCCTAAATTGTCCTTGTTATTAATATTTATGAATTGTGTCTAAGAGTTTTGCTCATTATTATTTCTTCTAAATCTGGTTTATATTTACGATTTTATAAGTTTCGCATGATATTCCGAAAGCACATTTTGTTAGTTATTTCTTAGAATAGACTTATCTAGACTGGAATTCCTATTTCATTTTAATAAAAAGGGTACTTTTAATAATGACATTTTATTTTTACTTTAGAAAGAGTCTTTGAGTTTATTTTATTTTCGTTAGTATTTGTTAAAAATATTTATGACTGCTTTTTAAAATTTATTTCACATTATACAAAGATTTTTTATATATGAAACAATATCTTAATCAGCGAATGTAACAGGATGTTTATATAAAAAATATAATAGAAAATGCAAAGTTAAAGTTGTTAAAATTGTATTACAAAATGTAACTATTTTTTTACGAGATTACGTCTTGTAGCATATTAAATTTATCATATTTGTATATGAAGTGTATATTTTTATTGCATGTAACGTATGAAGCGTATTTTAAATGTTGTAAGAAGTTTAAAATTCCTTTTCAACCAATTACCCACTGATTATTTTGTATGACAAAGCAAACAATTTAAACATCGTATAAAAAACGTGGATATTTTTATATAATACAATAATAGCTATCTAATAGTTATTATATTTTCTGTAAATAAGGATAAAAAACGTGTTCTTGAATTCCTTGAAATAAGCTAAATGTGTTGTTCCTTCATTTATTTATTTTTTCTTTTATAATATATTTAGTCCCATCATTGTTTACTTACACACCTTCCTCACAGTATTAACTTGTAAGATGCGCTCGAAACATTCCATAAAATCACAAATGGTTTCTAAGTACGTTTGTGTCTATTTAATCTAAATGCTTATTCCTGGAATTCCTACGTAGTTGATATAGTACTCCGGGCTAAATGATGCGTCAAGCGTCAGCTATAGCCGCCGTGGCAGAATGTACGCGACGCTGCGACGGACGTCGCAGACTTCTTAGGGCACCTGCAGACTAAAAACATACAGCGATGTCGCAGACGCGCTATAAGCGCGTAAATTACTCAAAAAAAAAAAAAAAAAAAAGGCAAACTTCGTCGAATAAGGATCGCGATAAAACGGCAAATTACGTCCAAGAATCGCGGAAAAAACGCGAAATTCATTTAAAGATCACGACAAATGGCTAATTTCGTTGACAGATCGCGAAAAAAACACAAATTTAGTCAAAAGGACATGAAAAAATGTGAATTTCGTCAAAAAGCCGTGAAAAAAAACACAAGTTTCGTTGAAGTCTCGCGGAAAAATGCGAATTTTGCCGTAGGGCTACAGAGAAAACGCCAACTTCGTCAAAGGATCGTGGAAAAAACTGCTAATTTCGTCGAAGGATCACGGAAAAACTGTCAATTTCGTCAAAGAAACGGCAAATTTCGTCGTCGGATCGCGAAAAAAACGAGAATTCTGCCGAAAGATAGCGAAAAAACGGCAAATTTCGTCGAAGAATCGCGGAAAAAACGTGAATTTCGTCCAAAGGTCAAGGAAAAAACGCGATATTCATCAAAGGACCTGGGAAAATGGCAAATTTCGTTGACAGATCTCGATCAAAGGGCCGCGAAAAAATGTGAATTTCGTCAAAAGACAGTAAAAAAAAAAAAAAAAAAAAAAAAAAAAAAACATGAGTTTCGTTGAAGGATTGTGGAAAAAATGCAAATTTCGTCAAAGGGCCACAGAAAAAACGCAAATTTTGTCAAATGGCAGCAGAAAAAATGCCAATTTCGTCAAAGAATCGTGAAAAAAAAAAAACTGCTAATTTCATCAAAGGATCACGAAAAAAGTGGGAATTCCATCGAAGGGCCACGGGGAAAAAAAAAAAAAAAAAAAAAAAACGTGAATTTCGCCAAAGTAAAAAAAAAAGAAGCTTGAATTTTGAGTCCCGGAAAAGATGCAGTATTCCTTTAGAAAACAGAAGACATACAAAGTTCTATGCTTGTTAATATAGGCATAGTTTTTAATCTGAAACAATATACTGAACAAAGTTTTGAAAAATCGGGTTAACCCGAACCCAATTTGCAGGAATCTACACTCAGCTTGACATTGACTCAAATCAAAAGCAGAGTTAATCCGACCTGCAACAAGAAAAATTATTGCTGAGAGAGGATTTTCTGCCCTCCCCCCTCTGTTGTAACCTTTTAGAATATTTGCTGTAAATTTCATAATTTTTTTTACTGAGAAATTAAGATAAATGCTGATGACTTAATTAATTAGCACTACAACAGCAGCAAGAATAGATTTATGATATATTGTGTATTGCAGACTATTTTTGAAAACATTATTAGCGTTGCAGACACTTGAAGATAGTTCTGCCACTGGGGCTATAGCACATCTTGATGCATCCAAACAGCCAAATATGAATGAAATTCACAATATTAAAGTGTTAGAAAGATTATCGCTAGTGAATAGTAATTTGTTTATTGATTTGTTTGCGGATACCCTTAAAAAATTTCATTTAACCAATTATTTAATAAATATTTTTTGTAACAATGAAATTAATTAAACATAACGTTTAAAACGTGACTATGTTTTGTGGCTGCTTTTGTTTATAATAAATATTTATTATATTAATACAATAAATATTTTAGTTTGTAAATAAATGAATAAAAACTGTATTCTTTATTTTCAAATGCTTTTAATTGTCTAAAAAGGTTGTTTCTTAATTTATTACTTAGTTTTATGATACATTTAGTTCCATCACTGTTTACTACAGGCCTTCATAGTATTCTCATGTAAGATGCGCTCGTAGCATTCCATGGAATCAAAGATGCTTTCTAAGTACGTTCATGTCCATCTAATCCAAATGTTTATATCTAGAATTCCATTGTAGTCGTTTGCTTGCTGTTGCACGACTAGTGCAAATGATGCATCAGCTAGCACATTTTGAAGCATTCAAACAGCCAAAATTGCAGCCAAATACAAATGAAACTCAGTTTATCAAAGTATCACACAAATTCGTGCTAATGAATAACAATTTGTTTGCGAATTTGTTTGTGATTTATTTGCGAATATCCTTAAAACCAATTAACCGAATGTATTTTGTAACAATGAAATTAACTAAGCATAACGTTTAAAATATATTGTTGACCATGTTTTGTGTTTTTTCCCCCTAATTTATAATGAATATTTATTATAATATAATAATAAATACCTATTTTAGTTTGTAAATATGTATAAAAACTGTGTTATTTATTTTCAAAAAAAATTAATCCTATAAATTGTCTAAAAATGTTGTTTTTTCCTTTATTACTTAGTTTTATGATACATTTAGTTCCATCACTGTTTACTACAGGCATTCCTCATAGTATTTTCATGTAAAATGCGCCCTTAGCATTGTATGAAATCACAGATGCTTTCTAAGTACGTTCATGTCTATCTAATCCAAATGCTTAAGCCTGGAATTTCATTGTAGTCGGTATACTTGCTTTTGCACGACTAGTGCCGCTGGCCAAATGATGCATCAACTAGCACACCTTGAAACAAGCAGACCCTCTCGTAGTAAACGGGTGGTTTTTCCACTTTCGTTCATCTCTGGCCGTTCCTTCCTTTGAAGATGCTGCGATGCGTGGCCGAATGGGTTTCTTGAGGCCACAAAATGGGGATTCTATACCTGGATATGATTATCTTAATCCTAAAGCGTTAAGATTTGTGCTGGAATTTTACAAGCTAATTTCGAGATTTATGGCTTTTTTTTTTTCGTTTATAATGTTGCGTATATTCTTACATTTGAATGAAAAAAATAATTCTTTACTTTTTAAGTGACAGAATGTTTAATTATGTATATAAAACGTATTAATTTAGGGTTTAAAGAGGAAATAAAATGGGGATTCTATACCTGGATATGATTATCTTGATCTGAAAGCGTTAAGATTTGTGCTGGAATTTTACAAACTAATTTCGACATTTATTGCTTTTTTTGTTTATAATGTTGCGTATATTCTTACATTTAAATGATTTTATTTTTATTTAACTTTTTAAGTGACAAAATGTTTATTTATTTATATAAAACATGTATTAATTTATGGTTTCTAGAGGAAACAAAATGGGGATTCTATACCTGGATATGATTGTCTTGATCTGAAAGCGTTAAGATTAGTGCTGGAATTTTACAGCATATTTTTATTTGCTATTTAAGTGACAGAATGTTTAATTATGTATGAAACATGTATTAGAGGTTAGATTTTGCTGAATTAGTAGAATGTAGGTTATCATACATGTATTTTAAACTTACTTGTTATAATTTAGTCTTATGTTTAGAATTCAAAGGAATTTATAATAAGCAGTAATCAATAAAACTCCTTTCATTATTACTATATGATATTAACATTTTCAATATTTATGCAAGAAATTGTTTTCAGAAATATGTTAAGATTTGAACTTTCCCATAGCATATTATTAGATGTATATGTAATATTATTAGGTAAGTTTTACAGCATTTTAACACGCATTCTTAAGAATGCATTTCTTTAAAAATGTGTGCATAAACGCTTTAAGACTTAATTGTTGACCTAGTAACTAAAACAATACATATAGGGTCAGTTGGGGGTAAAATAAGTTGCTTTCAAAAATAAATTTATAAAATTACAAAATTGCATTTTTTTCTCTTGCAATTGGTTTGCCAAATTAGTGTGTTAGAGATATCAGTTATAATTTTTAATGAACAATAAAATATTTGTTATATTATTATACTTGGTAGCCATTTTTAAATTTTGTACGAGATAACTTGGTTATAATGATGAAAAAACTTTGGATTTGAAGTAATTACGAATTTATTTTCAGCTTATTTATCATTGTATACCATAAAACACTTGTTCGGTATTAACTTTCTGAATTTTTTATTACAAAATACCGTGACATTTTAGAGCAAAAAAATCTATATGGGGTAAAATGGTTATAATGTTAGGCTTAGCAAACAAATAGCAAATGTTTTACCTTTTTTGCTAATTTTATTATTTGTTTTATATAACATTTGGCATTAGAATAATATAGTGCTCTAAAACTATTTACAATTATAAGTTTATTAAAAATAAATTTAATTTCATAAATTAATACATAGTAAAAGCAAAACATACAACTTTCAGATATATGCTTACTTTGTACCAATTGTTATACAAGAAATTTTGAAAAGTAACAGGAAAAAAGAAAAAAACATGAAAATCCCGAAATATTAGCCAAATCCCAGTTAAAAGTCTCGTCAATAAAGTTATTGATGATTTAGAACATATTTTGTTTTTTAGAAGAGGAAAACTTATCTAATTTAAATATAGTAATAGTGGCGGAGAAACTACCAGAATGGGATTTTAGGTCAGAGTTTTTGAACAAGACAACAAATTAGATATTTCTTGCGATCACAATAATCAGAAATACACAGTTAAGTTTGCAAAAAAGAGTGGAGGTTACTATTTCATGTTTCCCGAGAAAGATGACATGTTTGCTGTACCACAAATTGCAGCTGCCCTTTCTGATGCACTAATGAACCATAATTCGGACTATTCCCCTCATAAATCTGTTGTTTAATATTTTCAGCATTCTAAAAAACATTTTTATACAGATTAATGTGCAATTATTTACTTAGAGAAAGAAATAGAAAGCTTTAAACAAATGTACTTATTTTACCTCACGGCATGGGGTAAAATAGTTAATTGAGAATGCGTTTTAAAATACAATTATCAGTCATTATCAGTAATAATTTGCAATTTTATTGGTGAAATTGCCCTTGAAATGTTGGTTGCAATGTTCATTTGCACGTTTTATAAAATGTTTTTGCAAATTAAAATAATATATTGTTTGGAAATTAAGTCTGAATAAAAAAATATATGTTTTTAAAATATTTTACCTCATCTGAGCCTTCTCCATGACCAATTTGCTGTAAGTCGATTAGAATAGGATTTTTTCTTAGCTCAATATATTTTTTAAATAAAGAAGTAAATATAGTTTCGGTTTGGTCCAGGATTCGTGAATGAATTAACACTGAAAAGCACAATGAAACACGACCTACGCATTGCAAACCCTAAAGAAGTAAGTGCATGTTACAGAAATCAGATCCTTTGTTGTCTTTAATTTACTAAATGGAAAAGCGGTATGCGCGTTTATGTGCGTAAAACGGTGTAAAGGTGCTCACACGAGAACAAGGCATGAATATTTTAGGGCAATATAATTTTAACAATTCGCTGATATACTGCAATTGTTTTCTCTCTCTTTTTTTACAGTATAATACTGGCATCCCAGCTGCGAATATTATATCGTAAATTTAGCAGTAATAAACAATAAAATAAGGAGTAATACGCTACGTGCATGCGCGGTATATCTGCCATTCCTACATCTTCCTGTATTTGCCATACTGGAATACACGTACAAATTATTTTAACACTTTTGTTAAATTAGATTTGACACATATAAATAATTTCGCAGTTGAATTGATTAATTTAAACTTTAAAGTAAAGTCTTTACAATATATATATATATATATATATATATATTGAGTACACACAAAAAGCATGATTTCATTCAGAAAATACCCTCTCAAATTTTATTCATATCATAAAAACTAGTCCAGGCCCAAACAATATACAATAGTAAGTAATTCTTATTGTGAAATGTTTTCCAGAGTAATGTTCCAAAATGTTATATATATCGTGTAAATCTGGGTTGATACCAAGGAGTGCCGTGGCATAGTTTGTTCTCATAATTCTTCCAAAACATTAAGTGGTTCTACTACTTTTTTACATGGTACACACCTTCTCTCCATGGGAGTTTCGAAAGCCGCGATGCGTAACTGAAACCATTTTTGATTTTTATTCTCGCAGACCACAGAGTCGATGTAATCCATTTAAGCGCCCCTCCCCCACACCCACTAAATGGGTGATTTGAAATTCAGCTACTGCACCATCTGTATTTTTAAAATGAGATGCATTGTCATATTTGTAGACTTGATTCATCCTTCATTGCTTATGATTGAAGATATTTTAATGAATATTTGATTTAACAAAAAATTGCTTAAATGAGAAATGTATAAATCGTGCTCCATCGTTTAATTTAACTTTTTACTGCGTTTTGTACCATATATAATACACGGCAATAAGTGTTAGATTCTACCACTTTTTTACATGGGGACACAGTTTTTATCCTTGGGAATTTTGAAAGCTATGATGTGTAACTGAAACCATTTTTTATCTTTATTTCCACAACCACAGAGTCCATGTAATCTGTTAACCCCACGTCCCTCTCCCCCTTTTCCCATTAAATGAGTTAATTGAATTTCAGCTACTGTACCATCTGCATTTTAAAAATGAGATGCATAGGAATATTTGTTAACGTCATTAACTCTTTATTCACCGTCACCTGAATACCAGACCTGAGCTCTGACACAAAAATTGCGGCTTGTCGTAGGTGGATTTCTTTAAGTGTTTGTGCAGTCCCCTGAAGTTACACACCAGTAATTTCTAATTTTTTTTTTTTTTTTAATCTTAAAAATAATAATAATAATAATAAGGCGAAGAAAACTTTTAGAAATTAGTGGTATTCAAATTCAAGAGACCGTACAAACGCTGAAAAAAATTCGCCTACGACAGCCGCCATTTTTGTTTCAGCACGCAGGCCTAGTATTCAGGGGGCACTGCTTTATTACTAATGGTTGCAGGTATGATAGCGAATTTTCAATTTATCAGAAACTCACTCAAACGAGAAAATTGCAAATGTATTTACACTATTTAACTCTTCGCTACATTTTGTATCTTACAGGACACATGGCAATAAATGTTATATTCTACAACATTTTTGCATGGTACACAGCTTTCCTGATAGGAGTTTCGTTAGCTACAAAGCGTAACTGAAACTATTTTTTATCTTTACCACAGAGTCGGTGTAATTTATTTAAGCCTCCTCCCCATTCCCATTAAATTGGGTAATTTTAAATACAGCAATTGCACCATCCGTGTTTTCAAAATGTAATATCTTGGATAATTGTGGAGTTATTTAAACCATTATTACTTAAAGTGATAGCTGATATGTTAGAAAATTTTCAACGTTTATGTCTTCCTACTCTGAATTTTGTTTTCTAAAAAAATAAAAATAATATATTTTTAGATCACTTAGCTATTTATTGAATGTTTAGCTATTAATATTTTCAAATGTTTGTGATAGACGGTCGGACAATTTTAAGAACTGTTTTAACTGAAGCCATTTTTTGATTTTTACTATCGTATACTAAAGAATCGATGCAATGCATTTACATACGTTTTCGGCTCGGGCTCTGAAAAAGAAAAAAAGAGTTCGAATCTCTAGTACATATTGATAGTTTCCTTTTATTTTCCCCCACCTTAATCAAAGCATTTCACCTGAGTACAAAATCAAACTTTTAAAATGATTCTAAATTTATAAAGACTGCGTGGCGCAAGAAAAGTTTTCGATTGGTGCAAGCACACCCGTGGACGTATGGGGGAAGGCCACTGCTGTATATTATATACACTGGTCAGAAATTAATGGGCAGTGACCGATTTCAGACGTTTTGTAGAAAATCTACAGAAACTCCTGAGGAAATGCCTGAAATGCCCTTCAACTTTAAGGATGTAAAAAGCATGTTTGAGTTCATGTTTTTAATATAAAATAAAACTTTTTTTTTCTGAATGTCTTCACAATTTTTCCAATTAATTATCATAAATGATTTGTCAGTGATGCTAAATTGATGTCTTTACATAGCTGTTAACCCCTTCGGGACCGGCGGCTTTTACTCAAATTTTATTCGTTTGGCACCACTTTTTTTTAAAAAGCTACCTTTACTTAAACTATCACAAAAGTGCTCTAATATGAGAAAGCAGATATTACTTTTATTTTTTACTGGTGCCTAAAACAAATTCTGTATGAGGTTGCATATATGATACCATGATCCCGAATGGGTTAACTCTTTCTTTATATCATTTCATACCAATGATATTTATAATTGAATAAATGCTTGATCTAAACAGACAACTCCGCGAAGAGAAAAAAAAATTCAAACTTGCGTCTGTTTACTTTTTTTTATTAATATTTTTTCTCATTTTTCCATTGTAAAATACAATAGCTATCCATTATCACGAAGTAATTGATACTTTAGAACCCAACAATCCCTTTTTCAGAACTCACAATAACTAGACTTATAAAGTTAACCTGCATCTAGGTTACATTTATTATAATCATACAACTAACTTTTTTTCTTCAAAAATTAATGATGTTATAAGGGAGGTACTTGCATTCGCTTATCAGTAATCCGATTTGTTATTTTCTGTATATTTTTATAATGGTTCCATTGTATATTGCTACCTTAATGATATTCTAATTTGCCTTTATACGTGTTCTAAACTGTTATTTCTCCAAGTGTTTAAGTACATGATTAAATAGGTATCCATTGAAACTTTTTTTTTTTTTAAAGACATAGCTTTTTTTTTCCTAGCTAATTAGAAAGTATTTGTTGCAAAAAGTATTTTGTTGAAATCCGATTATAAGAACTTTTAAAAGTGTAACAAGATTAATTTCCAAGCTGTTTTGCAGTATCGATATCATAAATATTTGTTTTTTACACAAAAATTCAATATATATATATATATATATATATATATATATATATTTGTATAAAAATGCATTTTTTTGTTTTGTTTTTGTGTGTGTATTTGATAAAGTTAATCTAAGTGTAGAATGAAGAATATATATTCATTTTTTAACACGTTTGAACTCAATTAAAAACATATTTATTTCGTTTTTAATACTTGTTGCGTATATGCTCTATCACCTATTTCCTGTTTTTCGTATACCATGTAAGAATTTCGATCAATTTTCATCATATTTATGAAGTGCATTTTAGTTTATCTGTTATGAAAAAAATTATATATTGTTGTAAAATTGCGTCAATTCGTCACGCACAATTCATCGTGGCGTCAATTTGTCGCATTGTCAATTCGTCGCAGCGTCAATTCGTCACAGCGTCAATTCATCGCAGCGAAAATGTTTTTGAAAGCGATGATGATAAAAGTAAAGTTAATATATATATATATATATATATATATATATATATATATATATATATATATATATATATATATATTAATCTGCATCTAAAAGCAGTCTTTAAAATGTCAGTTAAAATTCTCTATTTCTGAAAAAAATATATCAATTAATAATTTTACTAAATTAACTTTACTTTTATCATCATCGCTTTCAATTATAATACAACACATATATCCAAAAATTTAAGTAAGTGGGAAAATATATAGGGGAGACCGGTACACACTGGACCTATGGGCACAGTGGACCACCCCCTAATATTTTATTTATTTAAATTTTTTTTAAGCTTCTCTTCTATCCTAATAGACAACAGCACTGCAATGATTATTTATAGCCTTCAGAAAATATGTTTAGCTCAGGTTGAATTATTTTATCCTGATTGGTTGTTTTGAGCTTCTAAAAGTAAAATTTTTCATCATCATATTTTTATTTTTTTAGTAATTAAAGGTTGTAGATAAATAAAATAAAACAGCTTTTTTACAAAGCTAAGATACTTGTTTTTATTTTACTTCAAAGTTAATATGTTTAAAAGAAAGCTATAAACAATATTAATATGATTATTTATTGAACTTCAACATGGGGTACAGTGGACCACCAATTCCTGGGGCACAGTGGTCCACAATCCACTCTGCTCCTGTAATGCAGAATATTCAAAATATTTAATAATTGCTTATTTTCTATAAAGAAACATTGTTTTAAAGTAGATTTAACTGTAAAATAAAGTAAACAAATACAAATAACAATTTATTTAACATAGTAAGAAATATTTTGTTTTGTATTTACTGCCTTTGATAAATATAACTGTAGTCTAATTGTTGATGATTCTATTCAAGTAAGATTCATGAGACGCAAATTGAATGGAAATCAGTTTATTTCTCCAGAAACTGTAGATGAATCTGCTGTTGATGTCAATGATTTAATATTCATAATATTGCTCTCAGACCAGAAATTATTTCTTGAAAATTCCAGGCTCAATCTTACTCATAAGTACTTTGGAACTTCATTTGCAAATTTTAATGTGCGCTGATTTTTTTGTACTTAAGTAATAACTTCAACTAAATTGCAATTGTTCCTGTATTAATCTGTTATTATTTTCAAAATATAATTAATTTTTTGTTTTTGTTTCAAAATTTATATTACTATGTTATTTTGCAGGTGAAGGGGCAACAAAAAAGAATTAGATTAATGAAAAATAGATTTATATTGTATTTTAGATAATACCTAATAGTGGTCCACTTTACAAGTGTATATAATTTTTTTTTTTTTGAAAAATATGTAAGAAGGTTTAAGGAATATTCAAAAATATTTTCATACAGATCGGTCAGTCTGTTAAAGAGAAAAAAAATGTTAACTGAAAAACTGGTCCACTGTGTACCGGTCTCCCCTATATTTAAAATTATATCTGCATCTGACATCAGCCCGTACAATGCTAGTTATAATTCTCTATATCTGAAAAACAAATTATCAGTAAATAATTTTGTTAAATTAACTTTACTTTTATCATCATCGTCTTCAAAAATATTTTCGCTGCGATGAATTGACGTCACGACGATTTGACGCTGCGATGAATTGTGCGCGATGAATTGTTTCACGATGAATTGTTTCACGATGAATTGTTTCGCGATGAATTGTGCGCAACGAATTGACGCAACACCATATATAAGTTGTCCACGAACTCTGTCAAAAAAAGGAGAGAAAGTAGAATACAGCACGACAAATATATTTGAAGCTACAGAACATATGCTCCCAATCCACTTATTCAATCAAAAATAGTGCTAGTCTCCAAACTAAACACGCATTTTCGTTCATAATTTAAGAAATAATGAGGGTATTGCAACAATTTTTGAAATATTTACATTCTTTGTATGAAATATAACATCGTAACAAGTGTTGGAAGTTGGTGCTTCTTACACCCAAACAACACGCCCATATTTTGTAGTGTGACAGACAATATATGCGATATGATTAATGGGAATATTATGCACTTCCAGTATTTCTTGTGATTCATCAATTTCCCACAAAGTACGTAAGTCCGTTGACAATCTCATTACAACAGTAATTCTTAAAGTTAAAAACAGAAAATAAAAATTCAGAGTTAATGAGATAATCTACATTTTTGCGAAATAAGCTAATTGTAACCCCAAGTTCTATGGCAAATATTGTTCAGTTTACTATGTACTATCACCTCTCTTTTATTATGCAATAATTTTCAGGCTCTATGTATATATCATAAAGCTGTAAAATGATAGTTATAGTGGAATTAAATAATCTACTTTCTAAGTATTAATTAAACAGGTAGTTCTTAAAATGATGTTGTAATAAACAAGGACGAAAAGTCATGCATCAGACATAGATTGTAGAACAACTTCCAGCAATAACAGAATGTTATTAATATATATATATATATATATATAACAAAAATATTAAAAAACTTATCTTTGAAGCATTACAACATGGTTTTCCAAAAAAATTCATTTATTCCTTAATATATAGTTAGTACCTATTTGATCTTTACAACCAAATTAACACATGCGTTTAAAAAAAGGTATAAAAAAATCATATAATCTTATAAATATTTACAAAAAAAAAAAAAAAAAAAAAAAAAAAAGGACGGTTGGGTGGGTAGACGTTGGATTGAGGAGATGTGTGGCGGCGTTGTATGGAAAAATACGCATGGTTAATTTATATTATTAAACAAAAAAAAAAAAAAAAATGGGGGCATTTTGATTTACACAATTGTTTGATCATACACATTTTATAATGGACTGCGATGTGTTATTTTTATATGTATATTAACTTAGTTAGATTTAGTTATTCATTATTTAATTATTTTAAATGAATTTATATTCATTATTATTAAGAATGTATTTGATCTAATGATTTGGATTAATACCTTTGGTGGACAATATCATATTTACTTCTAAGATAATGTTTACTTTTATACAGTGTTAATATAATATGTTTTAATTTTATTAAGTATTTTTATTTAATTTAACTTTGTTTGAAGCCACATTATTTGTGACTAATTCATTTCAATATTTAATCAATATTAATTTTAAATTCTTTGATTCTTAATTCAAATCTTTAGTATTTTAATTTAAATTATTTTAATTGATGTTGCAATTTTAGTACAGTTATTTAATCGTTGTTGTCATTTAATGGTACATTTTTAATGTTGCATTAATTATTAATTTTTCCATATTACTACTTATTTATAACATAGTATTATTAATTGATACATCCATTACTTAGATATTATTCAACATTCTATTTATTAATTAATTTCATTTATTTATTATTTAACTTATGGCTATCATTAAGATAGTAATTTGGTTTAATTATTAAACACTAATTTTCATCCATTACTTTATATTTACTTTTACCACTAGAGGGCAGCACTATTTTAAGTTGTTTTTTATTATTAATTTTTCCATCTTAATACTTATTTATAACATAAAATTATACATTAATACATCCTTTAATGTAATTCAATTTTCTATTTATTAATTAATTTAATTAATTTATTATTTAACTAATTGGTATCAATTAAGATAGTAATTTGGTTGATTTATGAAACATTTATTTCCATACAATTCCTTCGATTCAGATTATATTCACTTTTACTAATAGATGGCAGCACTAATGTTCCTCTTTATTTTATAATCCATTATATTTTAACATTATTTCTGGCATCACTGCAAAGCAATTTATATTTCTAAAATTGGCAACATGTTATGATTTTTTATGGAATTCATTCCCCAGTCATGTTGGAGTTTTCATGATGGTTCATGAACTGCAAGGTATCTTATTTTTATCTCTTTTCATCTTTATGGATTTTATACTTAATGTCTCTATTAAATGTTCTCTCTGTAATTTATAAGTATGGCTTCTTTCCTTTTTTATATTGTATTTTATTTTTTATTTTATCACTGATTTGAATCATTGTATTTGAGATGTAGTTCCAATATCATATTTTTTAGCAATATATGGCTAATATGATGATGAAACATCTCATTTCATTTTATTTGTGGTATTTAGGCAATTGGGACTTGATAATTCTGTCTAAATTCCACAAATTTCATTTCATTTAATTCATTTAATTCCATATATTCAAATTTTTATTTAATTTCTTATTCTTTCAATGTTTTTGATTCCATATTCAGTGTGTTGGGGAATCTTTTATTGTCAACTAATTATTTCATACTTAATTAAATAAATGTTTAAGTTGGTGTTATGATAATGTTTCATTTATGGTTATATATATATATATATATATATTCAATGGAATGTGATATCTAAAAGAGCAATTTCAAAACCCATAACTCAGTAAAAAAACATTTTCAACAATTCCTGTCCATATGTGTGTGAAATCTTTCGTGCAACCCTGTATATGATCCATAGGATTAATACACACCACGTAAAACACTAAAAATTAGATAAGTTTAAAAATGCATACCACAGCTGAAAATGCATTTACAGGAATTATCGATCATAGTCAGTCCGGTAACTGAATTTTTTTGTGTGTCTTTGTAAATGAACGATAAATGCTACACACTCCATAATCTATAGCATTGCTATCATAACATCATTAAACTACACAGCAAACGATTTTTCCTCATACATAATAATGTAATGAAATTATTTTGTGCTGCTTCTAAGCAAAATATGGATACTACTTATTCTATATTCCTGAGAAAACATAAAATATCAATCTCATTACATTTTAAAAATAGCAATATCAATAAAATGCACAGCAAACGAGTTTTCCTCATAGACCACAATGTAACGGAAATCTTTTACGTGTTCCTGTTAATTAACT
The DNA here is from genome assembly GCA_963931845.1 of Maratus michaelseni. Lineage (NCBI taxonomy): Eukaryota > Metazoa > Arthropoda > Arachnida > Araneae > Salticidae > Maratus > Maratus michaelseni. The sequence goes on from OZ007593.1 coordinate 132,262,854, forward strand.
ATAAATGCTACACATTTATTTTCAATTCCAAACAGTCTATAGTAAACACCAATAACGTTTTAAAATTACTTGGCAGTTTGAGTATATTTACGAGAGCTAGAGCGCGGACAGACAGACAGACCGAAATCATAAACGCTTCCCAGCTATGTTATAAATTGTTAATAAAAAATCAAATGCAACATTCCCGCAGCATACTTTTTAAATGCATTGTTTTTGTAGCTTTCAAGCTCACTGACTAACTTATTTGCAACGCAAATGCAGTAGAAATTATACAGCAATCAAATGATATTCCCCTAGAAAATTTATTCAAAATAATTCAGTTCCCAAAGGGTTAATTACGCATCTTCTATTTTCGTATCATATACCTAGTAAAATTACATCTCATTTCTCAAACTCCATCACATATTTTGCAAGCATACTTATTTTTACTAAATGTGAAAATATTACTAATCCTAACGTTTGATATTACCTCAAACAGTAATCCAGTGACAATATTCAGAACTCTGCATGCCGTATTTCAAATATTTATTTAACCACAAATCAAAACAGTGCTTGTGAAAACGATATCCTAGACGCATTTATTATTTCAACACAGTAAATATTTATTAGAAGTTACGTGAAATGCCATTTTCTCATTCTTATTACAAGTTTGCGTTCCTTTAAATTCTCTTCTATTCTTCCGTTTTCGTGTTGTTATGGTCTATCGAATTCTTTCCCCAACTGAGCATTTTCCTACATTGTCTTGTAATTAGAACTTTCTCAAGTTCGAATATAAAGGCCTTTTTATTGTAGTACAATTCTTAAGGACTTTGCTTACCCCTTGACATCTGACAGCCAAATATTGCCGAAATCCAGGCCGCAATAAATGAAGAAAAAGATTTTGATCTGTTAAGGAATTTTTTGCTTCGAAATTTCCGCATACTTTTCCGCCTGCTATGTATTATTTACAACTCAAGTGTATTTATTGCGGCAGATGAAACGTAGTTGGATATGTATGTTCGATGCACAGATTTAAATCTTATTTTAACAATTGACTAAACAATAGCCCACTCATGATGATTTTAAAATATTTATAATTAAAAATTATGTCAATATATAATTTTAATTCTTTTTCTAACCGTTTGAAAAAATGGGGGAATATATGATTTAAGAATTATTTAAATCATTTTGATAACACTGATTGTATTTCAAGAAACATTTAAAATTATTTTTTGCATCATTACAACATTTTTCATAAGCATATTTTATATAATTAATGATGTAAATACTATTACTAATCCTACCGAGTGATGGAATCAAAATACAAACGCAATATTAAAAAACCTCTGCATATAGTATTTCCAATATCTGTTTGACCGTAAATCAAAGCAATGCATGTGTCCTGTTACACATTTATAATGCAACATAGTAAATATTTATTAGAAATTACGTTAAATACCATTTTCTTATCGTTATTAGTTACCAGCTTACATTCCTTAAGGGCCTTTGCTATTCTTCTGTTTTCGGTATTTTGGTCTATCGAGTTTTTGCTAGAACTAAGCATTATCCTTCATGTCTTCACACTGTCTTGTAATTAGAGCTCTCCAAAGTTCGAATATAAACTAATACACTTTTTAAAGGACTTTGCATACTTGTTGATAATGGGCAGCCAATTTTTGCCGAAACCCGGTTGCATTAAATTAAGAACACCATTTTTTTTTATCTGTTAAGATTTTTTTTTTCTGTTTATCCCTTCTATTTTTTCTCATTATTGTGATTTATATTTATTTAATGCTGTGAATAAACTATGATAAAGCGTAACAGGAAATGTGTGAATCCGATTTAAATCATACCTGCCAAGTTTTGCATTTTTAGTACCAGTATTTCGGAAAAAAAGTATTAGCATTTTTTAATAGCGGAATTTATGTATTAAATAAAACAAATGTTTTTATCGGGCATAGTGATATTTAAAACACGGGCGACTTGGCTATATAATAAATTTAAATCTCAATTTAAAAAAAATACCTAAACAATAGGCTACACATCGGATTTAACGGAGGGTTTTTCTTTTCTTGGTTATCTTGAATCCCAATATAGCGCCAATAATGCATGCATCAAAAATACTTCCGATGAAAAATCAGTATTTGTTAAAAATTGACTTTATTATGGAAATTGAGAATTTTATTCGATAATGCTTAGACACTAAAAGGTAAGGAACACATCCCATGTTTTTGTAACTGAGTCCTATTTATCACAATTCGCGTCTGTGAATGGAAATTATATAAAAATAAAGGAATAACGACCAATGTATTATACATTACTCGAAATATTCATTTGGTTTTCCTTTTAACTTTCTTCATATAATTATGAGTCACTTTTCTCTGATTTGATTGATAAAAACGGATTCTATTAATAAACTAATCTATAATTAATATAACTAACAGAAGTTATGCAAAAAAATAGTTTTAAAAGTGTTTAACTGCTATTTGAAATGTTATTTATATTTTCTTACTGATTTACGGTGATTGGTATTAGAAAGTTAGCAAACTATAATTTTTTGATCATGACCATAAATGATTGCTATTAATTAGAAATTATATTATAGTACGTTATATCAATAAATCTGTTCGTGAACCATTAGTTTCATTTGCAAACTTTCACGAAAGAGAATTTCTGAGCTATTATAACAACCAATGCATTATTAAGTATATTAAAAAAATTGCGAAGTTTGATTCATTAATGTGTTCAGTTAAATTTTCCTTTAGTGTCGTATCACTATTCGTAATTGTTGCAAATGCTTTGGAGTTGATGGTACAGCATATGAAAACTTGCTGGACGACATGCAGGCATGTGTAGCGTAAGTGTGTATGTTTTGTCGGTTATCCCTCTGTATGTTTGTCCTATTTAACTACATTTTAAACTTCACCATGAATTTTCCGAAACTTTATAAATGTCCATTCGTAATGGAAAATACCGAAAGCAATGAAAATTTAATATTACATAGACATATTTTATTATAATATTTTCAGTAACATTAAAGATCTTTTAGTTTAATAGAACTTTATGTCAGTCGAAGGTAAAAAGTTTTTTTCCCCATTGTTTATATTTTTATTGGATTCATTTGGCGATCAATTGGGGATATTTTCCTCGTCATATTGTTATAAAATATCTTTTTATTTGAAACGAAAAAAAAAAAAAATAAGAGAGAAAAAACTCCAAGTGATTGGTTTTCAAGTTATCATACTCATATATATTTATTCCACGCCAGTTGATGTAATTCAGAAAGAGTTGTTTGAAACTGCAAAGTGTTAATTGAAGCAACCCTGTATTGTTGTCCACATTGAATTTTAATTACATTGTTGTCAATATCGCTGCTTTAGGCATGTAAGTGACAAGAAATAAAAGTCATGTATCAAGCATAGCTGATGAAACACTTTCCAACACACTCAGAATACTGTAGCAAACCTTCACCGTTTAATAAGCGAAATATGAGCAGGGCTTGGGAAACAACTTGGGAAGCGCATGAAACATTCAAAACTTAATTTTAGCTATTACTACCTATAGTTGGAAAAATATCCGAATTATTTTCTGCAGTCCTATACATGACATATAGATTTGTATATATACTACATAGTATTCAAATATTTAGTTGAGTTAGGAAACTCGTAACACAGTTGAAAATCCCCCTCCTGTAATTTTCGTCAATAAGCGGAAATATATTCGGATTTTTTTGTATACCCCTGTGTATGATCATAGAATTTATATACACCAAGTAAAATGCAAAAATTTAGCTAAATTAAAAAAATGCATACTTGTAATGAACGATAAATGCTATGTACGCCATATTCTATAACAGACATCTTGTAGTGTACTTCAGTAATGTATATAAATTTCAATATATTTGAAATAGTGTTACATCATGAATATACACTGCAAACGATTTATCTTCGTAGACCATAATGTAACGCAATTCTTTTGAGTGCCCTCAAAACATTTACATGCTAATTTACAAGGCAATCCGAATATATTTACGCGTGTTACACTGCAAAAAAAAAAAAAAAAAAAAAAAAAAAATGTTGATTTTATGGTATAATGCTGGCATTATGCTAGTATTATACCGTAAAATCAACAATTGTTTTTTGCAGTGTGGAGCATGGCCAGACAAACCGAATTCTTTAACCTTTTTCAAGTATGTTAGAAAGTGTTAAAAAAATTCATTTGACTAGTTAATAATTAATATAACTAATATAAATTATACAAAAAGTACATTTAAGCTTCTGAAAGTGTTAATTTTTTTAGTGATTAGAATTTTGACAAATTATAAATTGTAGTTTGTTTAACCACCATCAATTCTTTATAAATTGCTATAAATCGGCAATTATTTTACATGCTCCTATTATATCTGTTTGCGAATCATTAGTTTCATCACACCCTTTCACACAAAAAAGAATTTCTGATAACTGTATTTATCTCGAATGAACAGCCTTATAACGTCACGAAAGGAGGCGGCAAATGACATAAATTTGCTCTCCATCTGAACATGCAACTTAAACGGAGAACGACGACTTCCGCGTTTCACGCAGAGTTGAGTCTCTCTCTTATTTCTTTCTCACAATATTTTTTGAGACTTTTTGCCATGTCGCGTGTTCGTTCTGAGATTAACTAGGCTATAAAATAAAATTAGAAGCATAACACCTTGAAAAGCATGATTTGTTTCATTGTTAAAGCTTTAACATGCACATTTCAACACGGAAAAGGAAATTATAAAAAAATATATATGGATGGTCAGTAATTAAGAAGATGGTTTTTGTTGCTCGATTGCAGTGGCGCAGCCAAGGGGGGGGGGGGGGCCCAGAGCTAAAAAAAAGTACTATAATTACCACTTATATGAATCAAAATTCCGCCTTCGCGGAATCCGCCGCTTTGTTAAATCAAATTCTATCCAACAATGTGATTCAATTAAACGGCGAGAATTCTATTTAAAACTGTGGAAGCGCATATTACATACATCGGTTAAGTCAAAACTGGTCATTTGGACTGCGTCACTTTGTCATAGTAAAAGTGTTTGACAGACGCTTTGAGTTATAAAAGCATTTTTAAGAGACGCTTTCTTGTTTGTTTGGGGGTTTTTTTTCCCTCGTAAAAGTCTGTCGTTTCATAGTTTTTTAATAGCCCTTGTTGTCTGAATTCTATAAATTTTCCCTCAGTTATAAATATAATGGTTTTACAGACCATGGAAAAATTTTGATATCGAACTGTAAAAGAAATGTTTTCTTTTCGCTTCTTTTTAGGTGCGTTCGTAGTTATACAAATAACGTAGCACGTATAGTCGTCACCTGGTCCGTGCGTCTGCTCGTCTGTACGTCTGTCCGCATATAACAGCGCAAAAATTACCCAACCGAATGGTTTGAAATTTAATATATATAGAATCGTTGCAGAATTTCGTCGAGTCATTTCAAATTTTATGAAAATCGAATCAAAGCTTAAAAAGATATTAATGAAAGTTTTCTTTATTCTGTTAAATCCTATCATACGTAATCTATATAATAAAAGAAGTGCAAGTCATGTGACTGAGGAAAACAAATATGGGCTAACCACATCTTTTTTCATATGCCAAGTGGCCATTTTTATTCAAAATTATTTTTTCGAATAAAATGGCATAAAAGTTACATTTTTAGAAAGATCGTTCAAAAAAAAAAAAGTTTTCTTGAGAGATGAGTTACATTAAAAAATGTATAGATTCTGAGATAACTTCAGTGGAAATTAGGTTAACCGAATATCTCAATCCATTAGAGTAAATAAACGCAGGAGATTCGTTCATGATGAGTCATAAAAATATTAAACCATGAAGGTAATCATTCACAAAGCAAGATCTCCATGGTGAAAAAAAAAATCGCATTTGTAAACGTGGCATACATAATAAGGAAAAAAAAAAGACATGCTCATTTAACTCCTAGAAGACTACATAATTCATTTCATCGAAATGATGATGATGAATTTTTTTTTAATTGCGAAACTAGTTATAAAATGAACGCAACACATTTGTCTCGTTTAGCGTACAATGTCCCACTTTTTTTTTTCTTTTTTGCAACGGGTTCTTTAAAATAACAACAACAACAAAAGTTATTGTCCGAACTCTCTGAAATTTTATTCGATTCTAAATATAACTGTATCCAACCCCTCTTTAAAATTCCGTGAAATAAATCTAAGTCTTTGACTAAAGTCGAAGAGAACAGAGTCACATCAAAAAAGACTAAATCATAGAGTTAGTCACATTTAATAGTGAAAACATGAGCCGAAGCCGAGCTAACCCACGCCGAAACAGCACCTAACTTTCTTTTAGCATTTTTATCGAAAATTTCTCAGATTTTTTTAAATACTTTTATTCATTAGAGCGTTTCAAAATTTTTGTAGGCGCTGTAAATTTGATCTTCCGAGATGCTTTTAAAAGATTGTGTCGAAATACAGACGTTTAGTTACTTTTAGCATCGAAAAAAGATCGTCTTCGAAAGGCGCGATATAACGTGCGGTTCTAAATAAATCGTAATTTATATTGTTTTCGGTTGTTTTACACCTTTAAATTTCCCATTTATAATAAACTCTTTATGCCCAACATTTGCATCTTAAAAGTAATCTCTATACTAAATTTCAAGTTTCTAACACTAACAGTTTCAACTAAATCATAATTTAGAACGCTTTTAGAAAGTTTTTCGCTCATTTCATCCTTTTAAATTTTGAATTTAAAAAAAAAATGTTCTAAGGAAGCATTTATTACATAAAAGTAATCATCATGCCACATTCCAAGTTTCCACACCAATTGTATCACATAAATCACAATTTTAGAATGCTTCTTACTCTTGCATTCTTTTAAATTTCGAATTGAAAAAATAAATTCTGGGCGAGCATTTACGTCTCTTCAGTACCATCATATAAAATTTCAAGAGTCTAAGCCCTAAAAGTTCTAAATATATTATGATTTAGAACATTTTTAGAACGTTTTTTGCTCATTTCACTTTTTAAAATTTTGAATTTTTTAAAAACCGTTTTGAACGAGTGTTTATATCTTAAAAGTAATCACTATGTCAAACACCAAGCATTTATACCAACTGTATCACACAAATCGCAATTTTAGAACTTTTTTGTTCTTGCAACCTTTTACATTTCTAAATTTTAGAAAACTGTTCCGGATGAACATTAATATTTCTAGAGTATAACAGCCGTGCCACATTTCACATATCTAGCACAAACAATTCCTAATTAATTGTTTTTAGATCATTTTCAGACCGTTTTCCGCCCATTTCATACTTTTAAATTTAGAATTTCTTTAGAAATCTTTCTTAGAGAGCATTTACATCCCAAAAGTTACCACCATGCCAAATTCCAAGCTTCTATACCAACTGTGTCGCACAAATCGCAATTTTAGAACATGTTTTTGCTCCTGCTAACTGTTCTGGGCTGGCATTTAAGTCTCTAAAGTAACAACTATGCCAAATTTCATGTTTCCAGCCTATGGCTATGATATAGAATCATTATTTTATGTTTTATTCTAAAATTAAATTTTTCTATCGTAAAGTTTCTCTATGTGAATTAATGTCTGCATTCAAAATCTTTTATTCTTTAATCTCTTTAAGTAATCATTTCTTCCTAGCTAAAAATTTTCTCAGATTTTTCATTGTAACAGTACAAGTACGTTACTTCTCTGTGGTTTCAATTCGTTATTTTAATGTACTGCAGATGACTTTAACATATGCTGTTTTGTCTTTCTTCGTATCTTGTGTTAAATGCAGGCGCCGCTTTCATAAATTGATTCCTGCATGAGATATGCAATATCAACATTTTTGTGTTCGCTGCTAACACATGTCTGGCTTTCTCAAAAAAAAAAAAAAAAAAAAAGAACCTCGAGTGCCAGGTGAGAAAATGTAGTGTTTGGCATATTTTCATTTATGTGTTGGTGAAAATGTATCTGAAAAATTAGATCAGATCTTCTCTAACTGTTGAACAAGAAGGTCGATTATTTAGAGGCGTAAAGAGGACCACCCTCACCCTTTCCAGATGTGTCTGTGTCCGGAAATAAAAAAAAGTTTTCCCGTGATTATGCGTCTTTGATTGTACTGGTTTTTTGTTTGCTGTGGACTGTTTCCTATCAGGAGGGGAACCTAGGGTTATTTTAAATGCACCAAAAATTACGATCACTTTCATCTACAATTTTGACAGCGAATTCTCCATACAGCCCTAACTGCACAAATAAATGGTAATTTAGAACGTTTACTGCTCCTTTCCCCTTTTTAAATTTCGAACTTTTTAGAAACCATTTTTAGTGAGCATTTACATCTTTTTAAAGTAACCGCTAGATTAAATTTCAAATTGCTAGAATCAACATTATCGTAGAAACCGCAATTTTAGAATATTTTTTGTTCTTAAACCCCTTTGGAAATTGTTGTACCGAAAAAATTGTTTGGAAATTGTTGTATAAAATATAGCCAATGTTAGAGAGGAGATGGTTACCAGAATTTTGACACCATTATTAAGGTTCCATACTTAAAAAGTAAAAACTGAACTATTATAAGATCATTTATGTGTCTTATTTTTCTGGTGCTCAGCGGGAAGTTGAGGGTTATCGACTCAGAACCATCTAAGGATTGTTGGTAATGATTTTCAATGTGTCTGTAATTATCTGAGATATTAATTAAAAACCCATCTAGAAAACAAAACGGCATGGATCAAAATATTGTTGCTACTCTGTGACCTCCTTTTGAAGCGCGCTTGGTACAATGCTAAGATTAAACTTTGTATAAAATCTTTGCTTTAGGTAAGACGAATCATAGTGAGAGTCAACATTTTTCATTTCCAACTGAATTCAATTATTGAAGGCAAATATTGAAAAATAATTCGTACAATAATTCCAAGACATTAAGAGTCAATAATTTTGAAACAACAATAGCTTATAATTCAATATATAATTCATTTATGATGAAAAACTGTTCGATAACAAATCACTTGAATTATCATGCCTGCATATGTTTTCATTTTTGAAAATGAATCGGAAAGTTTCGCGTTGTTTAGAATACTTTGTTTTAATGCTTTAAAATTGTCTACTATTACGTCAAATATGATTGACAAGTAACTTTTCGTGTGAAACTCAGCGACTGTACTTCTCTTCCATCTTAAAGTTTGCCTCTCATCATTTTTAAACACTTTATAAATCTAATCTAGTTTTGTGTTATGTCATTGGTGCATTTTATAGTTTGTAACTCTAATGTTGTTTAAATGAATCATAACCAACTTAATTGCGGAGAAAAGCATTATGATTTCATTTATTTAAAAGAGTGATTCCATTAACCAGTGATTCATATAACCGGCTACTACCTTTATCAGAAACTGACCCCCCCCCCCCCCCCTAGAACCAAATTCTGGCTGCGCCACTGCTCGATTGTAGAGTTCTGCACGGGTCAGGTTGCACTCCGAGCCGAACCCTAAAATTCTGCTTAAATTCAATCCGAACCCGATAAATAAAATTTCGTCAACTCAAAATTGACTTGAACATGAAATGAAAGAAAATCAAACAATATCTTAGTGCAATCATGGAAAAATAGTCTACAGTTATATTTCTAATACCAATTTTATCTATTTTATATAAAAATGAACACATATACATTCATTAAAATTCAAATAGTATACAGGTTTGTTTGTTTTTTCATTTGAAAAGTATTCGTGACTTTCTTTGAAAAAAATCTTTTCTATCCGAACCCGACCGGAGAGATTCAGAACCCAATGCGAACCCGAAAGATTTAAAGTCAACCTGACTCGCATCGAAAAATATTAGCATCAATCCGAACCGCAGGTCGGGTTCGAGTAAAATCGGGTTAGCCGACCCGATGCAGTATTCAGTTTGATTGTCAAAAACTTATTGAAACAAATGCACCTAAATTAAGCCAGGGTCATTATATATTATTTATTAGTGGTGATTTAAAATTATGTATATTAAAGCAAATATTTTATGCAATAAAAGTACAAAAAGCTTTTCCAAATACTTAAACTTGTCAGTACTGTTAAATTAGAAGCCAAAAATATATTTTTTAAATATTTGTAATATTGGTAAGTTTTTAACATTTACAGGGCTAGCATTCCCCCTAAAATTCCTAAATTTCCTAACTATTATTTTATCCCCTAAAATTCCTAAAATTCTCCTAAAATTTTCTTCTTGTTCCTAAAAATTCGAGATCGACAAAATTTCACCGAAAAATATCACAAATTTCGACAAATGGTCACCGAAAAAGACACGTATTTTGTCAAAAAATCGCTGAAAAAACGTAAAATTTGTCAAAAGATCGCTAAAATAACACAAATTTCGTCAAAAGATCGCTAAAACAATGCAAATTTCGTCAAAAGATTGCGGAAAAAAGCAAATTTTGACAAAGAATAGGGGGAAAAACTTAAATTTCATCCAAGGGGTAAAAAAGCTAATTTCGAAAAACAATCCTGAAAAAAAAAAAAAAAGTTCATCTAAGGATCGCAACAAACACTAATTTCTTCAAAGGATCGTAAATTTTTTAAAAACATCTCGGAAAAAAAAACTAGAATTTCTTTAAAAGATCGTGGAATAAACGTAAATTTCGATAAAAAAACTTTTTTTTTTTTAAATCGTGAAAAACCCCTCCAATTTCATCAAAAAATTGTGGAAAAAATAAAACACCAATTTCGTTGAAGGATCGTGAAATTTTGTCAATCAATCGTGCATATAAGGCGAATTTCGTAAAACGATCGCACAAAAATACAAATTTCGTCAAAGGATCACGAAAAAACGCGAATTCCGTCAAAAGGTCGCGGAAAAAAGCAAATTCCGTCAAAAGGTTGCGAAAAAACACGAATTCCGACAAAAGTTATCGAAAAAAGAACGTGAATTCTGTTAAAATATCACGAATTTCGTCAAAAGATCACGAAAAAAACGTGGAATTTTGTCAATACATCATGCAAATAAGGCAAGTTTCATGAAAGAGTCGCAAAAAAATGCATGTTTCGTCAAAAAAAAAAACACGGAAAAAATGCAAATTTCGACAAAGAAGTGTGAAAAAAACCTTTCAGAAGTTTTTTTGTTAGCTTCAGAATTTTTTTTTCTCATAATCACCCCTGCTTCCTGCCTCTTATTCTCTAGGTTCACCGAGAACATCCAAAAGAGAGAGAAAGAGAGCATTCCTTCTGGTTAGGCTCAATGATCCAGGAATTCAAAATTCTAATTAATATAATTGCAGTAAGCATAAGCTGTCAAAACAGTTTGTATTATGAAGCCAGTTATTGTGCAAATTTAAATGCCCTCATTCGCAACAAACAACACAAGCACATGGAACAAGGGCTGAATTCATTGGAATGATGGGAATATTCTTTGGCAGTGTACCACATGTACCTGACTAGCACGAAAATACTGTTATTACATACTTGTAATGTTAAATATATCGCAAATGCCCCTAAAATTTTCCTAAAATTTGGAAAAAAATTCCTAAAATTCCTCCCTAAAATTTTGAAAAATCCTAGTGCTAGCCCTGCATTTAATTCAACAGAAAAAAATGCTCGATGGTTGAAGTTAAAAAAAAGAGTTTGTGTAGCTTGATTATAGAAAATGTATTGAGGAAATGCAAGCATATTGAGTGTATTTACATATTACAGATGAGACGGACTCAGTCTCAGTCCGACCCCGGGCCCAACATGGGCTGGAACTCGATTTTTATACCAGTTTTCGGGCTCAAAGTGATAATTTTATTTATGCACAAATTGAAAAAAAGCGAAAGAAACTTCTATTTGAGTAAAAAGAATGCAGTCTTTCTTAAAGTGTTTTACAATCCTATAAAAACCATTTTGAAAGGGAATTGAATTGCTATTGATGGGATATAAGAAATATTTTTATTCTGAAGCTTTTGCAAGGTCAGTATTAGTAAACATAAAGCAGCCGTGGGATATAACCTTTTCTATCCTAGCTTTCTTTTTGAAGTCCTTTTACAGAATTACTGGAAAACAGGACTCATGTTTATCTGCCATACTTGTACAATGATATTTTAAAAGACTAAGAATTTAGAGTTTTACAGATTTTTGTTAGTGGTTGGGCATATATAACAAATTTACTGCTTTTACAGATTTTTCAGGCATATGAAGATCTTGTTTTGAGATCGTTGTCTTGAGGGAGTATTTAGGATTAATGCTTATTTCTATGTAGGAAGATACTTTTAAATGAGAAAATTCACCTTGAAACAATTTTAAAATGTTATTAACAATTTTTTACTGCGTATTTTTGGTATCTGAATCGGGTGGGTTCGTGTTCTGATGAGACAAAATTTTTCGGTCTCGGGCGGGCTAGAATTTCAAAACGTCGAGCTCGGGCTGCGAAAAAAGAGCCCGAACTCATCTCTAGTCCACATATGGTTTGTTAAATGTTTTCACATTGTTGTGTGTACTGTTGAAAACACCAACATTGTACTGTTTATTTTCATGATTTTCGATCATGTGCTGTTTCTGTTGGAAGCACTTGAAAAATAAATTAAATGCGCTAAAAAAACGATTACAAATAATATATTTTCAGATTTTATTATGAAGTTTAATAATGCTCAACTAGTTTCCATATGTACTATTATACATAATTATATATTTTAAAATAAGAATAGCTGCTGATAACTTTTATTTGCTTAAATAACTAGTTAATAATTAAAAATAAAAATGACGACAATATTTTCTAGTCATTATCTCGCGTTGATTGCCTTTTTCTTTTCTATCTCGTTTGATATAAGATAATGTCCAATATTTATTATATGTGTTTAAATCAAACAGTTGATGAGTTTTCTGTCAGGTCATTAATTTACAAGACATGTCCTCGGAATTTGTCAGTTCTTACATATTTAACCTATTTGCTATTTTGCGTGTGTCAAAAGTTCTGCTCTTTTGTCACGTCCCATTTACAAATCAATTCAGCTGGAAATAAATTATCACATTTAACACACAAATGAATGGCTTTTTGCAGTCATTTACAATAACTTCAGCATTCAACTTTAGCATAGCTGTACGCCTGTTGTTTTGTATAGCTAATTTGTTTAATATTTGTTTATTAAATTCTCTCGTTTTATATATTATCAATGGGAAAATATTTTAAAAAATTATTTAAATATTAATTTATTTAACCTACGATAATTAGTGGAATCTCTAAAATTTATTAAACTTTATTGAATTACTCTTAAATAAATTAATAAAGTACTTATGTGTAATTTAAAATAGATTAAATAATTTACGTATTTTGTGTAAGTGAATGAAATGCAGATGTATAGTTTTTAAATTAAAAAAAAAGGAAATGTAACCCTTCTCTTTCTCTATTTCTTTTCTAATATTAAAATGTAAAACCTCCGTGTAACAATCAACTTAACGAAAACTGTCATTACAATTAGAATATAGGAATTAGTGTCCTGCACTGCAAACAAAAAAAAAAAAAAAAAGGAGGAGGGGGAAAGGGGGGGGGGGGGCGTTACTTGTCTGTTACTCCGTCAACCACTTTCTATAAAAAAACTGTCGCAACGCAATAAGATTTAATGCCGAAAATGCATAATCGTTACGTCACACTCCTTACACGTTGACGATTTCGGCCAATAATTGTAGCCGAATGCGAAATTGTGTCGGGAAGGTGCCCTCGCTCAGAATTTAAAAAATACTAGATTGATTTTTTATTTTTTATTTATTTATTTATTTATTTATTTTTTGCTTTGCACAAAGACTTTTGCCAATTTCTAAAATCTATTTAGATCCTCCGATTTCGAATGTCTTTCTAGAAGGTTATACGATAAATCTTAATGCATTTCAGGCATGAAAGAGTTCCTCTTGTGGTCATTCTCTGGATTGATGTAAAAATGCAAAGAAAATATTGGAAGCACATAAGGGGGGAGGGGAGGGGGAATCTCGAAAATTTATAATCAGACATTTTGTTTAACTAAAATCCTTGGAGTTTTTTTTTTTTCCTGAATTGCTGTGCAAAAGAGCTATCAAATCAAAGGGGAGCTTATATTATAAGCATATGAAAGTCATGTAAATAAAGTTGGTTAAAGTATCTTTCAGAATGAAAGTTTTTTTAGGATTTAAAAGAAAAAGGAAGTTTTCATAATGCTCTTTTTGGAATAGAGTAATTTCTTCTATTTATACAACACTTCTGATGATTTAAAAGTTTAAATTTGTTTTTAATGCTTTCTAAGCTATGAAAAGAAAATAAGAATCATACGTACATTTATATTTCATTTTATTTTATAAATAACTGTTAAAATGTGTCCAAATTTTAAAAGTTTAGCGCCATTCTATAGATGGAAAAGATTTTCCACCTTTTTTCCCATCTCTCATTTTCAAGCCTGATGCAGTTACAATTGATTTTGGAACCTTCGAACCACTTTTCTTTTTCAACAGTTATTCGCTTATCACAGTTTTTATTAACATTACATCGTCATTGTTTATCCGTTTGCAGATTAAGTTTCATATCATGCTTATTAATGCACACTTTTTTTGGTGGCAGAATCGAAATAGCAGTTAACTTAAATCCTACATTGGAAAAATTAAAGTGGGTTATTCACAATAAAATGGAATACGTACATCGCTTGCTAGTGCTGTATTTTTAATCAAACGTGACGCCACGATTTAGCATTACTGGCATTAAATCCCATTGTTTGACGACAGTTTTCTTTTATAGAAAGAAGCCGGCGGGATAAGTACCGAAACAAAAAAACCAGGAACGTTCCGGAAGCAAAAACACTTTTTTTGGAACATTCTAGTTTTCTATTATGGAACATTCCTGGTCAAGGCTGACAACAGTATGTGAATTGAGCTTCCAAGAATTTTATAACGTGGAAACTGTATTTTCAAAAACCGTTCCTTGCAATATTTTGAGCAATTAACTAGCAATTATTTCCCAGGTGCGTTCCAGGATTTTATTTTTCTTTCTTTTTACAGTGTCAGTGTGCACTGTCGGGTATACTCAATCCCGATTTGAAAATCTTTTTTTCATTCTAAGAACCCACTTCCGAACCCCACAAAATAACTTTTGATGACCCGAAAACGATAAAAACCCAAAATAATTAAGCACGTACCAGAGCTTAGCTGACACCAAGGGATAGATAAACTCATTCATATTAAAATATATACATTTTTTCATCTGAAGGAATATTTGGGTCTCTCTTTGGAATGTTCGAGTTAGGCCTGCACGGGTCGGATTATAACCGACCCGAATCAGAAAGTTGCATTTAAAGTCATCCCGAACCCAACAACAACAACAAAAAAAAATTCGTTGACCCGAGAACAGAATTTTTTTTTTTCGTCTACTCGAAAATCAACATACTTCAACCCGAGACCGATCCGAAACAATAAAAGGTGAAAAAAAATCATCCTCTTTTTATTGAAATTATGGAAAAATAGTCTATAATCATACCTTTAATATCAATTTTATCTTTTGTGTAAAAATAAATCTGAAACAATTTTCCGGACATTTCTTTGAAAATTGGTTTAACCTGAACACTAACCCCCTAGTGTCAAAGACGGACCTGAACCAAATCAAATAAAACACTCTATGAAACAAATTAGCCCCAACCCAACCCGACTCGATGTAGTCGGGTTTGGGTAAGATCGGATTATCCTCCCGATGAAGAACTGTAATTCGAGTACATCCGAAATCAATCCGCAAGAACAAAATAGAACCCCAAGCCGAAAATAATGGAACTCTTTTCTGTACAGTTGGTATTTGTGTCTCTTAAAATAATATTAATAGTATATTTATCAGATTTAACTTTTTAACTTATCTAAATAATTGGAAGTAAAAAATTATACAAAAGTTTTTTATTATTTATTATCTTTCACTGATTTTAGATTTGTTTTAAGAAAATTCCTTTCATATGTTCGATTTCTACAGCTTTTGCATTTTGTTCTCAAAGTCATTAATTAATATATGGATGTTGGCGGAATTTGCCAGTTCTTGCATGTGTAACCTATATACTATTTTACATGCGTCAGAAGTTCTTCCCTTTTGTTACGATCTCTTTTATAAATTAATTCAGTCGGAAATAAATTATCATATTAACATACAAATCACTCGATCTCACCATCGTTTACGAACAACTGGTTTCAGCAGTTAAGGCCAGTAGGAGCAGTTAAGTGTAGTTTATTATTTATTAATAACGAGTTGTTACTTATTAAATTGTCTAAAAGCAATTTACAAGAATAATATGTGTTTTAACTAGAAGGAGGCTATGTTCAGTTTCGGGGCACTTTCTTTTAATTAAAGTAATAAAAAAAAATCTCATTATATTAAAAATAAATAAATTTTCGTGTCATTAAAAAAATCATGTCAGGTGTCAATGTTGTTTCGAAGCAATTACTTTATGTGACCTTAAAAATCCATTCATAATCCTAATTATAGGCGTATAATGTTATTAATATGAATAGACCTACACTCAAGAATTATATTTTCTTTACGTGACGTTCCAATGCTTACATTAAATTTGTTTTCCATAATTTTAGCTAACATATTAATTAAAACTTTTTGGTGATGTATCGGGACTATTAAATGATGGTATGACCATTAAATGATTTTAGTTCTTTCTTATTTTCCCAACACATAGTGTAAAGAAAGTATTGAAATCATGATTTCTATGTTCGTGAGTGGGTGAACATGGCAAATTGATGATGGTATGACCATTAAATGATTTTAGTTCTTTCTTATTTTCCCAACACATAGTGTAAAGAAAGTATTGAAATCATGATTTCTATGTTTGTGAGTGGGTGAACATGGCAACTTGGTGATGGTATGACCATTAAATGATTTTAGTTCTTTCTTATTTTCCCAACACATAGTGTAAAGAAAGTATTGAAATCATGATTTCTATGTTCGTGAGTGGGTGAACATGGCAACTTGGTGATGGTATGACCATTAAATGATTTTAGTTCTTTCTTATTTTCCCAACACATAGTGTAAAGAAAGTATTGAAATCATGATTTCTATGTTCGTGAGTGGGTGAACATGGCAACTTGGTGATGGTATGACCATTAAATGATTTTAGTTCTTTCTTATTTTCCCAACACATAGTGTAAAGAAAGTATTGAAATCATGATTTCTATGTTCGTGAGTGGGTGAACATGGCAACTTCCAAACGGTTCTTCCGACTGAGCTTCCATTTGGCGAATATGTTATAAACCACTGTCGCAAGAGCTGTATAGAGTTTCGTACAAATCGGCCGACGGACGTGGTATTTAATCGATTTTTAAACAAATTTCAAATCATTTTGAAACTGATTCTATAAAACAAATCCATAAGGAATGGAACAACAGACCGTAAATCCTGAATATGTGGGCGATGTAATCAAACAATAGTAGCGCAGAGGTGATGTCTCCATTTTCAAAACGGGAGGTTCAGCGTTCGAATCTAACCGATTCCAAATACATTATATATATATGAAAGGATAAAGAAAATAAAACCCTTTGTTAAATTCAAAATTAAAAGTCTAAAAATAAAATTCCCAGCTTCTTTTTCTAATTTTTAAATCCGATACTTAAAGATAATTTGCCCCTGTTAACTTTGTTTTCCTATCTAATATTTATTACTTCCAGACCTCAAATTCGAGCTAACTTTAAGATTAAAATTGATGAATAAGCGCAACTTTACTTTTTTCAATGCAGAATCCCAGATACAGCCAAGCATAGTAAGACTTCACGTCCCGGGATAACTTCTGGCCAGCTGTAAAGAAAAAAAAAAAAAAAAAATCTTTCTTTATTGATAGTTTTGTCTTCTGCTCGGAATAATGTAAATTACTCATTTAAATAGCGAGACAACGAAAAATTCGTGACCTTCTTTCTCTAACTGATTGATAGCCAAAGCCGCGACACCCGCGGGCATTTTTTTCAGAATATGGAACATTAAAATTTACAGACTTTCTCCAACTGAACCTGACTTAAGAAAAGGAGCATCGTGTAACATAAAAGGAATAAACAATCAGGTTCAATACGAACTGCTTCTTTTCTTGTGCCAATACAAAACATTAAAAAATTTCAGTAATGATGAAAAGAAAAAAAAATGAAGCCAAATTTCTTTCGATATATATATATTACTTTCTGACACGTACTACACCAGTGTTCGGAGAGTCCAGTGCAGTCACTCCAGATTTTGTTTTGATCCATTTGGGAAATTAATTGTTTTCTGTTAGGATTTCAAAAAACGATATAAAAGATAAACTATATTGTATTTTCTATTATTTGCTTGATTCAACTATTTTTTAACCCTTGGCTACGAATTTACTTTTTTGTATAAGAAACTGACGCAAGTGACAGCATGTCTATCCTCTTGGTATTCATTCTTTGAATTTTTCGCAAAATCTAGGTGATTTTCTGACAGTGTTTAGAGTTAGTAAGAGGTTTTTTTTTTTCTTTTCAAAATGCTGCCGGTCAGTTAAACATATCAAACATATCTGTATTCTGATATTAAAAATATTTTTTATATTGATATATGAAGTACGTTTAACTACTTCAAATATTTTACTGTATTTTATTTTTCTGTGTAAATTTACAATGTTTTTTTCTTTCTTTTAGGTAAGTTCATCCTTTATGTACTTCTTCGTATTCAAAGATGATTGACAAGGTAAAAAATTTCAATAATTTGTTAGTTTGTTCTTTACACAATACGGAATTATTTTAAACCTCAGCACAAAGTTTCAAACATTTTCGTATCATACAAAATTGCAGCACTCTCTACGGTATAACGTTTTGTTTTCTATAAGTTATGTTGAATTACCACGTGTGACATGTCTCTGCTAAAACTGAAGGGAATTTTCATTGATGTATTGTTTAAATAGATTCAATTCAAATCACACGAACATATCTGAATTAAAAATTTTAGACTTGTTGCTTTATAGTTTTTACAATGTAACTTCAGTACGTGGATTCCAATTTCTACGTTTGGTGTAGAAACTGCCGCATTTCTATAGTTCATTAGGTTCCCCAGGTTTAATGCGCATGCTTGTGCTAAGTGTAATTAGAATAGTCCAATAATAAATCTAAGTGTAAAGTTAAATTTTTTCGTTTGATATAGAAACTGCCGCATTTCTATAGTTCATTAGGTTCCACAGGTTTAATGCGCATGATTGTGCTAAATGTAATTCCAACAATCCAATAGTAAATCTAAGTGTAAAGTTCAATTTTTTTGTCCGGTATAGAAACTACCGCATTTCTATAGTTCATTAGGTTCCACGGGTTTAATGCGCATGCTTGCTAAGTGTGTGTGGTGATATTTTGTAACAAATTGGGAAATTCGCAGATAAAACTAGTTGATGTTTCGGACATAGAGACGATAATTTGCGAAGCACTCAATAAAAATGAAATGTTCAGTCAGATTGCGAAAATAAATTTAAAAAAAAATCGGAAAGTCTTCACTTTGATTTTTAAATTTTTACTTTTTTAATTTCATGTTAGTTAAAGTATTACCTACTGAAAATTGCTTACAAATATTCGTAATAATAATTACGATTATTATGACTAAAACTGAATGAAATTCTCATGCATATATTGTTCAAATAGATTCAGTTCAAATCACACGACGATATCTGAATTAAATATTTTAGACTTGTTGCGTTATACTTTTTACAATGTAACTTTAGTACGTGGATTCCAATTTCTTTGCCTGGTTATATAAACTACTGCATTTCTATGGTATACTACGTTCCACGGGTTTAATCCGCATGCTTTCTAAGCGCATGTATAAATTAAATATTTATATTGGTGATATTTTGTAACAAATTTGGAATTTCGCATGTAGGACTAGTTGATGTTTTGGCCACAGAGGCTTGATAATTTACGAAATATTCAATACTTAATTACTCAAAAATAAATAAATAAATAAATAAAAATAAATAAAATGGAATGCTAAATAAGATTGCTAAAATAAATTATAAAAAATTATAAAGTCTTCAATTTTAAGTTTAAATTTTTACTTTTTGAATTGCATGTTAGTTAAAATATTACCTACTGAAATGATGTAATTATAAATATTTGTAATAATAACTGCGATTATTAACCGTTTTCACGCAATATTATGAATGTTCTTTGGCATGTAATAGTTTAAAATTATATACAACGATCTAGAAATAAATTATATTTGTACACAATGCTTTTTTTTTATTTTAAGTAAATTTTAATTTATGAATATTTTTAAGATATCTTATATGCAGTCATTCATAAATTGAGCATTATTTTCAAAAACAATTTACTAAAATATTTTTTTTATTAATAGTTTTAATGTATATATATATCAAACTTTTGAGCCTCCAAGTTTTGTAAATCAAACTTTTTTTTTTTTTTAATAAAGTGCATGTGGAATATAGAAAAAATGCGGTTTAAAGAAAAATTTAATAAAGGTATATAAAAGTCAAAATTTTTCATTGTAATTTTAGTTCAAATGAGAATTATTAAAAACAAATTAATCAATTTATTTAAAATTCTTTAAGTTACAGCTCATAAAAAGTCAATTTTTTAATGATTAGTTAATCTAAAGAGTCGGAAATTTTGAACCTCAAAAAATGTCCGACTTATTAAATTGTGATTACTGTAATTTTACTTAGAAAAATAAATAAATAAATCAAAATCAAAATTTAGTCAGCAAGATTAGAAAAAAAAAAGTAAGCTACTTAGTTTTGGTGATTAAAAAATAATAGTTTAGAAATAATAATACTAAAAAAATATCAACATTTTAAAATGTAATTTTTGTTCTATTTAAACAAAAATCATGAATTTATTTCAGATTCTTTAGGTTAAAAACTAAAAAAAAAATCTATATTTTAATGATTTTAAATAATTTATTGTGTTTAAATTAATTTTTAAATACATTATTATGACTATTACTGTATAACTGTACATACTGTATTCGGTATTATACCGGTTAAGAATACCGAATATGTCATTTTATACTAATGATTTAGTAAAGTTTGCTTGCTTTCTGCTAATGAACGCTTTTTATGTAGTTTCGTCGGAAATGAATAGTTAAAATAGTTAAATCTAAAGAATTGGAAAATTTGAAACTAAAAAAAAAGTGTTTTATTTCTTAAATTACTCTTACTCTACTTTTCCTTAGAAAACAAACATCAAAATCAAAATCTAGTTAGCGAGATTAAAATTTTTTTTAAGCTAGTTAGTTTTGCTGATTAAAAAAATATATATTAATTTAGAAATAATAACAGTAAACAACAGTCAACATTTTTAATTGTAATTTTAGTTCTAATGGGAACTATTTTTTTTTTTTAATCATCAATTTATCGCAAATTCTTTTGGTTAAAAATTCATAAAAAATCTATATTTTAATGATTAGTTAGTCTAAAGAATTGGAAAATTTGAACCTAAAAAATGTTTGTTACTTTTTAAATTACTCATACGGTATTTCTGCTTAGAGGAAGAATGCAAAAATAAAAATAAATAAAAATAAAAGTCTTGTTAGAGCGAGATTATAAAAATAATAATAAGCTAGTTTTGCTGATTTAAAAAAAAATAATAATAATTTAAAAAATAATTTGGAGTATCTTTCTATGTTTAAAATATGTGGCACATCATTAAAAATATTTAAAAATCAAAAGTACGAAACCTATAAAAGTTGCAGACTAATTTACTTTTAGACTAAAATATAATGTGTTTGTAATTGCACCTGTCTGTGTAAAATTTACCTCAAAGGCATTTAATCAATAGAATAATTAAATATCATTTAGCGAAGCGTCCCAAATTTCGCTGTCACTCACTCACGTTGAATTCTAAAATTTAAATTCAGAGTTCTGAATTAATGCTCAACTAATTAGAAAATTACTTCGGAACTTCCCATCGAATATGATGACATTTGGGATTTAATTTATGTCATTTTATACTGATGATTTAGTAAAGTTTGCTTGCTTTCTGCTAATGAACGCTTTTTATGTATTTTCGTCGAAAATGAATAGTTAAAATAAAATTAAGCGAGTTTGTTAAATAATTAATTTCTAGGTAGAACTTGATTTTAATTTAAAGAAAATTCGAGAAACAGATTTTTGACTTACAGCACAATTTATGCAGTGTACCCTTAACATATTGTTTTAATATATATGGGTTTGTAATTTTTGAACTTGTGTAGAAAGTTAACGTTTATCTCATTTATCTGTGAAATTACACAGAATGAAAAAAAGAAAAAAAAAAAGAAAAGAGGAGAAATGTAATTTGTCATGTTCTGTAAAAAAAAAAAAAAAAAAAAAAAAAAAGACGTTTTTTAATCTAGAAAGTATAATATAATTACAAATGGAAATATTCAATAACATAGTGTTCCCATTTGATGTTTTTCAAAGGGTACTGCGCCCTGCCCTTTTCATTTAAACTGCCGATGCACCCTGTCCTTTTTAGATATGGTAAAAGCGCCGTGCCCGTTCTCCCAGTAACTTCTTTGCGTCCTCTATTTTTTTTTTTCTCAGAATGGCACATATTTCCATAAGTAGAATATTAGAAAAATGAGTTATTTTAATCAGATTATTTTATTATGTTCTTATAAAATACAGCACGATTTCAGCTTACCTTTATAATGTTTGCCAGTGGGCGTCCCCCCCCCCCCACCTCAAAATCCTCTCCAGGAAATTTAGGACTTAATAACTTATTAATGGTTTAAAGTTGAAATCCTCATTCCTCAGAACTGGCAAACGATAATCCAATGAGAAGTGTCCTTTCACTCAACAAAACATGCTCTTTACTCAATATAAGTGCCCCTTTACTCAATATAAGTGCCATTTTACTGGACAAAAATGCCCTTTCCAGCAAATCCGTCTTGCCCTTTTTAAAAGAAGTTTGAACACTAAATAACATCTTCCGATTTATTCACGATTCCGAAAAGCGTTCTTTATTTTTAGAAACCTTAGAAATCCATATATTTTCCAGATTTAAAAAAGCATTTATAAAAACAGTTTTTTGTTGTTGTTACTATTGATTTTCGGAAACGTTTCCGAGTAGTTTTCATAGCGTTTTAATGAGTTTTCTCAACATGGAATAGGCTTTTCCGATGCTATCCATTCTCAAGTAAACATTTTCATCTTCAACAAATATGTTTTACATACAAACATGATACATTAACAACATTCACATTCACATTAATGTTATTCTGTTACTCTTGCATGTATGAAATCAATTACGCAGCTAAAAATGTTTAATTGGGAATTAAAAGCATCCTAAAAACCGATATTCCGGTTTGAGAAAACTGATTAATGCACTATAAAAATTACTTGGAAACGTTTCCGAAAATCAGTAGCAGGAAAAGAAACTTTTTTTTTTATAAATGCTTCTTTGAATCGTGAAAATATATTGGTTTCTGGGGTTTCTAAAAATAAAGTAAGCTTTTCGATATTGTGAATAACTCGGAAGAGGTTATTGTATATTTTCGTACGTGTTTGTAGTATACGAGTGAAACACAAAAACACTTCTCAATCTATCGCTAAAAGCAATACTATTTCTGAACTTATTAGAAAATTGGGTACTTCTCTATTATCTCGTCAACCACTTTTCATAACAAAAACTATCGCCAAATTGTAACGCCAAATAAACAAATGGAAGGATGTTGCTATTCGAATCTCAAAGAAAATATGAAGAAACAAATAAAATAAGTAAATACAAGAAATTCGGAAAAGCGCCACTCATCAATGTGTCAACTTAGTAAGCTTAAACAATAAAATTTACCGTATATTAATGAAAACAGGGAAAAAATGATCTTGTATATTTATTTATTTACATCATTTTTCTTAATTCTCCCTCTGAGCTAGTGAATAAATATTTGTGACATCAGTTGAAATCGATCTATTTTACGTAATTATGCATCGCAACATTTTTTCAATGCCTTTTCTCTTTTACAATCATGGCGCCGCCGTTTAAGGACGCAATTGTTATATTTTAATTAACGAAATAACTAATAATAACATAATGAACACATATGAAAAACATAATGAAAAACACAGGTAAATGTTGAATTAAAAACTACTTGATATCATAAGAAACACATATAACGCTTCTGACGTCAAGTGAGTGTGACACCACGATCATCCATTTTCGGCTTTAAATCCTATAGTTTGGCGATAGTTTTTTGTTATGAAAAGTGGTCGACGGGATAATGGAGAAGAACCGAAAATTGCTTTCCATGAAATATGATGACATTTCTGTTATAATTTATATTAATTTATGTTTTTGCATTACTTTGAGGCTATATAACTTCACATTTAGGAGAGAGAATGTGTCCATCATAAATAAATACATTCCAAAAAATGTGAATAAAACGAGACGCACATAAGCTCCTGGGAGAGGGTTGCAATGAAAATATATCAAAAATGGGTTTATTGCATAATACGACACTTTTCCCTTATATTCTATCGCTTCTGAAAAAAAAGGGCACTAGATATTATTTCTATTTCTTTAAAGGAACAGAAAACAACTTTCAGTATTTAAAATGCATTTGTCCATGGACATGTGTCCTGTCCGCAATGACTTTTTCATTAAAGTGTATGAAATATTTTTTAAAAGAGCTCTAAAAAAGGTTGGTCGAATCTATGATTGAAAAAAAGTATTGTTCGTTGTTATTAAATGCACCAAAAAATTTAGAGCCGCCATCTGAAAAAGCATATAAAGGACCTTAAATCGCATCAGTGCTTATATTCCCCATTTCCCCCTGTTTTTATTATTATTATTATTATTATTATGATTTCTTCATCATTTGCCTCACAGATTAGCTTACATTTAGGTAATGTAGTCTTTCATACTATTTCTAGATGACAGCATGAATTTTTTTATCCATATTCTTTTTCACTCTCTCTCCAACGTTGCACAATGCTATTTTGCTTGTCCATGGCACATGGGGTTGGTATGAATCCGGTTGCATCTAACATTTTTTTGCTTTGCGAGTTGTTTTTTTATATCATTTTAAAAGTTTTTTTGTATTATTTTGTTTAATTTTCATTGAATATGAATTATATAAAATGAAGTCACACGTGTGAAAGTCAAAGGAAGAGACAGTACAAAAACCAAAGGAAAA
Source organism: Maratus michaelseni (assembly GCA_963931845.1). NCBI lineage: Eukaryota > Metazoa > Arthropoda > Arachnida > Araneae > Salticidae > Maratus > Maratus michaelseni. The sequence continues at coordinate 132,287,890 of OZ007593.1, forward strand.
AACACTACAAAAATCAAGCATAATAAAATGAAAATGCAAATATGAAAAACTATGAATATCTTATGGAATCTTCAGAGAAGCGTCATAAAAATAATTCATAATTAAGATATGATATTTCATCAAATATTGTCAGCATTAAACCTAAACATGACAGTATTAAGCTCTTTATAACATACCGAAAAACCCCAATAAATGTGAAAGCAATAATAGATCCATAAAATAAATAAAAATCCAGTTGCAATATATAAAAAGCTAAATGTAAGTAGACATAACTTACCAGTGAAATAGGAAAAGGAGATGATTAACACAGATTTAAATATATGAACCATGTGCAGTTCCAAAAAATCAGACTAGACAATACCATATGTCATAGTAAAAAAAAAAAAAGAAAGAAAAAAAAAGAAAAAAAGTAGTGCTGCTACCTTGTTTTAAATAAAAAAATAAAATAAAATAAAATAAAGATTAGGAAATTAGTAGTGCTGCCATCTAGCTTTAAATAAATAAAGGAAATACTGCAATAACTCAAAAAATGAATAGATAGAAAAAATAATATCAATTAAATGCATATAAATAGAAGAAAAATATAAATATAATAGATGAATATGTTAATGGTATATTAATATAAATAAGTAAATATTTAAGAGGGTGAAAATATATTGTCATGCGTGAGGAGACATTATGTAAATGGTAAATAATAAAATTATTGTGGCAATATATATATATATATATATATATATATATATAATTAAAATGAAATCATATGTGGTAAGATAAATGTAGAAATAAAAGATAAAATAGTATTAAACGAGAGAAGGAAAATGCAAAAATAAAAAACTATAGATGTGATACGGACTGTATATATATATAACAGTGTATTTAAGTCAACTTTTACTCATATCCGTTGTAATATGTAACAAATTCCTAGTAAAGAAGGGGGGGAAAAAGACCCATTGATCTAGTTTTAAACCACACAGGGATGAAAAAGATTATGGTAAACCTAACGTGGGAGAAGTCTTACTTGCCTCTCGTGAAGCCATTAAAATGTTCACAGATAAAATCTATTCAATTCATCAAATTCTCCAATGGTGGGGAAAAAAAATCAATATTCCGTTTGGAGTATGATTAATTAAAATGCAATCGCATCGTTTCAGCATAAAATTATAATAGATATTATAATATGCCATTCTGCGAAAATCAGATAGTTATTATTTAATTAATTTTTTGAAACGTAACTTCTTTTTTTTCTTTTTGACTTATTTTCCTAGTTAAATCAGACATGAAATAAATCAGTTACTCCCTTTTTGTATAAATTCTTTCTTCTTTCGGCAGATTAAAAGAGATTCGTGATGATCGAAACAGGGAAAAGTAGAAATTTATTTCTGTATGTGCCATGAATGCATAGTGAAAGTAGTATGAGGAAAAACGGTAAAAAAAACATGATGGATATTTTATATATATTAGTATCTTAAAGCTAAAGTCCGATTTTTGCGTTTTGAGAAAAAGGTGTTAAATAGTATTTTATTTTTCAAATTATGTTTGTCATTTAAATATTCAGAGATAATATCTTTTCAATTCATCGAATTCTCGAACGGGGGGGATGAAAAAAAAATCGATATTTCGTTTGGAGTAAGATTAATTATAATGTACTATCAATACTGAGTTGCACGAGACGTGATTTGTCATTCTGAGAGAATCAGTTCGTTATTATTTAATTAAATTTTTGTGACGTAATTTTTTCTTCTTGATTTTTTTTTTCGAGTTAAATCAAACGTGAAGTAATTGAATTACTCTTTTTTTCTATAAATTTCTTCTTTGTTCAGTGTACAATCATTATTCGGGATGATTCGTGATAATTAAATCTCTTAAAAAATGGTAATTTATTTCAGTACTAGCTGAATGGCAATGTGTTGCAATGTGTTGTATTTGCATTACATACGATCTTTTGATTTTTTGGCGGGTGAAGAAATTACTTTTATCCTACACTTAGAAAAAATGTATGTTTTATTTTTGTAATTTTTTTACAATAAATGTATATTATAAATCAAAAACATGTCCGCGAGTAACGCTGATGTTATATTGACGGAGGCAACACCTCACCAATACATTTCGCTTTTACTAAAAAAATTTTAACTTCTAAACATCGCACAATTTCAATTTTTACATCGTCTAATAGGTAAGAAAATGTTCTTTCGAATGCAATTTGTTTGAAAACTGTATCTCAATTTGCTGATTTTTTACGGTTTTTAAAATGATTTTCAAGTGTGACTTAAAAACAAAATCTATCTCTATCGCGTGCAGCCTGATAACGGAAGATTAACCCGTTTGCGCTTAAAACAATATAAGTGGTTCAGAATTTGTTTCTGGCAAATATTCCATAACGAAATTAAAACTTCATCAATAAATAAATAGAATAATAAAATAATATAAATAAAAACAAATTTAACAGACATGTAATCAAACTTCTCCTCTATACCGCTGACATTATCAGAGTCAAAAAGGCTACTGTAAGTAGCAAACTCTTTTTTGATTTCTTCTGCTATTAACTCCTGGTATGCGGCTAATACGAAACTACCGCTTTTAATAAATTCCAAAACTTTATTTGAAAACATTACTGATATTTTTTATATATATAAATGTTTTTTGGTATTACTAGTGGGCAGTCTGAAAAAATATATGAGTATTAAATGTAAAAAAAAAAAAAAAAAAAAAAATCAACCACTTTGAGTTTTCAATAAAAAATAATAATGGTTTTCATCTATATTCTGTAATTTGGGAATCCTGGGTTGGATCCCTAAGATATACGAAGAATTGTACAATGTAGTAGTGTGAACTAGTATGAAGTAATATTTACATTGTAGGTAAAAGGAAAATAACGAATATCCATTTTGAAAATTGCGTGATTAGGATGAAACTATAGTAAACGTTTCAGTTTTCTCCATGAAAATGCTCCATCGATAATGTGATTTTAAATGTCATTCATGTTCGATATCTATAAAATATTCAGAGATAAAAATCTATTCAATTTAAAGAATTCTCGAACGGGCGAAAAAAAAAATGAATATTTCGTTTGGAATATCATTAATTAAAATGCAGTCGTATCGCTTCAACATTAAATTGCACAAGACGTGATGTGTCATTTTGCGAAAATCAGTTCGTTATTATTTAATTAAATTTTAGTGCCGTAATTTTTTTCCTTTTTGTAGTTTTTATTTTTCTTCAAGTTAAATCAAACGTGGAGTAATTGAATTACTCTTTTTTATATGATTTTCTTCTTCGTTCAGAGTACATTCGTTTTCTTTGCGATTCATGAGGACAGAATTATGTGAAATTAGGAAGTTATTTCTGAACTAACTGAGTGGCAATCTGATGTGGTGCATTTGCATTACATAAGCTCTTTCAAATTTATTTATTTTTATTTATTTATTTATTTATTTTTGGAGGGTGGTGGGGAGGGAAGAAATTAATTTTAGTCTATATTTCAAAAAAAAAATTAATACGATTAATTTTAATATATATTTTTTTTATATAAAAAATAGGAAATCATATTTACAATGTAGTTTACATGAAAATTAAGGGATTGCATTTTGAAAATTACATTATTATAATGCAATTTTGATAAAACAATGCAATTTACTCGATGTAAATCCTGTTTTCAATTATGTCATTTTCGATGTCATTTATTTTTTTATATCAATATGATTTTCAGAAATAAAATCTATACATTTCATCGAACTTTTGAATTTGAGAAAAAAAATCATCACTTCATTTGGAGTATGATTAATTAAAATATATACTCGCGTTGTTTTAACACTATATTACACGATACATGATATGTCATTCTGCGAAAAATCAGTTCGTTATTATTTAATTGAAGTTTTGTGACTTTTTTTTTTCTTCTTGCGTTTTTTATCGTGTTAAATCAAAAGTGGAGTAATTGTTTTCCCCTTTTTGTCTCTATATGTTTCTTTTTCATTCAGTGTACATTCGTTATCTTAGGAATTTGTTTTTTTTTATCTTAAATTTTTTTCATTATCTTAGGAAAATTATTTTTATTCTACTTTTAGAAGAAATAAAATTAATATTAAATATATATATATGTGTTGAAAACATCGTTGCAGTACCGTCCTTATTCTGAAAGTTAAGAACGAAAATCTCGGTTTCGCTTGGAGTGGATTCCAAGCTCTACATTCTAAATTTCAGACTATACAGTTCAGTGTTATTTGGAAGCGAATCGTTATCATTTCCAGCACCTAATATAGTGCGATCACATTTTATAAAAAGTAAAGTTAATGTATTGAAGATATCGTTACAATATCTTTATTATTCCGAACATTAAGAACGAAAATCTCGGTTTCGCTTGGAGTGGATTGCAAGCTCTGCATTCTAAATTTCAGACTATACAGTTCAGTGTTGTTTGGAAGCGAATCGTTATCATTTCCAGCACTTAATATAGTGCGATCACATTTCATAAAAAATGAAGTTAATGTATAAATCGCGATTTCGCTTGGAGTGGATTGCAGCTACATTCACTGTTAAATATTTTGTGGTAGTTTGAACGACATTTTGGTGCTGCAGTTGCTGCAACCATAAGATGATGAAATATCGTTCCAAGTTTGGAGCCCCGGTTGACCCAGAGCTCCAAATGTTGGAACAATATTTCACCATCTTCTTATGATTGCAGTTGCAGCTACTTGCAGTACCAAAATTTGGTTCAACCTACCACAAAAATTTAAACAGTGTTCTAAATTTTAGACTATACAATTCAGCGTTGTTTCGACGCAAATCGTTATTATTTCCAGCGCTTAATGTAATATCACCACATTTGATAGAAAGCAAAGTAAATGCATTAAAAATATCGTGACGACATCTTCATTATTCTGAAAGTTAAGAACGAAAATCCTGGTTTCGCTTGGAGTGGATTGCAGCTCTACATTCTAAATTTCAGACCATATAGTTCAGTGTTGTTTGGACACGGATAGTTATCATACTCAGATTTTAATGTAATGTCATCACACTTGATAGAAAGCAAAGTAAACGTTTTTAAAATATCGCTACGATATCTTCATTTTTCTGAATGTTCAGAACGAAAATCCCGGTTTCGCTTGCAGTAGAATGGAGCTACATTCTAAATTTTAGATCATATAGTTCAGTGTTGTGTGGGCACGAATCGTTATAATTTCCAGCACTCAAAATGTAATGTCACCACATTTTATAGAAAGCAAAGTAAATGTAATGAAAATATCGTTACGATAACTTTATTATTGTGAAATTTCAGAACGAATATCTTGATTTTGCTTGGAATGGATTGCACCCTTGGTTTCATATTAAAAAATTATTCGCCTTAATATGTTCTATCACTCCTCTTATTTTCTGGAACCAGTTTCTGATCACACTGTATAGTCCGCAGTAATCCATCATTTCGAATCCCCCTGAATGCTACTTTGTTTTTGAACAGCATATACCAAACAAAAACATTTTGAAAATCAGTTTCGTTCCAATATTATTGTGTGTGTAATATTTATGAGTGAGGTATGTGGCTATGAAGCGCACTGTATAATCCAAGGGGCCATCATTTCGGATCATTCTGGATGCTACTCTACCTTTTTAACTACATATTCTACCAAAGAAGAACGTTTTGAAAATCTATTTCGTTCCAATATTGTGGTGTGTATAATAGTATTTATGAGCGAGCTATGTAGTTATGAAGCACACTGTACAAGTCAAGAGGTCATTATTTCGAATGATTCCGAATGCTACTCTGCCTTTTTAAATGCATATTCTACCAAACAGAAACACTTTGGAAATCTGTTTCGTTCCAATTTTATGGTGTGTGTAATATTTATGAGTGAGGTATGTGGTTATGAAGCACATCGTATAAGTCAAATCATTTCGAATCACTCTGCATGCTACTCTTCTCTATAACTGCATATTCTACCAAACAGGAACATTTTGAAAATCTCGTTCGTTCCAATATTGTGGTGTGTGTAATATTATTTATGTGTAAGATATGAAGCAAACTGTATAAGTTAATTAGGCCACCGTTTCAAGTCACTCTAGATGATACTCTGATTTTTAACTGCATATTCTACCAAACAGAAACGTTTTGAAAATCTATTCCGTCCAGTTAATACGGTGTGTGTAATATTTATGAGAGGTGATGTGGTTATGAAGCTCAAATAGCTAGAAATAATCGCACATTTAGATACATTTGTAAAGCGGCAGTTTAACATGTAGAAACATAGTATTATAAGAGTTCATTGGAAGTATGAGAATATATAGAGTTATTTGAGATAGATTACTTTAGTGACAATGTAATTTAAATATTAGAATGTTTATTATTTTATTCAATACTCAGACATAAATATTACTTGCAGATTATATAATGTGGTACAGACTTATTAGAATACAGACTATGCAATGCATAGAAATATTGGAATTCTGAATACGGCATAATTAATGTATAGAAACATCACTGTTGTTGTACGAGTATGTATGTATTTCATCGTGAAGATTCGAAAGTTTGTTAATTATTTAAAAGACGTTTGTTATAACAAGATAACGCAAACTTTAGTAAATGGTTGAATGCGCTGCAACAAATAATTTTTAGATAGAAAAACCAAGTTCGCATTAAAAAAAAAAAAAAAAAAAAAAAACATGATGCCTCACTCCAAGCTGAAACTTTAAACTTTTTGTTCATATTTTTTAAAAAAATTAAAGAAATTTTAGCGAAATTTTCATCAGACTTGTCTTGCTTTGCAACGCAATGAGGTGACAACACCAAAAGTGCAGAAGCGTATAGTAATTCGGTCAGTGACAGCATGTGTAATGTCAACTACATTACGAAATATGGAGCGGTTAGTTCGGCGCAGTTTGGATGTAGACAGTGGCTACAGTTCCACTACTTTTTGTCATATCATTACGGCTCACACTAGCAAGGTAATTCTGTTGAAAAATTTCTTAATATCTTCATTATTGTAAAGTTATAAACGAAAGACCTAATTTGGATTGGGGTGAGACACTCTGGTTTTGTTGTTGTTGTTTTCGTTTTACTTATTGCGACTATGTTTCCTTGTTTGTGTAATCATTAACCCAATCTTTTTTTTTTTTTGAAACACTCTTTATAATATTTTGTATATTCAAAAATTACTCACACAGTTGATTATAATTTGTGCGGCATGCCCAATACCGCATTCTTCATTTATTAAACTTAATTTTCATCATATTAATATGTTATATCGCATTTTATGGGATTTCCCCATTTACTCAAATAATTTACAAAATATTTCATTATACTGGCTGCTGCTTTTTCCATGTTTAACTCAACTTTTCATTAAAGGCGTCGGGGAACCCATCTTTAAATTAACTCCATAAAATGAGCTAGCAAGAGTGAGCTTTCAAGGAATTCCATTAAGTGTGAGTGCATGTGTTATTTTGCTTCAACTGCGTGTTTATTCAGCGTTATAGTTTAAACTTTCGGTCTCTTGTTACAAGATTTGCTTGTACAACGAAATTAATGCATGCAGAATTTTGTAAACTCAGATTAAATTACTATGCATGTGTTATAAAATTGTCAGTTATTAGTCTCGTTCATGAGCATTACAGAATTTAAAATCTTTTCAAAAACTTTCCCGCACTCTATCACTTTTAAAATATTTAAATTTTCTATTAATTTGAAATAATGACAAGTTGAAAATTGTACGTCAAACGTGACAAATGAGGTGCGTTCGTACTATAACTAGTTTCTTTGAAATGAATTATATCGTCAGTTATTATGGTATGGTTAATTTCCGTAATAAAATAAGTACATTTGAAGTTGGCAACATTTTATCTTTCGTTGACATTCACTGAAATTTCCAATGGAAAACTTAAGCCTAGCTTTGAAAATTTCGGAACCTGAAATCCATATTTAGACTATTTTTCCATTTAATACCTATTTCTCCGGAAACATCTACGAAAAAAACTGTCGATAGAATTACTATAATTAAACAATATTAGTATACAAATCCGGTTTTTAAATTCAGTAATACGAAAATAATAGGACTCCATCTTAAATAAGACGTAATCACCATAGCAACCTAGAATCATTACCTATCATGGTATATCATTTAATTAATTACGTATGATAGGATTTAATAGCATGAAGAAAACTTTTATTACTATCTGTTTAAGTTTTGATTCGATTTCCATAAAATTTGAAATGACTCAACAAAATTCAGCAACAATTACATTTTGTATTAAATTTCAAACCATTCGATTGGGTAGTTTTTGCGCTGTTATATGCGGACAGACGGACGGACCAGACGACTACTACAAGTGCTACCTATTTACATAATTACGAACGCACCTAAAAAAGCAATCAACACATTTGATCAGAATCTCGTTAACACAGTCGTGAAAGTTAACGCGAATTCGCGCCTTTCGGATATCCGTTACTCCACCCATATCCTGTACTTTTTGAATTTTATGTGTAACAATATTTCTCAAAAATATGCAAAATATTCGTATTTATACGACCAGCGTACTATGTATATAAATTCTTGAGTTAGAAACAGTACTAATATTACATACATCAATTTCTAATATAAACACGAACACAGAAACATGTGCTATTATTTACAGTTCTATAATAGTACTATTTTTATATGCATCCATATGTAATATAAACACGAACAAAGAAATGTTTTGGTAGATAATGCAGCAAGCAAGAGTAACGCCCATAGGTGGAACTTCCTGTTTAACCTTTTCAGGGGCAAGTAATTGTATTTCTTTAATGTTGAATGTCCACCAGAATTTTCGAAAATAAAGAAATGCAATTATACGATTTTTTCTCCAAAGACATAAAAATAAAATTTTATTCAAAAATTCTAGTACAACTTTTGATTAAAATTAAATGGTATGAATAATATACCTTCCCCCTTTGAAGAGATTAATGGACGAAAACTTAACGCCACAAATGTATTAATAAACACAATAAACATAAATGTTTATAATACACCTTTTTATGTTGAATTCGGAGAGTCTAGTCTAGTGGATTCTTCACAATTCTAAAAACACCATTTCCAATTTTTATGTTTTTAGAAATCAAGCATAATTTGTTATTTTTAATAAAATCTTTAAAATTATGACTATAGGGATAAGGAAACAAACGGTTAACTTTTTTTTCTTCTTTTTTTCTGTTTCAGAGTTATTTTAAAATATTAATACACGCGCAGTTTATAAAAATTGAAACGAAACTTCAGATTTTTAGATTATCTATCAAATAGATTATCTATAAATTATCTATCAAATGAAAAGGTTTCTTACTGATATTTTGGATTAGCTTTATCATAATGTAAACTGATTAATTTATCACTACTGAAACTTACTCTTTTGTAATCGATATATTTAAATTTCTGATACTGTGTTGAAAATGGAATTAGCACCCAATAAAGATTAATGGATCTTAATACCTATTAATTATGATCGTGCTAAAAGTTATCTCAAGAACTTTTCACAGCTATTTTCTCTGTCTTACATGATATTTAAAGTGGGTGGAACTTAAGTAAAAGGGCGTGGCTTCTCACGATAAAAGCTTCTACTTATTGTAGATTATAAAAGGGTACAAAATGTTGTATGTTTTATACAAATGTTTTATACAAAATGTTGTAACACCCTTCTATAATTAATCTTTTGTTGAAGAGGTTTGTATTTAGATCTATTTTTAAGAAATCGTAACCTAATCTTAATTTTTATTATCGGTTATAGTTATACTACACTAATGACTTTATTTCATGAAATAAATAAATAAATAAAATAATAATTCTCTTCAGAATCTCTCAATATTACTGTGTGCGTGAAAATTTTGTTTAAAAATTAGTTATTTTTTTGTATCACCTTGGTGGCTAATGGCGGCGATCGGGCCATTCGTGTTATTTTATGTTGCACTACGAAATTTATCAGATCCAGTTTCAGAAAAAGAATCCGCCGGTTATTTTTTATTTTATTTTATTTTTTTCCTCAAGAAAATTAAGCAAAATAAAGGTGAACTAACGTAATAATTATGTCAAAGAATTTTTAACGTCGGAATTCAACAGATTTACTTATTTATTTAGTTATTATTATAATAATAATTATTATTATTAAAGTAAATTGAGCTAAATGAAGGTAAAATTGCGTAATAATTATGTTAGAGCATTTTTAATGTCGGAATTCAGCAGATTTTCTTTTTTTTTCTTTTTTTTCTACGTAAATTGAGCAAAATAAAGGTGAAATAACGTAATAATAAGGTAAGCGTATTTTTAACGTATGCATTCGACAGACTTTTTCTTTTTTTTCTTTTCTTTTCTTTTTTTTTTACAATGCAGAAAGTCGCCGTTTTGGATTTGAGTAAAGCCAATTACAAAGTAAAGCCAAGTACAAGACCAGGCAAGTGATAGAGTAGAGGTCTGCACGGGCCGAAATCACCCGTCATCAATAGGTTAATAGGAGTATTGCTATATGGGTCATTCTCAGAAGAGGGAAATTTTAGCTTCGAAATAAATATATACAGTATATATATTATAATCTCTTCTTTTTGTACTAATAAAATATGTGCATGTCTTGCATTGTGAGAAAAATAGCAGCAGAAATCGTTTGCCTGATTTATGGTTTTAATACCAGAGCCGCGTGAAATTTTACTTAAGTTTTTAAAAATGTTTTACACCAGTTTTTTTATTTGAAACGAGAACTTTTTATTTAACTTTTTTCTCTTTAGTATGTATTTAATTTTTTTAATAAACAAATTTCTGAAAATTTCCAAACGATTCCAAAAATACTGATTTCATAAGGAGCATAATGACCCCTTATCGAGATTCTAGTGGTAATTAATTAATTTGATTCCTTGTGTGGTATAGTAATGATATGGGATTGTGCATTTGGATCATTTTTAATTTTTTCACAGCAGTTTCTTTACCATTTTCGTTTTCGAAAAAATGTTTCTTCAGTAGAATATATATATATATATATATATATATATATTCATCTCTTCCATTTTCACCATAACAAATAACGGCTAAATTTGCTAATAAACTCAAAGAGGGGGGGGGTGACTTTGTTAACACTTTTCTTATTATGGTTTGACTTTAAATGAGTTAAATAAAACTTAGAAAATTAAGAAAATCTTCAAATTTGTCATTTTTATAGTATGTTGGCATTACCACGTTTTCAAAAAGACATGGTAATGGCTACCATGGTAATGATGACATTTTAATGTTAAGTTCTATTTTGGGCTTAGTTATAGCGACTGAAGATGATTGATATTTATTTTGAAAATAGTCTTAGAGCTCTTTATAGTTCAATCAATAAATTATTAATATATATTGTTATATTTTAGTAATATGAAACATGGTGATGACACATAAAAAACACATTGCACCCAATTTTTGAATTAAAGTATATTAAAATGAAACAATACGACTTATTTCAACAAAGGGCGGTACTCACTGCTTTTAAGGGCATATGTTATCCTACAATGTAGCAACATATAGAGTATTTTAGAACACTCTAGTGATGAGCAAAAAAGGCAAACACCATGATAATGACGCTTAACTCTAGAGACAAAGTTTTAATTAAAGATAATTAAAGTATTTGTTTTACATCGAAGTTAAAATGCTAATTATATTGAAAGCAGAGAGATGAAAGTTTATTATATTGTTTTTGTTTTTGCTCTAAGGCTTTCCAACACTCCAAAATATAATTTTGAGCTATTAAATTTGAAGTTAGAGACATGCCATGGTAATGACATTTGTAACTTTTTAATTTTTTTTTTTAAATATTCAAATTATTATTTTTCCTATGTCCGTACTATTGCACAATGTAGTTCATTATGGCATTTCTTAAGATAAAATATTCATGTCAGACTCATTAAATTATTATTCTTTTTTTGGGGGTGGGGGGGGTGAAGGACATAAAGTTTCCCTTTTTCTGAGAATGACCCATACATTTTATGAAGAAAATATCGGCAATTTAACATTTTTTTAAAATTAAAAAAAAAAAAAATTAAGGAAAAAAGCTTTTTTTTTAACATGAACATTACGACGCACCTAGTGAAATGTTCAATAACTTTATTCACATTAAAATACTAATTTACACTTTTTTTGTATGTTATAATTATTTGATCATAGTCATAAACTACTTCGATTCAGAAACGTTCTGATTTTTTGTATTCAGTTTTAAAAGCTACCCTTTTGAAAATTATTTCTTTAAAATGGAAATATTGGGAATTACAAAAGTCGTTATACATTTCCAATTCTTAACTCTATCTAAATGGCAGGATTAAAGATTTTATTAATATTCGTGCTTCGAGTTTTTAGTTTGTTCCTAATTGATCATTATATCTCTATTATTTTTATTAACTGACCGTTTAGTGATGTAAATGCCTACCTTTTGAAATAACCGAAAAACCATTAGGAAAATACTAGTAATCATCATAATAAGCTTTAATGGAAAATTTATTAATGGATTTTTAGGATATGAAAGTCCACAGGCGTTCATAATCATTATGAGCAATTACGTTGTGGATTTAATGGTGTTTTATTACTTTATTTATTTATATTTTCTTTGATTTTTGACACATTTTATGTTCGTAATATTTAACACATCGGTGATTATGTTTTATTATACGATGATTCTCAAAACTATATTTTAAAATTTTTATAAAGTCAATAATCATTAGAAAAAAATATTTATACTGTAAAATGGAAATTCTAATAATAAATTTTCTCTGACTATTCTTTTTATAAAGTATGAAATAATATAACAAGATTAAAATTTAATCTCATGTTTCGGTTCACTTTAATTTTTAACATTTTTCACGAATTTCCATACCTTAAAAATATAACGAAATATTTATTGACATTTCAAACAAACGAAGTATACCATTTAGTATAATAGCTACAACATGACGTTTCTCATCTATTTCATGTCAAAGCCACAATTCTCTCCACGATAGCTAATAAGCTGATAGAAAAACCAGTCGGTTGTTGCCAATCCCAAAACTTTCTTCTATCTCATACATGTTAATACTTCAAAATTATCGTAGCACCATTAACATTATCACAGCGCCAATAAAATCAATATTTTTTGTTATTCTGTTGTACGTCAGCTGTTTGCGAAATGCCAGGTTATATGGATGCGAAGCACCTTTCGCTGCACGAGCAGCCGATGTACAACACAACTACGAAAAATCGAAGGAGTCGCACAAAAAACGATAGCACAGCGTTCTCTTTCGGCGAAATAGCCATAATTTCAACTGCTGGCCATAGTGAAAAACAAATACATGAATTTTGGTTCAATTCTATGCATAACTTCATACAATTTTCTATGGTACAATAATGAAAATGGCACAAAAATCGTCGTCACAGTGCTCCCTTCCGGTGGAATATCGCCAAATTCAAGGGGGACTTGCTGACCGTAGTCAAAAACATATATATGAAATTTTGCTCACTTCTATGCATATCTTCATACACTTTTCGATGACACAAAGAAGACACAGAGACAAACAGACACTTTGTAAAAACATGTTTTTCGGGATCTCTGACCCCTAAAACGTGTAAATTCGTCGAAAACCGGAAGTCGAAACAAATCGATTGCAATACTTTCTTTTTTTATAGATAGAAGAAGGTAATATATATATATATAAAATATATTACAAAACAGACCAAGTCGTTCTTCTTTCTCGTCTTAAGATAATTAAGTGTTTGCTAATAGAGTATTACACAAGTCCCCGAAAATTCTGCTTAAAGTCAACCCGAACCCAACAAAATGTTTCGTCGACACGAACCCGAAATATTCAAACCTGAACCGATAATGAAAGAAAAATTAAGTCATATTTTAATACAATTATGGAAAAGTAGCCTCCAACTATAACTCCAATATATCAATTTTATCTTTTTTGTATAAAAAATGAACACATATGTTCATTAAGGCTGTTCTCAAATCCAAAGGAGCTACTTTCTGACGCATTTCTGAATTCATTTTTGTTCGGAAGCGCATGAAATTGACAGGAGTTCCTATCCAGAAACTATGTAATAGAATGGCGTTTACCATTTTTTTGGTAAAGGTAAACGTTCTTTCAGTAAATATAAGTCAAAATCGGCGTTTTGAACTGAATTCCCGCCGCGGCGCCGCGAGAAAAATTAAAAACTCGCCCTTACGTGACAAAAATCGCTTATAACTCGATAAGTAATTTATTTATCAAAAAATGGAAAAAGTGTTTCGATTCCAAATCGCTTCAATAGTCATGCCTGCCAATTTTACGCCTTTAAAGTTTAAAAAATAATCAAAAAATGTGTCAGAAAGTTTCGAGTTGTTAAGCAAGGAATTGGAGAACCATCTTTAATATTCAAATGTATAGATTTTATTATTTTTTCCATTTGAAAAGTATTCAGGACTATCTGTTAAAAAACTTGACTTGTTTGACTCGAAAGAGTCAAACCCCAACCCGAACACAAAATATTTAAAGTTAACCGGACCCGCAACAAACAAAATATAGTGTCTTCTCGACCCGACCAGAAATGCGGGTCGGATTCGGGTGAAATCGAGATACCCTAGTATTTCTCTAGGACTCTAGTATTTGCTAATCAAAGAATGTGCATTTTTATTTAGCAGCGAATTTGCAGTTAGTTAAAGATTTTGCATCTTTAAATGTAGAAACAATAGATTGAACTAAAAGCAAAACACTCTTGCTAAAATACGACACCTAGCGCGAAATATGTAAATAAAAAAAGACTAATAAAATGATTATAAAATGATAATAAGATAGGTGTTTTTATACAGTTGCAGGCAAGTCATGGATTATGAAACAGTCACTTGAAGTTGCTTCCACTTTTGTTTAAAACTTCTTTGTTTAACCACTTAACATTTATTCGACGTTAGTCAATTCATTTGTCTATAAAAATTCATTTTTTTTTCTGTTAATAAAAATAAGCATAAATTAATAAATTCAATACTGTAACAATTTTGATTACTGCTTTGAATTTTTACAACAGCTTACAATATAAAAATATTTATAGCACTTATATATAATGTATATATATATATATATATATATATATATATTCAGTATATATAAATATATATATATATATATATTTTCAGTGTGTTGGGGAATACTTTCATTGACAACTAATTATTACATACTTAATCATTATTTCATAGTTTAAGTTGGTGTTATGGTAAGGTTTCATTTATGGTTATATATATATATATATATAAATCCATCTATATTTGACATGACAGAAAAAATAAACTTTTAAATGGTTAAACAAGAGACAAAAATTTAAAAACCATTGAAAAATTAGAAAATGATAACAGTTTTAACTTTATTAAAAAATTATGCACATAATCATTAAAATTCAAACAAAAGACGGTCACTCTAAACGGAAATTTTAATGACCATTTTTGGAAAAGGCTATTTAACTGTAAAATGAAAATTCTAAAAAAAAAAAAAAAAAATTTCTTAACATTGAAAGTTTATCTTACAAAGTGTTAATTATCTCGTCGCTTGAGCACTTTTAATTCTACTTTAAACACTCTCACAACTTCGTAAAAGTTGTTGCTCTGAAACTGTATTTGACAGTAAATTACTCGAGTAAATACAGTTTAGAATACGCTCAGATAAATGAAAAAAAACTTGTTTTGAAAACTATTGTTAATTGCTTACAATTTGAAAGGAACTGTTGCGAATAAAAATTTGCGCATTTAATATTTGCGTGAGAAGAAATTTTATTTTTATTTACAGCAATGCTTTGGATATATTATTTTAAATTGTACAGCAAATTAAGGATTTTCGGTGCATTACTGTCTGCTTGTAAAAATGGGATTTTTTTTTTTTTTCGAAATTAGTCTTCTAAAATACACTGGCGAGAAAAAAATTAAATGAATAGTTATGTAAGTCATAACATAATTGTGACCTTTTTTTTTTTTTCAGCACCATTTTTAATTTTCCCTCCATGTTTTTTTTTTTTTTTTTTTTTTTTTTTTTTTTTTTTTTTTTGAAAATTTATGTAAAAAAGTAAAAAAGAAGTTAAAATCCATTTGCAAAAAATATGTATCATTAAAATCTTTTTAGAGAGATGGGCAAGAGAGAAAATTGTGATTTTGCACGTTTTTGCAAAATTTAAAGGTTTATACTAGCCATGCTCAACCTTTTTTTCTCGCGGGCCGCAAACTTTTATTTCCGATGTTAGGCGGGCCTCAAAGCACTTACATAATATTACATAATAACGGATACATAAAAGCGGATAATTAAAAGAGTAGTAATAAATGTAGTGTAACAAAGCAATATAATAAAATTAATATAATCAGGAAGATTGAACATGTGTCGCGGAAGAAATGTTACGAAAAAATTTAATACCACATGTCAATTTCCAAACAATATTATTTCGTGGCTGATTTCTATTGTAAATGATGCAGAAATATGCTGTAAATTTTCTTCTTTGGACGTAGCGGTCTAAAACTTTGTGCTGCCAGTTTTTTTCGCAACAAATGTTTAACCTCAAGAAGCATTATTAGCTATGTGATAAGTATAAAAGGTAATATAATAGTACAACATTTCCAATTTCTAAATTAAAAAATTCCGGAGATTTTCTTTAATAAATAAGTATTTTGCTCAAAAAAAAAAAAAATGTAGAAATATATACCGCAATTAATTTTATAAATAGGGATTAATGATTGTGTGTCGGGCCGCACATAAAAGCTCGCCGGGCCGCAGGTTGAGTATGGCTGGTTTATACAAACTTTTCCTATATAGCTGACTTAGCGGTTTTTTTTTCTTTTTTTTTTTTTAAAGAAAGCTTTGCGCAATAACAATGCAAAACTGCTCAAATGATAAATAAAACTTTGGCATAAGAAATTAACTGAGTATCGCCGTCTGTTGAAAATCCTATGAACAATTTATATTTCTGCAGTGTTGGGACATAGCAGTAATAAATAAAATCGTCGTTTAATGCTCTCTGTATATAAGTAACAGCGATTTTGGGGTATGTTGCAGATATGCAACAATGTGATACAAAGAGTTAGGATACAATTTAAACACAAGATGGTCGATAAGAAGGAATTTTTTTAATAATTATTAGAAAATGAGATTTACTGTAAAATGAAAGCTCTAAACATTTCTCTTAGTATTGAAAGTTTATTCCGCTAAGAAGGAAAACACTTTTGGTGCAGCTCGCACCTAGCATCGAGACATGGTGCATTTTGTAGCCCTAAAAGTTTGAGAACCGATAAACCTTCTCTGTTGAAATCATATTTTATATATTTTCTTTATACTTTTAATTTTTTATAATTGCATTTTTAATTGTTAATTTCACGCCAAAAGTGAGTTAAGTTGCCAAATATGGCGCTACTAATTCAAAGCCAGGGTTGCCGGGAAAAATTCTACGGTAGTGATTAAAGCCAACTTTTTCCCGTTAAAAAAATGTAAATATAATGTTCCAATTTTTCAAAATCAAATTCGCAGGTTCGTGAAGGGATTTTTAAACTTTTTTTCAATATTTTATACTTATTATTGGCTAATTTAATTTTTTTTAAAAAGAAAACTTCTATGTTAATAGTCCGAGAAGTGGTCTCGAAAATTGCATTTACAGACAGTTATGCTGCTGTAAAATCAAAAAATATGATTTTAACAGAAAAATGTTATCGATTCTCAAATTCTCCATGTCTCAATGCTAGGTGCGAACTGTACCAAAAGTGGTTTCCTTGTAAGTGTTAATTATCTCGTCCCTTAAGTACATTTAATTCTACTTTAACTCTCTCACAACATCATAAATGTTGTTGCTATGAAACTATATTGGACAGTAAATTACACGAGTAAATATATTTCGATAACAATACATTTCCATGAAAGAAAACACTTGTTTTGAAGACTGTTTTTAGTTACTTACAATTTGAAAGGAACTGTTGCGAATAAAAGTTTTCCCATTTTTATCCGAGAAATTATTCTTATTTTCATTCATTATTTGAGTACATTATTTTAAATTCTGCCGTAAATTAAATGTTTTTTAACATTACTGTCCAGTAGTGAAATATATATATTTTTTATAACTTATACTGTTAAAATACAAAAAACTTCTTGCATTTTGGGCCTTTTTTTGTTTTTGTTTTTTCAGAAAAGAGTTCTTTTATATATTCTAATTAAATTTTCCAGCAGAGCTGAAATTACTTTGTGTTAAATTGTCTTTTATTATGCCTTATTTTATTTATGGTTTATTAAATAACATCTTAAAAAAAAAAAAAAAAAAAAAAACAGTATGGCTTATGATGATCTTAAATATACACTTTTTGAAAAGGAAGATATTTTTAGAGTTAATAAATGTAACCAATGTTAATTGTATTTGTAAATATATATAGATCATGTTCGAATTGTACAGAATGCAAAAATTTTCCTTATGCTTTCTTATACGCAAGATATGATTGAAGCAATTAAAATTTATTCTATTCACATTTTTTTAATGTAGATTAAATAATTGATATTCTATCTACACGAGTGGTCAAAAAGAAAAATCAATCCTTTTCGTTTTTAAAATTTATTTTCATATTTATTCATCTTATTTATGCTTCATTTAAGAACATAAAATCTATACAATTTTCACTCGATCTTTGTTTATGTTTTTGTAGTTCATACATTTATATATGTATTTAGCATCACATTTGAAATATCATTTTATAACTTTTACTTTATTCACAAAAGTTATGCACATAATATTAAGATACAATTTAAACAAAAGACGGTTGATAAAAAGCAAAAATTTTTAATAACGATTAGAAAATGTTATTGACTGTAAATTGAAAGTTCTAAAAAATTCTCTAAGCACTGAATGTTTATTCTCTTAAGTGTTAATTATATCGTCGCTTAAGTAGTTTTAATTCTACTTTAACTCTTTCATAACATCGTAAGTTGTTGCTCTGAAACAACATTTGACAGTAAATTATCCGAGCAAGTATACTTACGAATGCATTCCAATGAATGAAAAAAACTTGTTTTGAAAACTGTTGTTAATTGTTTACAATTAATTTCAAAGGGACCATTGCGAATGAAATTTTCCCCATTTTCAATTGAGAAAAGAAAGCTTATTTTTATTTTGGACTAAGTAAATTGTATATTAAATTAAATGTGTTTTGAGTGTTAGTATCTAGTAATTAAAATAAATATATTTTTCTAAAGTAGATTGCTAAACTATACGGTACAGGACTTCAGGCCTTTTTTTTTTTTTTAATCTTTTTTTTTTTTTTAAGGAACCATCATGGAAAATATTTCTATTATGTAATTATAGTATTTTAAAAATTTGTTTTTAACATTTTTAATTTTACTCAACAAAAGCTGTGCATGTAATATTTAAATTAAATTAAAATAACAATTGTTAAAAATGGAAACTAATAACTATTAGAAAATATGATTTACTGCAAAATGGAAGTTCCAAAAATATATTTTAGCATTGGAGGTTTATTTTTCTAAGAGTTAATTATCTCGTCGGTTAGGCATTTTTAATTCTACTTTAACACTTTCATAACATCGTAAAAGTTATTGTTCTGAAACTATATTTGACAGTAAATTACCCGAGTAAACATTTAAGAATACATTCCCCTGAATAAGGGGAAAAAAAACTGGTTTAGAAAACTGCTGTTAATTGCTTACAATTTGAAAGGAACTGTTGCGAATAAAATTGTTCGCATTTTTATTCTGGAAAAGACAGTTTATTCTTATTTTTATTAATGCTTTGAATAGATTATTTTAAATTGTATAGGAAATTTTTTTCCCCTCGAATGTTTGTGTTTTGTGATGAAATTTGAATTTTCGTTAAGCGAGATTGCTGAAATATAAAGCATTGCATTTTAGGCGTAATTTTGTTTAAAATGAATTATTTTTATTTAGCCTTAGTAAGTGACAGAGTTACTTATCGCTTTCAGTTGCCGGAGAAACGGTGTGTCATTTATGAACTTCAATCATGGAAAGAAACCATATTTGTAGTATGTAGCACTTGTTATGCGGTGGATTTTGATTATGAAATATTCTTCATTACTCACAGTTACTCTCTTTTTTTTTTTTTTTTTTTTTTGGATAAGATGGTTGTTATATCCTTTGGACCTATTAAAATTTGTTTTATTCAATATGTATTGCATAAAACAAATATATGTACTTATATCAAGAGGTCCCAAATTAAACTACACTTTTCCGAGAGGGTTATAACAAAAACCATTTATCAGAAAGTCATGAAATCTTTAAAATGTCGTAAATAGATTATGGGAATTTTTTCTAGAGCAAGAAAAATGCTATCAAAGACTTAATCTACCGTGATCTCCCAAACTCTTTGTCCAATTTTAATGGTACTGGTCAGTTGTGGAGTGGTAACCATGGCATGTTCGGTTGAGAATGGAGTTATTGAAAATGGAGTGTGTAGCATTTATAGTTCATTTACAGGGACACTCAAAAGAAAGTCGTTACATCTATGGGGAAAAAACCTTTTGCAGTGTAATTTAATAATGTTACTCAATTTCAAACTTGATGAAATTGATTTACACCAATAAGGTGCATTATAAAATGCTTACTATGTAATATGGTGTGCATAGCATTTATTGTTTATTTACAGGGACACACAAAATAATTCGGTTACAGTACTGTCTATGAGCAATAATTTCTGGAAAAGCATTTTCAATTGTAGTATGCGTTTTAAATTTAACTAATTTTATGCATATTACTTAGTATGTATATAAATTATACAGGGCTGCAAAAAAGAATTCAAGTACATTCTTGCTTATTGACGTAAATTGCTGAAGTAGAATTTCCAATTCTATTATACGTTTCCGAACTGAACTAAAATATGACATAGTATATAGTACGCATACAAATCTATAGATCATATACAGGGCTGCACAGAATTATTCGGATACTTTTCCGACTGTAGATGGTAATTTCTGAAGTTGGGCTTGCAAATGTGTTGTGTGTTTTCCAAATTATTTTACTTGGACATCATCTTTCACCTTATTAAACGGTGAAGTTTTATCACAGTATTCTGAATGCGTTGGAAAGTGTTTCATAATCTATGCTTGATGCATGATTTTTCTTTCTTTTACTATTCTACTTTTCTTTTTCTATGATAATTTCATGAAACACAAAGTTGATCATTTTTGTTTGAAGCTTATTTACGCGAGGAATTTTAGTTACACAGTATATACGAATTTCATTCACGCATTGCTAGCCTTTTGACGTTTATTCTTATCTTAGACAACAAACTGTTCTGATGTTCTATCGGGTAAAATCAGTATTATTAGGGTGTACGAATTTCTTGGGTCAGAATCATCGTAATGATGTAGTTTCTTTCTCATGTACCACTTCTGATTCATTTACTCTAGAAATTAAAAGGAAGGGAGATTATCTTTTAGCATCTGATATGTTTTTTTGCGGAAATAAAGATTTAGTACAATTTTTATTAGATAAAAAATGCATAGAGAATTTTAAAAAATAACCATTTTAGTATATTTTTTCACAAGGTATTTAGCATTATTATTTTATTTCAATCAAAAGTTGGTGAATACTGCATTTGTCTGCCGAGTGAAAAGACTCATCTAAAAATGCAGTTTAATAGAGGGTATTAAAAAATTAATTGATTCCACTCGAAAAATTAAATGATTTCCACATATAAATAAATAAATTGTATAATATATATAAATATAATATATATAAATATAATATATATAAATAAATTACAAATATATATTACATACTTTATTTTTTATTTATATGTAATTTTCTACATTTTAGTGTTTAAAATATTTCATTGTTGCAGTTTCACAGCAAATTGCCCTATTTTAGCGAGCATGGCTTAGCGCCTAATGAACTACATTTTTGTTGCAACTCATTTACAGTTGTAATATTAATTTATTAATTTACAAATAATTTCTGAATATACTAAAATTTTGTATTGTCATCGGAAACTCACTTGTGTACATTTTTTTTTTTTTATAAATGGCTATTAATATTGATTATATGATTGGATGATCATGATTATATGATGATGATTGGTTGTTAATTGGCTGTTAATCTTTTCCTATCTGGAAGTTCGGAAAAAATCGATTACCAAATCCCATCTTTACATACATGAACCATGTTAAGTTAATTAAAAGAGTGAAAAAGATTATAACCTACAAGTAAATGTTTTGTAATTATCTCCAAAACATTTGTATAGACGCCAATTGCAATTTTATTATTAAAATAGACGATAGAAATGTTCATTTATTGTAACTCAGATATGAAAAAAATACTTAAAAAGTGCATTATAAGATAGAATTCATTAGTACTATTATTACTATTATTCGAGAGAAGCGTAAAAAAGCAATGTATCAGAAGGAGAGATACAATCAAAATGATACAATGTTGGAGGGGAGGAGGGGAGGTGTTTGATTTCAAAGTTTAATCAGTTTTCTTGAAGAAACTCCATAAGGAGAAACACCTTTGAAGAAAATCATATTAGTCAAATATTTTCTTTTTCTCTGATAAAAGTTACACTCGTACAACGATATACTTTTTATTTCGGTAATAAACATATCAGATGCCGAAAGATACAGTTCCTTTCATTTATCATTCGTGTGTTAATAAATCAGAAATACATAGAAGGAAGAAAATAAATCATTACGATATTTCCGATTCGTGCATCGAAACAGCATACTCAATTTATCTAAGAAACATCAGGACCAGTTTTGTATCTAAGATAGTAATCAACGTTAGAGACTAGCAAGGCGTGAATGAAACTTTCATACACGTAGTTGGATTCTGATAGCAAACAAGTCTGAAGGAAAAAGGAATATCGGAATTAGTTTTGCGTTAGATGAGGATTTCATGACACTAGAAATACCGATAGATACTTTAAAAAAAAAACTAGGCATTACTTAATTTTTCTCAACAACACTACATTGTAAAATGTCTAACAAATGTTTCTTAATCTACGAAAATATAGTATAACCACAAACGAAAATATGCAATAACCCGAGTTACACTTGATTCCTTAAAGTTTTCTTTATAATTGGGATCCTCGGAAACCAATATATATTCGAGATTTAAAAAATCACGTTTAAAAACAAACTTTCTTTTGCTGTTACTGATTTTCGGAAACGTTTTCGAGTATAGTTTTTATAGTGTATTAATCAGTTTTCTCAAACCGGAATATTTGTGTAAGGATGATATTTGTTCTCAATTAAACATTTACAGCTGCGTATTTGAATTTATACATACATTAGTAACACAATAATATTAATGTTAATGTTAATGCTGTTAATTTATTATGTTTCCCTGTAAAACATATTTGTTGAACATGAAAATGTTTACTTGAGAATGGATAACATCCAAAAAACCTATATTCCAGATTGATAAGGTTTTCACTATAAAAACAACTTGGAAACGTTTACGAAAATCAGTGGTAGCTAAAGGAAATTTGTTTTTATAAATGTTTCTTTAAATCTCGAAAATGTATCGGTTTCTGAGGTTTCTAATGATAAGAAATATTTTTCGGAATCGTTAGTAACTCGGACGACGTTATTCTATATGTTCGTTCGTGGTTATATCGTATTTTTCAATATTAAAAACATGTTTTATTATTATTATTATTATTTCTTTTTACAGTGTAGTGACATAAACCAAAAGGAAAATCGGAAAATCCGTTATAGTGGCAGTTTAACATCCGTTTTAGTGGCAGTTTAACATCCGTTTAAGAGTTATCAAATCGATTTTCGAAACTTAATTACCAAACACCTTCCTCGTCGCGTTAACGCTTTACCACTTTGTATGTGAGCGAGTTATTTATTGCTTTCAATTGCTGGAAAAAATACCATGTGAATTAAATTATAAACAATGAAACGAAAAAAAATTGTAAAAACGTCTTTCAAATTATACATACATATTATTTTAACATTTAAAAAGTAATGAAAAAAGTATGACGAAGTATTTCACGTATTAACATTTATCTGACAATGTTATGACAAATTTTTATATTTTATAAAAACAAATATTTATATTTTCCGCTTCCATAGATAATATCACATAAATAAAATTTGTATGCATCAGCTTTATCGTTATAGCTTTTCTTTTTAATACATTACTTACCGACAAATCTGTCTCTAAAAATAACGCTTTTCGTGTTCTTGATTCGCCTCAAAGTTATGAAATAATCCAAACAATATCTCTTACACAACATTTTTTGTCTGTTGTCGTTGTTTATTTTTGGTTTACGTCAAGCAAAAAAAGACTGTCCAGATAATTTAGCCAAATATATTTGCTTTTATGCTGTGTTATTTGATCATGATATATATGTCACTTCTTTTTTTTTTATCTTTATTTTTTATCATATCAAATGTTTTTCATCGCTTATACTGCAACCACGCATACAAAATTTATATCATTAGCTAAATCTAGATACTTTATGTTTTTAATGCATTATTTATCAACAAATAATTCGCTAAAAATAAGATTTAATGTGTTTTATATCCGCCTCTTTTTGTAAAATAACACACACACTTTTTGTTGCATATTAAGTAGCTTAAAAATTAGTTACAATGGAACAAATGAACTATAGAATGAAAATTTCTTTGAAATTTACACATAAATACTATGTTATCATTTGATAAGCAGTGATATTTCTTTCTATACCGAGCCAGATTTTAATACATTTAACAATATTTTGAAGAAGTTATTTTTTCTCTAAACCTTTATATTTTATTAAACTAAATATTTATGTTTTTAGTCTAATGCTCTATAAGTAAAGTTTGTGTACATTAGGTTTATCTAGAAATCTTCACTTTTTAATGCATATTATTTGAAGACTCTTACAAATGAGGCAGTGATAGATTACAAGTACCCAATTATTTAAAGCTCTACTTACTTCTCATTTAAAATATACAACTTTAAAAAAAGTTGGCAAATTGGCACGATAAATAGTATTCAATAAATGTGGGTCGGTACACATGTAAATTATTTCCAAAGAAAAGTACAAAACTTATCATACCACATAGAAATCACTATTTGTTCTTTTCTGCGTACGGCCTTTTTAATATTTTTAAATATAAAACGAACAAAACGTCTTTACCTTGTCTATCTGCAATTCATTACCAATCCCAATTCACTACATCCTTGAAAGTTTAACATAAAAATATAAACTCCGTATCCAAACTCGTATAGTCGCCGATTTGCCACAAAGTGAATCAACACCTATTTGAAAGCCTATTCCTGTATTTCCCATCCCAGCACCCTTTTAATATTCCATTTGATACATACGACTCTGCTGCCGACTAAGAACGTAATAACCTCTTGTTGGTTTTGTATACATAGTTATCCATAGGTATTGCATAACACTCGGTAAATTTAATACGCTCAGTAAATTCAATAACGCTCGGTAAATTGCATATGGATAACTAGTATACATAGTTACCCATAGGTATCCATAGGTATTGCATAACGCTTGGTAAATTTAATTTACCAAGCGTTACGCAATAACATACATACGACTCTGACATACGACTCTGCTGCCGACTAAGAACGTAATAACCTCTTGTTGGTTTTGTATACATAGTTATCCATAGGTATTGCATAACACTCGGTAAATTTAATACGCTCAGTAAATTCAATAACGCTCGGTAAATTGCATATGGATAACTAGTATACATAGTTACCCATAGGTATCCATAGGTATTGCATAACGCTTGGTAAATTTAATTTACCAAGCGTTACGCAATAACATACATACGACTCTGACATACGACTCTGCTGCCGACTAAGAACGTAATAACCTCTTGTTGGTTTTGTATACATAGTTATCCATAGGTATTGCATAACGCTTGGTAAATTTAATTTGTATCCTTGAGGCCGAAATATGGAAGTTACCAATTTTACTCTTGTTTGCAATTTAAGATTTAAATACTGATCGTCGCATTAATAATTTTTGGGCACTAAGCGCACAGGGATCTGTTGTAATGAGGGCACCCGTTATAGTGACTGCCGTGTTAATGACTTATAGGCACCAAAAGAGCGAAGTCTCTGTCTACGCTGCCTCCGGCGATGAGACCCGCAACCCCAAGTTTGTTTGAGACACCTCTCTGGCGGTAGCTAATGAAGCCCGGTAGTAAAATAATAAAATAAATTTTATTTTTATTTTTTTCATATCAAATGTTCGAGTTTCTCGTTATAATAACTTATAATAAAGTTTACACGTATTAGATAAATGTGAATACAATCTGTTTTCTGAGCATTATTCAATGACAACTACTTAGCTACGAATAATACATAATGAAACCATGATCCTTTATCTTGTACAATAACATAAATGAACAACGTTTGTTATTTATTTACTTCAAGCACAAAAGACTGACCGCATAATTTAGTACTTTCTTTTCCCTTCTATGTCACTTTGTTTGATCATATTTTGAAGCTCTAAAGTAAATTATTTTTTCATTGCATCAAATGTAAAAGTTGCTTTAACAATTTATACTCTTATAAACAAAAATTACATATTTGATAAATCTAATTTCCTTTTGTTTTTAATGCATTATCGAGAAATGTTTTGCTTAGAATAATATGCAAAGTGGACTCTTTTTCTCTTTTTTAATGATATAAAAACAATATTTGTTACATTAGAAAACTTATTCTGTTTATTATTGCACTATTTCAAACACAAAAGACTAATCATATTATTCAGTAAAATATCTTTTCTGTTCATGCTCTGTTATTTGGCCATGTTATGAAACTCTAAAGCGAAAATTTTTTTTGTCTTTATTTTTTTGAAAAGCTCAAATATATCACTATAATAGTACATAAATAATAACACAAAAATAAAACTTATATACATTTGCCAAACCTAACTGCCGTATATTTTCAATACATTATATATTTACAAAAATTTTGTTAAAAAATAACACGAAAAGTGCTTCTAATACCTTTTGTTTTGTGAAAATACATGGGAAATTTCTGCTACAGAGCAAACATATGTTTTTATTATTATTATAGCTCTACTTCAAGCACAAAAAATTGATCCTATAATTTAGTAAAATACTTTTTTTTTTGTCTGAGGTATGTTATTTAACCATGTTATGATTTTTTTTTTTACTTTTCTAAAAAAGTTAGTCTTTCATTGTAATAACACATGCCTACTATATAAATAAACTTTACATACATATATCAGCTAAATCTTACCGCGTTTTATTTTCGGTAGATTATTTATCGACAAATATTTCGCTAAGAATAACACCTAAATTGCCCCTGACTCACCTATTTCATGTAAAATAACATAAACAAACAATGTTTGTTACGTAACAAAATTCTTATTTGTTAATTATTGCTTTACTTTAAGCCAAAAGACGGATTACATAATTTAGCAAAATTATGTTTTGTCTGCGCGCGCTACCTTATTTAATGATGTTGTGAAGCATTGAAGCATTTTTTATTGTATCAAACGTAAAAGTTTCTTATTGCAACAATACGTACCACATAATTAAAATTTAACTGCATTAGCTAAATCTGGCTGCTTTTTTATTTCAGTGTGTTATTCCTCGACGAATATTTACTATGAATGCCACTTAATACGCTCTTGATCCACCTCTTTCTTGTGAAATAAATAACAATGTTTATTACATAACATAATCTTATTTTGTTTGTTATTCCTTCACTTCGAGCACAAAAGGTTAATCACATACTTTAACAAAATATTTTTTCTTCTTTGCTGACTTATTTGATCATGTTATAAAGCTAAAAAAGAAGAAAAAAAAGAAACCCGAGTTTTTTTTTCTTTTTAATCGTTGTATTTTATCATAACAAATATTCAAGTTTCATTCTGTAATAACATATACTGTATAAATAAAATTTATATGCATTAGATAAGTACGAATACATTTTGTTTTCAATGCATTATTTACCGACCAAGTATTTTGCTAAGAATAACATCTAATGTGCCCTTGATCTGCCTTTTTCATGTTAAATAACATAAACAAACATTGTTTAATAACAAAATTCTTTTATGATTATAATTGCCTTACTTCTTACATAAAAAACTGGTCGCTTTATGTTCCGAAAAACGATTTTTCTCCAATTTTATTAGTTAAAGTATTTTATTTTTTACCTTTTTCGTTGAAGTTATTTTCCGAATTTATTGCAAGAAAGAAAAATTCGATAAGCACAAACTAAGTTTGGCTTTAAAAACACAAAACTTTATTCTGTGTCCACACATCGTAAGAATTATGAGCTTTAAAAATTTATTTTCTTGTAGAACAAATGAAGGATGGAGTTCAACACGAACAAATGTTCTTAAAAGGACGTTAAAAGGGATTATAATAAATCGTGTAAACAAGGAAGAAATCATTTTTGCCACCCGTATTTTGCTTTATCCGGTGTTCTGAGCAAATATTTAGCTACGTCGTGAACAAAAGGTTACGTGTTTGGGGAACTCGATGAGTTTTTAAAGTGGAAAATATATTATCGAGACTTCCTTTTTGCTTCTTATGTTTTACTTTAATATATTCCAGTTCAGTATACAAAGGAGTATGTTATTAATAGGAGCAAAGAGAAATAATTTTAAACGTGATTGAAATAAACGAGTTCTTATATATTAGGAAGAATTAATAACTTTATTGATATCTAGTTTTAATGAATAATTAATTAAAGTTTGAATAAAAAATGAATTGAATATACATTTTCCCGAGCAATAAATCAATATTGTTATTTATTAGATTAACAATGGAAATATCTACCTTATGTATTGGGAAAATATCGGCATAACATTGAATACATTTACAACAAAATTCCAGTTATTTCGGAAATGCATTGTACAAAATTTCAGAAGCGTTTCCTGATATAGAAACAAAGGTTACCGAATTTAGTGTAGTCTTGTAGTTACTCATGATTTTAGAAAAATTTTCTTTACTTTCAGAAACCTTTAGGTGGAGAACCAATCAGGACCATCAGAAATCAGTAGGTTTGCGTTTTAAGTGTGCCTAGTTAAGTGTGGTTTTTGAAGAATTTGATTATAGAATAATGTTGCTTCGGAAATACGTTGTTCGGGCCGGTCCGAATTTTTAAATCTCACAACAGGCCAGACTCGGGCCAAATTTTAGCTTGTATACCGGGCCGGGTCAATAAAGATTTTGCTTGGGCCGGGGCGGAATTGGACCTGGAAATTATGGCTCTTATAGACCTCTAGAAGTGGGAGGCAATTTTACCGAGCTGTAAGCTGAGGGTTATCCGTGAGGGACCGATTTTATATTAAGTATGTACAAATACAGAGCATGTAGAGAAGGGGCAGCTATAAACGTAATTTGAACCGAGCCTCACAACTTATTTCTACACCCTTGAAAATAAGCATATTCATGATGGGCTATACGAAAGATTCCTGGTAATAAACACCATTTTTACTTATTAATCTTCATATAGTACATGGGAGAGCTGAAATTCAATATGAAAAACGCTCGTATAAATAGAACATTAAAAAGATAATAATGAACCGTGTAAACAAGGAATAAATCATTGTCTCTACCCGTATTTTCTTTCATCTAGTGTTCTGAGTAAATATTTAGCTACGTTGGGAACAAAAGATTACGTGTTTGGGAACGCGATGTTTAACAAAAAGGGAAATATATTATCGAGATACTTCATTTTTACTCCTTATGTTTGACTTTAACATACTGCTGTTCAACTTATAACGAAGTATATTTTTAATAGGGTGAAAAGAGGAATAGTCTTTAAGCTGGTTCAAGTAAATGAATCGTGTTTCTTTGGAAAACATTCATAATAATTGATTGGAAAATATATTATTGCTGGATAGAACCTAAGATATTGGTATATCCCGCATCCCACCTTAAAATAATCAAAACAACGGCAACGATATGGGTGGCCGTGTTTACAAGGGCAGAAAGCAGGCAGGCGCCGAAACTGACAGTTCAGCAATGCTGAACAAACAAGGATTTATGACAGACAATCTAGAGGGGTCATAAAATGTGCTAAGATATACATTGAACCGGCGATTCCAGGAAAACAAGGAGAGGAGTGGTACATAGGAGTCCCTAAGAGACGGAATATGGCTGGAGCGAATGACAAACGTCGTGATGATCAGATATACGCGGCGACCAGTAAAAGTGATTCGAGAGAGCAGGGAAATTGACCGCCAACATCATCATTGGATAAAAAATCCTTAAGAGGAGGTAAATACTTTTTACACCCCTCTGAAGGAAAAAAATAACGAAAACTTCACTAGAACTCAAAAATCACTTCCATCAAAAAAATCCTTAAGAGGAGGACATCTTTTTCAGCAGCTTGCTACCAACATGAAAGTTGGCTTTTCTATATAGGCTGCAGTGCTATAGGCAACAGCCTACAATTATAATTAAGTCATTCAAACCTTTTTTTAAATATGTGCCCGTGGAAGCAAGAACTACTGGTGAACTACTCTATGACTGCTATTCTCCTGAGAGGTACAGGTAGATATTATTCACCCAGATACTGTGTAAATATTTTTAAATTAATTAATTAACGTTAAGAAGATTATGCTTCTCTTGCCATCCCCAGGATCAAGGATGTATGTAAAGGTTAAATTATTATCATAAACTTATTCAGCACTTACTTAAATTTAAATAATTAAAATAAGAAATTAATAACTCAATTGATTAATATATTATATTGTTAAAATGAAGTCTCGTGAATATAATGTGTATTACCTTTTTGTATGATTATTTTACTCTTTGCTTTTTTTTATGTTTTATATCTATCTTCTGTAAATAAAACCCTTTTTATTTTATCCTTAAAAAAAAAAAAAAAAAAAAAAAAAAAAAAAAACACATCAGTTCAAACTGGTTTTTGATAAATAAAGGTAATTAAATTTATCTTTCAGATTATTAATGAGATTTTAAAATCTTATGCTTAGTCTCTAGTGGGAAGTTGGATTTTTAAGCACATAATGCAAAAGTTTCATGGTTTGAAACACGTGCTAACGCGCGCAGTATGTCTTAAATTATTTACATCTTAAAGTTAACTCTATAAGAAATTAAAACTAGTTTCTTGTGGACAAACACAACACAATATGATCACAATATGTTATAGGACTAAATAAATAAATAATTCTTATAATAACTCGAAAACTTACTTTATAATTAGCGGCATATTCCACGTGACGGTTTTAAACAGGCAACACACCAGTCTACCTGCTTCTGATTGAACAAAGTTGAAAGGTTAAGGTTACGGAAGAAAGATCGCATCGCAAATCCCGATGCACCTGCAGGAAAAAAAAAAAAAAAAAAAAAAAAAGGGGGGTTCGTTCCGTGGGCGTGTTCCAAAAAAAAGGGTGACGAAGATTCTCCGGTGTAGTGTACCAAACGCACCTGGTACAATCGATTTTTACGATCTACGCGGGGAGAATTTGTAAGGGAGATAGCGCGACGTATTACAGGGTCAGTTGAGGATGCTCAAAGGTAGAGGAAAAGGGCGAGGGACTTGCTCTCCATCATCTTTTCAGCTAAGAGAAATTCGTTTATCCCTGGTTAGATTAAAAGGCAACGGTTGCTTTTGATTTTCTTTTTCTTCAGTTACGATGCTCATTTTATAAACAAGGGAGATTGCATCATCCAGTTTTTATTTTGTTTATTGTAATAATAATAAAAATTGATGAAAATTATAGAAATGTTTTTGGATTAGGAATTTATTTTTTTTCTTTTGTTTTTGATAACAACCTTATATGGAGGATAAATTACACTGAATTTTTTGTTAGGAAACATACAAAACTTGGGCAAATTAAAAAAAAAAAAAAAAAAAAAAAAGAGGAAATAATAATAGAAATAAATATTATCAAATGAAAACGAATAATTCATTTTTTTTTGCCTTTTCTCCTCTATTTCAATTCATTATCTGTTAATTAATAATTCGACGGAATTGTATATATAATGCGAAGAATAAATTGTTTCTTTACATAAATTTATTAAAATATCAATGCTAGAACTGTTTTCATTTTATAAAATTGAGAATATTTTATTAAACGATTTTTTTTTCTTCAATAAAAAGAAAAGAAGGAAAGATGGGAAAATTTTGACTACATTGATATGTTTTTTTTTTTCTCTATCCCAACAAATCAATATAAATGAAAACATGTATATTTATGTATATTTTTCTGGTTCATGAGTTAAAGTATGTTATTTCTTATTGCAAAATTAAAAGAAACAGTAATATGTTATTTATGAGATTACATTCTTATGTATATATAAGAAAAGTTTGCATTATATTTTTGTACTCGCTCACATATAGTATATGTAATGGGCCAAATGGAATTGTAACCCTCACATATTATTTTTTATAATGTATTAATGTGTTATTTACAGTGTCTAAAATGCAAATGACTGCCAATCTTTTTTTTTATATGCTTATGTATGCTAATTTATATTACTTTCCTGTGAAATTGTATACAAAATTGTGCTATATTTCATAGCATTGCGCATAATTTGGCACGTTTTGGCGTTTTGGTTATATATTTTGGCGGTTCAGTACTGGGTCAGTAAATGACAATATTGGATTTACAATTAATATGGTCACAACACTTCAAAGTTAAATGACGCAATGGCAAGTTTCTCATCATTGTGTGTGAACTTTTCACAGTGTTCGCCTCATCGTACTTTCTCATCATCTGTGAACTTTTCACAGTGTCCGCCTCATCGTACTTTCTCATCATCTGTGAACTTTTCACAGTGTTCGCCTCATCGTACTTTCCCATTGTCTATGAACTTTTCACAGTCTTCACCACATCACACTTTCTCATTCTTTGTGAACTTTCTACAGTGTTCTATATCGAACTTTCACATTTTCTGTGGACTTTCACATTTAACCTCCAGTTCTCAGGACTCATGTGTTATGTCAACTTTATACGAGTTTGTCATTGAATCTTCTAGAATCAGCTTGAACACTCTACATGAGCAGTGATTTCCGGAAACAAATTTACACAAAAATGTCCTCTCCGATTACATTTTTTTTTCAAGAGGGGAGATAATGCTGGATAGAACCTAAGATATTGGTATATCCCGCATCCCACGTTAAAATAATCAAAACAACGGCAACGATATGGGTGGCCGTGTTTACAAGGGCAGAAAGCAGGCAGGCGCCAAAACTGACAGTTCAGCAATGCTGAACAAACAAGGATTTATGACAGACAATCTAGAGGGGTCATAAAATGTGCTAAGATATACATTGAACCGACGATTCCAGGAAAACAAGGAGAGGAGTGGTACATAGGAGTCCCTAAGAGACGGAATATGGCTGGAGCGAATGACAAACGTCGTGATGATCAGATATACGCGGCGACCAGTAAAAGTGATTCGAGAGAGCAGGGAAATTGACCGCCAACATCATCATTGGATAAAAAATCCTTAAGAGGAGGTAAATACTTTTTACACCCCTCTGAAGGAAAAAAATAACGAAAACTTCGCTAGAACTCAAAAATCACTTCCATCAAAAAAATCCTTAAGAGGAGGACATCTTTTTCAGCAGCTTGCTACCAACATGAAAGTTGGCTTTTCTATATAGGCTGCAGTGCTATAGGCAACAGCCTACAATTATAATTAAGTCATTCAAACCTTTTTTTAAATATGTGCCCGTGGAAGCAAGAACTACTGGTGAACTACTCTATGACTGCTATTCTCCTGAGAGGTACAGGTAGATATTATTCACCCAGATACTGTGTAAATATTTTTAAATTAATTAATTAACGTTAAGAAGATTATGCTTCTCTTGCCATCCCCAGGATCAAGGATGTATGTAAAGGTTAAATTATTATCATAAACTTATTCAGCACTTACTTAAATTTAAATAATTAAAATAAGAAATTAATAACTCAATTGATTAATATATTATATTGTTAAAATGAAGTCTCGTGAATATAATGTGTATTACCTTTTTGTATGATTATTTTACTCTTTGCTTTTTTTTATGTTTTATATCTATCTTCTGTAAATAAAACCCTTTTTATTTTATCCTTAATTTAGACTCCAGCATTTATTTAGTGTATAGTGTGATGTTTAATCTTGAGTAATATATATGTTGTTTTAAACTACTGCTTTCAGTAAGATTTTACAGCGGGCTTGAGGGGTCAACCTTAAGGATAAGTTTCTTCAAAAAATAACACAACGCCGTACATCCTTTTTATTTAATACAAAAAAGCTATCCCAGGTTGCACGATCACAATTTCCCCTCAAATTGCCGTTAAGATAATTGGTGTGTCTCTGACAGGAGGAGTTAATTATTATGGGTTTGAGTAACGCCCTGCAAGTTTCATATATATGTTTTAAATCTCTCCAACAATTATCTAGAAACTTTATTTTTACTTCTTATGTTTTACTTTAACATATTGCTGTTCAACTTATAGCGATGTGTATTATTAATAGTGTGAAAAGAGATATAGTCTTACACATGATTCAAGTAAATAAGTTGTTATTCTTTAGAAAATATCGATGATAATTGATTGGAAAATATATTATCCAGAGACCTTAATTTTACTTCTTATGTTTTACTTAACTTTAAAATATTTCTATTCAACTTATAACGAAATGTGTGTTTAATAGCATGAAAAGAGGAATAGTCTTAATAATGATTTAAGTAAATGAATTGTTATTCTCTAGAAAATATGAATAATAATTGATTGGAAAATATATTACATAGAAACTTCATTTTTACTTCTTATGTTTTACTTTAACACATTGCTGTTCAACTTATAGCGATGTGTATTATTAATAGTGTGAAAAGAGATATAGTCTTACACATGATTCAAGTAAATGAGTTGTTATTCTTTAGAAAATATCGATGATAATTGATTGGAAAATATATTATCCAGAGACTTTAATTTTACTTCTTATGTTTTACTTAACTTTAAAATATTTCTATTCAACTTATAACGACATGTGTGTTTAATAGAATGAAAAGAGGAATAGTCTTAATAATGATTTAAGTAAATGAATTGTTACTCTCTAGAAAACATGGATAATAATTGATTGAAAAATATATTACATAGAAACTTCATTTTTACTTCTTATGTTTTACTTTAACATATTGCTGTTCAACTTACAGCGATGTGTATTATTAATAGTGTGAAAAGAGATATAGTCTTACACATGATTCAAGTAAATGAGTTGTTATTCTTTAGAAAATATCTATGATAATTGATTGGAAAATATATTATCCAGAGACTTTAATTTTACTTCTTATGTTTTACTTAACTTTAAAATATTTCTATTCAACTTATAACGAAATGTGTGTTTAATAGCATGAAAAGAGGAATAGTCTTAATAATGATTTAAGTAAATGAATTGTTATTCTCTAGAAAATATGAATAATAATTGATTGGAAAATATATTACATAGAAACTTTAATTTTACTTCTTATATGTTTTACTTAACTTTAAAATATTTCTATTCAACTTAAACGAAATGTGTGTTTAATAGAATGAAAATAGGAATAGTCTTAATAATGATTTAAGTAAATGAATTGTTATTCTCTAGAAAACATTGATAATAATTGATTGGAAAATATATTACATAGAAACTTCATTTTTACTTCTTATGTTTTACTTTAACATATTGCTGTTCAACTTATAACGAAGTGTATTATTAATAGGGTGAAAAGAGGTATAGTTTTATAGATGATTCAAGTAAATGGGTTGTTATTATTTAGAAAATAACGATGTACTTGAGTGGAAAATATTATTATCTAGCAATTTTATTTTTACTTCTGATGTTTTACTTTAACATATTTCTGTTCAACTTATAACGTATTATTAATAGGGTGGAAAGAGGAATAGTCTTAAATAATATTCAAGTAAATCAGTTGTTGTTATTTAGAATACATTGACAATTTTGTGAACACTGACTTCTAATTAATTAATTAATAATTAAAATTTTACTTACAAAATGAACTGAATATTTTTTTCCTATCAAGCACTCTGTACGGTATATCTCGACATAATGAAACGTTTGCATTTTATTACCCATATTAAGTTGGCATAGGTATTCCGGTATTGCTGAAGTATTATGGATTTTATTGAAACATTGCTTTTCTAGAAATCGTCTCTCTGTATGATATATATCTTTCAGTGCGAAAAGTTCTACAACATAAGCCGTCTTCAGTGTAAATTGTTACGGAAACTCTTCCTGATTTGGAGGAGATTTTTACAAAATTTCACAGCAACTTCGTAGTTCCTCACGATTCTAGAAACGTTTCCTTTATCCTCACAAACAAGAGGAACCAATTATAAACTTAATAGGTTTCCGAAATTTACGGACAGCAGGAATCGCTGTCTAGCGATTGACTTAACTCTCCCACTCTGATCATCTCTTCTTTGGGGGAAAATTCTCATTTTTTTTGTTTCAATTCGTCTTCTCTTAAAGATAATTTCATTACATTTAAAACACCCTGTATGTTTTTCACCAAGCTGCAGGTGACGTGTCCTATAAACTCTTCTGTGACAATTTCAATGAAGAACACTTTTTTATTTTTAACCGTTTCGACTCCGATTGTTTTTCTTAATTTTGGAGAAAAAATAGTTTATACAAAAAAAAAAAAAAGCATATATCCAATTGGCAAAAATGAATATTTAACGAAATCTACCTAATATGTCAGTATTTATTTTACATACTAATTACGATGTGAAAAATTTTTGGAGACGTTTGGAAAAACCTGTTTATTCTAGTTGTGTATTGCAATGGAATTAAATAGAGATAAAAACTTTTCAATAATTTTCTTTTTTTATTATAAATAATGTTTCGGATAAGAATCCTCTATTTTTAAATTTAAAGAATGAAACACGTGTTTGAAATAAAAGTCTACCACTGTAAAAAAAAAAAAAAAAAATGTTTTTTAATCTACGAAAATTTAATATAACAAAAAAGGAAAACAAATACAATAATCTCTTTCAGGTTACACACGATTCCGAAAAACGTTCTTTATCATTATAAACCTAAGAAAGTAATATATTTTCGAAATTAAAAGAATCATTTATTTAAAAAGAATTTCCTTTGCTGCCACTGATTTTTAGAAACGTTTCCGGATAGTTTTTATGGTGTATTAATCAGTTTTCTCAACCCGGAATATACACTGTAAAAAATGACCAATATTTCTTATTTTATGAAGATATACTATAACCACGAACGAAAGTATAATATATAATCTTCTGAGTTATCCGAAATTCCGAATAGCGTGTTCCATTGTCTTTTGAATCCTCAGAAACCAATACATTTCCAAAATTTAAAGAATTATTTATAAAAACAAAGTATTTTTCGCTGCCCGTATTTTTCAGAAACGTTTCCGAAGGGTTTTTATAGTGTATTAATTAGTGTCCTCAGCCTGTAATACCTGTTTTTCGAATGTCATCCATTCTCAAGTAAACGTTTTCAGCCGCATAAGTTAATTTATACATTAAAGAGTAAATCTTAATTTTAATTTTAATGTTATTGTTAACGCTGTTAATTTTGCATGTTTGTTTGTTAAACATATTTTTTGAGCATGAAAATCTTTACTTGAGAATGGATGGCATTCGAAAAACAGGTATTCCAGGCTGAGGTCACTCATTAATACACTATAAAAACCCTTCGGAAACGTTTCTGACGGGCAGCGAAAAATACTTTGTTTTTATAAATAATTCTTTAAATTTTGGAAATGTGTTGGTTTCTGGGGATTCAAAAGACAATGGAACACGCTATTCGGAATTTCGGATAACTCAGAAGATTATATTATATTTTCGTTCGTGGTTATAGTATATTTTCATAAAATAAGAAACATTGGTCATTTTTTACAGTGTAGTATATACATGCAAAAATAACAAAATAATATTAATTTTAATGTTAAAATGTTAATGCTTGTTCATTTATCATGTTTGTCTATAAAATATGTTTGTTGAATATGAAAATGTTTACTTGAGAATAGAAACATTCGAAAAACCTATATTCCAAGTTGAGCAAACTTGTTAATACATTATAAAAACTACTTGGAAACGTTTCCGAAAATCAATGGTAACAAAAGAAACCTTTTTTTTTTGTATATGCTTCTTTAAATCTCGAAATATATTGGTTTCTGAGGTCTCTAAAGATAAAGAACGCTTTTCAGAATCCTGTGTAACTCAGAAGTGGTTATTGTTTATTCTCGTTCGTGGTATAGTATATTTTCCTAGATTAAGAAACATATGTATTGTTTTACAGTGGCACAAGCAGATAAACATACCATTTTTAGAACCTGATGATATTCATAATTTGATTACCACCAACCAAAACAATCGAATAAGTGAATAAAAATAAAAATTGGTACATCCGCTCAAAAGTTAAGCGCGCATAAAAAATACATGCGTCCAAGCATAGATTATGAAGCACTTTCAGACGCAATGAGAATACTGTGACACAACTTCCCCGTTTAATAAGGCAGGGCCGTAATCAGATGGGACAAGGTGGGCTGAGCACTTCCTAACAACTTCTTGTGCCCCCTCTAGACATCATAATCGTTCAATACGAATAACATCATTTATTATATTTAAGAATTTTTAAATTTATAATCAAAAGTTTTATGACGGTGGGGACTTGCTTTCATCTTCTGCCTATATTTATATATCCTTAAAATAGAAGGGGAAAAGTCAAGCTGTAAATTAGCCCCATCAAAAAATTTCCATGTCACCCCCTCTCCTCTCCTGACTCTGCCGACTGTTTACGGCCCAGTAATAAGGTGAAAGATGATATTTAAGTAAACAACCGGCAATTTTACTCAAGTTTTATAAAATTATTTCGCACCAGAATTTTTATTTAAAACTAATTAACTTATTCATTTAACATATTTCTGTGAGTTTTTTATTTAATTTATTTTTAAAAAATATTTATGGTTCGAATCGGAATGTATTCATTTGGTAACCGTCAAAATGAAGGCTCATGGTAGTTCTAGTGTTAAAAACGCATAACACATTTAAAAATCCAATTACTATCTATATACTGAAAAGTATTCAAATTCTTTTGTAAAGCATTTTTATTTGTCTTTTTAGGTGCGATCTTAATTACAGTAAAATCTCGTTACAACGAATTTCTGGAGACCACTGATTAAATTCGCTATAATGAAATATTCGTTAAATTGAAAATATTTTTATACTGAAATAGAATAATATGACTTTTTTTACAATCCAAATTATATTCGTTAAATTGAAAAATTTGTTAAATCGAGGTTCGTTGTAACGAGATTCTACTGTATATAAATACGTAGCACCTATATTCGTTGTCTAGTCCATCCGTCTGTCTGTCTGGCCGACTGTCCGCATATAACAGTGGAAAAACTACCCAACCGAATGGTTTGAAATTTAATATATATAGTCGTTGCAGAATTTTGTCGAGTCATTTTAAATTTTATGATATTCGGATCAAAACTTAAAAAGATATTAATAAAAGTTTTATTTATTCTATTAAATCTTATAATACGTAATCTATATGATATAAAAGCGCAAGTCATGTGACTGAGGAAAACAAATACGGGCTAACCACTTCTTTTTTCATATACCAGACGACCATTTTTATTAAAATTTAATTTTTCGAATAAAATTGCATAAAAGTTACATTTTTAGAAAGATCGTTCAAAAAAATTGTTTGCTTGAGAGATGAATTACTTTTTAAAATGTATAGATTCTGAGATAATTAGATTAACAGCCGAATATCTCAATCCATTAAAGTAAATAAACAAAAGATTCATTCATCGTGAGTCATAGAAATATTAACCAGGGAGGTAATTATTCGCAAAGCAATATCTCCATGGTGAATTTACAGCTCTGTCTGGTGTCGAAAAACAAATTCGCACCTGTAAACATGGCATACGTAATAAGAAAAAAAAAGGCATCCTCATTTCGTTCATAGCAAACGATATAATTAATTACCTGAAATAATAACGGTGATTTTTTACATTGCAAAACTAGTTATAGCCCGAAACGAACGCACCTCATTTGTCACGTTTAGCGCACAATTTTCAACTTGTTTTACAGCGCAGCAACGAGGGATAAAGCATTTTGTTTCCAAATGCTGAAACATAAATGAAGTGATAATAGTAAATGTTAAGACATATACTGTCATTACGACTTCCAGAAAACAACAAAACTAATTATAAACACAAAATGATATAATCCATGGACATAAATTTATCATTAAAACGCTAGAAGCAAAAGGGTTAATAAAATGTACGTCAGTATATAAAAAATGCTTCTAACGTCGTGACGCTCTCCCGAAAGAGATGCAACTACACTCCTCCCCCCTCCTAAATCGACGGATGGAACTGTTCTTGATTTCCCTTGATTTATAAATATATCTTTAATGGCGTTCATAAAAAAAAATCCAAGCATTTTCTTATTACATTTTGTTACTGCTTAAAGCGTTTTTTTTTTTTTTTCGCATAATGAGGGATCTAACCATAATATGTTAAGCACTCATATTTCTTTTGGCTTATTTATTTTAATGGTCCTCATTAACTTATAAATTATTTTCAAGATAAAAATACTGCTGTGCAATTCTCTGCACGAATGACTTTTGATACTTTTTCATATATTCATCACAATACTAATTTTCTGTTATTGTTTTTTTTTTTCAGCTTTTTTTTAAGTGCACTTTAAAAATAGTTTCATTATAACTTTTGCATGCTGGTGTATTGAAAGGTTATATGTTTTACATAACTTAACTTTTTAACGCAATGAGATTTCAGTTACTTAATTGCTACTCGTTATTTTCTGGAAAACTTATCCATTGTTCAAGACAATGAAAAAAAAATTATTATTATTATTTTTAATTACATAAATGCGAACTCTTAACCTTTTTTTAATGGCAAATTATTTTGGATAATGAGGAATAATTTTACAATGTCTCCTGGAAAATAAATTCATTGCTATATAGATTTTAAATTAAAGGCTATTTTGATTATTTTTTCTGTTGCGATGAAGTTTTATGATATAAAAATCTTTTATTATTCCACTGATAATTGATGCCCTTTTTTTTTTTCATTTTTTACTGTAAAAGAAATTTGATCCAGATCAATAATGAGTAAAGCAGTACGCGATGTCATTTTCCGCTTTTAATATGAGTAGACATCCAACCCGGGCTTCACGAGATAGACAATATATGTGAAAACCATTTATTTATTTATTTATTTTTGATTGAAAACTCTAATACATTTTTTACATTTTTTTTTCTAGATTGCCCACCCCCCCTAACAACACCAAAGAACATTTCCATATGAAATATATCAATTATATATTCAAATAAAATTTTGAAATTTATTAAAAGGTGTAATTTCGTATTGGCTTCGTGCTAGAAGTGAATAGCCGAAGAAATCGTTAAAATTTTCGTAATGTACAGCAGTTTTTTTTATTATTATTCTGATAATTGCAGCAGTTTTAGCGCTTATTTCAATTACATGTCTGTTAAATTTGTGTCTTATTTATGCTATTTTATTTATTGCTTGATGAAATTTTAATTTCGTTATTGAATATCAGCTGAAGACAAATGCTGAACTTTTCATATTGTTTAAAGTGCAAACGGATTAATATTTTGTAATCGTCTGCAAGCGATAGAGATAAATAATAATAATTAAAAAAAATCACGCTTGAAATTTAATTTAAATGCTATAATAAATTATTCAATTAAGGATCAGTTTTAAAACAAATTGCATTTGAATGTAGATTTCCCCCCTG
Organism: Maratus michaelseni; assembly: GCA_963931845.1. Classification (NCBI taxonomy): domain Eukaryota; kingdom Metazoa; phylum Arthropoda; class Arachnida; order Araneae; family Salticidae; genus Maratus; species Maratus michaelseni. The sequence continues at coordinate 132,329,589 of OZ007593.1, forward strand.
TATATAACGGTGTAAAAATTACAAATGTGCGATCTTTAGAAATTAAAAAAAAAATCACTGTAACAAAAATTGCAAAACCGAAATTTCATCGTCAAATGTTGGCATTCGCAAAATGACGTCAGCGTTCCGCAAGGACACGTTTGACTTTTATAATATAGATAGCACATCTTGTTTGGACCTAGTGATGAAAGACATCATTCGTTTGAAACGCATAGTAGTTACTTATTTTTGTGGTGTTTTCAAAAAGTTTTTCAATTTTATTTTGCGTTACATCATTTTTTATAACATCTTGTTGCCGTTTCGTCATTCATTTATAATATTTTTTTCCACATTACACTCAGTGCTATAGCCTGCCTAGTTGTCTAATGCTTAAAGTATATCTTACTCGTCAAAAGATAACTGGGTAGAATCTGACTTTAAACTTATACTCACTTAGTATTTAGAGATCTCAGTCTAGCCCGAGTGCACAAAAGATGACTCACTTGTCCCCAAAACAAGCCAACTTCTATACAGAATATAAAGAAGTTTATCTTCTTTTTTTGTCCACATAACAATTGAAGAACACAACTATAATTTCAAATGCAATTTAATTATCAACTCTCTTCAACGAGTGATTAGTGAGTTTTACCCTTGCCTGGGTAACTACTCTCTACTAAAAAAAACTGTCTGATGATGAGAACTGATAATTAATTGTTCTCGAAACAGTAGTTGTATTCTTTAATCAGTATATGGAGAAAAAAGGATATATTGTATATTTTCCATCTTACTGTTAGTTATATTAACCAAAATCTACTCAATCCCAGTGAACTAAAATCAGTTGTTGGGGTCTTTTTAAGACGATGGCAGTGACGGTTAAATGAAGAAAGAAAAATACACATAATGAATTCAGTAATACATTTTATTAAGGGATTAGAATTATTTGAGAAGAAAGTCGTAACCTCAACAATCGCCTTTCAATCACAAAACAATGTTTCAGTAAAAAATTGTATGTAGTAATTTTAAATCCATACCAAAGCAATAGTAGTTTGTAGTAAGTAAATCACACCGACGTTTCAGTAGAAAAAATGTATGTAGTAAATGTAAACCTTTATTTTTCATTAAAATGCATTAATGAGCATTTATTACACAAAACTTTATCCATGAAAATGTTTCATATATATATATATATACTGGCAAAGAAGTATAAATATTGTTACAGTCGTTATAATAAAAATTAAAGTTTAATTCAATTAAAACATTGTCTTGAAATATGAGATCAAATTACATAAAAGCGTAATTTTTAATGTCACAATAAGGGAAATGTTTTCTGAGCATCTCAGTATTTTGAATACATAGATATTTTATGATATCCATAGATATCATAATAATATCCATAGATATCATATCATTTTTGAATACATAGATATTTTATGATAGAAAAAGTCACTTCAAAAAAAAAAGTCCCTTTGTTAATGATAACCTAATTCTTACATCAGGCTACATTTATTTTATAGTTTCTGCTCATCTAATTTATATATAACTATATTAACAGCTCTCCGGATTTTTTTTCTGCGTTTTAATCTATTTTTCCATTTATTTAATCTTACATAATTTGTATATTGTGGTTATTACGTGCTATTCTGAGTAATCGAGTTTATGAGTAAATGGTCTTTGGTATATAATATTTCTAGAACGGTGCTGAACAAGTGTGAAAATTAATTAAAGCGAAAAGTTCTGATCTTAATGGTCAAACAGATTAATAATAGATTAATATTAGATTATTCTATATAATTCATTCATCATTGTTAATAACAATTTTTGACCAATTATATATTTATATAAACCAATGTATTAAGTATTAACATATTAATTATAACATACTTTAAAAAATGTATGTTGTATTTTTTTAAGTGTATCACCAACATAGAAATGGATTCCATAAAATTTAACATGCATATTTGTAAAAAATTATACCATTTAAAAATTTGCAACGCTGTATTTTATTTATAAAATCATCTTTATTTAATTAAATACGCCTTTATTTTTCAATGTGTATACGTTAAATTTACATAGATTACTAATAATGCGTAATTATACACCTCTATAACAGTATAAATAACCTTATCCAACGATTTAAATTTTTGTAAAAGTAAATTTTATTTATACAATCTTTTTTATGTAATTAAATACGCCTTTATTTTCAACGTGTATACGTTAAATTAACATATATTACTAATAATGTGTGATAATATATCTTCATATAACCTTATCCATGAAAATGTTTTGTATATATATATATAGTTTGTTATGTTTCAATGGTTAAATTTTACTTAAAGTTTTATATCTATATATATGTACTGGCAAATAAGTATAAATATTGTTACAGTCGTGATAATGAAAATTACTTGCAAGTAAATTATGACTAAATTGCTATTTTTATAGTTTGTGCTCAGTCATTAATAAATAACCATACTAAACAGGTTTACACCAATTTTTTTCTTAGTTTTAATCAATTTTTATGTTCATTTAATCGTGAATAATATGAATATTATGATTTTTAGATGTAGTTATAAGGTAATTCAGTTTACAAGCAAATGGTTTTGGGAATATATAATATTTCTAGTACCTTGCTGAACAAATGTGAAACATAATTACCCCAGAAAATTCTCCCCTTAACGATTAAAGAGATCAATGCTTGTATTAGGTTATGATATTGGATCCATAAATCATTGTCATAAATTATTAAATCCTTTTTATTAAATATAATATGCTTTAATAATTTTTGACAATGATTTATGGATTTGGTATCATGTGATGATTTATTTATTATCATCAAAAGGAACAGAATCATAGAATTGAATATGTATATTTATTCAATATTATGCGATTAATTTTTTTGGTAAAAATTGATTTGCATAGTCGTTGTGATTTTGATGAATTATTCATAATTTATTCTTTATTGCTGATTTATTAATAATAATACGTGCTTTTTTAATATATATGCTTCTTTAACTTAAAAAAATATATATTGAAAAAAGAAGTTTTCAAGTGAGCATTTATATATATACAGTAGTGCGTAGATTTTTGAACTCCAATATACTGAATTGTCCAATTATCCGTTTTTTTTTTTTTTTTTTTTTTTTTTTTTTTTTTTATGACGGTACTTGAAATCGAAAACGAATGTTATGAAAATGATCCAGGCCCATGACATAATAAAATCTTTGAATGTTTGGAAACAGCCATGAAATGGTTGGGACGGTAGGAGAATTCTGATTCTATTCAATTATGTGTTTAAAAAGAATTCGTGATATGGCAGCATTGAAAAGAATATCTTCTTTAAAACAAAAAACAATCTAAAGCTCTTTTACTTAAATTTTAAATTTAATTAAAATCATAAAATGTTGAAAAAGACAATAATAATAATAATAATAATAATAATAATAATAATAAGATAAAAATCCTCTGTAAAATGCGAAGGAAAATTGTGTACACAGAAAATATTTTTTTTAATCTACCTATCCACTATTATATTTTTGAAATGTTACATTTGTAATATAAATAAAACTGTTATACGTAAAAAATGCATTTTAATCATTTTGGCATAGTCTGAAACATTGCAAAAATTGCATCTCCAATTATCCCAACTAGCGCCGTTCCGACATGTCTGGATAATCGACGCTCTACTGTATATGAATTATGATATAGTTTTGCGCTTTGTATATACACATATAATTTATGAAAAACCCTAATTAATATCACACATATCTTTCTGCATTTCAAAATTTTTATAATTACCGGTAGCTTGTTAAATTCTTTATGTTTTAAGCATTGACAATTAATTCAAAAGCAGACGCGTTTGGAGTCAATCGGAATTAAAGAAAACCGTCAGACTTCCATTACGAAAATTTCCAATAAGATATGCATATTGACTGGGGCATAAAGAGGGCGTCGTAAATATATTTTCTACAAATCTCAATTTCTGTGAAAGGCATTGTCTGAAAATGTTCGATAATTTCTGCATATTATTACTAGAATCTTTTTTCATTATTTATTTATACTTCTATATTCCACCCAAGAAAGGTACCGTATACGCGTGATATTTGAATGAGGCATGATCGTCCGAATGTCACAAATTATCTTTGTAGTGAAAAAAAAAAAATCGATTGCGGAATCTATATCGATATTTACTCGAAATCTAAGATTCCGAGATGCGATAAAGAAGCACCGGCATAGCACGATGGACAACCAGCCAATAACTCTTACAATTCAAATGGGAATGAAACTAATAAAATCACTAACATAAATTTATTTGTTTCTGGCATTTACTGGCATCGAAATACATTAATAGATAATAAATAACTTGTACTTATATATGCTAAATTTCAAGAAAAAAACATGAGTTTATCGTAGTTGCGTTATACATCGGGTGCTGGTGCAGCGTAGGGCACTAAACATCCATGTCAAAGGAAGGAGTGGGGGGTACCATTCAAAAAAATGTTGAAATACGTGTTTCCTTATATTCGATGGAAAATCCAAATTCATCATCCAATTTCAACAGCACAAATGTCTAAAACACCCTAAACTAAATTGTAAGAGTCATTGGAATACAACGCCACAGCATCTCTGCATTTAGCCTGTCACTCAAAATTTTGTGTCTTTCACTACGGTCATCCATTTATCAGATTTGATAACCACCAGCGCCAATGAAGCGAAAATGGCTTTACGCCTGCTGCCAGCGCACCACTCACACCACCCCTTGCAGCGGCTCTGCTTCAATACAATGTAATATGTTAGATAATGTACTTGATATATATGCTTTACATAATTATTATATGTTGTTGTTGTTTAATTTACATCACATAATATTTTATTAAAGTCCATTTAAAAAAAAATAACTACCAAAATGATCAATTTATCTTACATTAAAAATTATCTGTATTAATTTTTTTAACCAAACAGATCTTGTTTGCCTGATGAAATAATACATTTATTATTTTGGGGAATGACGGGAAGCAAACAGAATAAGATATTTCCAATTACGTAAGCTTCTTATTCTATCTTATATGTATCTGACAGCCTCTTTCTGTCTTGGGAATGAAGGGAAAAAGCTTGTGACTTTTATGTATAAACAAATTTATCTCCATACTCTGAAATTGGTATTCGATCGATTAAGGCTTATCAGGTAAAGAAAATGAAGCTTAGAAAGAAGAAATAAATTAAAGAATGGCTGCTTACCAATATTTATATCTTCTTGCCCGTTAATATATAGCATTTCGTATTACCTAACTTAAATAAATAAGATAAATAAATAACTAAGATAACAATTCTGTTTTGACGCAGGTTTTTTTTTTTCTTTTTTAATATCACTGTTATCGCCTCAACCTCTTCACCACCGAGTACTAATGTCATATTATTGATTATTACTGAATTATTTTTTCTCCAATTTGACTTCAGGGTAATAATTTAAATCTCATTTAATTATTTCGATTCTTAGACATCGGAGCATATCATTCTGAGATCGAAATTACAATTACTAGATGGAACCCGTCAAAATTTGACGGCAAACAACTTGATAGTACCATAAAAATAAAATTTATAGTTGCTTTAACTTGACAAATTTCATAGTGGGGAGCATAATATGATTAAGCGGTCACAGACCTTTCCATCGATATATCACATGAGGGGTGTATGCAAAATTTAGAAAAGTACCCCCTTGTGGGGTCAAAGTGGGGGGATGGACATGGGAGATGCATAAAATGATTAAGTGGTGACAGGCCTTTCCAATGATATATAACATGAGGTTGTGTGCAAAATTTAGAAAGTACCCCTTGGGGGGGGGGCAAAGTGGGGAGATGGACACCGGAGATGTAAAATATGATTAAGCGGTCACAGACCTTTCTAACAATATATGATATGAGGGGTGTCAACAAAATTTAGAAAAGTATCCCTTGGAGGTTGGGGGGGGCAAAGTGGGGAGATGGACATTGGACATGCATAATATGATTAAGTGGTCACAGTCCTTTCCAATGATATATAACATAAGGGTAATCTGCAAAATTTAGAAAGTACCCTTTGGGGGGGGGGGGAGGGGGGCAAAGTGGGGAGATGGACATCGGAGATGCATAATATGATTAAGTGGTCACAGACCTTTCCAATGATATATAACAGAAGGGTAATGTGCAAAATTTAGAAAGTACCCTTTGGGGGGGGAGGGGGGCAAAGTGGCGGGATGGACCCCAGAGAGGCATAACATGAATAAGTGGTCAAAGACTTTTCCAGCGATATATCACATGAGGGGTGTGTTCAAAATTTAGAAAAGTGTCGGGGGGGTGATGGACCCCAGAGATGCATAACATGAAAAAGAGGTTACAGGCGTTTCAACTTGCAGCTTTTTTCTCGAAGGCATTTGACAATATTTTTTTTTTTTTTTTTACCCAAGGCAATTTAACAATATTCTTAATTGTTTTGTGTAATTCGTTAAACGTTCATGGAAAAAATCATGAAATTCACTAATCAATAGTTGATAAATTATCAAATTCAACAATCGGTAGCAGTAAAATTGGTCAATCGATAATGGAACAATCACGAAATTCATCAAATGGTCTCCCGTAAAAAAATTGTCCTGCACACTGATGTGATGATCAAAAGGGTTTTGAAGTATAGGACAAAATTATTACTTGCCAAACAGCAATACTGAAAATTTGGCAATGGACTTTATTGCCACCACTGGTCAAACATAATAGTCACACTCACCAATTGCGATGATTGAATGGAAAAAGATTTTTTCTCTGCTGTCGCTCGACAAATTTCGAAACCATTTGGCAAATTTCACGATTTTTTCCCCGAAATTGACGGATTGTGATTTTTTTTCTCGAAGCCATTCGACGATATTCGAAAACTTTTTCCCCCGAAACCAGTTGATGAATTTTGCGATTTTTCCACTGTCGATTAATGAATTTCACGATTTTTCCGCTATTGATTGACGAATTTCGCAATTTATCGACTATCGATTAACGAATTTCACGATTTTTTCCATAAACGAACAAATTGCGCACTTTCTTTCCGCTAATGTTTGACACATTTCGCCCTTTACAATTCAGCCAATGAGTTGAACGTTGTTTCTTTCCAGAAATGTCAGGAATGAAACAATGATTCTTTAGGATGAATTTCCTTCGTTCAATGTCCCATGGAAGAATGTGTGCGATGCAGCAACGGGCATCACAGACTTTTTAGGGCACCTGCAGACTAAAAACATCTAACCAATCTTCGCGGGGGAAAAAATCACAGATTTTGTCAAATGATTGAGGAAAAAGCACTAATTTCATCAAATGATCATGGGGAAACATGACTTTCGTTAAAAGACCACCGAAAAAACGTGATTTATGCAAAAGGATCATGAAAGATAAGCAAATTTTGTCAAAGAATCGCAAAAAAGGAAATTTCACCAAAAGATCATGCTTTTTTACTAAATATAGTCTAAAAATGGCAGAATAAAATGTATTTTATCAAAGAAACACTGGAAAATGCGAATTTTGTTAAGGATCGCGAGAAAAATGCGAATTTCTTCGAAGGATCACTGAAAAAACGCAAATTTCATCAAAGGATTGCTGAAAAAACATGAATCTCGTCAAAAGGCAGCAGAGAAAGTGCGAATATCGTCAAAGGATCACAAAAAAAGCAAATTTCATTAAAGGATCACGGAAAAACGAAAATTTTGTCAAAGGATAGCGGAAAAAACATGAATTTCGTCAAAGGATTGCAGTTAAAACGTGAATTTCGTCAAATGATTGCTGAAAAAACAAATTACGCCGTAGGATCGCTGAAAAAATCATTAATTTCATCCATCGGCACATAAATATCATAAATTTCGTCTATTGGGGGCATAAAAATCCTTAATTTCGTCAGTCGGGTGCAGAAATTTTTTTTTTATCAATCAGGCGTGTAAAAATCATGAGTTTCATTTATCGGTCACCTAAAATTCACAAAATTCTTCAAACGGGCACATAAGAATCAAGAAATATGTTGATCGGGCATGTAAAAATCATTAATTTCCTCTATCAGCACATAAAAATCATGAATTTTGTCTATCAGGTACATAAAAATACTTAATTTCGTCGGTCAAGTGCAGAAAAAAAATCGTCAATTGAGCGTGTAAAAATCATGAGTTTTGTTTATCAGGCATGTAAAAATCATGAATTTCATCAATCGTGTGCATAAAAATCATGAATTTTGAAGAACAGGCATGCAAAAATCACAAATTCATCAAGTGGGTGAGTGAAATCACGAATTAGTCAAGTGGGCACAAAAAAATCATGAATTTCTTCAATTTAGTGCATAAAAATCGTAAATTTCGTCCATCGGTGCGGAAAAATCATTAATTTCATCGATCTGGTGAGGAAAAATCATGAATTTTGTCAAACAGATTGCTGAAAAAACGCAAAGGGAAAAAAGAAAATCAGAAAATCCTGCATTTGGCCAGTTTTTTCCATATTTTTAATAGCTAGTTTTTCAAGTTTTATCGCCGAGTGCTTATTTTTGCCTTTAGGTGGCAATAAAGTCAATCGCCAATTTTCAGTATTGCTCATTTTAGTGGCTAGTGCTAATTTTGTCCTGACGAAATGGTTATCGTATCAATAAAGTGTGTAGTGTATGTAAATGAATTCTGCATCGACTGTCACCTGGTATAATGACAATTTATCACGTTTGATGGAGTTTTTAAGTTTCAAGTTTAGATTATTATATTTTTAGGTAGTTTTTCATTGTATCTTTATTTTATTTTATTGAATCATTGAAGATAGAAACATATCTATTTCTGTGTTCATGATAGAGTTCTTCAGATATGTTTTGATTCTTCGTATATTGTTTGCGAAATTATTTAGTGCACATAATATAATTGTAAAGCATGCTTTATATACATTCTGGTGTATTTTTTCTTCTTTTTATGCTGTATGTATTTTGCTACATTAAAATTTTTAAACCTAAAAGTAACGGTCGAATTTTTAGTAGGATTTTTTTTTTTAAGTAGTTTATTTTCTACTTGGTAAGCTGAAATTTCATTTTTTTTAAATATAATATTTCAGATGTTTTAATAATTACATTCGGCTGTAAAATATTGAAAAGTTTTGATTATATATAAAAGTTTGAAAATTAGTTGCCACTTTTTAGTTGTTGTCTATTGATAGTCTACTACATATATATACACATATACTAAAATTATCTATCTAAATACATTTGAATCATTGCAAGTTTTGTTAAGATTTGATCGTATTTCAATCTTTAGAAAGCTTTTCTATTAACCGACATAATACCAATAAATTGTCATACTAAAGTTCCAAAACCTTTAAAAAAATTGTCAACAAAACAAAAAATTCTATGCAAAACACATTCATACACACTATCATAACAAAATCATCAAAATGCACAGGTGGTAAAGCTATTTAGAAGCTCTTGTTATTAGTAGAATTTTGTTATATTTTCCCGAATGGTTGTTGAATTTTGTGATTTTTTTTCCCGCAACCATTCAATAAATTTCACGATGTTTTATTGTGATTAAACTATGAAATTTGTTATTTTTTTACATATAAACTCAACTGTGGATGCAGCAATTTTCTGAATTTGTCCATGCTAGTGAAAGTTCTTTTTTTTTTTTTTCATGCAACTGCTGGTCAAATTTTTAATCAATTTTTTGTCAATTTTTACAGCCGAATGCAACTATTAAAACATCTGTAATATTATATTCAAAAAGGTAAATTTCAGCTTCATAACTCCTAATAAAAACTCGACCATTACTTTTTGGTTTAAGAAATTTAAAGTAGCAAAATATACATACGACATAAAAAGAAAAAAAAAATACACGAAACCAAAACATATAAAATGGTTTGTATATTGTTTGCGAAATTATTTAGTGCACATAATATAATTGTAAAGCATGCTTTATATACATCCTGGTGTATTTTTTCTTCTTTTTATGCTGTATGTATTTTGCTACATTAAAATTTTTAAACCTAAAAGTAATGGTCGAATTTTTAGTAGGATTTTTTTTTTTTAAGTAGTTTATTTTCTACTTGGTAAAGCTGAAATTTCATTTTTTTTTTTTTTAAATATAATATTTCAGATGTTTTAATAGTTACATTCGGCTGTAAAATATTGAAAAGTTTTGATTATATATAAAAGTTTGAAAATTAGTTGCCACTTTTTTGTTGTTGTTTATTGATAGTCTACTACATATATATACACATATACTAAAATTATCTATCTAAATCCATTTGAATCATTGCAAGTTTTGTTAAGATTTGATCGTATTTCAATCTTTAGAAAGCTTTTCTATTAACCGACATAATACCAATAAATTATCATCGTCATACTAAAGTTCCAAAACCTTTAAAAAAACTGTCAACAAAACAAAAAATTCCATGCAAAACACATTCATACACACTATCATAACAAAATCATCAAAATGCACAGGTGGTAAAGCTATTTAGAAGCTCCTGTTATTAGTAGAATTTTGTTATATTTTCCCGAATGGTTGTTGAATTTTGGGATTTTTTTCCCGCAACCATTCAATAAATTTCACGATGTTTTATTGTGATTAAACTATGAATTATGTTATTTTTTTACATATAAACACAACTGCCAACGCAGCAATTTTCTGAATTTGTCCATGCTAATGAAAGTTCTTTTTTTTTTCATGCACTGCTGGTCAAATTTTTAATCAACTTTTTGTCAATTTTTACAGCCGAATGCAACTATTAAAACATCTGTAATATTATATTCAAAAAGGTCAATTTCAGCTTTATAAATCCTAATAAAAACTCGACCATTACTTTTTGGTTTAAGAAATTTAAAGTAGCAAAATATACATACGACATAAAAAGAAAAAAAAAATACAGGAAACCAAAACATATTAAAAGAATTCAATCATGAACACAGAAATACATATGTGAGGGATGTTTCTATGTTCATGTGCTCAATATAACAAAATAAATAAAGATAAAATGAATAAATACCTAATATTTATAGTAATCCAAATTTCAAAACTTTGAAAATTGCTAACTCTATAATCATCTTTCCTAAAGATCTCTAGACAGGAAATAGCCTTTCACCTCATTGGCTCCCAATCTGTCTCGGGACCTCGGGACAGTAACAACCTCTCACTTGATTGGCTGAATGCTGACGCATGCGTGTAGAACCCAATTCGACAGGAGTTTACAAAAAATGCCTTTACCTGATTGGCTGAATGCTCACGCATGCGTATAAAGGCGATATTTGCATGAAAAACTAAAAAGCAGGTTAGCTTTAAATAGATGGATGTTCGAGTATCCTTAATAAGACGGGAAAGAACGGAAGTCTACATATGTGGACTTGGGAAGTGAACAGGATGATAATGGCTTAGATTAACAAGGCTGCGACACAAGCAACATGGTTTACAATTATTAGACAAATACATCTACTACACACATCTACTACATGTTAACTACACAGAGAATTACAATTCCAGAGTTAGATACACAGTGAAATATACGTATATCACAATGCTGTTGAAATATAAGGTATAAATGTTTAAATACGATGTTTTGTTCTATGATTTAATCATTTCATTAATGAGCATGGTAGTTTAATATATATATAACCATAAATGAAACATTATCATAACACCAACTTAAACAATGAAATAATGATTAAGTATGTAATAATTAGTTGTCAATGAAAGATTCCCCAACACACTGAATATGGATACAAAAACTTATTAAAAGAATAAGAAATTAAATTAAAAATTGAATAAATGGAATTAAATGAATGAAATGAAATGAAATTTGTGGAATTTAGACAGAATTATCAAGTCCCAAATGCCTAAATACCACAAATAAAATGAAATGAGAGGTTTCATCATCATATTAGCCAAACATTGCTAAAGAATATGATTTTGGGACTACCTGCTCATAAACATTAAATCAAACCTGTGAAAAAATAAAAAAATAAATACAAAAGAAAGAAGCCATACCTATAATATACAGAGAAAACATTAAATAGAGTCAGAAAGTATAAAATCCATTATGATTAAAAAAGATACCTGTGCACCACAAGAAACACATGAAACACAACCAAAACTAGGGAATGAATTGCAAAAATTCATTACATGTTGCCAAATTTAGCAATAGAAAATGCTTTACTATGTTGCCAGAAAAAATGTTAGAATAATGTGAATATTGTAAAGCAAACAGGAACATTAGTGCTGCCATCTATATTGGTAAAAGTGAATATAATCTGATTAAAAAGTATTGGATGGAAATAAATGTTTAATAATTAAACCAAATTACTATCTGAAATGATAGCAATTAGTTAAATGATAAATAAATGAAATTAATTAATAAATAGAATATCTAATTACATTAAAGTAATGGATGTATTAATGAATAATTCTATGTTAAAAATAAGTTATAAGATGGAAAAATTAATAATTAAAGCAACATAAAAATATATATACCATTAAATGACAAAAACTATTAAATAACTGTGCCAAAAATGCAACATCACATAAATTAAATTAAAATAAAATACTAAATATTTGAATTAAGATACAAAGAAATTAAAATTAATATTAATTAAATATTGAAATGAATTAGTAACAAATAATATTTCTTCATACAAAGTTAAAAAATTATAAACACTTAATATAAGTGGTAAGGGTAGAACGTTTAATAAAAATTAAAACATATTATATTAACACTTTAGAAAAGTATACATTATATTAGAAGTCAATATGATATTGTCCACCGTAGGTATTAATCCAAATCATTAGATCAAAAACATTCTTAATATTAATGAATATAAATTCATTTAAATTAATTAAATGATGAATATGTAAATATAACTAAATTAATATACATATAAAAATATCACATCACAGTCCATTATAAAATGTGTAATATCAAACAATTGTGTAAATCAAAATCCCCCCCCCTTTTTTTTATAATAATATAAATTAACCATGCGTTTTTTCCATACAACTCCGCCACACACCTCCTCAATCCAACATCTACCCACCCAACCGTCCTGTTATGATTTTTTTTAATATATATATATATATATATATATATATATATATAACCATTAATGAAACATTACCGTAACAACAACATAAACTGTGGAATTATGATTTAGTATGTAATAATTAATTGACAACGATAGTGTTCCCCAACACTCTGAATATAGATATCAAATATTTATTTAAAAGAAGAAGAAATTAAATTAAAAATTGAATGAATGAAATTTGTGGAATTTAGACAGAATTATCAAGTCCCAAATGCCTAAATACCACAAATAAAATGAGTGGTTTCATCATCATATTAGCCGTAACATTGCTAAAGAATATGATTTTGGGACTACCACTCATAAACAAAGAATAAAACCTGTGAAAAAATCTTAACACATAAATACAATATTAAAAAGGAAAGAAACCTTACCCATAATTAAGAGATAAAAACATGAAATTTAATCATAAAGTGCTAAATACAATCGGATTAAAAAGGATATTGGTGCACATCAGTAACCATATATATGAGCATAACTAAACAGATATATATATATATATATATAGATATTATAATTATATATATATATATATATATATATATATATATATATATATATATATATTGTAATATTTCACTGTACAAATGAGCAGTAGAAAATTTTGCGGAAGTATAGTGCTGTGATTAGGATGAAGTTCTCCATTGCATTTATAGACTGTAAAAGGTGAAATTTCAACAATATAGAATAAGTTGTTGGATCATTGGTGTCCAGTAGGAATTTGACAAATAGAAGTCTATGTGTAAGGTTATCACAATGACAACACTATTGTTATAAATGACCTAGGTACGCTAAATACAATTGAATTGTTATAAAATGAATCCGGAAATATAAACACACTTAGAAACATATCAGTTCTTTGTACACTTTAAGTACTGATTATAATTATTATTATTAATATTTGCAAAAAAATTACATGACCAACTTATGGACTTTATAACTTAGATACATATCAATTCTTTGTACACTTTAATTGCTGAATTTTTATATTACTGTTTGCAGAACAACTATCTGGCCAATTTAAAGACATTACTACAATAGTGGGTTCCTGTAATCAATATTTGTGTTGAATTAATTTTTAGTATATTAATAGCGCACCTTTGATTTGATGAGCCGTTTAACTAGCTAATTGACAAACCTTTTTGTAAATCTTCCATTTACAAACTAACATATGAAAGCGAATTGTGAAATTTTACCAAAGATGTCTAACACTAAACAACACTTCATTGTATTTCTTCAACATTTTTAACACATTGGTGACGCCTAGGTTTCGTCTTTTAAACAGGAAGCCACGCCTATGGGCGTCATATGTTACGCTATTTAGCAAAAAGATGTTCCCTGTTCGTGTTTATATTATAAATGAATGTGTATAATAATGATATTGTTTCTAATAGAAGTATGTATATGCATAGTACTCTAAATGTAAACATACGAATTTTGTGTATGTTTTTTTGAGAAATAATGCAACACATAATAGATCCAAAAGTGCCCGTGGTTGGAATTACACATGTCCAAAAGGTGTGAATTTGTGTCTTCCGTCAGCAGTGTGATAAAGTACTTGATTTTTCTTTTTTTTTTTTTTTCAATTGATAATATTGTTTATGATTTGTGAAATAATTAAGTATCAGTTCTTAACTTATTGTAAGTATTGTTTTTTACGTAATACGCAAGCTTTTTTTTTTTTTTTTTGCTTCACTGCTGGTTAATCATAGCGATTAACTGCATCGTATTAATTTAATTTAAATGAACTGTATTTTCAGTTGAGATTTGATCCGATATATGTTTTATTATTATTAATTTTTCACCTGGGGGTTCTGGGTTCAAATTTCGGTTTGTTGGTCAGTGAGATCTCAAATTTTCCTGACTAATGTTAAAGCTATGGGCGAGGAATGCATTCGTATTTTTTAAATAGCTCTGCAGAAAATTAATATTTTAAACTTTTTTTGTAATCTTCTTAAAGAATGTCTCTTTCTTTTTCAGCTGTCAAGATATTTCTAAAATATATTCTTGATTTAATATTTATGTGTTAAAATCTTAGCGAAGCTGACGAGATTTTAACGCTTCAAAAAGAAAAATAAATAAGTATATATTTTAGAAATATTTTGACAACTAAAAAAAAAGACATCCTTCAAGAAGATTACACAGAAAAATATTAATTTTCTGAGGAGATAGTTTAAAAATACGAATGCATTCTACGCCTTTAGGTTTAGCATTTTCGATTTTAATTTGAGATCTCACTAACCAACACCCTTAAGGTTTGTGGATATGTAGATAATCGAAATCTATTTTAATCTGTAAGCCATCTGTTTAGCCCGCTTGAAAAAAAGAATAACCACACACAGAGTCACAAACTAAGCATTTCGGTCACAATACCACGAAATATGGCAAAAACAACAATATCAATTGAAAACTCACCTCTAAAAATTTGTAACTGTTTCTTAAATGTAATCAGCTTATTTCATAAACAGAAATAATGTTTTAAATTTCTTAAATTTAAATGAAAATGAAACAGTTTTACAATGCAAACCTCTTTTTCGATTAAAACCTTCTCACCGCCGTGAACTGATATATCCGTTCACTATGCTGTTGGTTTCACTGCAATATTAGCATCATTTAAATTAATATATAACTACAAATATAACGTAGTTTTAAAATATTAAATAATTATCAATAGTCTCAAGGATTATATTCATATACGTAATTAAGTTTTATATATCATGTTATTTTAGCATTTAAAGCAAAAGTACAGAGAAAACAACATTACAATTTTGCCCTTTAGCTCGGCGGTCAAAAGGTTTAAACAAATTCAAAAAAATTTCCTGTTTCTTAAATGTAACCTATTTATTTCAGTAAGAGAAATAATGTTAATTTTCTTAAATTTAAATGAAAATGAAACAGTTTTACAATGCAAACCTCTTTTTCGATTAAACATATTAAATTCTTCATATTACAATATTCTATGATATAACAAAAACATCCACACTAACCTTACGGGAAAAGTTTTTGAGGGAACCATAAAACTCTTTGAACACATTAATATTTAATGCAGCCTCACAGATAACGTTTCATAATTTCGAACAAATTATTCTAGAAAGAATTCGCTGCATACATCTTCTTCTCGTTTGGACATAAAATGCATTCTTACAACAAATGCTGGGCATAAACCTGTTTAAATATGGAATATCTTTATGTTATGCAGGCATCTTGTTCTTCGCTGTAATTCTTATTCAGTTATCTTCGATTTATCATTTAAATAAATGGAACGACCAGCTTTAAACTTCATACTCTTATCTAATATCTTGACAGTTTTGAAGTTCCATGAGTGCTATTTAGATAGATTTAAGTGCATTTCGTCTTTGACTTAAAGGATGCTCACAATTTTCAAAATTTTACACGATGCCATTTGATGTCGTTGATAATATTGTCTTCTTTAACTTGTGATGTTTCAATAATAAGTTCCATTTAATGATAAGAGAAACGATATTAGAAGGATTATTTCTAGTAATAAAAGATATAATATCGTGAAATGTGTTATCAAAATATATTTCAGTACTGTTCGGCTTTGTTTAATAGAGTATGTCGTAATGGTTATTAAACTGTAATTATTTTAATTGTTATAGAACAATGTTATTATAGTTATGCTTGTTTATTTTGTTCCTATTTATATAATTTATTCGAATAGTTCTTTATAGCTATATTTATTACCACTTAACTGCTGTTAGTGGTCTCACAGACTGCTGCTTTTTTCAATCTTCACAATTTAACTTGTAATTTTCAGTTTAACTATAGATACTACTGCAATTTTGTTTCATTTGAATATCTAGTACTATCACTAAAGCCTTCTGAATAGGGAAATTTTAAGCATAGTACATAAAGTTTAGTACATAAACAGCACCCTATGAGTTAGTATGGTATTTTATTCATATTTCAATCAAGCGGCCTCAGAGACCGCTAATAGTAACTGTGCGACATTTTTTTTCGTAGTAGCTAAGGGTTAACTTCATTCATCGTGTAAATTTTTTTGTTTAATACAAAATACGTGTTATTGATAACGACTTTAAAAGAGACATATAGTTTTCATCTTTGTTTGATTGGTACATTCATATGGCTTCGCTTTTGTTGATTCACTTTACTAGTGAAATACATTTCGCTCTATTACATCCTGAAGTCTGACTTCACGTCAAGATATCCGGTCATCATTAACTATGGTGGAGACACGCTTCATTTGCAAATTCAGAAATGCAAAAGCTTTTGAGGTTACCTCGCTTTCCGGATATCATGACAATTAGTACGTTTCAATTTCAATTTCGCCTTTACCTGTGATCTCCTTCATAATGCTGTGTGATTATTCAAAGCATGTTTAACATCATTATATGCTCATTACTAAGAACGATAGATAGCATTGCTTTTACAATTATAAATTGAATCGTAGTTTGAATAGAGATAATAAGTGTGAGAAAATATGATGTTTTTTTCCCCACATACTCTATGAAAAAAGACACAAATGTTTCTTAATCTAAGATAATATAACCACAACCGAAAATATACAGTAACCTCTTCCGAGTTATCCATGACTCAAGAAAGCGTTATGTATATTTAGAAGCCTCAAAAGCTAATATATTTTTGAGATTTAAAGAAGCATTTATAAAAAGAAAGTTCCTTTTGATGGCACTGATTTGCGGAAACGTTTCCGAGTACTTTTTATAGTATATTAATATGTTTTCTCAACTCGGAATATTGGTTTTTCAGATGCTATCAATTCTCGAGTAAACATTCTCATATTCAACAAACATGTTTCACAGACCAATATGATAAATTAACAGCATTAACATAAATATTAAAATTAAAACTATTCTAATACTCTTGCATGTATAAATTTCAGTTATATACGTACCTAAAAATATTCAATTGAAAATTGATAGCATCCTCAGTTATTCCAGTTTGAGAAAAAGGTTTAATACACTAATAAGGCTACTGGGAAACGTTTACGAAAAACAGTTCGAGCAAAAAGATACTGAGCTTTTATAAATGCTCTTTAAATCTCAAAAATATAGTGGTTTCTGTGGTTTCTAAAGATAGAGAACACTTTTTTCAGATTACAAATATATATATATATATATAGTGAAATTTTTTATTCACAACATTATATTTTTGAGGAATGAACTTTTCTGCGAAGAACAATTTTTTTTAAATGATAGTCTCGGCTAAATTTTTGGAATAGTATTAAAAGTATACCTATCCGTACACTGTTAAAAATTTGCAGCAAACTGTCCAGTCATTTGACCGTTTTTATAGAAAACGTTTACATAACCGTGATTTAACTTTATTCTAACCATATTATTGTCCATATTATGGTCAGACTAGATTTAAGCAAAGGTTATGTAACCATTTTCTATAAAAACGGTCAAATGACTGGACAGTTTGCTGCAAATTTTTAACAGTGTAAAGTCTATACCTTACAAACTCATTGTAAAAATAAACTATTGAAACATAAGAAACTGACAATTCACAATGAAACCACAATATAGAATGTTACAAGAACTTGATATGTTTTTTGAAATTCAAAGATATTATAATTAAATATATATATAAATATATATTTACTCTTTTTTCTTTTTCTTTTTTTTTTTAAAGAAAATCAATCTGAAATACTGAAATATCATATTAAATATTAATGCATGTTTAACTTTATTCATAATAAATGGCAAGAAAGTTGGAATTTAGAATACAATAATAAACTGCACCATATCAAACCCACAATCATGACCTGGCCACCGACTTATCCACAGAAAACAGATGTTCTTCTGACTCGTCTGAGAATTGGACATTCAAGGATTACTCATAAACATCTCTTACTTCGGGAGGATGCACCCATGTGTCCACATTGTCATTTTGATTTTCTGATTCTTTGCCCATTTATCATGTTTTAACTGACTGTCCGGGCCTCCGACACTTGCATAGAATATATTTTAATTCATCATCACCAATCTTGACAAACCTCATTGAGGAAACACCTCATTGGGCTCTCTTTCATTTTTTAAAACATTCTGGCTTTTATTTTGAGATATAATTTTTATATATCCTTCATGTTTTATCAATAACAATGTTAGTTTATACTTGTTTAACTTGACATCTGGATGGGGTTGCCCCATCCAGATTATATTTCTTAGTGTATCACTTTTACTTTTATACTTCTTTTTTTTTTTTTTTTACAATTCTTAATATTCGTTATATACACTGCATGACTATATCCGGATGGGTACCCCCATCCAGATATTTTTCTCATTAAACGTGGTTTCCATTTTGGTTTTTGTTGTGGATTTTTTAATATATTTTTCTTAACTTTTACTTTGGCGCAGCTTGTCCCCAATGGGACCTTGTGCCATTAAACCTAAATCAACCAACCATCAACCAACCGTTAATGTATGTTAAAGAGAAAAATAAAAGATACGTTTTTAAGAATTTCAATAATAATGTTAATATAAATTATAATAAATTATTTTACTTTGTTGGGCTCTGATGAAGCATTTTGTTTGTTTTAGTAAGTAAATTTAAAAGGGGTGCATATTCTTTCATGTATGTTTTTAACAGCAAATTCCGCGAATTCGTAAATAATGGATTTAAATGTGCCGTGAGATAAAACAGGTTGAAAAACACTACGTTAAGTGAAAGTTTAATAAAATATAATTATTTAATAATTGAATGGGGTGTCTGGAAGAAAGGCCTATATTAAAATACTATTACACGAGGCGTCAAAGTTGCTGTTACTTTTGGGCGACACCATGTTAAACCTGTGGCTTCAAGAGAGTTGCTGGAAACTTTTTGTTATCGGAGCAATTTTGTCCCTTGTAGTTTGGCATCGACTTGGATACGGATCCATATCGCATGGAATAGCCAATAAAAAATGGAAATCTGACGAGGGAAAAGCCTTGTCCGGAACAACCAATGAAATGCTTGGACAACTGACGAGTCGCAGCAGTTTTTGTCGCTTCAAATTATACCCGTGTAATACCACTATTACAAATTTTGGAAAGATGGAGGTTTTGTTGAAAAGGGCCTATGTGGAATGGTTGATGATTACACGGTGTTAAAAATTGCAATTTTATCATATAGTACAAGTTTAATTACGCTAAATAAAAAATTGAAACCATACACTAAAAGTAAAATTATTACTTTCCTTGTCCACCTAACTAGTTTTTTGTTACTCGTCAATGCTCGGCATGAAGACAGAAGTGGTAGGAAATTAGGATCGGAAGAAAGGTCTATGTTGCAATAGGTGTTCCGGATAGCACTAATCAATGACATTAATAGTTTTTTTTCTCATTTCTGTCAAATTTTAAATTTGGAACATAGGCCCTTCTTCTAGACACCCATATCACAATTAATGCTTCCGCAAAATGCATTTGTAAATGAATATTTACCTGCGGAATTTTGATTATTATTTATAGCTCCCAATTATCTCCACAGCAATTTATCAGAAAAAGGATTTTTGCCAAAATGTGACATGCATGTCTATGCATGTCATGCATATTCTTGCACAAAGGCTTTATTTGCAACTTTTATGCATATCTCTACTCTGTTCACAACAGTGCTCAACGACCGAGAATTATACCAATTTCTCTCTGTGTTCGAGATACTACAAGTAAAACTTGCTAAGACGGTGTTATAAACAGGTATGTAGTAGTGAGTATATAGTGGTATACGCCGTATACCATCTGGATTTTTTTTAAGGAACTCCGTATACCCTCTCTTTCTCAAATAAAACTATAACGAATACTCTCTCGTAATACCCTCTGCTTGTACCATATACCGTCTGTTTTGTTTTGTTTTTGTTTACCGACAGCACCACTGGTCACAAGATACTATAGAATCCTCACTACACTTTGAAATATGGCTACATTTATTGTTACTGAACTTGTGTAGAGAACATTAAATATTTAGAAAATATAGACGATTATGAATTCCAGCTGTATATGTAAATTTCATATCAGATTTTTTAAAATTAATAAAACATTTTTATTAACAAAACTATACGTTGTATCTGTATAAATATATCTATAGTTTTCATCTTCGGGTGATTAGCGTATTCATAAGGCTTCACTGTTGTTGATTCACTTTACTTGTAAAATACATTTCACCTTATTACATCGTGAAGCATGCTTGACTTTACGTCAAAATATATGGTCGTCATTAACGGCAACGGAGAAATGCTTCGCTTGTAAATTCTGAAATGCGAAACCCTTTGAGGTTACCTGGCTTTCAGAAATCATGACAATTAGTACGCTTGAATTTCAATTTCGTCCGTATTTCTAATGAGTTCTGTGTCAATTCATAATATGGTATATGTGGTTATTCAAAAGAATATGGATAATGTCATTATATGCCTATTAATAACAAAAGTATATTGCAATATTTTTAATTATAAATTAAATCGTAGTTTGAACATACTGTATATTACACTGGGAAATGTGGGATGATATTTTTAGTAGTTTTTCACCATAATATGCTGTGCGGTTATTCAAAATCATGTTTAAAGTGATTATATGTTCATTAATCAGGAAGACTGATGTCTTTGCTTTTCATTTTAAATTGAATCGCAAATTGAATATATTTTATTGTGAAATATATGATGATTTTTGCCTACATTAAAATGTCATACGTTACAGTGGTTCTCAACCGTTGTTCCGCATGTGTGCCGCAAAACTTCCAGTTTTCGATTACGATTTCAGTAACCAATGGAAGTAATGCTTTTGTTTCAAGTGTGAGTGCATGTGGATTGCAATGAAAGTTTGATTAAAGGATATTTGCAATCTGTTCGTTTTCGTTCAATATTCAATTGTGAATTTTGAAAGTACGAGGGGCAGTCGCAAAATAAGTTTCCCCTGGCGACTGTAGACAGAAGGGTGTATGAAAGACAAAAAAGGTAATGAGACATTAAAGATAAAACATAACTTTATTTTTCCACATAAGTACTAAGTACATTGAGACATTAGTCATACCGCTTTATAAGCTTCAAAAAGCCCTCCAGGAAAAAATCAGGGCTTTGCATACGGACGAAGCGTTGAACGGCTATGTGCGAAAGACGACACAGCAGGTGAACGCGAACATGCAAGACACCGATACATCATTAGGTAGAGGTCGACCGCGATCAAGCAGATGGCGCTGTTGCAGTGCCTGTGCAGATGGCGCTGTTGCGAAGCAGGCACTGCAACAGCGCCATCTGCTTGATCGACCTCTACCCAATGGTGTATCGGTGTCCTGCACATTCGCGTTCACCTGCTGTGTCGTCTTCTGCCCATAGCCGTTCAACGCTTCGTCCGTATGCAAAGTCCTGATTTTTTTCCTGGGGGAATTTTTGAAGCTCATAACCACAGGGTATGACAAATGTCTCAATGTACTTGATACTTATGTGGAAAAATAAAGTTATGTTTTATCTTTAATGTCTCATTACATTTTTTGTCTTTCATACACACCTCTGTCCATAGTCGCCAGGGAAACTTATTTTCCGACTGCCCCTCGTATATCACAAATAAACAAATAATGATTTTACAGGGACTTATTTTTGGCTAATGTTTCATTTGTCGAAAGTAATTGCAATTAATATCGTTATATAAATTCATTTACAGTTAATATCATGTTATATAATCAAAATTATCAATATTTGTTAAATATTGACTTTACTTTGAAAAGATTTGCAATAAAATATCACCGTTATAGAAATGTTGGCTTTACATTCGAAAGTTTTGCAATGAAACACCAATAATGCAGAAATAGAAAAATGTTTCTTAGGAAAAAAAGGTCATAACTAATCCTTTATGACTGATTTTTATCAACTTAAGGGATTTACAGTGTGGTTATAAAATATCTGGAAAAGATATAAGGTCCGAATCAGACATACGGCACCAAACAGAAATTTCATAGGAATATAACGTTACAATGCACTTATTTAGTCAAAAATACAAGGTATCGTATTGGTTAAAAGCTGAATCGAAATTCTCGTTTACAACTTTAATGATAATGAAGAAATTGTAACGATATAATCAACAGATTTTCTTCGCTTTAAGAGAAATATATTGATAATCATGAGTCAGTTGGAAGTATACATTAATTCGGCGAGTGACACTTTCCATATTATTGTAAGTTACCGTCGGAAACGTCGAGAGTCTGAAACAGTGTTGCTAGGAGATGGATGATGACTGCTTATTGTTATTTATAGTAATTTCATCACATTTCACACAAATCTTCTGAAAAGACTTTGATTAGGAGCACCGGGCGAGTAGTTCAGATGTTAGAACACTCGCTTATCACCCGACATCAGTTAATGGGATCGATACCCGCAATTCTTCTATTCCGAACACAAACATTTTCGAAAATAAGTTGGTGTAAATCTGTAAATTCTTGAAGTTTATTTTAGTGACATAGTTCGAATGAAATGACATAGTTCAATCCTTTGTCCTCGTAACAGTGGGGGTAAATCTTTCAAATCATCACCGTGATCTTATACACCTACTAACTCTTCAATACCTATAAAAAAAAAAATCAATTGTATTTTGTTTCTTGATAATATCATGTTTTTCGGTATTTCTAATCTTTATTACTACCTTTCCCTATTTTTAATCATTCCAACTCTTCACCAAAATAATTTAACAAAGTATCTCTAAATATATTTATTGTATGCGCAAGACGATTTTGATTGATATGTTTTCTAGTAAATATAATGGATATATTTTTTAATTAAATAGTGTTAATTATTTTTTTCATCGTTCATATGACATTCTTTCTGCTATTAATTTAACATTTAAGTAAAAAAGAATCATGAAAAATCCTATTCTGTCTTAGCTCTCATGCTATCAAATTTTGCCAACAATTTCGTGTCCAACACTGCTTCTTTCATAATCTAATTCGTGTCATCTAAAATATGAGATCAAAAACACTCATAGCTAATTTATTCTTGCATTTTATTCTATGGAATATTCAATTATCTCTTAGCACGAAATTTAAGTCATGTACAATGCATATCCTCTTTCGAAACGGCTTTTCTGGTTTTATGATAGGGTCTCCAATTTTCAAGAAATGAAATTGGGTTCATGGGTTCAGGGAATTCAATGAAATAGGTTTAGTTATATATCGGAATAGTTTCTAAAATGAGGACATATCATTTAGTTCGTAGAATTTCTGCTATTTGAACTATTCATTAGCTATATACATAAGTAAGATTTCTTCGTTAACTCAAGATCATACAATTTTGGTTCATCACATTGTAATAAAAAACACGAGTTAAAATATTTTATAGAATAAAAAATCATATTCTATCATTATAGCATTTACGGTATGCATGTGGTATGATAAGCATTCATTATCCACCATCATTGCTTATTTCATAATCTAATTCGTGTCATTTGGGATCAAAAGCATTCACAACTAATATATTCTTGTTGCATTTTATACAATGTAATATTCAAATAGGTTTAGTTATATATCGGAATAGTTTCTAAAATGAGGACATATCATTTAGTTCGTAGAATTTCTGGTATTTGAACTATTCATTAACTACATACATAACTAAGATTTCTTCGTTAACTCAAGACCATAAAATTTTGGTTCATCATATTGTAATAAAAAACACGAGTTAAAATATTTTAAAGAGTAAAAAATCATATTCTCTCACTGTAGCATTTACGGTATGCATATAGTATGATAAGCATTCAATTATCCACCATCATTGCTTATTTCATAATCTAATTCGTGTCATTTGGGATCAAAAGCATTCACAACTAATCTATTCTTGTTGCATTTTATTCAATATAATATTCAAATAGGTTTAGTTATATATCGGAATAGTTTCTAAAATGAGGACATATCATTTAGTTAGTAGAATTTCTGCTATTTGAACTATTCATTAGCTATATAACATAAGTAAGATTTCTTCGTTAACTCAAGACCATAAAATTTTGGTTCATCATATTGTAATAAAAAACACGAGTTAAAATATTTTAAAGAGTAAAAAATCATATTCTGTCACTGTAGCATTTACGGTATGCATATAGTATGATAAGCATTCATTATCCATCATCATTGCTTATTTCATAATCTAATTCGCGTCATTTGGGATCAAAAGCATTCACAACTAATCTATTCTTGATGCATTTTATTCGATATAATATTCTATTACCTCTTAGCACGAAATTTAAGTCACGTACGGTATCATATCATCTTTTGAAACGGCTTTTCTGGTTTCATGATAGGAAATCAAGTGGTCTCAAATTTTCTAGAAAATGATTTATATTTAATGAAATATTAAGGAAATTCAATGAAACAGATTTACATATAGCAGAATAGTTTTAAAGTGTTATGTTGAAGTGATTTAGGTTTAATATTGGCGATTCTTTGCTTCTAAGAATAAATGTTTAAAAAAATTAAATATAAAATATTATGGTTGAATAATACTATTTTTATCATAGCCTTTTTGATATATTGCTTTGAAAAGCATTTATTCCAGGGTTGCTTATTTTATAGTCTAATCCATGCCATTTGAGATCGAAAGCACTCATAACTTGCACTTTATTCTTATAGAATTAATAATTATGAAATATGTCTATTAATAATTATATAATATATAAATATTCTATTATGGTCTAGCACAAAATTTAAAAGTATTATAAATAATATTGTTTAATTAATAATACTATAAAACAATCTAATTCATGTAATTTGATATCAAAAGCACTGATAGCTAATTCAACCTTGCATTTTGTTCTGTGTAATATTCCACTTCTAATGGATCAATGCGAGGCTTTCGCACTTCAAGCTTATTTGACGATATAGTTTCCATTAATTTTTAATTAACTGAATCTTTTTAATGAAATGTGAGTGTACTATGTCAAAAGCCTGTTCGTAAAACTTTCGAACGATACCTCATTCATCGTTGTGTGTTTTTTGTGTTCATACAAAAAGAAACGTTGGCAACAAATATAAGATATATGATATACTAACACGAAATTTAGTCATGTAAGAGTGAGTATTCGTGTTGTCCTTTGAAGCAACTTACGGTAGCAAACCGCAGTCTCGAATTTTCAAGAAAATGATACTGGTTTAGTGAAATGTTAAGTGGAGTTCAGTGAAATAAATTTAGCTATACATCGGAATAGTTTCTAGAATGACAATAGGTTACTTAGCTTGTATAACTTCTGCTACAAGAATAATGAATTAACAATACACAGAAAAAGGGTTTCTGTGCAAAATGAGAATAATAAAATTTTAGTTCGTTATAATGTAATAAAAATGTTGGATTTAAAATATTTCGTACAGCAAAACAACTTATAGCATTTGCAACATGCATATGAGAAGTGTTTCCACCGTCCAAAATTGTTCATTTCTTTATCTAATTCATCTCATTTAAGATTAAAAGTAATCATTGACTAATGTATTCGTGCAGTTTTTTTTTCTATCATGTCCAAGCACGAAATTTAAGTCATGTATAGTAAGCATATAATGAAACGGCTTTTCTAGTTTGCATGATAGAAAATCAAGTGGTCTCAAATTTTCAAGAAGTTTATATATTGATTTAGTGAAATGTTAAGGAGATTCAATGAAATAGATAATGGTATAGTTTCTAAAATGAGAATAGATTATTTAGCTCACCTAATTTCTGATGTATGAGTTACTTATTAATTGTACATAAGAAATATGTTTTCTTTGTTAAATAAAGATAATAAATTTTAGCTCATTATACTTTAGTGAAACAAAAAGCATAATTTACAATGTTCATAAAGGTAGAATTCCCATCCTTTCATTCTAACTTTTGCGATATGTGTAACGATATTTGATTATAACCTGTTATGTAATTTGCGTTATTTACAATGTAAAACATATTTAATCAATATTTCATATTTAATCCATTCTTGCTTTTTATTCTTTAGAATTTTCCATTATGATCCAGCACAAAATTTAAGTCACGAAGAGTGTGGATATCGTCTTTTGAAACACCTTTTCTGGTTTCATAATAGGAAATCAAGTGGTCTCGAATTTTCAAAAAAAGTGATAGTGGCTTAGGGAAAAGTTAAGTGGACTATGATAGAAATAGATTTAATTGAAATAGTTTTAGTTATATATAGGGAATTATTTTAACACTTTCCAATATTGTTGAAAAGTGTTTATCACTTCGGTTTGTCTGTCTACTGTATGCCCGCGCTCTAACTCTTATAAATGTACTCGGATTGCCATGCAATGGATATATATTATTGAAGATTACTGTGGTATGTCCGGTATAAAACCAAGCTATGCCGCATTAGGCGGACGTACATCACCGCCGAGTCTAGATTCTCGTGAACCCTTGCGAGTATCCACCATCAGGAGAGCACAGAACACCTCACAGGTGGGCCCTTTCGACCAAGGGAAGCACCGCCACCTGCGCATCACTTCCCTGCACCTAGGCAGTTGACGAAGGTCGTTGCAACAGCAGAGCCTATATACATAGGAAACTGCCGCATGACACTTGGGTACGTGCCAGGGTTTCCCAGAAACTTTGGGAACGGAAACCCAGAAGGGCGCCGGGCCCTTGGCCTTAATCTAGGGTCTTTCTGCACGTTCTTGTTTTACCAACGCCTTCGAACGTGAAAGTGGTATGTTCGGTTCGGTATTAAAATGAAGTGTGTAACATTTATAGTTCGTTTACAGCTGCACTCAAAAGAATTTCGTTACATTACGGTCTAAAGGGGAAAAAACATTTGCGGTGCATTTTAATGATATTACGCTATTTCAAACATATTGAAATTGTTATACATCACGGAGGTGTTTACTGTAGAATATGCTGTGCATAACATTCATCACTCAATTATAGGTACATACAAAATAATTCGGCTGCAGTACTGTCTATGAACAGTAAATGCTGGAAGTGTGTTTTCAGTTGTGATACGGGTTTTACATTTAACAAATGTTTTGCATATTACTTGGTGTGTATAAATTCTATGTATATTATAACAGGGCTGCATAAATGGTCTCGAGTATATATTCATTTATTGACGGAAATTGCTGAAGGGGTATTTTCAACTGTGATATGCGCTTCCTAATTGGAACTTTCTTTTGGCATACTATGTAATATATATACAAATCTATAGATCACATACAGGGCTGCACAAAAGAACTTGGATATTCTTCCGGCCTACTGATAGTAATTGCTAAATTGGGTTCCAAATGTGTTATGCGTTTTCCAAACCACTATCTTTCTAAAGCGTAAGCTGAGTTCCCGAGGTGGTCATCCCTGTTATCCCTGTTTAATTAAACATAATCCTTCACTTTATTAAACCGTGAACTTTTGTTACAGCATTCTGAATGTGTTTGAAAGTCTTTGATAATTTATGCTTGACGCATGATTTTTCGTTGTTGTTTAATTAGCAATATGCTATATTTTTATGTTACTTTATTATACGTTATTATTTACTAATAGTCTAAAACTTTCAAATTAAAGATTTTAGTTTTAATAATTCCTAAGTTTAAAAGTAACTCGATTATTTGCTCGAGAAATTAATGAACTATAATAAATGTGAATAATTTAATATTTAAATTTAAAAAATCCCATTGCTCTCTTGGTTGTTATTCTATCTCGCTTTGAAAAGCATTTCCTATCCACCATTCTTATTTAATTATCTAATTCATGTCATTTGAGATCAAAAGCACTCATAACTAATCTATTCTTGCATTTTATTCCGTGGAATATTCTATTATCTCTTAGCACGAAATTTAAGTCACGTAGAGTGTGTATATCGTCTTTTGAAACTGCTTTTCTGGTTTCATGATAGGAAATCAAGTGGTCTCGAATTTTCAGGAAAATGATATTGGTTTAGTGAAATGTTAAGGGAATTCAATGAAAGAGATATCTGCATGAGAATATGTATTTATGCATTCAGAATATGTATTTATGCATTATATTATTCAGCTCGTCCAATTCGTGTTATTGGAGTTATTAATATTAACTAATATTGTATCGAAATGTGATTTTGGTAATTCAATATATTAAAATTTTGGTTCATCATAGAACACCTAGTAAAAAACAAATTATGGGACAGACTATAAATTTGATAATTTTCTTATTCACTCAAATTATAATATAATTCAGAAGGGGCTGCCGGTGAAATGCCTTTTAAAATAAGACTTTTTTTGCGGGGGGGGGGGGGGGAGTTTTGTTATTTATTTTCAAATGCAAGTCGAAATAATTAAACAATCTTTTAGCAACAAATTCCACAATTTTTATTCAATCGTCAGTAAGCTCAGTACAACAAATTGTTTCGTAGCCTCCATCGCAGGACCTTTCTCATTGTGGTAGACTGTTGAACTTGGTAATTCCTGTTCTAAACAAACAAACGAGGGTTTAAATATGATAAATCGAATGTATAAATCTGGCAAATTATTTACTTTAAAAAAATTATCATATTATTATTATTCAATTTTAAAGTAAAACAAAAAGCTAAAGATTTTGTACATTGTTAAAAATTTTGACCTTTTTTCAACTAACTCTTTTTGCTGCGGTAGCTGCCAGCATAAGTTGATGAGATCTCGTGTAGGCACGAGATTTCAGCTTCTCATGTTTGCAGCTACTGCTGCACCAAAAGTTGACACAACCCAGCGTAATTTTTTTAACAGTGTAAGAAGCCATGTTTATTACAGTAATAAGAATTATTAAGACAAATTAAATGTTTAATGTTGTTTCACTTCACATTTGAAGTCGGTAGTTTAATTTCTAACTTTCACACAATTCCTATCAGTACAAAAATCAGCGTTATAGGAAAAACGGATTTAAAAGTATTGGAAGAGGTGTTGGTGGTTCGGTAGATGGCACAAACAAATGCCTATGTAGAAGCGCGGTTTTCTTTAATTGCAAGGCAACATTGGAAACAGGGAAAAAATTAGACTTTATTTGTCTGAAGCTTTTACACCGTCATTCCCCTCCCCCCTCAAATTGTAATATTTTAAAGAAAACTACATTTTAAAACATGCGGTTAAACGAATTTCAGATGTTATCACCACATGTGACATAGGGAATGTTAATTTTTAATTAATTTTTTTAATTGATTTATTTTTTTAACAGTTATATTAGAGCTTCCGCGCCTGATTTGACAAAAATTCCCAGCCAGATTTTTACGAATTTTTAATATTTCGTGTATTAAATTAATTTAATGTAATGATCTGAAATTTGATCTATCCGTTAATATTGTTAAAATATGTTCATTTAATATTCTTAAAATGTGTTTACTTAACATTTTTCAAAAGTTTCGGAATTTCCGACTTTTATAAAATATTTATTATTTTCCAATACTAAGGAAAAGTGACGTAATCATGATTTGTGTGTGTATGTGTGTGTGTGAGTGAACACGATAACTCCTAAACGGTACTTTCGATTGAACTCCTACATGCCGAATACGTTATAAACCACTGTTGAAAGAACTGTACAGATTTTTGTACAAATTAGCCGAAGAATTAGGTATGTGATCCATTTTTAAACCATTTTCAAACCATTTTTCAACCGATTGTATAGAGAAAATTACCAAGGAAATGTGACGCGGAGTACCAAGGAAGTGTAAGTGATAAATATTGCGGTAATGTAATCAAGTATTAGGATTGCAGAGATAACATCTGCCGTTTCAAAACAGGAGGTCCACCGCGCGCAGGGTGGTGCAAAATTTTAATTAGATTAACTATTGAAAACTAACGATTAAAAGTTTAATCATGACTAAAGATTGACGATAAAGTTCAATCGTCAATCTTTAGTCATGTTAAACTTTTAATCGTTAGTTTTCAATAGTTAATCTAATTAAAATTTTGCACCACCCTGGTCCACCGTTCGAATCCAACCGATTCCATTTATAAGTATTATATGAAGTATGCTATTACTGTCTATTATTCTATTTTGTACTCTATTTAAGTATTGTCTCTGTAAAATAATGTCAGTGTAATGTTAATTTTTCAAAATTAATTTCATCGAGGATTAGGAGATCTCTCACTGTTTCCGTCCTTGGCAGAGCCAGGCGAAGTTTTGGTCGGGGATCTTCGAGTTTTTTCCACTTGTTTCTATGGCTCTCAGTTCAATTTCCCTACCGGCAGGGATGAAATCTAAATCCTTTTCGGTAGGCCGTGCATATAACAAGAAAGAGGTGTGATACATAATATTGTGTGACAATGGGAATATTCAGCAAATACTCTTATTAATTATATAGATAATTTAATGTATCTAGGTTATTATATGCAGGAAATAATAAAACACTTAGAAATTATATACAGGAATTTAAAGGGAAAGGGGAATTAGAGCATCTTTACGGCCTAGCAATCATCATTCGAGCGCATTTGGGCCGTCTGTCCGAAGTTTTACGTCTTGCTCGCTTCGTGTCTCAAAATGCTCTGCCTCTTAGAGAACCCACTTCTCACATTCAGAATAATAGATTTTGCACGTCTTTCATTTCAATATGGGATAGGCATCTATGTCACACAATAAAATACTTACTCCGCTTGTCGTCATGACTTTAACCGTGAGAAAATGCTGTGTTGCTTGTTGCTAGACGATTATGGTGGAAACATTTAACCACACTCACACACACACACACACACACACACATATATATATATATATATATATATATATAATTCAAATATATATATAATGATAAATAGTGAGGGGCGGTGATAGTTAATTCTGTCTGTCCGTCTACTGATGAGTAACAGTTTTTCGCCTGTGTTGTTTTTATGTTCTAATTGTTATAAAAATGTTTTATATACACCTACTTTCATTAAATTTAAATATTTCATATTTAGAGGAATAATATATATATATGTATACATTCATCTTTCTTTTCTCTTTATACCAGTCTTAACTGTGTTGTTACTAAGGACTTTCACTCTTCTTCCGCCTTTATACCTATGTTTTATTGTTTTCAATTTTATTTTGTTCCAATATTGCTAAACGATATTACGCTTTCCAAACTAAAATATGACCTAAAACCTCACAAAACGTGGATTATCATCGTTTTTTCCTTGAACTTTTATATTATTTGCCTCTTATAATTCATAATGTATGAATTATTAATTAACAGTATTCCAGACATTAAGTATAATTTCATAAGTAAATAAAGATTATTGTTGTTTTTGCATTTGTTATTATTACAGTATAGTTATTATTAATGTAACTTACTAGAGAATCATGAAACGTATTTTGGAATAGATTGTTTAATAAATATGACTATCAAAGTAACGAGTTTCCATTTTCTTATATTACCGTTATTATTAATTTTATTTGTTACAAAGACATAAAATGAATTTTTGTGTAGTCAGTTATTAAATATGATTTTGTATGCAAGTAAAAAACATTTTATTTTTCTTTATCTAACTTCATCGTTATTAATTTTATTTATTAGATAATCATACAATGAATTTCTGAGTTGTCAAGTGCAAAGCATTTTATTTAATCACATATTATTGTTGTCATTAATTTCATTTTCGAAACAGACGTAAAGGAGATTTTTTGTGTAGTCTGCTGCTATTAACAAGACTTCAGGAATAAAAGAAAATATTAAAGCAATATTTAATTTCATCATATATTATCGATATTAATTTTATTTAGCAGAAAGTAATGTAACAAATTTCCGAGTAACCAATTTATTAGATACGATGAGATATGTAAATGAGAATCATAATATTTTATTTCAATAAATGTTATTGTAATGAATGATTTTCTTTGTAATAAATACATGAAATTGAATTTTTGAATAATCCGTTGTTAGATGTACACTACAAAAAAAAAAAAAAAAAAAAAAAAAAAAATTGTTTTACAGTATAATACTGGCAGCTGGGATGCCAGTATTATACTGTAAAATCAACAATTTTATTTTGCAGTGTAGCTCATATGTAAAATCAAGACCACGACATCTTCTTTCCTCATATTTCATCATTATTAATTCTGCTTGCAAAAAGTTCTGCTATTCATTTCTGATTAGTAGTTATTAAATATGATGTCATTATTAAATCAAGATCGGGATATTTTATTTCAACATATATTATAGACAGTAATTTTGTTTGAAAAATGTATCTAAAATGCATTTTTACGGAGTCAGTTATTAAATAGATTTCATATGTATAAAACCAAGGCCACGAAATTTTACTTGTTATCGCATTTTATAGTTATTGATTTTATATGAAACTCAAGAGAGCGATATTTTATTTTGTCATAGTATAACTATTAACAGGGGTGTAACGGGAGAAGTATACGGAGGTATATACCGTATACCTTCTGGATTTTTTTAAGAAGCTCCGTATACCGTCTAACTCTCAAATATAATTATAGCATTTCCTCCTGCCCATAGCGTATGCCCATTTGGTTTTTTTTCGACTACACCATTAATTATTAAATTTTACTTTACAGAAAGATATAAATGAATTTGTCACTAATCCATATATATATTTTAAATAATTTATATAAAGAAAATGGGCAAATGAAAAGTATCTTTACTTTTGATGATTACTCAATAATCCTTCAATTCCACATACCCAACAGAAAATTGCATTTCTCAATATGTGTATATTTTTAATTTTTTAAAGTGATTTGTCTAACTCCATGTTAAATTAAAAGAAATGCGCTTTACCTCGTATTCATAATTGTTTGTGTGCAACTGCACTGTTTAAAATTATTATAATGATATAAATAAAAAAAAATTAGACATGGCCGCAGCATAATTTTTTTTTATTTTTAAAAACATTGATTTTCGTTTCAGATAGTTAATGAATGCTTCACGTCATAAGATCGACTATAT
Source organism: Maratus michaelseni (assembly GCA_963931845.1). NCBI lineage: Eukaryota > Metazoa > Arthropoda > Arachnida > Araneae > Salticidae > Maratus > Maratus michaelseni. Next base: position 132,363,449 of record OZ007593.1, read on the forward strand.
TCTCTCTCCTGCGTGCTTTTGCTGAGAAATGGCTTAAATGAATTTTCTAATTACTGCCATGCGACGTGATTTCTGCGGTTATATCATGAAATTAAATTTATCTCTCGCAATAATTTCAGAAATTAGCTCTCTAAATGTATAATTTCATACCGCATCTTCCATACCGAATGAAATATTCAGCACGAAATCCGGACAAGTTATGCACATAAGCATGTTAGTAGATATTCCTGACATAAATTCTAAATTTGAATGTCAAATTTTGGATTAAGTTTTACTACATGGATAAGAGTTAAACAAGTCTAAATTTGAGCAGAAAATAGTGAGATTACACTGATTATAATTGGCAGAAATGTATCAATTATTTACATTTTTTATGGCTGTTGGTATAAAATTTTATTCGTGGACTAAGTGAAAAAAATATAAATAAATGAAATAGAAATGAGAAGGTTTATATTGGAAACGTCAAAGTTTGAAAAACTATTTAAAAACTATAACAAATTATATACTTCTTTGAATTGCTAAAAGGCGTAAAATAAAAAGATTATAAACAGTAAAATAAGTTTTATTAGGCTATTGACAAGTTGCAGCTCAATCTGATCCATTATAAAAACAAATAAGAATATTCTATAATTGTACGGTCTATGCAGTTATTTGAAACGCTATCACTTAATGTTTCTTCACGTACTTTTTAAAAATTACGCACGTTATTTTTTATTTTTTACTTGGATGTTTATTTCCATATTCGTAACCATGGAGTAACTCGAGCCACAATTTTGGTAATTTAAATGATGATGCATCGTTACATATTGTGTTGTTACGTGTTACAATTCTCTTATTTGTTTTGATAATGGCTCAGATTAAACTGAAACATGTCAACAGTCTAATAAAACTTATTTTACTGTTTATAATCTTTACGCCTTTTCGCAATTAAAAGAACTATTTAAAAACTATTAAAATTTTAATACCGATTTCAATACGTATGTCACGATTTACGCCAGGAAAGTAATTTAAAATTAATATATATATATATATATATATATATATATATATATCTTAATCATTCTTGCGCTGAATTAACATCCGCTAATAAGGCAGTTTTTAATTTTTCTAATAATTTATATATTTTCGTTCTATAATTTCTTTAAATTAAAATATAATTGATGAAGCGTAAAACATAAATATTAAACGGTTGAAAAGAACTCTAAATTAATTAAATTATATTAGATTTTCTATTTTCAATAATTAGAACTGCATTCCATTAAATGGCAGCGAGTATTCTTTTAACGTAGATGCGTACAGTGGGTGCCACTTTGTCACGTTCGCTCTTTGACAAATTTTTCTGAAGTATTATCTCCCCGATAATTATCTCGATTTGCTAAAGTAGTTAGGTAGTTCGAAATTTCGCTTGAGTAATTACTAACTTTCAAGGTCTTGCTCCAATTTGCGTCAGTTTTTCTGTTAAGAACTTGTTAAACAACATGTTTATTTTAATTCTCTGGTTCAAGATGAAAAGTTCTTTTAATTATGATGCATTAAATGTCGCTGATCAAAATTAATGTATTAATATAGATAGAAATATTTCAAATGTGAAACGACTTTATTTTAATTACCTATATTATTTTCCATTTTATTAATTAATACATAAAAATGTAGCAGAGTGCCTAGCTGCTCTTTTATAAGGGTTCTCTAGTGGGCGAGTGAGATTTTGTGATTTTTCGTGCAATCGTGTTCCCCTGCATTACTAACATTTGTACAAGAACGAGAAGTCTATTCTGTCCCTATTTTTAAGTTTCGCAAAATGCGTACATATCTCTGGAATCTGGTTGTCACGGTTATTTTGCAATGATATGCTGCTTAGATAACTGTGGTGGTGTAGTGGCTCTATACATGGTGAGGTGTTAGCTGGAATCAGCAGATTTGGAATGGATCCCGCCTAACGGTAAATAAGTTGCCTCCAGCGATCTACAATACGTGGAGTTATATATAGTGGAGTTCTGTTTTGAGTATAGTAGGATAATTTGCTGCCAAGCTGTGAGCGTTTGGTAAGAAGTTGATTTTCTTACTCAAAATAAAAGAAGTATTGAAACTCAAACTCACGGGGTCTATTTAGTTGTCAGCATTTAGTGGGGGGTTGTACCTTTTGGTGAAGTTAATTCTTTTAGAGTCAATGTGAAATTAAGTGCAGTATTCGCAGTTTAACGCTTGGAGAGGAGTCTGATTACGTTTTTACAGTTCAGTTGGTTGTTCAAATGCTCTTTCTCTCTTTAATAAACGGTTGTCATTATTAAACTGCTGTTGTTATTAAACTGTCTTCATGGCTTCATTAAACTTATCATTTTCAGGCAACATTTAGTATATAAAATGAGAACATGCTTCTCAACAAAATTAAGCAAAAGTCATCAAGTCATGTCATCATCGTAACACGAAATGATTGTGTATTTTGTGAAATATTTTTTGTTAGTTTTTACATGTAAATATCTCTATGTGCATATTAATTTTAATGCATTTTTATTTTCTTTTAGGTAAGTGGAAAACTATTGAATTTGTATCTATATACTTAAGCGATTTCTGGTATGTAAATTGTGATTTTAATTCCTAAATTATTTTGTGTTATAATTTTTAGTTTTTTAAGATAGTAAAAGTTATTGTGCTTTATTTATTTTTATTTTTTGCGGAATTTATTATTATTTTTTTAATTTACGATATTTAAAAAAAAAAATTGTTAGTTTTATAATTATAATTATACCTTTACCCTTTTACAGTTACATCATTGTTTATTTTAAAATGTGGCTATGTGTGAGTTTTTAATTATAGATTAATTTAAACTTATTAATAAAACTTATAAGTTCATTAAAACAAAACAGTTTAAACTGCAACAGAATGCCTCAATTGAGCAACTGAAAGCTTTATCGTGAACTATTTGCTTTGATTACAACATCACCGTTTAGCTTTATAATTAAGGGGGATATCTTGAGTAATTAATAGAAATCTCTCTAGAAATTCTGTTTATTGTATCAAATCAAATACCTCTAAGTGTAAACAGACATGCACAAACAATGATGCAAACAATCGTGCCAATTTATATGCAGATGCATTAAGTAAAATTAGCTTTGATCTCTACACAACAAGGAATAATTGACTATAGCAATAAAACAATATATAAATAAATTTAATTGAATTCTGATAAATCTTATTTGATTCCCATCAATTTTAACTACATTTAGGTGCATCTCGTGAAAGAAAATTTAAAAATATGCCGCAGTATTTATATATTAAGTTATGCCAAATTTATAAGCGAATAAACAAAGCATTTATAAGCATTTTAAATATATTTAAACAAAGCAACATGCAAGGTATGCATAAATTATTAAACGGATATTCCTTACCTCATAACATTTGATTTAAGAACATAACGAAAAATATTATTACATATTCATAAAGTACAATGAAAAAGTTTTTTTAATAACACAAACAAAGTTACACATGCGTAAAGTTGCGACTCAAAACGATATTAATCAAATAACGATTATAATCAAATAATAATTCATATTAAAATTTTATCTAATTTATCAAAAAGGGATGGTGGAAGCTATCAAACTTTGTCTTCAAAATTCATTAATAAATTTTTGATAAATTTGATACAATTTTAATTGTTTTTTTATTATAATCGTTATTTGATTAATAACGTTTTGAGTCGCAACTTTACGCAGATGTAACTTTGATTGTGTTAAACAAAAACTGTTTTTGAGTTGCACTTTACAAATATGTAATAATATTTTTCGTCACGTTCTTAAAACAAAAGTTATGAGATAAGGGAACCCCGACAATAGTTTATGGACACCTTACCTTGTATATCTAACGCAAAATCGAATGGCTCAATTGAATAACTCTCATAGCTTGTCAAGTGTTATTTGCTCTGATTAAAAGCTCGTTATTTAGCTTTATGATTAAAGAGATCATCTTAAATAATTAATCGAAAACAGTTTAGAGATTCAATCTATGGTATCAAACACCATGGAATGTAAGCAGACGCTTACAAACAATGATTTCGCTCAAACATATACATTACGATGAAGATAGTAGTGGACTTAGCAGTGCTTTTAAAGCTGTATAAGGTCTTAATTTTGAAATCTGATTTTGTGTTCGTGTCAGGGTGTATGCACGAAAAAAGGATCATGCTTAAAAGATAAATTATTTAATCTGGAATTAAAAGATAAAAGGAAGCTTTATTTTATATTTTTTTAGGTTGTGGATAATATTTCCTGCAATTTAAAAATAAGGAAGATTGCTATACTGTAATGTGATCCATTCAATTTCAAAAAACAAAAGTTAAATAAAATAGATATTAGTTAAATCTAAAAGATTGGTAACTCTATTTTATACCGTATTTTTCATCCTGTTTGGAGCTGCTTTTATTGCTGAACTTGTGAAGGGATCGACAAATTAAGTAACCGGGAAAACCAGATTATAAGTTCTTTCTAATGACAGATACTTCCATTTTTTAATATGACTGGTAATTATAAAGCAAAAACTTTTCTATAGCAGTCAAAACCTGCAAATATTAACTACACATGCAACACCCTCAGCAGGTTAACACATACAAAAGATCCAACCTAATGCCTCAATTAAGCAACTCACAAAGCTTGCAATGAACTATTTGCTTTCACTAAAACTTCTTTAATTAGATTTATTATTAAAGACACTATCTTAATCAATTAATTGAAATTTCTTTAGAGATTCTACCTAAGGAATCAAACACTACTAATTGTAAATAGAAATATATAAACGATTTCGTCACACATATGTGCTATGACTGAAGATAATACAGCAATGGCTTTAAAGACATATAATTGTTTATTTTGAAGTGTGTTTTTGTTTATACTCTAAATTAATGCACTTAATACGATTTAGAGGAATTAAGATTTTGGAAAATTCTTCCTTAGTCACGATTACTTTAATTTGCCAGAAATGTAATTCTCACAGCCATTGTATACTTGTATTGTGGGATACGTAATTACGTATATATATATATATTATATCGATGCAAGTATGTAAGATATAATGCAAGTAATGTAAATAATGTATTAAGTATGGAGAGGATTCAGCATGAACGTAAATTAAAAAGTGTGCATTAATCTTAATTACTCTGGCGCGAATATGAAATTTGCCAATACGTCAGTTTTTATTACTATTATTAATATATTCACTTAATTTTATTAAAAGTAAAATTACATAAGTTTTTTCAATAAAGCAACACAAGCATTTCAGTATATTGTATGGCTATCACGGCTACATGCATTTAAAAAGTAAGAAATATCTTTATAACAAGGGTTAAGGGATGTGAGTAGATGGAAAAGGGGGGTTTCACCCCATGAGGCGGCGTTGCGGCGGGTCATGAGGCGGTGCTGTGGTGCGGCGGCGGTGCTAAATTGTTGTAAAAGACTACGATGATAAAATTCAAACTTAAAATCGAGGGTGGGGCGAAAGGGTGTGCTATAGAAGAGGGGGTTTTAGGAGGGGGCAGCATGTTATAGTAGGGGGGGTATTTTTTTAAGGGGGGGCTTAATTTTAAAAAATTTAAAATTGTCTTATATTACGAGGTATCGGCTACGGTAGAGTACGACTACTATCCCCTTGCCCCCCCCCCTAACCCATGCCCCCCCCCCCCAATTTTTTTTTTTTTTAATTTTAGGAGAGATAAAGTTTAAAGTGGTGTCGCCCTCTATCGGTAAGTATGAAAATTATGGAATTTAAAATGACTGCTTCTAAATTTTAAGTTACAGCATAGTATAAAATAAAATATTCTAAAGTATCTAACCATACTGCTTACAATGGAAATTTAAGTTATAGCATGGTGTAAAATAAAGTAACTTACCACTGCTTACAAGGGAAATATATAGTTATAGCATAGCACTTAATAAATAATTTTAAAATGTGTTACCATAGTGCTCGCAAAGGAATATGAAATAGAAATGTAAGTTCTATCATAATTTTAAAGTTTCTTAGCAAACTGCTTACAATGGAAATATATAGTTATAGAATAGCACTTAATAAATAATTTTAAAGTTTCTTACCAAACTGCTTACAATGGAAATATATAGTTATAGAATAGCACTTAATAAATAATTTTAAAGTATCTTACCAAACTGCTTACAATGGAATCTGTAAAAGAATTTTGTTATAGCATAGCACTTAATAAATAATTTAAAAATGTGTTACCATAGTGCTCGCAAACGAATATGAAATAGAAATTTAAGTTCTAACATAACGCTAAATAAATAATTTTAAAGTTTCTTAGCAAACTGCTTACAATGAAAATATTTAGTTAAAGCATAGCACTTAATAAAATATTTTAAAGTTTCTTACCAAACTGCTTACAATGGAAATATTTAGTTATAGCGTAGCACTTAACAAAAATTTTAAAGTGACACATGTAAATAATTATAGTTATAAACCGACATATAGGCAGATAGGCAGGCACACAGACAAGCAGGCAGGCAGGTAGGCAGACAGACAGACACACAGTGAACTATTTGTTACGTACACAAGCATGCATATACGAAGTGAACTAATTGTAATAAAATAGAAGACGTGCATACGCTTTAAAACATTTTTTTTCCTTCACAGAAATTAAGAAAATATTAAATTTCGACTACAACTTTCACTTTGAAATAGCGTACTCCCTTGTTAAAAATTATTAGCTTTTAACAAACATGTAAATGAAGCGGGGTTCGAACCTCGAACTTGACAAAATGATCTCATGATGTGTTGATTTGCAGTAGGTTTAAACGAACACACCATGAGACCATGTTTATTAGACGCGATTTAAGATATATAAGAAAAGGTGTCACGTGACTGAACATATTGGATTATTACTATACAGTACTAATGATATTATAAATTTTGTAAAATAATTTAAGCTTGACGATAAACTTTAATGTTTAAACTTACAAACACATTGGAATGTATTTATAACATATAAAATAACCTTATAAAAGGTTGGTTGGTTTGTTGGTTTTATAAACTTGCAAAGCAAAGCGTATCTTACCAATTTGCATACAAGAGATTTTGTAACATAAATTATATAATACAGCAAATTTTAACTTACCAAGTGGGGTTTAAGGATACTGTAATAGAATTTTTAATTGTATATTTTAAAAAGGAAAGTTTAACTTACCATTATGTTTATGCTCGGATTCGAACTGTCAACCTTTTGGCTAGCTTTCCAATGCGCTCCCAATTACGCTACGATAGCTCCGTACAATTAATATAAATAATGAAACCTAACACAATGTTACTTTTTTTCCTAAGATTTTCAAGTTAATAAAACAGGATATGACGACATTTATAGAATAACATCCTGTTTTACAACGATAAGAATAGCAATATAAGAAGCTTGTACACCATAATGAATTTACTGTTTAAAGTTTTGACTTAAACGATTATTCTTCTAATTACTTAAAACCTTGCTGTATATTTGCTTGATCACCTATCTGTTTACCCTGCTTTTTGGATACTTCTAAACCTGAAAATGACTACTTCGCTTAACACATCTTACTATGAAATTTCAGAAATCAGCGAATTTAGTAGAATATTTCAGTATTTTGACGTTTTTACCCCATACCATTGGGACTTAGGGGAGGATACGATTGTCGAAGTGCAAATGAATAAGGACTGTGAGTTAAACGTTCACATTCAAAAATATAAAGAATTTGAGAATAGTGGTAAAATGTACCCTACAAATGAAGGAATTACAATATCGTGCGCAACCTTTGATAAATTTGAAACGAGAATGACAAAATTTAATTTTGACTCTGCAGAAAAAGAAACATTCGTATCTAACAACGATTTACTAACGATTTATGTGGATAAGGAATCATGCATACTGCAAAAACTATTGAAACCTGATTGTTTACTACTTACAAAAGAACAATTTCTCAAACTAGAGAAAAACTGTATTGAAATTAGCGAATGTCTTATTCAAACTTTTTTAACAAAACTTTTACCTGTTTATGTTTTAAAAAACGTAAAAATATGTAAATGTTCTCACTTTACAGAGGAAGAGGCGATGGACTATTTTTTAGAATGCTTCGATCATGAATTAGAGAGATCAGTATATCGCACGTTTGACTGTTATTTATGTTCAATCGGCCAACCAGTAGAAATGGATCATGAATGTATGAGATATAATTTAAGAAAACAGTTTAACTGGTGCGCAGAGAGTGCTTTGTTAAATTTCAACATTAAGGAATTTGTGAAAAACCTGCTAGAGAAATGTACATGTAATTATACTTATTTATTTTTTGAATCTATGAATGTAGACTTTTATAATAAGCATTTGAGCAATGTATTTATAAATTAACGTAGAAATGTTTTATATTTAATAAATATTTGTTTAGTTTTTCATCATGTGTTTGTTTTTTATTTATGTATAAGGAATAAATAAGTTTAGTTTTCGGAAAGTTTTACAATTTTTATTCAGAAAATGTAGAAACTTGTTTTATTTTTCTACAAAAATTAAGGATTTTATACTATTTCATTAAACATGTGTACCATTATTATAATATAACTTACATATTGTATACAAAATACTACCCTTTACTTGATAAATTATTTAAGATTTTAAACCAAAACTGAGCGAATATTATAAAGATTATCGAGTTTGAAAATAGATCTGTTGTCTACCAGAGCAAAAACAGGAAACTACTTATTTGCGGATAACATCCCTGTTTTCTTACTGATAACGATACTTCTTGTATAGTTTAAGGTATAAAAATTATTTCATTTACTTAATTACCATATAATGAACGAGTATATTCACACATTTAAATTTGCATTTTAAGCCACGATGAATACATAATAAAACATTACTTGTATACTTTTACATAAAAATTGAAAATACATTTATACTTAACGAAATCACCCACTGTATAATAAAAGATACTTTGCTAAATTACTTATGTTTAACATACAGACTAATTTCTGTATACGATATATATCACGTGACGCTATTTTTAATTATTTTAAGCATGCGCGCCCTCTACAATTAAATAAATATTCATGAAAAGTTTTATTTGAAATAATATTCATACTGTTTCTGTGCCGTTAAGACGTTCTAATTTTTTCTCCGTTTAAGTGATCTGCGATTTTAATTGATTTAAATTAAATAAGTACAATGCAAGACATGGTGTTAGACGAACCAACCAAGATAAGAAAAGCCTTGACATCGGAGTTTCAGGAGCAAATAGATAGTACTATTTTAATGAAACCTGTTTTGAATAAGGAACCGATCGCCTCTTCATCAGATCAAGTCGATCAAAAGTTTCCTTTTACATGTGATACGTGTAAAAAAGTATTTACTAAAAAATATATGTTATTAAGACATATGAACTTACATTTAGGAAAAAAACCCTCTAAGTGTGATAATCTGTTTACTACAAAGAGTGCTTTACGGGATGATATGCTAAATCATCCAAAGTCATCTGCCACATATAAGTGTGAGAAATGCAGTAAGACTTTCTCACGAAAAAATGTGTTAGTTAGACACATGAAATTTCACTTAGAAAAGAAACCTTTTAATTGTAAAATGTGTTCGAAATCATTTGTGCAGAAAAGCGACTTACAAAAGCATAACTTAGTACATTCTAAACAAGGCGTTATGCATAAATGTAATGATTGTGATAAAAAGTTTTTACGGGAAAAAAATTTAATAAATCATACTATGATTCATAACACCCCTCAGCAAAAGCAAAGGAATATTGAACCGTTTACCAGACACTATAAATGTGTCGATTGTTCTGAAATATTTAATCACAGATTTGACTTAGTGAAGCATAGAAAAATTCATCTCTCGCCCAAAGAACATATATCTGAACAGCGTACTGAACTTTTAAACCATTTGCAGAATTTATTACTACGTATAGACACTTTACAAAATGCTATAAAAAATGAAACTATTCCTTTTTGAAATATTGACTTTACCAATTTATTTGAACTATACAACTTCTTGTATATACTAATGTATGTGTTTAAATAATCAAATAAATAATAGATAAGTGAAAAAGCTTTTGTGTTTTATTTTTCAATATGATTATATTATATCACTATAATGCGAATGAATGGACTTGTAAATTTAAACCCTATGTATAAAAATAAATTTCTTGCACTTTTACAAGAAGTAAAAATTTAATACAAATATATTTCAGATTTTTTAAATATATTATTGATTCACATATGATAGTTAAATTAATATGCTATTAAACATATAATTTTGTATAATCTATATTATTAATTTTCTTTAACACATATTACTTTTTTACAATAAATCGATTTAACTAATTATACATTTGTGTAATTAAACAAACTTATTTTACTAAATATACGTATCGATAATTAATTTATATTATTTACATACACATGATTATACTTTTTATCGTACGCGATTAACTATTTATACATTTAATAAGCGTTGCCATACCCGCTTTTATAAATAATTAGATATTATAAAGCATACGGATTTCACATAAACAAGCAATATTCATTAAATGAACAATTTGAATCTTTAAGCTATAACGTCATATTTACTTTTAAACTTGCTTTTAACTGTAACCATCACTCTTTTTTAACATATGTTAGTAACTGTTTAGATATAATATAATCAGTTTACTGTTGACTTTTGTCGTGACTGAACCTTTTACTGTTTGTTACTTAAAAATGGCTTGTGAATTAGATGGGATTAAACGGTCGTGTGAAGAAATGGCTTCTTCAACAAAGTTTCAACGTTTAGATAAACCTATGGAAAATTCTGATTTTTATAAAAATGAATTTTTACCCAAATCTAATATACAGGAGAACTATGAAACACTATCACCTACCATGGACTTGTATGCAGCAGAGACTAAGATTACCAAGGATTCTACAACCCCAATATTTACTAACTGTGATAATCACGAAACGTCTTTCCCCGACACCTGTTGTGAGTCTACCTCTGCTAAAAGCTTTTTGGATACAATGTTTAAGGATCCAGATTTTAAAAATTTGGAAACATATCTTACCTCACAGCCTATAAGTGGTTTAATTTCTTCAAATGAACCATCAACTAGCATTACACATAGTAGTGAACAATTATATAACATACCCCCTCCCATCGCATGTGTGAATAACATTTCCAAAACCAAACATGGTAAATCTCGCATTTTTGTCATGTTTCGGATTAAACTTGCTGATTTTATATTTTTAACTTTAAAACGACATTATAAACAGTTTTATGTACATATTGAAGAGATCAAACACAATGTATTTACAAATGAAGAAATTTCATCAACAAATAGAATTTTTATGGATATTTCAACATGGTATGAATTCCAATATAAAATTTTTGGATTTAATTTAAAATATAAAAGTTCATCGTTTATTGCGAACAATACAGTATTAGTGTTAAATTATAATAATTCTATTATGCAAATAAAAAATTTAAAGAATTATACACATTGTGTTTTAAACGATTTTCAGTTAGAAAATTTAAAAGAAAAAGCTATTGATTTTAATAGCAATCTTATTAAACACTTGTATACAGTTCATCTACCGCAGTTAATTAAGCAAAAATGCACACTCGTTAATTTACCTTCTGAAATCGAGCGTGTTTTACTAACGAAACTTATCTCTTCTATTGAGGATAACGTACTGACAATATTAAATCAAATTTATGAATGTGTAGGATGTATATTTAGACACCAATCCCAAAGTCTACATTCATGTTTCACCCTTAATAAACGTGAAAGATTTAATCACTTAGGGGATATGATTTTAATGCTTGTAAATTTTGATCATGTTATTTCAAGGTTTTTAAACGGAGTTGAATGTATCAGTGAAAACTTTTTACGTAACATTAATGTGGAATTTATTCGAAATGTATTATTTAAGTCCTGAAAATAAAATATTTTGCTTTAAATCTGTGTGTTTATTTAAACAAAATGTGTGTGTTTATTAATATTGTTTAACTTGCAATTTAAGATTAATAATTTCTCTTATATGTTTATAACAGAAACATGATAACATAGTATGTATACTAAATGTTAGTAACATACTACACATGTTAGTAAATGTATTTTTGAACTATTATAAAAGTTTTTAAAATTTTACAAGATAGCAAAATTATTTTTCAGTTAAAAAAGTTTTATAAATTTACAATTTTAAATTTAAAACTTAATAAAAGTATTTCATACTTTATCAATGTTGATTCGTCTTGTATGTTAATATTATATAATGGTAACATACTATATAGTTGTTATGTTACTACATGTACTTATAAAAACAATTTAAACATGTTATATTATTGTAAAAGTTTTTTAAAAAATTACAAAGTAACTTAATTAAATTAAAAAATTATAAGCAAACAAAATAATAATTTTTTTTAATTAAAATAAATTAACAAAAATGAAAAGTTATCAAAATTAATTTATAAATGTTTTAAAATACTTAATTTAAATAAATTGTGTCTATGAATACATACATATATATATATATATATATATATATATATATATATATATATATATATGTGTGTGTGTGTGTGTGTGTGTGTGTGTACCTATATACATGTGGAACTTTAGTTAAGTGATAGAAATTCTCAAACTTTGTCATTAGAAACCCTATATTCTGATAATTAATAACAATTAGCTTTAATTTAAAGAAATAGATTAATTTATACTTACAAATATAGCCCACTTATAATAGCACGTCCATCTTACTTAGTTACTTCAAACATTATGCTTGTTACTATCCTAGTAACAGGATGTTTTTGTCGTACCACGTAATTTCCTTTAAAGTCACGTGATCATGAAGATAACAGTTAAACACAACGTGTTTGACATTTTCACTTCTGCTATAGAAGAGGCTTGTTTGGTAAGTTATAATGTCCTGCATTCTTTATTTTACACTTTATTTTACAATTTATTAAGAAGATCTAATTTAAATAACGTTTATATTGCAAACGTAAGGTAAAAGCACTAAATTATTGTTTTAAAAGCCTTTTATTTTGTAATTCTATCGACAATAAGATGATGTAATACATTTAAAATCTTACTATTGGGTTTTATTTTAGCATAAACGATATTTATTCAACTGGCTATTGCTTTTAGAAGTAACTTAATTTTCTTACACAAGCGGAAAATAATATTTCTTCATTAATATATCATGTTTACAAAATTTTTAAGATATATATAATATAACTTGTAAATACATAGTATATTTATATACCAAATCCATAAGTATACATATATACTTAAATAACATGTAAGTATACATATACTTATAGATACTTATAGTATAAAAATATACTATGTATTTACAAGTTATATTATATATAACTTAAAAATTTTGTAAACATGATATATTAATGAAGAAATATTATTTTCCGCTTGTGTAAGAAAATTAAGTTACTTCTAAAAGCAATAGCCAGTTGAATAAATATCGTTTATGCTAAAATAAAACCCAATAGTAAAATTTTAAATGTATTACATCATCTTATTGTCGATAGAATTACAAAATAAAAGGCTTTTAAAACAATAATTTAGTGCTTTTACCTTACGTTTGCAATATAAACGTTATTTAAATTAGATCTTCTTAATAAATTGTAAAATAAAGTGTAAAATAAAGAATGCAGGACATTATAACTTACCAAACAAGCCTCTTCTATAGCAGAAGTGAAAATGTCAAACACGTTGTGTTTAACTGTTATCTTCATGATCACGTGACTTTAAAGGAAATCACGTGGTACGACAAAAACATCCTGTTACTAGGATAGTAACAAGCATAATGTTTGAAGTAACTAAGTAAGATGGACGTGCTATTATAAGTGGGCTATATTTGTAAGTATAAATTAATCTATTTCTTTAAATTAAAGCTAATTGTTATTAATTATCAGAATATAGGGTTTCTAATGACAAAGTTTGAGAATTTCTATCACTTAACTAAAGTTCCACATGTATATAGGTACACACACACACACACATATATATATATATATATATATATATATATATATATATATATATATATATATATATATGTATGTATTCATAGACACAATTTATTTAAATTAAGTATTTTAAAACATTTATAAATTAATTTTGATAACTTTTCATTTTTGTTAATTTATTTTAATTAAAAAAAATTATTATTTTGTTTACTTATAATTTTTTAATTTAATTAAGTTACTTTGTAATTTTTTAAAAAACTTTTACAATAATATAACATGTTTAAATTGTTTTTATAAGTACATGTAGTAACATAACAACTATATAGTATGTTACCATTATATAATATTAACATACAAGACGAATCAACATTGATAAAGTATGAAATACTTTTATTAAGTTTTAAATTTAAAATTGTAAATTTATAAAACTTTTTTAACTGAAAAATAATTTTGCTATCTTGTAAAATTTTAAAAACTTTTATAATAGTTCAAAAATACATTTACTAACATGTGTAGTATGTTACTAGCATTTAGTATACATACTATGTTATCATGTTTCTGTTATAAACATATAAGAGAAATTATTAATCTTAAATTGCAAGTTAAACAATATTAATAAACACACACATTTTGTTTAAATAAACACACAGATTTAAAGCAAAATATTTTATTTTCAGGACTTAAATAATACATTTCGAATAAATTCCACATTAATGTTACGTAAAAAGTTTTCACTGATACATTCAACTCCGTTTAAAAACCTTGAAATAACATAATCAAAATTTACAAGCATTAAAATCATATCCCCTAAGTGATTAAATCTTTCACGTTTATTAAGGGTGAAACATGAATGTAGACTTTGGGATTGGTGTCTAAATATACATCCTACACATTCATAAATTTGATTTAATATTGTCAGTACGTTATCCTCAATAGAAGAGATAAGTTTCGTTAGTAAAACACGCTCGATTTCAGAAGGTAAATTAACGAGTGTGCATTTTTGCTTAATTGACTGCGGTAGATGAACTGTATACAAGTGTTTAATAAGATTGCTATTAAAATCAATAGCTTTTTCTTTTAAATTTTCTAACTGAAAATCGTTTAAAACACAATGTGTATAATTCTTTAAATTTTTTATTTGCATAATAGAATTATTATAATTTAACACTAATACTGTATTGTTAGCAATAAACGATGAACTTTTATATTTTAAATTAAATCCAAAAATTTTATATTGGAATTCATACCATGTTGAAATATTCATAAAAATTCTATTTGTTGATGAAATTTCTTCATTTGTAAATACATTGTGTTTGATCTCTTCAATATGTACATAAAACTGTTTATAATGTCGTTTTAAAGTTAAAAATATAAAATCAGCAAGTTTAATCCGAAACATGACAAAAATGCGAGATTTACCATGTTTGGTTTTGGAAATGTTATTCACACATGCGATGGGAGGGGGTATGTTATATAATTGTTCACTACTATGTGTAATGCTAGTTGATGGTTCATTTGAAGAAATTAAACCACTTATAGGCTGTGAGGTAAGATATGTTTCCAAATTTTTAAAATCTAGATCCTTAAACATTGTATCCAAAAAGCTTTTAGCAGAGGTAGACTCACAACAGGTGTCGGGGAAAGACGTTTCGTCATTATCACAGTTAGTAAATATTGGGGTTGTAGAATCCTTGGTAATCTTAGTCTCTGCTGCATACAAGTCCATGGTAGGTGATAGTGTTTCATAGTTCTCCTGTATATTAGATTTGGGTAAAAATTCATTTTTATAAAAATCAGAATTTTCCATAGGTTTATCTAAACGTTGAAACTTTGTTGAAGAAGCCATTTCTTCACACGACCGTTTAATCCCATCTAATTCACAAGCCATTTTTAAGTAACAAACAGTAAAAGGTTCAGTCACGACAAAAGTCAACAGTAAACTGATTATATTATATCTAAACAGTTACTAACATATGTTAAAAAAGAGTGATGGTTACAGTTAAAAGCAAGTTTAAAAGTAAATATGACGTTATAGCTTAAAGATTCAAATTGTTCATTTAATGAATATTGCTTGTTTATGTGAAATCCGTATGCTTTATAATATCTAATTATTTATAAAAGCGGGTATGGCAACGCTTATTAAATGTATAAATAGTTAATCGCGTACGATAAAAAGTATAATCATGTGTATGTAAATAATATAAATTAATTATCGATACGTATATTTAGTAAAATAAGTTTGTTTAATTACACAAATGTATAATTAGTTAAATCGATTTATTGTAAAAAAGTAATATGTGTTAAAGAAAATTAATAATATAGATTATACAAAATTATATGTTTAATAGCATATTAATTTAACTATCATATGTGAATCAATAATATATTTAAAAAATCTGAAATATATTTGTATTAAATTTTTACTTCTTGTAAAAGTGCAAGAAATTTATTTTTATACATAGGGTTTAAATTTACAAGTCCATTCATTCGCATTATAGTGATATAATATAATCATATTGAAAAATAAAACACAAAAGCTTTTTCACTTATCTATTATTTATTTGATTATTTAAACACATACATTAGTATATACAAGAAGTTGTATAGTTCAAATAAATTGGTAAAGTCAATATTTCAAAAAGGAATAGTTTCATTTTTTATAGCATTTTGTAAAGTGTCTATACGTAGTAATAAATTCTGCAAATGGTTTAAAAGTTCAGTACGCTGTTCAGATATATGTTCTTTGGGCGAGAGATGAATTTTTCTATGCTTCACTAAGTCAAATCTGTGATTAAATATTTCAGAACAATCGACACATTTATAGTGTCTGGTAAACGGTTCAATATTCCTTTGCTTTTGCTGAGGGGTGTTATGAATCATAGTATGATTTATTAAATTTTTTTCCCGTAAAAACTTTTTATCACAATCATTACATTTATGCATAACGCCTTGTTTAGAATGTACTAAGTTATGCTTTTGTAAGTCGCTTTTCTGCACAAATGATTTCGAACACATTTTACAATTAAAAGGTTTCTTTTCTAAGTGAAATTTCATGTGTCTAACTAACACATTTTTTCGTGAGAAAGTCTTACTGCATTTCTCACACTTATATGTGGCAGATGACTTTGGATGATTTAGCATATCATCCCGTAAAGCACTCTTTGTAGTAAACAGATTATCACACTTAGAGGGTTTTTTTCCTAAATGTAAGTTCATATGTCTTAATAACATATATTTTTTAGTAAATACTTTTTTACACGTATCACATGTAAAAGGAAACTTTTGATCGACTTGATCTGATGAAGAGGCGATCGGTTCCTTATTCAAAACAGGTTTCATTAAAATAGTACTATCTATTTGCTCCTGAAACTCCGATGTCAAGGCTTTTCTTATCTTGGTTGGTTCGTCTAACACCATGTCTTGCATTGTACTTATTTAATTTAAATCAATTAAAATCGCAGATCACTTAAACGGAGAAAAAATTAGAACGTCTTAACGGCACAGAAACAGTATGAATATTATTTCAAATAAAACTTTTCATGAATATTTATTTAATTGTAGAGGGCGCGCATGCTTAAAATAATTAAAAATAGCGTCACGTGATATATATCGTATACAGAAATTAGTCTGTATGTTAAACATAAGTAATTTAGCAAAGTATCTTTTATTATACAGTGGGTGATTTCGTTAAGTATAAATGTATTTTCAATTTTTATGTAAAAGTATACAAGTAATGTTTTATTATGTATTCATCGTGGCTTAAAATGCAAATTTAAATGTGTGAATATACTCGTTCATTATATGGTAATTAAGTAAATGAAATAATTTTTATACCTTAAACTATACAAGAAGTATCGTTATCAGTAAGAAAACAGGGATGTTATCCGCAAATAAGTAGTTTCCTGTTTTTGCTCTGGTAGACAACAGATCTATTTTCAAACTCGATAATCTTTATAATATTCGCTCAGTTTTGGTTTAAAATCTTAAATAATTTATCAAGTAAAGGGTAGTATTTTGTATACAATATGTAAGTTATATTATAATAATGGTACACATGTTTAATGAAATAGTATAAAATCCTTAATTTTTGTAGAAAAATAAAACAAGTTTCTACATTTTCTGAATAAAAATTGTAAAACTTTCCGAAAACTAAACTTATTTATTCCTTATACATAAATAAAAAACAAACACATGATGAAAAACTAAACAAATATTTATTAAATATAAAACATTTCTACGTTAATTTATAAATACATTGCTCAAATGCTTATTATAAAAGTCTACATTCATAGATTCAAAAAATAAATAAGTATAATTACATGTACATTTCTCTAGCAGGTTTTTCACAAATTCCTTAATGTTGAAATTTAACAAAGCACTCTCTGCGCACCAGTTAAACTGTTTTCTTAAATTATATCTCATACATTCATGATCCATTTCTACTGGTTGGCCGATTGAACATAAATAACAGTCAAACGTGCGATATACTGATCTCTCTAATTCATGATCGAAGCATTCTAAAAAATAGTCCATCGCCTCTTCCTCTGTAAAGTGAGAACATTTACATATTTTTACGTTTTTTAAAACATAAACAGGTAAAAGTTTTGTTAAAAAAGTTTGAATAAGACATTCGCTAATTTCAATACAGTTTTTCTCTAGTTTGAGAAATTGTTCTTTTGTAAGTAGTAAACAATCAGGTTTCAATAGTTTTTGCAGTATGCATGATTCCTTATCCACATAAATCGTTAGTAAATCGTTGTTAGATACGAATGTTTCTTTTTCTGCAGAGTCAAAATTAAATTTTGTCATTCTCGTTTCAAATTTATCAAAGGTTGCGCACGATATTGTAATTCCTTCATTTGTAGGGTACATTTTACCACTATTCTCAAATTCTTTATATTTTTGAATGTGAACGTTTAACTCACAGTCCTTATTCATTTGCACTTCGACAATCGTATCCTCCCCTAAGTCCCAATGGTATGGGGTAAAAACGTCAAAATACTGAAATATTCTACTAAATTCGCTGATTTCTGAAATTTCATAGTAAGATGTGTTAAGCGAAGTAGTCATTTTCAGGTTTAGAAGTATCCAAAAAGCAGGGTAAACAGATAGGTGATCAAGCAAATATACAGCAAGGTTTTAAGTAATTAGAAGAATAATCGTTTAAGTCAAAACTTTAAACAGTAAATTCATTATGGTGTACAAGCTTCTTATATTGCTATTCTTATCGTTGTAAAACAGGATGTTATTCTATAAATGTCGTCATATCCTGTTTTATTAACTTGAAAATCTTAGGAAAAAAAGTAACATTGTGTTAGGTTTCATTATTTATATTAATTGTACGGAGCTATCGTAGCGTAATTGGGAGCGCATTGGAAAGCTAGCCAAAAGGTTGACAGTTCGAATCCGAGCATAAACATAATGGTAAGTTAAACTTTCTTTTTTAAAGTATACAATTAAAAATTCTATTACAGTATCCTTAAACCCCACTTGGTAAGTTAAAATTTGCTGTATTATATAATTTATGTTACAAAATCTCTTGTATGCAAATTGGTAAGATACGCTTTGCTTTGCAAGTTTATAAAACCAACAAACCAACCAACCTTTTATAAGGTTATTTTATATGTTATAAATACATTCCAATGTGTTTGTAAGTTTAAACATTAAAGTTTATCGTAAAGCTTAAATTATTTTACAAAATTTATAATATCATTAGTACTGTATAGTAATAATCCAATATGTTCAGTCACGTGACACCTTTTCTTATATATCTTAAATCGCGTCTAATAAACATGGTCTCATGGTGTGTTCGTTTAAACCTACTTCAAATCAACACATCATGAGATCATTTTGTCAAGTTCGAGGTTCGAACCCCGCTTCATTTACATGTTTGTTAAAAGCTAATAATTTTTAACAAGGGAGTACGCTTATTTCAAAGTGAAAGTTGTAGTCGAAATTTAATATTTTCTTAATTTCTGTGAAGGAAAAAAAATGTTTTAAAACGTATGCACGTCTTCTATTTTATTACAATTAGTTCACTTCGTATATGCATGCTTGTGTACGTAACAAATAGTTCACTGTGTGTCTGTCTGTCTGCCTACCTGCCTGCCTGCTTGTCTGTGTGCCTGCCTATCTGCCTATACGTCGGTTTATAACTATAATTATTTACATGTGTCACTTTAAAATTTTTGTTAAGTGCTACGCTATAACTAAATATTTCCATTGTAAGCAGTTTGGTAAGAAACTTTAAAATATTTTATTAAGTGCTATGCTTTAACTAAATATTTTCATTGTAAGCAGTTTGCTAAGAAACTTTAAAATTATTTATTTAGCGTTATGTTAGAACTTAAATTTCTATTTCATATTCCTTTGCGAGCACTATGGTAACACATTTTTAAATTATTTATTAAGTGCTATGCTATAACAAAATTCTTTTACAGATTCCATTGTAAGCAGTTTGGTAAGATACTTTAAAATTATTTATTAAGTGCTATTCTATAACTATATATTTCCATTGTAAGCAGTTTGGTAAGAAACTTTAAAATTATTTATTAAGTGCTATTCTATAACTATATATTTCCATTGTAAGCAGTTTGCTAAGAAACTTTAAAATTATGATAGAACTTACATTTCTATTTCATATTCCTTTGCGAGCACTATGGTAACACATTTTAAAATTATTTATTAAGTGCTATGCTATAACTATATATTTCCCTTGTAAGCAGTGGTAAGTTACTTTATTTTACACCATGCTATAACTTAAATTTCCATTGTAAGCAGTATGGTTAGATACTTTAGAATATTTTATTTTATACTATGCTATAACTTAAAATTTAGAAGCAGTCATTTTAAATTCCATAATTTTCATACTTACCGATAGAGGGCGACACCACTTTAAACTTTATCTCTCCTAAAATTTAAAAAAAAAAAAAAAAAAAAAAATTGGGGGGGGGGCATGGGTTAGGGGGGGTTGGGGCAAGGGGATAGTAGTCGTACTCTAACGTAGCCGATACCTCGTAATATAAGACAATTTTAAATTTTTTAAAATTAAGCCCCCCCTTAAAAAAAATACCCCCCCCTACTATAACATGCTGCCCCCTCCTAAAACCCCCTCTCCTATAGCACACCCTTTCGCCCCACCCTCGATCTTAAGTTTGAATTTTATCATCGTAGTCTTTTACAACAATTTAGCACCGCCGCCGCACCACAGCACCGCCTCATGACCCGCCGCAACGCCGCCTCATGGGGTGAAACCCCCCTTTTCCATCTACTGATGTGGTGAGCGTGAGAACTCCGAGTAAAATGTTACGCCTCATAGACATGACAATTAGAATATTTTACTGTCCCTTTCACTGGACGAAGTCATGAAAGCGGAACGTATAATTACAGCATACCACGCAGTAAATGCGTATGAAATGTAGTAATAATTAAATTCAGGAAATGCAGTAGGGATTCTATAACGGAATTAATCCATTATATAACGCAACATAAATCCTTATGTCTAGTCTATAGGCTGAGAAGAAAGAAAGTGTCTGCTTAAAAATTAGGAAAATAACTTCTTATGGAGCAATTCTTTATATGTATAATATTGTGATGAAATTATGGCGGTAAGAATTTGTAATTAAAAAAAAAAAAAGTTGTATAGGAGGTTCCATAAGTTCACTAACATTTCAGAAATTCATTTAAAAAAATAACAAATTGTCGCATTATACGACTTGTCAAAGAGTCGGATTTTTTTCTTTTGTGTGTGTGTATCAAAAGAAGTTTGAGTGCAGTTTTCACTATAAGACTTATCAAAGATTCTGATTTTTTTTGTGGCAAAAGAAGTTTGAGTGCTGTTTGCACCGTAAGACTTCTCAAAAAGTCGGATTTTTTTTTTTGTGTCAAAAGAGCTTTGAGTGCAGTTTGCACCATAAAACAGACTTGTCAAAAGGTCGGATTTTTTTGTGGCAAAAAAAAAAAAACAAATAGTTTCAAGAGACGCATAAATACATTATAATTTTACCTTTCTGTATAAAAATACAGACACTTTGACAGGTCTTATGGTGTCAAACTGCTCTCCGTTACATCAATTTGTTAATTTTTTATGAATTTTTTAAATATATACATACAAATTTTTAAAATATATACATACAAATTTTTAAAATATATACATACAAATTTAACAAAATATCGTACCGGAATGCTGTTTTCACCATAAGACTTGTCAAGGAGGGATTTTTTTTTCAACAATTAAAAAAAACCCCCGAATTCGCCCAAAATTTCTAAAATTTCTAAAAGTTTAACAAATTGTCGTGTCGTGGGGCGGTTTGCAACATAAGATTTCTCAAGTGGTGAGAATTTATGTAGCAAAAATAGTTCAAAGAAACTTTTATAATTATTAAAATTAGTATTTTTTTGCCTTTGCAACACATACAGACACTTTTATGGTGTCACTTTTATGGTGGGTCTTATGGTGTCAAACTGCTCTTCGTTACGACAATTTGTTATTTTTTTATGAATTTTTGAAATGGAAATCGATTTATCGGACACTGTACAATCTTTCTAGACGACTAATATTTTTATTGACTTGGCTCTAGTATGTATAAGAATTTTTTGTAAATAAGAGTCTACAGGACTATTAAGAAATATAATTTAAGGCTATAATAGCAGAGAAATTTCTTGTGTACCTCGTAAAAGCGAAGCCCATTGTATTTGTAAGAGAAACTCGTCAGATGTTCGATTACTGACACAGACAACACCCCAAGAACAGAGACGGCGTTGGATTAGAATGTCAAATGAAGGGCTTGGATGAAAACAAAATATAAACTAAATGCAAATTTCGAGATATTCAAAATTCAAGTTAAAAAAATAGTAATAATACAAAAAAAAATATTGTGATTTCTTTCTCTAAAACTGCTGATTTGTTAAGACTGGACCTTCAATTAACTTTTGTGCAACATTTTTTTACCTGATAAATTTTATTTTATTGGACATATGCAATTAGTGTCCGTTATTAAATTTCACATCTAAAATTTTTCAATGTGGTCAAGATTTTGTTACATTTTCTATTTATAGAACTAATTTATTATGTTATAAATTAATAATAATGATTAGGAATATAAATTATGATTTAACTTTTGTAATTTATTTATGCAAAATGTTCAATTACCTATTTTTATAATAAATTAATATAGTTTGTTGAATGTAAGTAAAAAACAAAAAATTCCCTATATATTATACATTTATAACAAATCAATAACAATAGACTGAAATAATCGTTTATAAATGTATTGCTTTAGGTGACAAAATAGCATTTTCAGCCTCTTATCGTGTGATATTCATTCTAAAAGAACTTAAAAACTCATAAAATTGCATTATATAATACTAGATTGTGTTCCCTTTGTTAAGTACAATAATTTTGTTATTTGTCGAATAAATTTACTGTATTATACAGTGCCGAAGGGATCTGCACTCCTAGCTCATAAATAATGCAATGGAAGTTTTCCTGAAGAGGAGATTCTACTTTACTAGTTTATCGCTCCGAACAAATATTAATTTATTTGAAGAAAATAGAGTTGATACTGATTTATTACGTATCCGTGAAAATTCTATGCGGTTTTATAACCCGTAGAAATTTTCAATGGGGAAAATTTGTGGTTCAAGATGAAGCTAATGGAATTTGAAGTTTACATTTATAAACTTTTCTATAAAGACAGCAATTAATTTCGTTTTGAGTAGCGAATATAATTTCTGCAGTAAACTGATGATAAATATTTTTAACTCATAGTTTTAAGGGTATGTTTTCAGATTTGAGACTTATTTCGTCTCCACTTTTCCTGTATTCGATTTGAATGTCTGAGTTTTACTGGTAGCTTAAATTTTTAATGAATTTCAGCAGTATTTAATGTAAAATGTCATAAATTCAATTAAAATAAGAAAATTCGTGTACCCGCATCGATTATGAATTTCCAACACTATCCGAGCACTATATGCTTTGCAATACTATCAGAATACCGTCATGAAACTTCACTTTTTCGATGAAAGGAAACACCCAAATAACAATTTAGAAAACGTATAAGACAATCTAAAACCCATTTTCAGCTAGACACGTCAGAAGGCATTGGTATCGCAAGAACGTGCAGGAAGTCCCTAGTTTAAGGCCTAAGACCCGGCGCCCTCCGGGTATGGTGGGCCCCAAAGCTACTGGGAACTCCGGTACGTCCCCAAATGTCATGCGGCAGTTTCCTCTCCACATAGGCTTTGCTAGTGTAACGACCTTCCTCTACTGCTTAGGTGCAGGGGAGTGATGCGCAGGTGGTGGTTCTCCCGTTGGCCGAAGTCCCTACCTGTGAGGTTCCAAGGGGAAACTGGGCCCTTTTGATGGATCACTCGTATAGGTTTACGAGAACCCCGATTCGGCGGTGAAATGCGTGGTTTTACCACCCATAGACAATAATGTATCCAGAATATTTTGTGCAATCCTGTATTACTGTATATGATCTATAGATTTTTATACATACCACATACTATACTAAAATTTAATTCAACTGGAAAACACATATCACAACAGAAAAGCTTTTCTTGCAACACCGTCATCCATGAACAGCAATGCATCCATATCCTATTGTGCAGTTCTGTATATGAATTTGTCGATATTATACTCTCACCACATAGTATAGTAAAAAAAATCGCTGAAAAACACGTAGTACACTTAAAAACATACTATTAGAAATTCTGTTAGTTCAAAAATTCGTATTCTTTTGAGCAGCCATATATATGATCTATAAGAATTTACACATGCCACATGATATACTAAAATTTAGCTAAGCTTGAAAACGCATAAAATCGCACTTCCTGCAGTTATCGCTCATAGAGAATAATGTATCTGAATTATTTTGTACGTACCTGTTGAAGTACAATAAATGTTATCAGAGGATGTTATCGCGCGCATCAGTAATTTATATATCAGTTTCATAAAGCGCACTTCAAGTGGCTACTACCTATAGATAATAATACAATAGAGGGTTATACAGGAAACAAGTTGTAATGCATATCAATAACGCATATCAATTTCGTGATGTCTGCAGTAGTGCAACATCGTTAAAATGTGTTTCAAACAATCATTACAAATACACCATAGTATACGAATTATTTTGTGTGTCCCTTTAAGAAAATATAGCATGTTATAGGCACTACTTTTATATGAAAAATATTATCTCGCACCTCATTAATATATATATCAATTATGCAATCGAGCTTTTATTTTCGTGTCCAATAAATGAACTGTAAATGCTATGGCTACGCACACCATTTTCTCTAGGAAATACATTGTAGCGCATATCAATTTGCAATAGGCAACCTTAAAATGTACTGTAAACAATTGTCAATCATAAACCGCAATGTATTCGAAGTCTTTTGAGCGTCTCTGTAAACGAAATATAATTTATATAGTTTCCATTTTCGATAATATCCCTTTCGGGCATGGTGGGTTAAATTCTGCCCCGCTTAACTTTTATCCCCAAATGCTAAAACATGACCAGAATTTTGAAATAAATTTTTGCCTTTTATAATGTACGTGAAGAAAAGCTTTTATATATTTAAAAAAAAAAATTAAAAAAAAATTTCGTAATTACTTTTGTCATTCAATCATTTCAACATTTTAGTAACAAAAGTGCCTGAAAAGGATTTACATGCCTATAGTGAACATGCTATCGATTTCTACGAAATCTAAGTATATTTGCGGAAGTTAGAACGTTGGCTAACGAAGAGACAGACAGATCAACGAACCAAAGACATTAAGTCTTATTTTTTTCTGTGTATGTTTGAAAGTATTTAAAAAAGGAGAATATTCCAGCTTTTCAGTTTATTGCTCCCAACAAATATTAATATACTTGAAGAAAATTTTGTTGATATTGATTCATTTATGTATACATAAAAAAATTGTGTGGTTATATATACCAAAGGACTTTTCAAAGAGATAAATTCAAGTGAGTGAGTAATGGAATCTCAAGGCACAAATTTGTAAAATTTTCAATGTAAATTAAACACAATTTCATTTAAGCGCCGAATATAATAGCTACAGAAAAGTAATGTTAAATATTTTTAGTTCATAGTTTAAGAATTATATATTTTCAAATTTAAAAGTTATTTCATTTTCGCCTTTTAGTGCATTTGATTTAAATGTCATAGTCTTATTGACAATTTTAGTTTATCTAAGGAAAATTCATTTTTTAATTTAAAAAACTTCATAAATCCCATTAAGTGATATTAGGTTGTGTATACTTTTGGTTGAGTACAATAATTTTGGTTTTTTATCGACTACATTTCTATGTTAAAGAATGCCGTATAGTGATTTGCATCTCTTGCATTATAAATAATGCAATAGTTTTCCAAACGGAAATAAAATAATAATGATAATAATAACAATAAATTAAAAAAGAGAGAGAATCCCAGCATTTTAGTTGATCGTACCCATTAAATATTAATTTATTTGAAGAAAATAGAGTTGAAAAGGATTTAATATGTATCCACGATTCAAGTAAGTATGTGGTTACACATCCCGCAGAAATTTTCAATGAGTAAAATTCTCGATTCAAATGAAGGAAGTATAATTTGAAGTTAGAAATTTATAAAAATTTCCAATGAAAGCTGTACTTAATTATATTTTAAGTGCTGAATATAATTACTACAGCACTGGTGATAATTATTATTTTTAGATATGTGAGTTATTTCATTTTGACTTTCAGTGAATCCAATTCGAATGTCAATAGTTTTAATGATAATTTTAGATTTTATTTTATTTAATTTGCCTCGATTCTTTATGATGAACTTTTATGATTTTTAATAAGACTTTTAATGCCTACTTGTATATTTTCCTTTTAAACTGAAGTTTTAAATCTATAAAATTTATATTTAAAGTTCTACTTAGTAATTACCTTTATGTGGTGAATATAATATCTATATCAAACTAATGTTACATATATTTAGTTTATCATTTAAAAATTTAAGAAACGTGATTAGTTTTATTTTAAGCACCTAGTATGCACTTTGAATGTCAGAAGTTTTAATGATAGTTTCAGTTTCTTTTTCTTTAATTTAGTTTTCATTAGCAGTTGGTGATAAATCTTTTGATGGTTTATATTCTAATGACAAGTTTGTACTTATAAATTCGACGTTATAAATTTATGATTTTTTAATGAAAACATCACTTTATTTTTTTCTTAAGTGATAAATGTAATATCAAATTAATGCTAAATGCTTTTACGTCATTATTTTATATTAGAATAAACTATTTCCAGAAACGTCAGTTATTTTAATATGACTTAATCAGGTTTAATATTCCTCTTAAATTTTCAAGAATAACCAGTTTTTCATCTCTTTTTTTTTCTTTGATTTTTGCAACTGTAATAAAAATTATATTTTAAATGTAAGTGGAATGAAAATAGTACTGTGCCTCATGGTATTCTAATAATTGTACCTGTATACTCCTTTCACCGAAATCGAAATGAAAAATATATCCAATTTACATCGCCATTATCTACTCATTGTAACTATTCTAAAACACCAATTTCTACTATAATTATAAATTTAAAAAGACCGGTAAATTATATTCTGTATCTTTTGCTTTTATCTACTGAAAACCACTCTTGAAAGATCATTCAATTCCTTCTCTCTCCTCTGCTTTGTGTGCTATTATATGCTTTAATCTGAGCTTTGTAATGATAATTAAAGAGTCATTGAAGAGCAAATATTAGATGAAGTCAAAGGATCCAATTTTTGAAGAATTGTGAATCCGACATACGTTTATTCTCTAATTTTGTGGTGATAGAAATGGAATATATGCGGTGAAATATTTTGATGAATGGCTTTTCTCACTGACTGAATTCTCAATTGAGTTATTTAAAGCTTTAATGCTTTATTACGTGTGTTACTGTGTATGCTGAAGACATACATTTTTCATACAAATTTCAATATGCTGAGCACTAACATATTTAGCATAATTTATTTATAGTATAGCAATCATTAATTATTCCTATTAAATTTCTGTTAATAAATTTCAGAGCTAGTTACACTATTCTTAATTTGATCCTACATATATACTTTTTTCCTTACTCATGTATAAATCCGCTACAGATTTCAATATATTTGTTTAAAAGTGTACATATTTTTACTTAGTTTTATACAAATATTATTAAAATATCTACTTGATATCTATTATTATCGTTTTTTGTTTATTTCTGTAGCCATTGTAGAATACCAGTATCTATTATATATATAATTTTCAAAAGACCAGTAAATCATATATTTTATATTCTTTCGTTTTATCTACTTCAAACCACACTTGAAAGATCATTTATCTTCTTCTATCTTTTCTGATATATATGCTGTTATATGTTTTAATCTCAGCTTTCTAATGTAATTAAACAGACATTGAACGGTATAGGTTAGGTAGAGTCTATTTAAAGAATCCAATTTTTGAACTATTGTGAATGCTATACACGTTTATTCTCAAATTTTGTGCTGATAAAAATGGAATACGCGTTAGAGTAATTTGCTTCACTCGCTGACATCCTAAATTCTCAAAAGAGTTATTTAAAGTTCTAACTCTTTGTTATGTGTGTGTGAGTAAGTAAAATCGTTAATTATGTTATTGGTATTAAATATTTGTGAATCGATTTATTTATAATTATCGTCAAGCACAAACTCCTATTATACTTACAAAATTCAGAAAACCAGTAAATTATATTCTATATCCTTTGCTTTATCTACTCAAAACCATTACTCTTGAAAGATCATTCAATTCCTTCTCCCTTCTCTGCTTCATATGCTGTTACACGCTTTAATCTAATGCAGTGGTTCCCAACGGGGGGCGTACGCCCCACAGGGGGGCAATTTGACTTTTTAGGGGGGCAATTCCAGATTTTTGTGAATTCATACCCTCTGAGTTGTTTTTGTAATAATAATGCAGTAGACTGAAAATAAAAGTTACACATTCAAATTTTTAAAAAAATGAAAAAAATATTTTTTATTCACTTTTTAAAAAGCTTCCATTCAAAAATTTTAAATACATCTATACCAGAATAATTATAGTAAAAGTTATTTAAGATATTTAGATACTTTGATATATTTAAAAATTCTTTATAATTTTTCTGATTTATAAGTATTTTAGAATGTTAAACAACTTTTTCGACTATTTATTGAATGAGTCGCACTGCAATATGTCACATGAAAATCCATTTTACACATGAAACTATTCAAGAGTATATTTAACAATTACTTGACGACCTTCCTTTACAGAATCTTTTATCACGTTTTATTCTGCTGTATAATTTAATTGCAGAAATTCGGTGATTAAATAAGACAAAAATGTTTTATTCAAAATTATTGATTGGTCTAATCAAGGATTCTGAGTCCTGTATATATCAGGCATACGTGGCGACCGTTGCGAAGAGAATAAAAGTGACCCTTTATGTGCCTACGATACTTTAAACTACGAGTAGTATCAGATGATTATAAAAAATATTTGATTCATCCATTACCTTCAGTATGTTTCAGGATCAATGTTAAATTTTTTTACTCTATCAGTTTACTCATTTAAATTTTTATAGGAATTATATTTTTTAGGGGGAAGGGCATCATCATTTTAGAGATGCTTTGGTGGGGCACGGCCAAAAAAGGTTGGGAACCACTGATCTAATGGTAATTAGAGAGCCATTGAATAGCATAGATTATATGAAGTCTGTTTAAAGGATCCAATTTTTGAGATATTGTGAATCCGATTTAGATTTATTCTCTAACTTTGTTGTTATAAAAAGAGAATATACGCTGGCGTACTTTCGTCCAATGGATGTTCTCGCTTACTTTATGAATTCTTAACAAATAGTTTTTAAACCTCCCAACTAACAAGACGAGTCCATTGGATCTTTTGTCTGCTTATGTGATATGAATAAAAAATATAAATTATAATAATACGTGTTTGATCATTGCAATGTATTTTTTGTGTCTATTTTGAATAGATTATGTTGTATTATTTATTAGTATATTCATTATAAATCAGTAGTTCAGTTGTATTTTGGTATCTCTATGTATTTACATACAGGTCCAATAAACCCGACAGGTTATTCTTGTGTAGTCTTTTTTGGTAGTCGAAGGGTTAAAACCCTAACGCTTTGTTACGAGTGTGTGTGTTACTACCTTTGCAGAAAAAAAAAATTATTCATTACTGTATGCTGCTCATCTCAAAAAAAAATTAAATACCTACCGAGTTTTTCATCAACCTACATAAATACATTTATTAAGTTTCAGTTAAATATGGCTTATGGAAGTTTTTTCACTATCTATTACTTTTATTTGTTGAACGAAATATTGTTTATACCTCTTTTATATATTGAATTCTTTGTATTTAAGTACGGATGTATGTTATAATAATGTAAGTGCGGGTGATCCCGAATTCATGGTACAAACTTTAAGGGTTGGTACAGGACACTGTAACAATCATTTATTGTATAGGAAACCAAGGTCAGAAATCCATTTATATAGTCAAAAATACGTCTCCCTCCAGTCCGAAGTTACGTTTTCGTTCATAAGTTTAATAGTAATGAAGATATTTTAACAAAATTTGCAACAGACGCATCTTTGTACGAATTGTAAGGATTTCGTTAAAATATCTTCACTACTATTAAAATTTTGAACGAAAACGCGAATTCAGATTGGAGGGAGATGATCTGTATTTTTGACTATATAAATGGATTTCTGACCCTGGTTTCCTATACAAAAATTGTTTGTTACAGTGTCCTGTACCAACACTTAAAGTTTGTACCATGAAGGATCACCCTGTAGAGATAATGTATTAAGTATAGTGTATTCAACTTAATGGTAGTTCAAAAGTTAAACTGCATTTAATTAATCTTATACACATAATCTACATAAGTAAAATTTGCCAATAATACCCCGTGAGACAGCGTCACCTTTTCGCAACCAATTTTAGCGCCGATGATTTTTATATATGATAGACCAGGTGGTATAGATGATAACAAAACTGTCAGTCAGCTGGCAGACCACCGGAAAATGGGATGGATTGTCATAGAAACATCGTACTGCCTCCTGTAATGTGAAATAAATGGCAAACCGATGATTGTCTGCGAGTCAGGATAACATCAGTAATCCAGTTGCCATTCATTTCAGATTACAGCGGGCTGATGATGTTGCTGTGGAATCACCATCCGCTGCCGCGCCAGCTGACTGGCAGTTTCGTTATCTGCACCATCTAGTGTATAATACATATCAAAACATCGATGATAAAATTGGTTGCAAAAATATGACGCTGTATTATATTAGGCTTTATTTTATTTGCATGGTCAATTTTAATAGAGTATTGAATTTCATTTTCAAACTTTATATATAGGGCAATTCAGAACAACTGTCTAGTATTTTACAAAGAGGTAGAGCACACGAAAAAAATCAATTTTTACATAGGAAATAAAGATCGCAACCTTTTTATGTCAAAAATGCAAGTTGTCTCATTCCAATGCGAACTCGAACTCGAATTTTTGGTCATAACGTTAACAATAATGAAGATATTTTAACGAAACTTACAGAAGACTTTTACTTTCTTTTGTGTAAAATTAGATTCTATCACGGCGGAATGTAGAGATGGTGAATAGAAGTGAATGAAAGTGTTGAAGAATAATAAAGTGGTTGAACTGGTTAACCATCTGCATGCAAACAGCTTTGGATTAGACGAGTCCCGGTTCGGAATTTAGTTCACTTACAGTGTTATTTACTAAATTACTGTGTTCTTTCAGCAATTTTTTTGAACATCGTCACATTTAGCAAAGTTCAAGGTAAGCCTGTTGAAAATTTCGTTAAAATACTTTTATATTATTGTTAAAGTTAAATAAAACTCCGGGTTCAAATTTAAGTGAAACACCCTTCTATTTTTGATTGAATAAATGTCTTGCAAGTCTAGTTTCCTATACAGTGTGTTCGGATACCACCGAACAAACTGTGCAGGACGAGAATTCTCGCTGTGAGTGCATGAAAGCTGCCCACCTCGATGACGCATAATTTTCGAGAAAATGGAAAAGAAAAGTATGATGTCACAAATTGCCTAGCAGTTTGTAATGCATTACCAGAGTTTATACTCCTTAGAGAAACCTTGGTATCAGAGAAATTTCAGTCAAAAATGCTTGGTTGTAAAATCTCAGGGGAAAGTCCAACATAGTATTCCAAAACCTGGGAAAACGATCCGCTACTCTGAGAAATGCAAGCAATCGCTTCTATTCACAAGCGTCGCGATCGCCTATTTTCTTTGTTAGATTGAATTTGCGGATAAGCATGCTCTTAAATTATTTTCCAACAATCCTACTGCATTTTATCTTCTAACTCATTCCCTTAAGTGGCATAATTTTTCTTTGAAAGAATTACATTCATCTGAAGATATAGGTCTTTTTCATGATTACATCGCTACTCTTATTTATAAAGGATATATAAAAAGAGATATAAATTTACAAATAATGCAACTTTCTGATATTTTTTATCATTTCAAAGTAAATCTTATAAT
Organism: Maratus michaelseni; assembly: GCA_963931845.1. Lineage (NCBI taxonomy): Eukaryota > Metazoa > Arthropoda > Arachnida > Araneae > Salticidae > Maratus > Maratus michaelseni. The sequence goes on from OZ007593.1 coordinate 132,395,971, forward strand.
ATGAAATATCGGAGGTTAAAGTATCGATAATTTTGTTAATTCTTAAAATATTGATACAACTTGAGTTAAAATTTTCGCCACACACCTGATGTCCTTTTACGGCTCAGCACTCCGGTTAAGAACTACTGATTTAGATAAAAAGATGAAGTCTATTAATAATTTGCAAATAACTTCCTCTCTTTAACCGCTATTGGTTTCTTTTATAATACTTCCCGCCTTTTTTTTCTTTTCTAGAGCATTGCTCTTAAATTGTAGCGTCATATATTTCTTTGTTCAGGTGTTATCAGACATTTTTGATACGTCTTACCCGAAACAGGTGCGGAAACAAAAGCCTCCTTACTCGCTTCCTGCTGAGTGTATATCAAGGGCTCGGAGACTAGCAACATCAGAACGTAAATAGCTTAAACATCGTGTTGTGTTTGTAGATTTTAGAGAAGCACTGAACTTGAATTGGCCAAATTTGAAGCGATGGGTTTTTGACCGCTCAAACAGACGACTCGTAGCATAACTCAGAATTGATGTTTCTATCTTAGAGTGACGTAGAAAAAATTGTTTGTTGTCAGGTATGTGAAGTAACCTCGGAGAGGATATCCAAATACTTAAGGCTACTTCTCCTCGTTTTTTCGTTTGTTTATTTTTTTTTTCTATAAAACTGAAAGATTTTATTAACCTTTTCAGTAGTAGACCCGTATATACTCAATCGCGTGTTCAAACTTTGAGGGGTGGTACGCTTCACTAAAACAAAAAATTTTTTTCAATAAGGAAACTGGGTCGCCATCCATTTATTCAGTCATAAATACAGGGAGTCTCACTGCAAGTCGAACTCGTGTTTTGTTCACAACTTTAACGCTAATGAAGATAGACTAACAATATATTATTGCTTACTTACTTGCTTACTTGACTTATTTTGCTTTGTTTGAAATGTGACAGATATCACGGGAAGGCTACTGAAATTAGATCAGTGATCCACATGTACTATGAGCTACATTTCAAATCATAAAGTATCTAAGTCAATGTTTTTTGGACGCAGATTGCTGCCATTTCCAGCAATTATTGGGACTTTATCAGATTTCATAGAAAGCAAAGTATGTCTAGCCATTTCCAGCAATTATTGGGACTTTATCAGATTTCATAGAAAGCAAAGTATGTCTAACCATTTCCAGCAATTATTGGGACTTTATCAGATTTCATAGAAAGCAAAGTATGTCTGTTAAAATTATCGGTAAAATACTTTCATTATTGCTAAAACTAATAAACGAAAACTCTGTTTCGATTTGAAGTAAGGTATTTATGACTGAATAAGTGGAGTGCCACACAGCTTTCCTATACAGAAAATGTTTCTTTTAGTGAGCTGTACCACCCCTCAAACTGTGTACATGCGGTAGCGAATCATTCTGTATAAGTTTTTATTACTATCCGAACACATACAGCGTAAGGAAAGTATTGTAATCATGTTAAAAACCTGATTGAAAAATATATTGATATATTTTTACATTTTGAGGTTCTCTGAATCCGTTTTCATTATTTTTTAGCCTATCCTATAGAACCTATGTACGTATGCGTGTAGATTACAATTTCCTCACGTTTTCAGGTCCTCAGAGCCTTTTTTGTTTTGTTTTATAGATATATCTGTCTGTATGTATGTATGTGTGTTGAGTGAACACGATAACGTTCAAACTCTGCTTTCGACTGAATTCCCATTTGGTAAATTTGCGTGTAAATAACCATTGTCGAAAGAACTGTATTCATTTTTGCATAAATCTAAACAATTTTTCAACCATATTACAACCAGCTAAAATCGATAAGTATTTTCTTTTTAAACTCAATTATTCAATTAAAATTTTTCGTTGCTCACACTCATCTTATGTCGATATAATAAGGACATTTCACCAAAACGTGACTTCATTTAAAAAAACTTTTTTTTTAATAAAAAAAAATAAAGTAAAAATAATTATGTGAGTTTTATTGGTCTGATAAAAGCGTGTGGTGTGGAAATTCTATAAGTGTTCGAAAAGTCGAATGAAGTCACTCTAAATATTTTTTTCCTCTGTGACCAACAGTATGCCCGTATACTTTACTGTATAAAGAGTAAAAAAACATATCGTCGCTACCATGTCGAACTATTGAATGCGAAAAAATGCATTTTTTATTACTCTTAAAAATGGGCCGATTGTCACCACTAAATTTGATAAGAATTCTTCGCCTAGAAAGAATACTAATAAAATTTGTGTGAAGAACAGGGTTGCCAGTTTAGCCTTCTTATTTATTCAGCGATTCCAAATTCATACCGGAAATTTTGTGAGAAAAATTTTTACTTTAAATGATAACGAAATGTTTCTCATTAAATAAAGCAAAAACTTCTGTTCGAAATTTCTGGTTTGAATTTTGAATTTCTGAATGAAAAAGAATGCCAAACTGGCAACCCTGGTGAAGAATACTATTAAAATTTAGTGGTGACAATCGGCCCATTTTTAAAAGTAATGAAAAATGCATTTTTTCGTATTCTATAGTTTGACATGGTAGCGACGATATGATGTACGTTGAATATGAAAATTATCAGGGAATTAGTGACAACTATCGACAATATTTTAAAACTTTTTTTTCAACAGGGTTAACATGTAAGGTACGCTGTAGTTCACAAAATTGCAGGCTGTTGTATATCCCTTCCCTTAAAAGAAAAGAAAACTCACTCTTACGGTACTCGATACGGTGGAAAAACGTACTCCTGAGAAGGTTAAGTAACAGGGGTGACTCTTGTTTTCAATCACGGGAAAAATCGCCATCTCATTTATGATAAAAGCGTATTTATCATGGAATCTAGAAAATAATCTATTGTTGATTCATTTCTGTCTGCTATTCACCTCGAATAAAAATTAAATGCATCAATGCCAAATTTCGCATCAATCTAATAGTCTGAGTAGTGTTAGTTGAATCACAATCATGGAAGATTCCTCATTAGCCAGTAATACTTTCATTTTTTTTAAACATACCGTTTCACTTGAAAGTTGTTGTATGGTATAAGATATGTATCAGTATATAAGATAAATGTAAGACTATTTATGTAAACATACAAGTAAGAAAAAGATATATGTAAGTATGGAGATAATCTATTGATTATGGAGTAATAGCAGAACCACCTGGATGTGTCCTTGTTAACCACGGGGCCTTCCGGGTAAAATAAATAAAAATTCAATAATACGGCGATCACAATAACGGAGCTCCGTGCATTCGCACCCATAAAACAATAAACAGGACAATCAGAAAAAAAAGACGTTACTTTGACGCAATCACAGTAAAATTCCTCACCTTCGTGAATGAGAATGCAGGTTTCTTTGATTCTGTAACAGACAAATATACGATTTTCTTGTTACAAAGATTTCAACCTAATGGCGTACGTTACGTTAGCATTTAGTGAAATTCTACTTCATATGGCATTATCTTTAAACGGAAACTTACATTTTCATTCATAAAAACTAAATTTACAATGATTGCATGGAAATGACGTGTTTTTCCAGATGCTTTCAGTCGTGACGTCAGTCATGAAGTTTTGTTTATAAAGAGAAAGGACTGATTCTAAAAAAAAAACGGCTGCTATGTTTCATTTCCTATTTAATATAATTCGTACAAAATGTGACCACTGCATCTAAAGCATTAAACACTTTGCTATAAAGTATATTTATACGATACAGATTTAGTATACAAATGAAATACGAAATTAAACATAACAACCGTTTGTTTAGAGTCAGTTTGACGTTACACTGAAAGTTCCTCGTAGAATGTGCCGTCATCTTTAGGATGTCATATTTTTTATTAGATTATTTTTTTACTTTTTCCCCATATTTTTTTCTTGAAATGTCTGTACTATAATATATGTTTTAAATCTAAGTACTTTTAAATGAAGATACTATGTCATTTTAACCCACTGGCCACTATTAAAAAAAAATAATAATAACATAGTAAACTTTTAAAAACGTAGTAAACTTTTAAAATTTTATGTTCGAGAAATGCGCAGTATTTGCTCAGAATGACGTCAATTCCACATACGAAAATATAGCGAATGAAAATTAATTTTTATTGGCTTATAACAATATTGTCTATATGCAGTTTCTTTTTGTGTCAATTGGAATAAAAAAAAAAAAGCCCAAACAAGATTATAACTTCACAAATAAATTACAAAAAATAAAAAATAAAAATAAATAAATAAACGAATTTAACAGACATGTAATCGAACTACCTGCTTAAATACTGAAATAATCAAAATTAGCAGTTTGCTACAAATGGGAAAATCTTACGCGATTAACCGCCGCCGGTATATGGGGCAAATACGAAAGTGCCTAAAAATGCTTTTCGCTGTCGTTGGGTTGTTGGGCAATCTAAAAAAATAGACTAAAAGTAAAAAAATCTACTAGACATTTCAATTAAAAACGATTTTTACCTGCGTTCTGTAAACTGGGCAGTATTATCGGGCATTTAAAAACCTGGTTGGATTGCCTAGAGTTGTTAAAAATTCTTAATATCTCGTTTTATTTCTCTTAATAATATATTTCCTTATATGATTGCTTAATTATTTTCTATAAAAATGTATAAACTTCTTATTGATATATAATTTTTGAGAAAAATCTTATGTTTTATTTTAAAAAGTAATTAACCGGGTCTGTTAAATTTCATTTTCCTATTTCATTGAAATTCGTGGTTACAAAATAATCATTTAAGAAGCATTTATTAAAAATAAATGAACAACGGGAAATTGCAGAAATAAAAATGTATAAATTTGCAAACAGCTGTTTCGGAGCCCCTAAAGCTCCATCATCAGTGCCAATTCAAAAGATTAAAATCTGATTTAAAAGTTTAAGCCGCATGTAAAGTAAATATGCTTACGTCTTTCGTACGAGCCAAGATTGAATGGCAAAGATTGAGGCCATTCAATCTTGACGCGTGCGGAAGACGCAAGCATATTTACATGACTTAAACTTTTAAATCGGGTTTTGATCTTTTGAATTGGCACTGATGATGGAGCTTTAGGGGCTCCGAAACAGCTGTTTGCCAATTTATATATTTTTATTTGTGCTATTACACGTTGTTCATTTATTTTTAATATAACGGCACAAAGTTAAATCCACCTTTTTAGATAAGAGGCATTTACTCTTGAAACTGACGTATTTTAAATTCATTCAGCGTGACTTTCTTAATAGATGAAATAGTTTGCGTATACAAGAAAAACAACTTGCGTTTATCGATTAATTTTAAATAATAGCTCCTCAAAGACAGTCCACCAGCTGGATAAGACTATACTTTGTTTCAAAGCGCTCATCAGGTTGCTGTTAGCACGGGTCACGTTCGCCAAGAATAACGTGATTGTCATTAGGCTACATTTGCAATGTTTTTGTGTACTTAGTCATCTGCGGCTGGATATCTCTTAAGTGAATTTTGCGTTTAGCTGTTTTAATATTACATTATATCATAAAAGTTCCAAGATATATCTTGCAATAAGCTCTGTATTTGTTTGGCATTTTTCTGAAATTCTTTTTTTTATAGATTTAAATGATATAGAAAACTTTTACGGCTTGCCAAAATGTTGCAAAGATAAATACACAAACTTTACCATGTTTTCTATCTAGAAATTGGATAATTTTAGATATTGATAATTATTTTGAAGTAACATTAAAAATATAAAATCAATTTTTGTTCATGATTTTTTTTTCATTATTTTACTGAAAGTGTTGTTTCCTCAAGTAATTGTTCAATTTTTGTCTAAAGAGATTGCGTAAAGTTATCATAAACAATTCCAAGAAAATATTTCCATTATTTTTGTAAATATAATCAATCCTTTTCTTATTTTAATGTGGTCATTGACTTTCGAAATAGACAAAATAAGTTCCTATCTCAGAATTATCACTTCCATTTACTAATTAATTTTAAATAATATCCCTTCAAGGCACTCCACCAGATTGCTTAAAAACTTATCTCTTTTCTTGAATTGCTCATCACACTGGGGTTAATACAGCTCACATTGTCTAAAATTAACATCAGTGGACGTTACAAGTTTATAATCTATGAAAAAATTTAATCAATTTACATTTCAGATGCACATACACAATTTTTACCACATTTCTGTCGCAAATTAGATGGCGATTATTTACTAGGGCTATTTCGAGACAAATAAATAAATAAAAATAAATTACAGTCACTGAAAATTCTTCCGAAAGAGTCTAAAATAATCCGACCTTCTTTTACTAAACTAAAAATGAAAAATTCTCAAATAGCTGTTTAATTTTCTTCTCAAAATTGCACTAAGTTCTCACAAGCAATTTATTTTGAAGTAATTCTTATGTTTTTTTAAAGAGAAACTCATCTGATCCATTAAATACCATTTTCCTATTTCATTCTAATTCAGTTATTTAAAATAATCGTATAAAAATAATTTACTCTTTAAACGGACTTATGTAAATTCATTCAGCGTGCCTTTCGTAATAGACGAAATAGTTTCTTCTCCTAGAATAACCACTTGCGATTATCAATTAATTTAAAATGGCATCCCTTCTAGCCAGTTCACTGGCTGCATTAGAAGATTACTTGTTCTTGAAGTGCTCATCAGGTTGCAGTTAATATAGGTCACGTTCTCCGAGAATAACGTCAATGAATATTACAGGTTTAGAATGTATGCAAAAACTTTTTTTCTTAAACTCGCAAACGCGTTTCATGAATAACTACACAACTTAATTCACATTTCTGTGTGGAAATTAGTTTGTGATTGTTTATAGAGTTCATTTAGAGACAAACAAACAAAAAGTGAAAGTGAAAAATTTTCTCTTAGAAACTAAAACTACCCGTCTCTTTTTTCTGAACTACAAAATATTATATTCTCAAAGAAGTGTTTTATTTCCCTCTGAAAATTGCATTAAGTTCTCACAAACAAATTACTAAGAAAAGAGATCTTAAGTGCCTTTATAAAGTCAATTAAACTTCATTTTACTCATTCCAAGTTTTACTTAGTCCATTAAATTTCATTTTCGTATTTCATTTTGAGTCACGTATTCAAAATAATAGCAGAATAATTTTCTCTTAAAACTTTCACATTTTAAATTCATTCAATACGCCTTTCGCTATAAACAAAATGGTTTCTTCCTTCAGAATAAACACTAGCGTCCCTCGATTAATTTTAAATGGTATCATCTAAGGGAGTTTTTGAAATGTTCATCAGGTTGCAGTTAATACAGGTCCATGTTCTCTAAGAATAACGTCATTAAACATTATGAATTTAGAACTTTTTAAAAAACCCTTATAATTCATTTTTACATGAAAATTAGATTTCTGCTGTTTATAAGGGTTATTTTCGAAACAAACAAAAGTATTACAGGAACTGAAAGTTTACTCCAAAGAAACTGAAAATGTCATGCTCTCTTTTTAAAACAAAAAGTATTTTATTCTCAATTAGCTGTTTATTTTATTTTATTTTTCTGAAAACTGCATTAAATTCTTAAAAACAATCTAGATAGCACCCGTCAAAACTTGACGGTAAACAACTTAAAAGTTTCACAGCGAAATGGTTCATAACATCATTAAAATGTCAGAAGTTTTTAAAGAATATTTGTTAGCCCAATAGTTAAAAGAAATAAAATCTTCTCTTTTTATAACCGGGCTGGGGACCGGCTGCATATTAACTGTCTGTATACGGATACAAACAACAGAACATTTTCCAGATAACTCGGTTTTCAGATTCAAAAAGTGCATCTTTTTGTCCCCTTAAAACTTTTACAAATAAAGATTTTTTTCAAATTAAAATATTATTATTATTATTTAAATATAAACATTTAACTGCATTACAGTTCTAATAGACGGCACCACAGTTTTTTTATATAAATATTTTTCCTTTTTACTGTGATTTGTTTTTAATATATATACAGAAAATAATTACCCACTTTTCTTAGTGTATATGCCTTATCTAAGAATAGTAATAAAAATACACCAAACATTATAGATCATTTCAATTTATTTAATCAATAATTACATGTCAAAGTATCTAATTTTAAATTTTAAATACAAAATCATTAACTAAAAAATATATTGGGGATGTTAAATTTTTTTAAACATTAGAACTGCGAAAATTTTTACTCAAGTTTTTTTTAAATATTTTACACCGGAATTTTATTTAAAACTTTTTAACTTATTAATTCAACTTATTTTTTCTCTGTGGTTTATATTTAACTTATTTTATAAAGAAACTTGTTGTTCGAATCGGAATAAATTCATTTGGTACGGGTCAGAATGACCCATCTTCGTGTTTCTAGTGTTAATAATAATGAAGAAAAAAAAACAAATTCTATAACTTTTCCTCCTGAAATAAGATATAATTTATATTATTCAACCCTATTATCAAAACATTAACAATATCTAAAAACATCTTATGCCAGAAGTGGGGTTCGAACACACGTTCCCTTTAGAGAGCCAGAATTTCTCCTTCTGAACCATAGTGGGCTAATCTAGACTTCGCTCAATGTCCCTCTGTAAAGAAACCAGTTCAAAATTGGTTTCCCATCCCGTTTAGCGACAGAAAAGTACTCTAAAGTGGCCATTGCGCGTGCGGAGATCAGCCGAAATCGGTCTTAACAGATCCACTTTGCGTTTTAAAGATATAGATTACTTGGAAGAAAATTTAGATTCCTTTTGAAGAAGTTTCACACAATCTATTAAATTTCATTTTCGTATTTCATTGTAATTCAGGTAATTCAAAATAACAGTTCAAGAATAATTTGGTCTTAAAACTGTCGTATTTTAAATTCATTCAATGTGTATTTCGTGATAGATATAATTATTTCCTCTTACAAAATAACCATTTGCGTTTATCAATTAATTTCTATTAGCTGTCTCCTCAAGGCAGCCCATCAGCTGGCCAGCTGAGATGTTATTTCTTCTTGAACTGGATCATCAGGTTGCAGTTAATACAGGTCATGTTCTCTAAGAAGAACGTCATTAAACATTATGCGTTAATTAAAAAAAATTCTTTAAATTCTTTAATGGAAATTAGGTTGCTACCAGTTTATAGGTTATTTAAAAAAGAAAAGAAAGAGAAAGAAATATGTATTTCAGAAATTGAAAATTTGCACCAAATACAACTAAAGAATGTCCTCCATTTTCTAAAAAAAAAAAAAATGTTTGACACACAAATAACTATTTATTTTTTCTCTGTAATACTTATTAAGTTCATAAATTGCTAAAAAACTGTGTTACTTTTGAAGACTCAGTCCATTAAATTTCATCTTCCTCTTTCGTTGTAATTCACGTAATCAAAATAATCGTTAAGAAAAAAAATTTTACTCTTAAAACTGGCGTATTTTAACATATATTAAGTATCCCTTTCGTAATAGATGAAATAGGTTCCTCTTCCAGAATAACCACTTGTGCTTATCGATTAATTTTAAATAGTATCTCCTCAAGGCAGTCCACCAGCTGGCTTAAGAGGATACTTGTTCTTGGAGTGCTCATCAAGTTGCAGTTAATACAGGTCACGTTCTCCGAGAATAACGTGCTTGCCATGAAATATCTCTCGGCTTCTATTTAGCCATCGTTGGCAATGTTTGTATGCTCTCGCAGTCTTCTGTGGATGTGTGTTACTTGAATTTTGAGTTTATTTTAGTTTTGGATTATTTTGTAATAGTAGTTTCCTGATACAAAATTCTTATTTTCATCGAATTTTTTGTATTATTATTTTCCGAACACATAGTGTAAGGAAATTATTGTAATCATGATTTGTTGTAATCATGTTATTGTAATCATGATTGTGTGTGTGTGAGTGAGTGAATACGATACGTTCCAAACGGTACTTCCGATTGATCTCTCATTTGGCGACTTAGTTTTAGACCGTATAGATTTTCGTACGATGTGTTATATACCCTGAATAGATTTTCGTACAAATCGGCTGACAGATTAGGTATTTAATTCATTTTTAAGCCATTTTAAAACCGTTTTGTGATTACAGGGGAAATCACGAAGCAAAATGTGAGAGAGTATAAGTGGTACATATTACGCCGATATCATCAAGGATGAGTATCGCAGAGGTAAAGTCTCCAGTATCAAAACGGGTGATCCAGTTTGAGTAGTAACTATCTTTGGTTGAAGTGTATGAGCAGAAAAAAAAATTCTTTATATATGTTTCTTTATTGTGGTAAAAGATACAAGTACAGTGTAAGTTTTTATAAATTTAATAGATTAACCCTATTATAATGAATCCTACTGTGCGTAAGACTTTAACAGTTCTCGAAATCTCAATTATTGTTGTTAATGTTGAAGGTTCAGTACAAGTAGAATACGGAATATTGCTATATTATTGTATGTTATTATGTTCTGTACACTGTAAAAAAAATCCGTTAAATTTGCGGCGAAAACTGCTGGCAGCAATGTTGCCAGCAGTTTTTACGTAAAAATCGCAGTAAAATTCGATGTAAATTTTATCGCATTTTTTTAGTCATTTCAACGGTTATAACTGTAGTAAATTTCACAGCTATTTTTCCGTACAAATTACCACAAAACGTGCTGTAGTTTTAACAGTCATATTTCCGTACAAATTACCACAATTAAAAATCACTAAATTTAATCAGCTTTCATTTTTAGATTATTATTGAAATAATCATAAAGTTCATCGTTTGTTTGACAAACAACATTGGAACTCATTATTTTATGTATACAAATTCAATCCAACATTAAAACATTTCTTTACTGCTCTGTATATGATATATATAAGAATTCAGAATTCAGAATTAATTAATAGAAATTTTTTTAATGTGGCAAAACTGAGACATCAAATATTCATTAATACTATGTGTAAATATATATATAGAGAGAGAGAGAATATATTTGTAGCACTAAAAATAGAAACACTTCAATTCTGAAGGGCGAGAAGAATTTAGATAATATACATATATTTTTTAGATAATTGGTCTAGAATTACAAATTACCTTAGAAATATGTTTATCTAATACAAATATATAAAACTATTTGTAATTAAACACTGATATATAAGCAATGCAGGCTCGTAAGCGTAAGTTAACACACCATTTTGTTCGCTTTCGCAGTCGCGTGGGTAAAAACTCGTACGCAGAAGTAGAAGTTATTTGCGCAGATCATGCTAGTAAAATGTCTTTGAGCGCGCAGACGCTGGGCTTTAAAATGAACGATATGATCTGATTGGTTGTTCGCATGAAAGTATGTTAAAATCGGAAACACTGGTTAAATCTACTGTTATATTTGCAGTATTTTTACATACGGAATTATTACGTTGCGATCTACTGTAATAAATGCAGTAAATTTGACATTTTTTTTTTACAGTGTGCCCTATTCATATATTGTACTCTGGCTGTACTTTTTTGTAAAATAATATCAGTGTAAATGTTAATTTCTAATTATATTTCCGTCGAGGGTTAAGGGGATCTCCCACTTATTCCGTCCTTGGTGGAGCTGGACGAAGTTTTGCTCGGGAGTCGTCAATATCAGAGGTTTTTTCCACGTGTTTGGGAATTTTGCATATACATGTGCGTGCGAAACTGTGCATATTTATATGTGTATAAAGCATATTGCTTGTTACTCGATAACCCATGTAATTTTTAAACAAAAACAGTTAGTGATAAAAATAAAAACTACAGTAACTCCTCTTTATACCGCTCATTCGAATATATTGTTCTTTTTCCATGTCTTCAGAAAGAAAAAGTACATTTCTGTTTATTTCCTGTTGTAGGGTAAACCAGGAATTGGGGACTGGGGGTAATTAGATATTAGTGTTTTATTTATTTTTATATAACGCTACCTTCTTGGTTCAGGACAAATACAAATACTTGTATTGTAGATGTAGTTACATTCATTATCTATGACTCCTATTTTTGTATTTGTCCTGAACGAAGAGCACATTGTTATAAAGTAAAATAAATAAAACACTAGTACCGTATTATCCACAGTCCCCAATTCTCCCATTTATCCTACTGCTTGTTTACAACAGCTTTTATAACCGTTTATTTTTCAGCAATTAAAATTGAAATTCAAAACCATTAAAAATTAAAATGCGTTTAATGTTCTTAAAATACAATTAGCAGAGTGTCTTAACTGTCACTACAAGACACTTAAAAAAAAACTGCTCAAAATGTTTTGTATGAAAGTTCATCTAAAAACATACTTTGATCATGGGCTTGCGATAAAACTTATTTCTTCAAAGTGAAGGAATGCATGAGAAACACCTTTAGGAATCATTGGCAATGTTTGTTTGTAACTTAGTCTTCTGTGGATGTCTGTTACGTGAATTTCGAGTTTATTAGTTTTAGTTTTGAATTATATCGTAAAAGTTTCCCGATAAAATTGTTATTTTGATCGACTTTTTTACTATTTAGTTAGTTAAAGGAACATTTATGCCATACCTTTTTTCCGTCCTAGAAAATGCTATTTTAGATGAAATTTTGTTTATATTATCGAATGTTCAACTTAAATACTTGTATTTTGGCACTTATTTTTGGAATAATACTCAAAAAATTCTATTCCGTTCAGTTTCTACCCAAATCGTGCCTGGATCTTTCTCTGTCTGTTTGGTAAATTATAAATTTAGTTATAAAGACAAAAACATGTGATTCACATTAACTAAAAGATGATTAAAACTTTAATTAGATTTTAAATTTTAAAACATTAATTACACATTTTAATTTTTTAAAATTTAAAATCTAATTAAAGTTTTAATCATCTTTAGGTAATGTGAATCACGTGTTTTTGTGTGCACTTTTTATTTTAATTCGACAAAGATTAATTTAAGCATTCTGAACTTGTTTTATAAGTTTTCAGTCAGTAAAAGACATCAGAATGTACAACTGATAAATTATAAAATTAATCATAAAGACACCAGACAACAATAAACATTACAAATGCTGATTGCTGCATAGAAAGCACATGTAAGTAGTGAACAATATAAAAACTTCTAAAAGGGTGAGAGAAAAAAAGCATCACAAGGGTATATTACATATAATGATTTTTTATTTTGTGTTAACTGCTGCAAAAAAAATTTTTAAATGCAGCTTTTTTGTAATTGTTTTTACACCAAATTTTGATGACTGCTGCAACTACATGGTTTTTTTGGATCGTCACCTTCAGTTTGTTGCCAAATATTTGACTCGACGTACCTAAAAACATTAGAAGCTTATAAAATAGCGTAATATATATATATGTGTGTGTGTGTGTGTGTGTGTGTGTATACTAGCAAGCTATACCCACTTCGCTGGTCGATTCTTCCAAATGAACTCTGAATGATTAAAACATCTTTTAGTTCCACTTTCCACCGCCTGGGGGCTCATTGTGTTTAAAAAAACAAAGCTTTCCAAACGAAACTCTGAAACGGGTCCCCACTGCCTACGGCACCGTACAGCAAGAGCGTTGTGCACGCGCTGCAAAAATTAATTAGTTCCATCTTCCACCGCCAGGGGGCGCCAGATCTATAGTATTCAATACTATAAATTACTATGCTAAATTTAATACCTTTAACATTAACGAGATATTTATATTACCACCGAAGTCACCCCCCCCCCTTCAAAATTTAACCAATATTTTGCCAATATCAAAATTTACAACATTTGAAACAGAAACAAAATGAAGTGTTTTTGAGTTTGACTTCGCACTTTGTTTTCTTTTCTTTTCAGAAAGAAGCTAGACTTTTGCAAAAATTAAGAAAAATTACCGGCCGATTTTCAAAAAAATTGGATTTTTGTATTTTTCTACATATGTGTGGTGAGTTTTAAATCGGTACCTCAAATACTTAATATTCGCATATTAGTAACAAATCACTTGTTGCCATTGGCAAAAGAAAAATAACCGATTTTTCGCCGCCACGTATTTTAGTGTTTTATATTATACATACACTCGATATTCCCGGAACTACACTTTCCTACACTTAGATTTTATATAAGTGGTTTCGCAGGTTTGTGATTATCCATTTTGATTATGGCTTTGCTTGGATATAAAGTATTTCAAGCTCAAACAAAGAAAACTTATTGAAAGAAAAACATATTTCATAACTCCCATATTTCGTAATATCACTCATCGGAAATCACCATGTTTGTGACAAATGTCAGCTAAAGAAAATATTCATTTCCTGCTGTATAACTTCAAACAAATAACAATACTATCGAAACTATCTCCGCTTCATCCCGCCAACGTACAATTTTTTGCTAATGTTATAGTTTCACCGAAAGAAGAGAGAGTTTTAACGCACATATAGTCAGGTTTTCACTGATGCATTGCGTCCCGTATTTGTTCATCAGCCCATGAAGCAACAAAAGCCATTGAACGGTAAAGTTTCCAGTCTTCGGTGGCCACTTCCATGTATTGTTAACTCCCGGCGGCTAGACTTACTCGATGATTTACTACACCAGATTGTGGGTGGTTATAAACATTCAAATTGTTATGTAATATGTCTGTGCATTTTTTATCTCCTAAAACAAATCTTGTATTATTTTACAGGAAATTGTTTTTCGTTTTAACTAGAAGTAGTCTTAATTTAAAAACCAATCTATGAAAGTTTTTTTTTTTTCTGTTTTTGGTAAATATTTATATTACGAAAGATTTAGTATACATGTATAGGGGCATTCCATTTCAAATCATCCAAATTGATGTAGCATGTCTATGCATTTTTTTATACCCTAACACAAATCTTGTTTTGTTTTGTTTTTCTTTTTTTTTTACGATAAATTGTTTTTTGTTTACCTAGAAGTTATATATGTTTAAAAATATGTTACGAAAGTTTTATTTCTGTTTTTTGTAAATATTTATATTACGAAAGAGTTAGTATATATGTTTAGTGTAGGGTAATTCCATTTCAAATTATCCAGCCAATAATTAAATTGTTATGTAAGATGTCTATGCACTTTTTATCCCCTAAAACAAATCTTGTAAATTTTTTACCAGAAATTGTTTTCTGTTTTCCTAGATGTTGTCGAAGTTTAAAAGCCAATCTACAAAAACTTTATTCCTGTTTATGTAAATTTTTATGTTACGAAAGATCTGGTATGTATGTATAGGGTATCATTCCATTTCAAATCATCCAACCAACATTCAAATTTGTTATGTGATATGTCTATGCATTTTTTATCCCCTAAAAGAAATCTTGTATTTTTTTACAAGAAATGGTTCCCCCTAGAAGTCATCGAAGTTTGAAAACCAATCTACAAAAACTTTATTTATGCTTATATATATCAGAGTTTCCCCCAGGTTTAAAAAGGGGCAGGGTGCTGCTGGTGAGAAAAGGGCACTTTTTTATTCTTAAGGGCACTTTTCAGATTCTTAAAGACACTTTTTTTTAATTGTTAGATGTATTCTTTTGATTTTTAAAACCACTTTTGATATTTCAAAGTCAAAACACTCTTTTTAAGACAACATTGAGTCAGTTTTTACTATGAAAGCAAATTTTTAAGGCAAAAAGGAAAAAGGGCACTTTTTTTTACTAAGGGCAAGAAGGGTGCTAATTATTTTACTGGAGGGGGCAAGAAGGATGCTAATTATTTTACTGGAGGGGGCAAGAAGGATGCTAATTCTTTTTATGAGGGGCAAGAAGGGTGCTATTTTGTAAAACAAAGGGCAAGCAGGGTGCAGCACCCTTCTGAAACTGTCTGGGGGAAACTCTGATATATATATATATTATGTTTTTTGAAATTCAAAGATATTATAATTATATATATATATATATATATATATATATATATACGATATATGTGTGTACTAAAGTTTTAGTTTTAATGCCAGTATGACTGTTAGGTGCATTTCATGACATATGAAAAAAATATTTTTAAGTTACTTTACATAAAATGGCATTAAAAAATATATAAATATGATTTACAAGAGACATATCAAACATATCTTACACTGCATAATGGAAATGAGCATGTAGTATAAAACACAAAACTGAACATATACATATTGAGAACGCTTACCTATTTTAATGATAATTATATCCACATATTCTATGTAGTTCAACATTCTCTGAAAAAGCGGCCTATATTATAAAACAAAAACATGTCAGCGAGTAACGCTGGCATCATACCGACTGTGGCAACGACCTAAAGCAATCAATTTCGCCTTTTTTTTTTTCAAATTTATTAACTTCTAAACATCACAGGAAATCGACTTTTAAACCCTCGAACGAAGAAAAAAATAATGTGCCTTCAAATGTAATTTGTTTGAAAACTGTATCTTAATTTACTAATTTTTTTCTGCTTTTAAAAATAATTTTCAAGCATGAGTTTTTCTAAATCATATCTCTATCGCGCGCATCCCAATTATAAAAAATTAACCCGTTTGCACTTTTAAAAGAATGTAAATAGTTGAGCATTTGTTTCCAGCTGAAACCCCATAACAAAATTAAAACTTTACAATAAATAAATAAATAAAACACGTTTAACAGATATGTAATAGAACAATGCGCTTAAACACTGAAATATTCAGGATAAAAATGACTGCAGTAATTAGTGAAATATTTCGTGATTTCTTCGGAACTAATACGAAAGTATAAGCTTTAAATAAATTTCAAAACTTTATTTTAATAGAGAATTGATATTTTTAACATTTTACGTTGTTAGTGGGCAATCCAAAAAAATATATACATATTCAATGTAAAAAATCTATTACAGGTCTCAATTCAAAATGGCCCTACCCTATAGTCTGTACAACGGGCAGTGTGTTCTGTAACCCGGGAATCTGGGTTGGATCGAGTGGTTCTTTAAAAGATAACCGCATTTAATCGAAATAAGGATACATATTTCTTTGATTACAGACACCTTTCTTTTCTTTCTATATATATTCCAAACAGATATTCTATAGATTCTTTAAAGTTCAACGGTTGCCGAAAATAAAGAGTTAATAGATATAATTTTGCGTATTTGCAAACAGTTTTATATTCTAAAGCTATACTTATCTTTCAAGCTCAACGATTGTCGAAAAAATAAAAAATAGTTGTCAATAGATACAAATTTGCATATTACTTGATTACATTACAAACACTTTTCTTTTCTTTCTATAAATATTCTAAAGAAATATTCTTCACATTCTTTAAAGTTCAACGGTTTCAGAAAATGAAGAGTTAATTGATACAAATTTACGTATTACTTAATGCTCTACATTCAAACAGTTTTATATTCTTTCTGTTTATATTCTAAACCTTACTTATCCTCCAAACTCAACAACTGCCCAAAAAAACAAAAAAACAAAAAAAAAAGAGTTATCAATAGATACAAATGTACGTATCACGTAATACTACATTCAAACACTTTTATATTCTTTCTGTAGATATTCTAGAAATGTATCCCTTTTTCAAGCTCAGCGATTGCCGGAATGACTAGAGGGTATTTTCGTCGAAGAAAATCGAATGTATGTTTATTTTTGTAAATCAAGGATAAGGTGGAGATTTCGGATTTTTATTTTAGTAAAATATTTGTGTTTTTATCACCTTCGCTCCATAGTAAAATCGGAACGAAAAATCAATAGATTTTTATTTCCAAAATCAGGCTTTTTTTTTTTTTCGATATTACATAAGATGAAACATGAAATATTTTTGTACCGTAAATGTATGTGTAATGTATTTTTTGTAGCGTTTGCATTTCTCAATATTTATGACTTTAAACAAATTTTTCAGCCGTCAAAAATGGCAATTTAAATAAGAATATATTTAGGGGGTTTGTATCCATATTAAAATAAACGTCGTCGTCAATAGTTTTGAAACATTGTAAGCACAACACATTAATATATCTCAGATTAGAATTCGAAAGTTTCTTGAACAGGAGAAAGTTTAAAAAAATCTGTGTGCCTGGACTATAAAAAATTACTGTAAAAACATGCACGAAAAAACAACCAAAGATTCCCGGTCAATTTACATTAGTTCTCAGTTAAAGGATTCAATCAAAATCTTGATCATTAAGTTCACAAGTTTTTTATAGATTGGTGGAAGAAATTGTGCTTGAACCGGAAATTTTGTACAGTGGAAGACAGGGTGTGTAATCCAATTCATATTAATTTGCCGCTATAGTATAGCAGTTTTTGAGTTTTTTTTTTTCGAGCTTCTTAACAATAACTTTTTCGTGCACTTTCCAAGAATTTCTTACCTATGCGCGAATAATACGTGAAGAATACGCCTGTACGAAACATACAAATATGTTTTTAAAAAAAGGCCGTCTCTTTTTTTACCAAGTAAAATTACAGAGTTTGCAGCATATTTATGCAGGATTATGCAGATTAATTTCTCTGATTTTTAACAAAATATCCGTTTTCAGCTCTCTGTAAATTTACATAAGACTTACAGGGACCAAAAAGGTTTTAAAAGACGAAAAATGTGTTTTTTTTTTCTTTTTTTTTTATGTTTGAACCTTTCAGAATGTCGTACAGTTAGTCCGATAAGAAAAGTCCTAAAATTACGGTCGTACGATCCGTAAACGTAGAGTCCCGAACCGGTATTACTTGCAAAAGACAAAACTTTACTCAGTTAACGAAACACGGTTTTTCAGCGGTTTCGCCGCGAAACTACGACTTTTAACAAATTAGCGGATTTACATGTTTCTTTTTTAAAAAATAAAGAAAATTTAATTTTCTGCAAACAATATCTGAAACAAAACAAAAAAACTTTTTTTTTCTAGTTATAATAAAAAATACGATCAATTTCTAGGGATTTAGATTTTTTTTTAATGTAGCCATAATTAAGCTAATACTATTCATCATGTTCTGTAGTGCGATCTAATTTCGAGAATGGAGCCAAATTTTGCAAGACGATTAAACAAGACGGGGGAAAAACAGCACAACATATCCTCCTAGCGGTGACTTTTGGAACTATTTTTTTCACGAAATCCTTTTTCCCTCGTCTTGTTTAATCATTATACAAAATTTAGCTCCATTCTCGCAGTTAGATCGCGCTACAGAACACGCTGAGTACTGTCAGGGCCACATTGTGTAATCCTAAAATTACGGGAAATTATACCTAAAATTATATATATAAAAGGGAAATAATGACTCAAAAATGTGTAATCTGGATTTCAAAATCGTGGCAAAACTGGTTTGCAAGATTAATTTTGTCGTAAATATTAAAATTTTCGTTAATGTTTTTTTTCCTTTTTTTTTTTTTCTTCTTGAATTTTACAAACATTTTTTTTTTTTTATTTAACAGGTATTTTTTTTCCAATAAAACATGAATAAGTAAATGCAAAAAAAGTAATAGTCTAAATTAATTATACGCTTTTTAATCCACGCTCAAACTTTTGTAAATTTTCATCATTTGAAACTTTTTGGTCCCTTTAAGAAAAACTATCACCGGTAGATTCTACGTTCTTTCACAGAACAGAAATACTTTTTTTTTTTTTTTTTAACCACTAAACGACTTTAGGTATAATTATATTTTATTTTTGGTTGGTTGCAGTTGATATTTCAAAATATGATATTGAAGAATTAACAATTGTGTAATTTCTATTACTTGCTTTATTCAGATCTTTTTTTTTTTTTTTTTTTTTTTTTTTTTTTTTAACAATACTGCATTTAACTTTTTTTTTTTTTTTTTTTTTTTTTTTTGCACGAGTGATATATGAAATACTTTTGATTGTCTCATGTTATTTTATATACTTTAATTAACTGTATAAATTTACTAAAAACATATATTTCTTTCAGGTAAGTTCACTTTATATGCTCTTCAATCTTGATATTCAAAAGATGAATGAGGTAAAAATTTTTAAAGATTTATTCATTTTAATATATTCCAAAATATGGAAGAAATTTAGTAATCCTACACGGAATCTTGTTAAAATCGACTTATGTCCAATAACATACATTATGATCTAATAACATGTGTATACCATGTTTATGTATTCCGTTTTTAATCGCATTTTTCTGAAGGACTAAACATGTATTAAATGAAGATTTAACAAGGGATTGTTTTTTTTCATCCGGTCGGCAACATCTAAGAATGTTCTAAAATAATCCGTTTCTCTTATTCTGACTCCTGGAGAATTTCTCCTCGTAAAACAACGTCGTAATTTGTACGTTTCCATTGTTACTGGGTAATAATAAGTTCTAGGGGGATTTTGAAGTCTTTTGTTTCAGTTTGATAATATCTGTGGATTTATTTCTTTGTTAAGTTATTTTACTTTGTTAAGAGCTTAAATATGTTATATGTGAAATAAATTTTTGGCGGTTAAGTTTTCGAACTTTTCTTGTGTATTTGTTTGTATGTGTGTGTATGGGGGGGGGGGGTTGTTCATTCGTGTGCGCGTCTATTTGTGTGTTTCATGTAGTTCAATCGATTAATTGAAACTCAAATAATTATTGAAATTGGAGCACTAGTAACATATTTATATAGGATCATATATACTTAACAAGGACTCTGGTCTATTTTAAATGGACTTCCAACAAAGAAAGTTATACGATTCACTTGTATGTTTGCTTTTATTTTATGAATGTATATCTTTTGAGCGGGTACTCCAATTTTCCCTTTTTTCCCTTAAAGAATTCGTTTTGATGGTAGTCCTATTAGGAGTTTTATCAGATTTTTTAAAAAAAGTATGTTTATCTGCTTGTGCGTTTTCTTTTAGTTTCTAGGCTGTAACTTTCGTAAAAATTAGACAATCTTTGCAAAATCTCTATTTGTTGTTAAGGTCTACTACTTTATTCGGCACTTTCCCGTTAGACGAACACCACTTCGCGCCAAGTGCAAATGATGGCCTGAAAGCTAACTTGGGTAGAAGACAGAAATAGAAATACTAATGGTATATGTATATACTCTAATTAAAAGTACTTGTAACTATTTTATTGAAAACAAATACACAGGAAATTCACAACAATAAAAGTAATCAATATTTCATTACAAAGCCGCCATAAAATTGATGATTTATTTTAGTATAGGTGAAAATAACAGATGCATAAAATTTTTTACTTTCTTGCCACTGCAGCCATTTTCAATGGAGTATGATTCATAGACTATTCATAGAAATCAATATATACTACGAATTTGCAGTAGAAGTATACCAATCGAACAGCAGTTATTAACACATTGACTACCATGCACACAAAGGAGGTGTGCCGGAAATATTTTTGGGAGTGCCATATGACACGAACTTGTGTGCCATCAATATTTACATTGAAGACCGTCTATTGCTAGGAAACGGGACTGTTGATAATTTATTGCCATGTATTTAAAAAAAGAACTTTTTAATAATAATGTAATGAATTATAACACCTTGTAATAATATATTTATTTTAAATGCTAATAGGTATAAATTAACAACATAATATGCAGTAAAATAACTTTATTAGGTTGTTGGCATGTTTCGGCTGACTCCGAGCCATTTTCAAAAACAAATGAGAATATTCTATAATTGCACTGTCTTTAAAGTTATTATCTGAAATGCTATCATTTAATTTTCATGTACTTTTTAAAAGTCGTGTAAATAAAGTAACTAGTAGTATGAATAACTAAAGCATACTCCTTCAGCCGTTTCTTTGTTAATCGAAATTTCAATATCATGCATGTCGATGTCTATCTGTAAATCAAAATTACTTATTTTCATTTACATACAATTTATTATTTCGACATCATTATTTCATACTATACCGGTGACTGATGATATTTGCCTAAGTAATTTTAAATCATCTCAAGAATATGCTTTTGTTTTTAATTTGCACAAAAATACAGAAGGAAACCTGATAATCCTACTTAAAATCTTGTTAAAATCGATTTACAGACAATCAAATACATCATTACCTTCTAATAGCATGTATTTATCATGTGTATAAATTCATTTTTTAATCTCATTTTGCGAAAGACTGAGTCTGCATTGTTAAATATAGATTCAATGCCGAAAAAAAATTCTTCGTCGGAAGCATCTAAGAATGTTCTAAAATAATCCGTTTCTGTTACTCTGACTCCTAAAGAATTTCGCCTTGCGAAACATCATGGCAATTCGTTCTTTGATGATCTTGAATTCTCAGGGGATTTAAAAGCCGTTTATTTCAATTTGATGATATCTGTGGAATTACTCCGTTGCTAGGTAATCTTACTTTGCTAAGAGATGGAATATTTTAAAAGTAAATTGAATTTTCGGTTGGTAGTTTGTAATTTTTTTTTTCTGTGTATGTGTTACGTAAGATTTCCAGTTTAACGGATTATTATTTTTTACATGTTATGCGTAAAATTTATACATTTCAGTTATACTTAATGCTTTTGCGCATATATTTCATCTTTGAAGCATTTGTAAATATTTTTAATTTTTCCCATTTTTTTCTTTTTAATAACATTTTTCTAAAAATTTTCCTTTAAGTATGTATTTTTTAAAGTAAAATATGTCTTATGCGATCTTTAATGTTATATTTTATAAAACGGATTTTAAATAATTTTTTCTAGCAAATTACGGTTTAAATATTATGCGTTATCTGAGTATTTAAAAAACAGAGAGTTTTTTCGTTTTTGCCCCAATTAAAAAACTTAGGTGAACTATGTAGAATATATTGGCTACAGTAGTGTATTCTTATTGTCTTATTCTTAATGGTTACGATAGTGTATCATGGTATAGATATTAGTGTGTTTTATTTAAACTGAGATATTATTTTAAATTAAATTAAAAATACACCACGTATGAGGTGCGTGTTTTGTATTTTGACGTTTACAAACTTTGGGCAATCGATAGATGCCTTCAATCCGAAAAAGATTTTTTTTTTAAATATTTGCATTAAGCATTATATTAAGTGTTTATTTACAGACAGAATATTTTTTTCAATTTCGCTGACAGAAATATAAATTTAAAATGAAAAGGTAATTTTCGGCAGTTTTTGTTGGAAATAAAGGTTACTTCCTACAAGACGGCTTAACTAGTTTTGTTTGAGGCAACTATTTCCTACACTGTTAGAAAATTTTGTGATGGTTTGAATTAGTGCTCACGAATATACGTTTATATACATTTAAACGTATACGTAATTAAGCCTTTTTTCCATATTATACCTATTCAAAATCGTTACCGGTTACAATACGTTTTAAACGTATTATACGTATATTCACGAGCACTAGTTTGAATTAACTTTTGATTCTGCAGTAGCTGCAACCATACTATGGTGAAATGTCGTTTCAACATTTAGAGCTTCATTTGGTTGCAGCTACTGCAGCACCAAAAGTTGGTTCAAACCAACACAAATTTTTTAACAGTGTACGCGTTGCGTAGTATAGATATATCCAACATTATGGTAGATATATACGCGATATTCATGTTAGATACACGCGTGTATAGGGGATATTCATGGTAGACATCTCCAGGCCGCAGCAAGAAGCACGATTCTATACATACAGCTGAGTCAAAGCCCAGCCACAAGCAAAGTTGCTAAGTTACAACTGAATTGAGTTATTATACACAAATTTTACAGGAATTGGATGTTACTTGTCATCATTTCTACTATGAAATATAACAGTTACATTAAATA
Source organism: Maratus michaelseni (assembly GCA_963931845.1). Lineage (NCBI taxonomy): Eukaryota > Metazoa > Arthropoda > Arachnida > Araneae > Salticidae > Maratus > Maratus michaelseni. Next base: position 132,419,422 of record OZ007593.1, read on the forward strand.
ACAGTACGAAAAAATTCATAACTTTGTGTTCATTGACCGCTATTTATAGATTAAAAATTATATTTGCATATTTTTATACTTACATCAATTACAATAGGAAAAAACTATAAAATACCGAAAAGAAAAACATATAATACGGCATAAATTGATTGTGAAACTGTTTAAATGTGCTTGATCACAATATTTTTGCAATAGTTTTTTACAGTTTAATGTGATTACAATAGTTTACAATTATATACGAGTATAAAGTTGTTTTTCTTGGCTTTCTAACTTATTTTTTTCTGAATAAACTTAATAAAACTTACATTTCGGGATTGTTTTAACAATATTCGAAATTTCCGTGATTCTCCTTCAGTGGAAGCGTTTTCTACATCCATTTATATCTCTAAATGTTATTTTCTTACGTAACATAAATTTGTACTTGCGCTCTCATCATTATTTCACGATCATGGTTATCTCTAAGGGATTCGCCGAGTTAAATTCCGTTTTGATCTTTGCGCTGAAATCCTTCTTTCTTACTCACCTTTTTACTTATGTGGATTCTGCTGTATTTAATGAAAGATTCCTAACGACGCTTTCTTATAACGTCAAGGAAATCGGCATTTTGATTTTTACTTGAAGTCAATTAGAGAAAGATAACTTAGGGAGTGATAAGGAAAGATAACTTAAGTGATAAAGATAACTTAAGATTTTACTTCTTTGGGTCAAAGTGTTCGCTTTTTTAGGTGCGTTCGTAATTATATAAATACGTAGCACCTATAGTCATCGTCTGGTCCGTCCGTCCACATTTAACAGCGCAAAAACTACCCAACCGAATGGTTTCAAATTTAATAAATAATATCGTTGCAGAATTTTGTCGAGTCATTTGAAATTTTATGAAAATCGAATCAAAACATAAAAATATATTAATAAAAGTTTTCTTTATTCTATTAAATACTATCGTACGTAATCTATATAATAAAAGCGCAAGTCATGGGACTGAGGAAAACAAATACGAGCAAACCACTCCTTTTTTTCATATGCCAGGCGGCCATTCAAAATTATTTTTGCGAATAAAATTGCATAAAAGTTACATTTTTAGAAAGATCGTTCAAAAAAATTGTTTGCTTGAGAGATGAGTTACATTAAAAAATGTATAGATTCTGAGATAACTTCAGTAGAAATTAGGTTAGCCAAATATCTCAATCCATTAGAGTAAATAAACACAGGAGATTCGTTCCTTTTTGAGTCATAAAAATATTAAACGATGGAGGTAAATCATTTGCAAAGCAAGATCTCCATGGTGAATTTTGCAGCGCTGTTTTGTGTAGAAAAAAAAATTCGCATTTGTAAACGTGGCATACGTAATAAGAAAAAAAAAAGTATGTTCATTTCTTTCATAGCAGACGATATAATTCATTTCACTGAAATAATAAGGATGATTTTTTTACATTGTGAAACTAGTTATAAAACGAATGCACCTCATATGTCACGTTTAATGTACAATTTCCAACTTATTTATTTTTTATTTTGTTTTTCTTGCATCCCTCATGTGTGTAGATTGTTGCCCTAAAGCCATTTCCTAATATTTCAATTCCTTACAATCTTTTTTTGCTCGTTGAACGTAACGCTATTGTAAAACTTTAAACTTGTTTTACTCGAAGCCATGCTTTTCAAACTGGGCGACTCGAAAACTATTCGACCGATTTCCTACATTTTTTTTTTTTTCTTTAAGGGTGTACTCAAATCCAAACTGCTTATTTTGTGACTTATTTTTAAATTAATTTTTGCTCTAAAATGCATCCAATTGGCAGGTCGTCTTATTCAGAAACTTTATAATGTCCGTATTGTCTCAATTTTTTGATAAAGGCAGAATATATTTCAAAAAATGCTGTCAAAGTGGACATTTTCAACCGAATTTCCCGAAGCGATTGCGCTGGAAACAAAAGAAAATTATCGTACTGTGAAAATAATTGTTTGTAAATCAATTTCTAATAAATTAAACGGAAAATAAAAACACAAGTCCATTATAAATCTCTTCATAAATCCCGCCGCCAAGTTTCATGTTTTTACTTTTAAAAATGAGTCTGAAAATTTTGAGTTGTTGAACGGGGAAATATTTTTTTTTTTTTTCAATACCGCCTTAAAAGAAAGCTAATCGTTTTTTCTGGAGCTTATACCACCGAAAGTATAATTTACATTGATTATAAATAATATAATAAAATCACTTGTTAACTATAAATTAAAGTTTAATTATTGCTTAAAATGATTAAAAAAATAACACAAATAGTTTAAAAATACATTTTAATAATGTTTCAATCGCTCAAACGGCGACTTCTTCAGATCAAAATTATAAATAAATTATTCTTGCGAAGTTTTTGAAAATGATAAACACTAATCACGAGATCACATGTCCAATGCAAGCAGGTTCTTAAATTGGTCAAATTGGAAAACGTGAAGATTATTTTATTTTTATTGCTTTACAAATTAAAAAAAGCTCTACCCCCTATTAACATTGGTAAACGTTATACTGAAACATCCTCTAGAAATTAAGATATGTCAATTTAAATATAACAAACAATTCTTTTAAAAAGCACATTCTAAGTCCTCCGGCCGGTCTCTATACATCCTGGAAATGGTCGTGGCTATACAAGCAGTATAACATACAAAATTTTATATATTTTGGATATATTAATTGTATTTACATGCGGTTTGCTGTCTTCTACACAATATTTTATTATTAACATTGATATTTTACGCTTTATGTCCCAAATTATGAATTAAGAAAAATTTCAATTCAGCATATTTCTTACTTTTATATCTGAAGTTATAGTAGAAAATTTATTTGTATATAAAATTATGTACCGCCCGGCGTACTTCACTCACACGAAAGCATCCGACCTCTAATGTTAATTCTACGGGACAGTTATTTTATAATATCTCGTTCGCATTTTAATATTTCTAAATAACTTTTTTTTCATTGGATAGCTGAGGTCGGATCTCTATTCAGACCTTTTTTTTTTACTTTTTCGATTTTATATGCAGATTTTTTTATTGGGGAAACTTTCACTTTTGAAACCGGTTCCGAAAGTAAAAAATCTTAATATAAAAAAACTTGTTATCAAAATCGAAAAAGTAAAATAGGGCCTGCATAGAGATTGACCATAGCTGTCCAATGTAAAATAAATAAATAAAAAATAAAAATAAATAAATAAAAATAAATAAAAAATCATTTAAAAACATTGAAATGCAAATGAGATATCTTAAAATATTTCCAGCATAGGGTTTACATTAGCGAGCAGGTGTTTTCGTGTGGGTGAAAGCCTCTTGATCGGGTTCGTGATAATAACTTTAAATATACCTAAAATCAGTGTTGAATTACTTTATATATATAAATGAAATAATTCCAAACGAATCTAATATTGGGAGACCCCGCTCTCTGCATCAACGTACATCCTCGAATTTATGTGGTTTTATATTTTCAAACGAAAATCCGCCCAAACGAACCTAGAATTAGTATATGTAGTTAAACTGAAAGTTAAATTGTGAGACCGCCAACAGCAGTTAAAGATTAATAACTACATTTTCCTCTTAAAATTCCCATTTTAAATTTAGAAGAAAAATTGCGAGACGAGATATAAGCTTTTAGTTCCGTTTACCATTAGAATCATTAGCGGCTTCCTCTAATGTTATTTTTTCTGGCAATTATTACAGTTTTAAATCCGTTCCATTCTAATGTTATAGTATACATTTTTCAAAACCTCCACCGCGCTAAAAATTTTATTCTTATTTAAACATCGTAAATGTTGAATTCTATTTCTTTAAAATGTAAGCTAATAGTTTTAGCTTTTTTGTGAAAATTATTTTAACGTATTTTTGTGCCCTAATTAAAAGCTTTTAATTAATCTTGGAAAGAGCAAAGAGAGGAATGAAATCTGTGTAATCTTTAAAGAAATAAATTAGATACAACATCTAATTTGGGACGAATGTAATAATTATATAAAATTTTATACCGGAGAAAAAAAAAATGCAAATAAATTAGAGAAATAAAATTTATAAAGGATAAATTTTAATAAAACTGGAAGTATTTCACATTTTAACTGTTTCAGCGTAATTATTATTTTTAAAATCCCTGACGGCTTGGCCTACAGGCACAAGTAGATTTCGAAGACGCAGATCGTGGGGGCGCCAGTTTATTTTAATAATTTATTGAGACCTTTTTGCAATGATGCTGCAGTTAGGACCGCCCACTTCGAAATCTAAATATATTTCTAGGCAAAGCCGGCGTGGATTTTTTTTTTCTGCTGTAAGGGTTGTTGGTCTTCTAAAAAACTTGTCAATATAAAAAAGTTTTAGATAATATTAAGAGAATTTATAATAAATTTAAACGGATTTGATATCTTGTGAATTAACGAAGTTATGAATTATTTTCTTCTTAAACACCTCTATCCCCCCCCCCCCCCCCCTGGAGACCATTTTTAATGATATAAAAAATCTGGCATACATACATTTTCGGCATTTTACTTAGAAGCAATAATAACTTTAAACCGATTCGATACTTATCATAATTAAGAAATTATGGGGGGTTTTCTGTTTTCACAAACCCCCCCCATTTCCCCTCCCCCTTGGTTCGAATTTGCCTATTAACGAACTTGACCGAGATTTTATGCCCCTTGTTTTTATGTATCAGTTTTGAAGAGATTTGTGCAGAATTATTGAAGTTATCGTGTCCATAAAAAAGTGATATAGATAGATAGAGAGTTTTGAACTGGGGGAGGGAGGGGGGATTGGGGTTCTGGGAGTCATGATCGGCGTAGATCTGCAAACAATTTTCAGAAATTCCAACATAGGGGAGAATGTAATAGGTAGTATTTCTTACGAACTCTACCTAAAAACCAGTCGTTGGGGGCCACCGTAATACTTACCCATCATGGATATGCATAATGTAAAATATTAAAATAAAAATGTGTAAACTACTTATAAAATGCATTGCAATTCAAATAAAATCGTGGCTTGATGACGTGATAAACTTTAAAGGCTCGATTACTGAATTGCTTGAAAGAAACCTCCTTATAACTCCAAAAATAATAATCCTATTAACTAGCGGTTTATTGCATCTGATTAAGCGTCAAATTTCCAATTAAAATATATCTTTGAAGTGAAATTTGGATGAAATACAGGGTCATGAAAAATCGAAGAGTGTAGAAAATAGGATTCCAAATATCTCGGCAACTAATTATCCGATCGACTTCATGCTTTATTCAAAATTTATGTTTTTTTATTGTCTTTTATATTTATTTCTTAAAATAAACAATTTCCAAAATTTTTATGTACCTTTCATAAGAACGAATATTTCGAGAGTCCGAAAAAAATTGTTCCGGTTAATCGAGGTTATTGAAATGAAATAGGCTTCTTCCCATTATTACATACTAAGTACATACCAAATTGCAAGTCTCTATCTCAATTTTTTCGGGAGATAGAGCGTTTACAGACACACACACACACAGACACACAGACGGACGGCAAATTTTTTTTTCTAAAAATATGTTTTTCGGAATCTCCAGTGTCTGAAACGTGTAAATCCGTCAAAAAAAATTTTCGATTTTCAAAACGATTACAAGACTTACCCTGTACTACGTATGATGGGTAAGTAATAATCCATATCACACATTTTTGTGAACTACGGTCGTGTTTGAATTTTATTTCTTCAACATAGATGACAATTATCCGTTATCATATAAGGGGCGCATGAATACCAAAGTAATTATATTTAATATTCAAATTAAAATTAATTTCACTGATTGTTAAATCCTGCTTTTCTAGCACACATGGGTAAATGTCGTGGGAATTCATCTCACCGTTAAAATGAAAATGTTTCATGATATTGATACAATTTTACAAGTACGCATTTTTTCCTGATTGAGAATGATTTCACTGAAAACATATACCGAAAATAATTATTGTCATCATAATAATTGAGATTTAATAGACATCCCTATATCAATTATCAGGGCCGAAACTAAGGGGAGGGGCAGGGGGGGGGGGGCATGTGTCCCGGGCGCCAAAACGGAATGCGATGAATATTTGGTTTGTCGTTTGATAAAAGAAAAGTATAGAAATTTGGGTAAAAATATTTTGCAGCTCCAAAGAATCAGTTTTCTTTTAATCCAAAAGAAACACTAAGAGGTGAAACTAAACACTAAGAGGTGAAAATTCACAAAATAAAATACTTAATTAAAACTTTTTTTTGCTTTTCATTCTAAGTCACTGTTATAATTTTGAAAATTATCGTTAGGTTCATTAAAGCATCTAGACATATTAGTCTATTAATTGGAAGAGCTGTATAAGTGAGTGTTCCATGAAACTGGCTGTAGACAGCACACAAAGATATTTTACGGTATAAGAATCCATTGTTATACCTACAGAAAATCCTAGTTTTGCAGTTCTTACGACATTGTGACTCATATCACTGTGACTTTTTTAAACGCCTGCTCAATTGTAATGTAATACATTAAAACTACAGTAATAAATGTGAAAAGGAAATCTCTCTATAACGGAATCCTGTCTTAAATGAAAAAATTATATATTCTCAACATAAAGAATATCAGCAATTCTATTTACCAAGTCAAAGACCTGTATAAAACTGAATTTTTTCCTGTTCCTTTCGATTCCGGTTTCACAGGTTTTATTGAATAAATATTTGACAAAGCTGATTACATAGTTCATTATTGCGTATTTTATGATTACATATTTTTTATTTTAAAATAAGTCGGCTATTAAAAACTTAGCGAATTTATCCTTGTAAATTTACTTTGCGCAGAAAGGAGGGCGGTGGGCGCCAAAATCCATGTCTGCCCCCCGTGCAAATAAAAAGATAGTTTCGACCCTGTCAATGATCATTAAAATGTTCTTTACTTTTCTGACAATTACTATGTAAATTGACATTTAATCGCCATTCCCATCTTTGATCTCACAATAATTCAACTCCTAAAGTAATAAATTTTCATTTTTAAAGAAAAGAAATTTTTTCTTCCGGAGGTTAATTCATGAAAAATTACAATGACTACATTTTTCTTCTAAATTCCTGTCTTATATTTAAATGAAAAAATTGCAAGGGAAGCGATAAAAGTTTCCTAATATTAGAGTCATTTAGCTATTCCTTTTAATGTTAGTTACTGCTTGTAACTTTATCACAGTTTTAAAGGCGTTACATCTGATATTCTAACCTCAGATTTTTTCTAAATCACCGAAGAGTTAAACATTTTATTCTTGTTAAACATTATATGTAAATGGCCAAAGAACTAATCTATTTCTTTTGTATTCAGATTTATTTGCCTCCAACATTAATACTAGTTTACTTTTATTGAATTTTTATAAAAGCAATGGTATTTTTACATGACCGTATTTGTTATTTGAATAAATCAGTAAGTATATCACTTATATACTTTATTATTTTTATCTGAATCTTACTGATTTATGAAGAAATTACATGAGTGGAACTAGTATGCTATAGCCATCACAAAACTTCCTTTTATATCAATCAAATCAATTAAATGATTTAAATATTATAAGAAATTACATCGATTTGGCAAATAAGTTTTTTATACAATGTATTCCCATATTCAGAATACTAAGCGTGAAGTTTCGTTGAATTCTCTCTTAATTTAAACTGGTGATATATATAAGCATCGCATATTTCGACCAAATCATAGAATTTCGGCACCCCCCTCTTAGATGACCGCAACCAACATTGAATGACAATCTATTTCTATTATGAGGATTCTAAACTGGATGTTTTGTTGAATCCCGCGCACATAAACTAGAGATATAATTATCACGTAAATCATTGATTTGCAGCACCCCCTCTTGGAAGATTTTGCAAAAAACTAATTAGCACCAGTTTACATAAGGATAGAACTGAATATAAAATTTCATCCTATTCTACGCAGTAGTTCGTGAGTTAGACCGCCCACAAATTTTGTGTCATAATACAGGTAAACAGACACACAGACACAGAGTCAGACATTTTCAAAAAACAGTCAAATGGTGTCCAGGACTTTCTAAAACTTATAAATCCGTCGGAAACCGGAAGTCAAAATTTTTCACGAATCCAATACTTTCTTCTTGTAAAGATAGAAGAAAGTAAATATATGTGAGGACTAAATGGCACCATAACACCAGTTAAAGGTTAAAATGATCTCCAAATCAAACAATCACTTTTTAAATTGCCTTTAAGTCGTATTCCCATCTCTATTTCAACGATAACTGAATAGCAAAAGTAGTCAATTGTCGTTTTATTACAGTAGAAATTCCTTTTTATCTTGAGATTAATCCGTCAAAAGTTTTAATGGCTACACTTTTTTTTAAATTCCCATCTTCAATTTAGAAGAAAAATTGCGAGAAAAGAAATAAAAGTTTTCAGTCCCTGTCTACCATTAGAGTCATTTAGCAGTTTCCCCTACTATTAGCTGTTGCCTTTAACTTTATCACAGTTTAAACACCGATGCATTCCAATATTCTTATTTTCATTTTTTCCAAAATATCCAACACCTTAAACATTTTGTTATGGTTAAACACCATACATATTGAGATTTTTTTTTCTATGATATTCAGCTAATTTATTTTACGAACATTAATGTTGATTTTCTTTGATGAAATTGATTTTTTTTCTTGGGGGAGGTGGGGGGGGGGGGGCGGTGCTATCGCTGTAACTCTATTGAAATATCTCAGAACTTTTTATTTAGTGCAATAGAATAGTTAAGTTATATAAAATATGTTGAGAATATCGGTGAAATAGAATTTATATTGGTAAAATTTAACAAAAGGGGGGGGGATTATTAAGTGATATATAGTTATCTGGCATTTTAATCAGGTTTAATGAGTAAGTATGTATATATAACGAGTAACATGTTTTTAAATACAGTCGGAATTCCATTTAACGAACCTCTGTTTTGTAAATTACTCTATTTTATGAACTTTTCCTTGGATCCAAGAATATTTAGCGAAGTTCCTTGTAAAATATCCTCCAGATAGCGAAGTGCGTTCTCTCGAAGTACAGATTTTTTTTTTTTTTCTTGAGGTCTAAAATTTTTTTCTCCCTATTTCACAAAATATTTCTGGACATTTCAAAACTTATTTCTTTTTACACAATGTATGACGTACACAAGGGGCATATTCTGACGAAGGAGGGGGGGTGCTAAATAGCTGCTCCCCCCCCCTCCTCTCCGTTCGCAGTCTGCTGAAATCTGAGTTTTTACCTCATTTTGGGCACAATTTTGCTCATTTTTCTGATCAGTCTGTATCTCCCTTGTCCCCCCCCCCTCTCCCGAAACAAAATCATAGTTACTTCAATAGCATAACCCTCCGAAAGTTGTAAAATCGCTGCATCATTCTTTGCAATTTATCCATGCAGTGATTTATTCATGTGCCCTTCCCCTCCCCCACTTCCACTTTCAATAGAGTTATCCTTGAACTCCGTTTTCAAGATTTGTGCTTAGTCGGTTGGTCATTTCGGTTCTTGTAGTTCGAAAATGTCAAAATTTTCAGTAATTAAATTGAAGAACACGTGTTATAATGTATGCTTAAAATTACTTTACTATAATGAATACGATAATATAATTTTTAAAAAAAATCTTCATTAATTTTAAATATAAAAGTATTTTCTTAAACTAAAAGTACAATGCATTTCTGGACAGCATCATTGTTTAATCCTTGTTCTTTCTGCATGTTTTTTTATGTATAAAATAACTAAAACCAATGGATATAATTTATAAATAAAATGTAATTAATTACTTTTTATATGATATTCAGTGTTTATGAGTCTAAAATTTGTCGTTTAAAAGTTTTTTAAATGTGGATTTATATTTAACAATTTTTTTTTTTTAATTTAGCGATTTTTTTTAAATAGAAAGTCCGACTGTATATAATAACATTTTTTTTTTTTTAAGTTAAGATTTACAGAGTGTTTAAAGTCTATTTTTAAGCATGTGGTTGACAACTATGTCGTTAATGATGTAAAGCCACTAGTGAATATTATTGAAAATATATATGACATTTATGTGACAAAAAGGTTTTGGATATCTGGCACGTATGGTTGAATACTATAAAAATTATGTTTGACGTTGAAAAAAGATATAATATGAGATATTTCTTTACTAGCACATATGTGTGAATAGCATAATTATGTGTTTCACATTTTTAAAAAAGTGTTTTAAGTGATTGAAATATTGCTTTATTAGCACATGTGATCAAATACAATAAAAATTATGCTTTACATAAAAAAAATAAATAAATAAATAAATAAATAAATCTTGAGATTATATGATATAGTCTTCAAATTACATTTTTATCTCCATTCTTACAATATTTTTTCTCCCAAAGTAGTAAATTTTCATTTTTTAAGATTTAAAAAAAATCTTACCTTTTCATTCTGAAATTAATCTATCAAGAATTTTAAAGACTACATTTTCCTTCAAAATTCCCATCTTAAGTTTAAAAGAAAAATTGCGAGAGAACAGATAAAAATTTTCAGTCCCCAGTCTAACATTAGAGTCGTTTAGCGGTTGCCACTAATGTAAGTTATTGCTGGTGGTAACTTTATCATAGTTTTAATGCTTGAAAGTTTCGTTCTAATATTCTATTTTAAATTTTTCTAAATTTCCGACGCATTACACATTTTATTCCGTTTAGGCATAGTAAATGTTCAAATAACTACGTGTATCTTTGATATTCAGCTAGTATATTTTCTCGAGCACTGATACTGCTTTCCCGTTTTATGAAGATGATTTTAACATTATATTTTCTGCTTTGAAAATTAAGCTGAAATTATTTTCGCGAAAAGCTAGCGGGTAGTTTTTAAAGAGATATTTATATTGTGGCAAAGGATTAAATAGATCATATAAGAGCAAGTAAACACGTGTTTGAACATATTTAGTAAAATACAGTAATAATTATTACTTAACGATATCCTGATTTTTTCAATTTAACGATAAATTGTAATGGTCCGTATTTACTTATATTTATTTTTACTGTATTAACACCTGTACTCCACACTTCGGTTCAACATCCGCGCATTCCACACTATAGTGCATTTTGGGATTTCGCAAATTTAACTGCGTACAACTTTGTTGGCCACATAGTGATAATGAAATATAACACATGATTCCTATACAATGTTTAATAAGAAATCGAACTGTGATATTTATTTATTTATTTATTTTTTAATCAAAAAGTTTATTTTGTTAATGAAAAATGCAAATTAATGGAAGGATGTTTTCAAAAAGCGCCTAGATTTGAAATTTTGGTCGGTGTTAATTCACACTAGTGGTGGGGTTCATGAGTTAAATAATCCTCATTTTAACAATAGTTTTCCTTTATTTAACGATAATTTTGATAAATTTTAAAAATTTTAAACGCATTTTTTTATTTAGAAGAACTGTTAGTTTTTATTCTCTAACAGAGTTGTGATGATGAAGAGTTTGATTTGAAGAAGAAATTGAAATATTAATTTAGAAGGACATTTCTAGCTTAATTTTTCATTTAAGGATTGTCGTTGTGTGAACTATTTTACTTACACGTATCCTTTTATGAACCACGGATTATTCAAAAAGTGTGTGACGAAAACTAACAAAATTCGTTTAATTTAGATTAAGATTCTTACACAGAGCATAAAAGAAATCTCGAAAATTACTGCTGTTGAATCAAATTTGGTTTAGATGTAGTAAAAAACACTTAAAGAGGTTTGATATTGATATATATTTATAAATTTGCTTTTGGAGCAACTTAAAAACCTACCTATGTCACCGCCTGTATTGAATTTAAAAACAAAGCAATTATCAATATATTTTTTAATTTTTAAGAGGGTATTATATTTAATGCGCTAAAAGAAATATAGTTTTAGTATGACTTTTATAGCCAGAACTTTTCATTTATAGATTTTGTGAGTTATCACTCACACGTTCCTATTTGTGAACCACAGCTTATTCAAAAAGTTTGTGACGAAAACAAGCAAAGTTCGCCTAATTTAGATTAACCCTTAATTGCATAGTGATGTAATTTCCATCACTTTTTATTTAACTTTTAATAAATAAATCAACTTCTCCGCCACCACTATATTTATATAGAAATATTAATCCAGTAAATTTCCCGTGAACTATGTTGCTGAACAAAGTTAAAAATCTATCTTAAAATTTCTGGTGTCTAATATTTAATATATGTATAAAAAAACACAATTGTAAAAGAAAAACTCATGCAAAGAAGGGTTAAGATTCTGACAAAGAGCATGATAAAATTTCGAAAATTACTCCAGTTTAATCAAATCTGGATTACATTTAGTAAAAAACACTTAAAAGGGATTATTACGAATAGATATTTATAAATTGCTTTTGGAAAAATTTAAAAAGCCATGTCACCGTCTGTATTTAATTTAAAAGCAAATAAATTATCAATATATATATATATTTTAACTTTTAAATATGTACATTTAGTACGCTAAAAAAATGTATTGCTGAAAATCTAGTTGTAGGTATATTTTTCAAAATTTAATAACCATTATTTCGGCAGTTTTAATGTATTTAATGCGTTCTCCAATTTTACGATAACCTTGACATAACGATGATTTTCAAGATACCCTTTGGCACCGTTAAATAGGGATTCAACTGCATTTTCAAATATACATTCATGCTGAATTTTTCACATATGCATTAAAATTTTTCATTTGTTTTCCGAAATATTACACACCTGGAAAAAATATATTTTCCCATCAGGCCGTTTTCATGCATTAGATTTCCTTTCTAGGATTCTTACATAAACTAAATTTTGTTGATCATTTTTTTTTATTACATTTTCTTTTTCGAAAGTTAGTTTCTAAAGCTGGTAGTCTGGAATTTTATTTCCTAATATTTAATTTTAACATACTTTTAAAGTTTTCAAAATAGTGTAGTGGTATATTTTTATCAATTATAAACAAGAGTTATGTAAACATTTGTTTTATTTCTCCTGCTTCTTAAAAATAGTAGAAACATCTTCCTTATATCTCTATCTGCAGTTTTCAGGGCATGAAATAAATTGAAGAAAACATACTTTAATGAAAATTGGGATTCTAGCCGGGAGAAATGAATTTGTTCTTTAAATTTTTGGAAGTAATTTACTTTCAACTGTATAAAATGAAATTAGTTAAATTTTACTACACCACGCAATGCAACAAAAGTCATTTTAACCCAGATATATATTTTTTTCAACTAGAAATATTATTCCAGAAAATGATATTCGTGTTCATAAAGTAAATTTTCCCTTGGGTTCTTTTAAAGCATTAGCTTTTTTTCTCGGAACCTTATGTAACCTAAATTTGGTTTATCATATATTTTATTCCTTTTTTATATTTTTCTGCGAAAGCTTATTTCAAAAGTTGCTTAGCATGGAACTTTATTTTTAGATATATTTAATTTTATGCCGCGAAACAAATATCACATTTTTCTTTAAAATTTTCTATTTAAATTTGAAAATAATTCTAATAGGGAACGACATTTTCAGTTCTACATTAGTTCGTAGCTATGTTCTTTTATGAATCTATTGGGTTCTTTTAAAGCATTAGCTTTTAACTTTCACAGAATCTTAACCTAAATTTTGTTTATCATATATTTTATTATTATTGTATATTTTTCTGTGTAAACTTGTCTTTAAAGTTGCTATCCTGGAACTTTATTTTTAGATATATTTAATTTTATTCCACAAAACAAATATTTCATTTTTCTTAAAATTTTTCTGTTTAAATTCAAAAATAATTCTATTAGTAAATGATATTTTCAGTGCTACATTAGTTCGTACCTATGTTCTTTTATGAATCTATTCGGTTATCGGAAAAATCATGACGCACAGCTACTAAATATTACGCTTTTTCATTACTACTAATAGTATTCTTTGCATTATATATTATTTGCTGCATTGCTTTTATTTTAAATAGAAGAGTGTGAACACATTTTTTCCCCTTCTTTAAGGCAGGGATGGAACAGTGGCGCAGCATTTGAACAATTTTCACCACTAAGCTGATTGATTTCAATTTCCGGAGCATAAAAAAAAATTGTTTATCGATGGTAAAATGTCATAAATAACAATATAAAATATATTATTGATTAACTTGCATAATATTTTTATTGCTATTATTATTATTATCATGCAATCCAACCCGGGTATCCGGGTTAAACATGCCCAATATATTGTCTGGTGTACAGAACGTAACCGAAAATCGTTTTTAATTGAAATTAATATTATTTTTTACATTTAATATATTTTCTGAAATTTCCCTCCAACTACACTAAAAAGCAATTTTTTGTAGTTTAGCATGAGCCGCATGTCGCGTAACATCTCACTATTTATAATTTATAGCAATCTTTTTTATTTTGATTACTTCAGTGTTTAAGTTAGTAATCTGATTACATGTCTGTGAAATTCGTGTATTATTTATTTATTTGTGTAGTTTTAATTTCGTTTGGCAATGTAATTATGGAATATTACACGGATGCAAACAAACGCTGAATTATTTATATTTTTTAAAGTGAAACTGGGTTAGTTTTCCGCAATTAGGTTCAACGCAGATTTTAAAATATTCATGCGTGAAAAATATTTTAAAAACCATAAAAAATCAGAAAATTGAGATACAGTTTTCAAACAAATTGCATTTGAAAGTACATTTTTCTCGCTATTCGACGGTGTAAAAATTGAGATTGTGCTTTGTTAGAAGTAAAAAAAAAATTCAGTAAAAGCGAAATTTAATGGTGAGGTTGTTGCCATTGTCAAGATGACGTCAGCATTACTCACAGATATGATTTTGCTTTATAATATTGTTTGTAATTTATAAAACCGGATTTTTTTTTAAATTTCATCTTGATATATTTTAATTGCCTAAAAGGAAAGGAAACAACAATACAATGAAAAAAAATATATATATTACATCAACAGGAATGATTAATTCCACAACTAAACATAAGTATTATGCAACTAACTCCCTTAATAAAAAGTTTTTCCTTTAAACTACACACAAATTTATATTTATTTTATATAATATCAGCTAAATGCGATGTAATGCTCGACGCTAAAACTAATTTATCTCTTTCCAAACAGATAATCACCCTAATTCCATTGCATTTAAAGTTACAATTTGATTTGATAACTGCAATAATATCACTCGATTAAATAATGTCGTAATTTGTAGCTTCTTAATTTAAAGTTTTCCAATTTGAATAAAATTGCGCATTCAATTAAATTAAAATATTTCCGATACCAATTCGATTATATCCTCTTTTGAATTTAGTACGCCAATAATTCTAAGTTAGATTTTTACAAATTGTGTTAAAGAATTGTTAAGCTGGTAATTATTGCATTATCTCCTACATTTGAAATATTAATTTGGTAGGGTAAAGTATCGTGATAACCAAAGATGTTCGAGAAATTAAACATTTAAAGTATTAAATTTGAGAGCAATGTACTAATTAGCTCTATTACATAAATTAATTATTAACATAGTTACGAATTCAAAAAGAAAAAATTATGGTTTTTAAAATTTCGCATGCCAATAATTCTAATTTAGATTCCAACAAATTCTGTTAAATAATTGTTAATATTAGATTATTGTCATATAGTGATATTAATGAAGGAAGTTAACGTATTGTGAAAGTAAAGTATATTTGAGGAAGGGGTTAAATATTTTACTCATAAAATTTATGCGAACTGCATTAATTATCTCTAATAATTAAATAAATTAGGAATCCGTTCAGGAGTTTAAAATAAAAAATGGTGTAGAGTTGTTTTGATGTTGAAAATTATAATGCCCACTGAATGGGGTAAACAAAAAATTGTTATTAATGAATTATATAATTCTAATTTCAATCATTAGAAATTGTGCTAAAGAATCGTTAAGGTGATAATTATTCCATCATCTACCACATTTCAGATATTGTCATGAGTTAATATATCAAAAGATGTTTGAGGAATTACGGACTTCACGTATTAAAATTGAAAGCAGTATACATAGGAATTAATTCTATTGAATAAATTAATTACTAAAATGTTCACGAATTTAAAATTGGAAATTATGACTTAGAATTGTTCTGATATTAGAGATTAATAAGCAAGGAATGAGGTAATATACATGTGTTACAAATAAAATATAATTTATTTGTGATTTTTTTAAAGATAATTAGTGAGTTGGCGTCCATTCTGATGCTATTTGCGTACAAATAAATACAGGTTTTCGAAAACGTTTCGGAGTATTTTTTTTTATAGTGTATTAAACACTTTTTCAAACCTAGAATATTGGTTTTTAGGATGCTATCAATTCTCAATTATACATTTTCAGCTGCGTAACCGAATTTATGCATGCAAGAATTACAAAATAGTATATTTTTTAAATGTTAATGTTAATGCTGTTAATTTATCAGGTTTGTCTGTAAAACATGTTTGTTGAACATTAAAATTAAAATGTTTACTTGTGAATGGATAGCATCCGAAAAACCCATATTCCAGGTTGAGAAAAGTGATATATACACTGTAAAAACTACTCGGAAACGTTACTGACAATCAGTGGCGGTAAAAGAAGCCTTATTTTTATAAATGCTTCTTTAACCCTTTCCGGCACAGACAAATTCTGTTCGTAAAATGAGAAATTACTGACTGACCCCGGAATTTTCAAACGACATTTTTAGAAAATAACAACTTCTTATTTTAAGCTTTCATTGTTAGAAACAAAATTTTATTAAAATATTCTTTGGTTCGAATGCAAGTTTGGAATTAAAATTAGGTGTGCCCGGAGTAGGACCAATGTGCCGGAAAAGGTTAAATCAGGCATGAAAGAGTTTCTCCTAAAGGAGGAATTCCACCTTTTTTTAAAGCAATTTTGGGAATTTTCTGGATTGATTTAAAAAAGCAAAGAAATATTGGTAGCATATTGAGTATGTGTGTGTGTGTGGGGGGGGGGGGGGGTCTGGAAATTTTTTAATAATCAGACATTTTGTCTACTCCAATCCTTGGAGTTTGTTTTTGAATTTCTGTGCAAAAGAGCCCTCCAATCAAAGATGAGCTTTATAAGTATCTGAAAATCATGTAAATGAAGTTGTTTAAAGTGTCTTTCCTGAGAGACATTATTTTTTAGACTTTAAAAGAATAGGAAGTTTTCGTGAGGTTCTTTTTGTATTAGAATAATTTGTCTTTTTTACACAACACTTTTGGGTAATTTCATTGATGCATTTTTGAGATGTATTTCTGGAGCAAAGATTGATTTGATGGGTATATATTTAGCACGGAGAATTATTTTTTATTTTGAAAGAAGGGGGGAAATCTTGTACAGCCAAACCACCTAGAATAATATTTGTTTTGAAAAATTAATCACTGTACATAAAACATAAGTTGATCAGATAAATTTGGATTTATACCATTAGCAAACTGTATTCAATTTTATTTTTTGATTCAGTGATCCTATACATTTATTGTTACTTTAAATTTGTTTTTCATACTTTCTAAGTTACAGAAAGAAAATAATAATAACAATCATATATATGTACAGTTATATTTCGTTTTATTTTATAACTAACTGTTAAAATGTGACTAAATTATAAGAGTCTAGCGCCATTGTATAAATGGAAAAAAAATTAAACCTTTTTTCTCATTTCCCACTTTCATGCCTGTTAAATGCTTCTCGAAAGTATATAGGTTTCTGAGCTTTAGCTAAAGCCAAAAAACGCTCTTCGGAATCGTGGGTAACTCAACTCGGAAGAGGTTATTCTATATTTTCGTCTGTGGTTATATTATATTTTCCAAGATTAAAAAAGGTTTGTCGGTTTTTACAGTGCATTTATGTGTATTTGAATTATAATAATGGATAGAAAATAGAAAGAAAAATATATTTCATATGAATTTTTTTATTCACTATTTTATTTGTTATTAGTTTTGGAATTTCTAATTATTCGTATAAATTTTATTCCTTTGTTATCACTTCTATTTTACCTGTATCTGAAAAATGTAAACGAATTGAAAAGAGAAATGAAAATGTAGTTAAGCATTTCATGTAAAACTTTCGATCTACAGATTTGATGAATCTCAGTCCTTATAAAAATCTCTCGTGTACTTGAAATTAATTTTTGACTAACTTACCGTCTCGTCCTGATTGTACAGCTATTTGAAAAAAAATTAAAATGTCGTCTTATTCAAAAATATACCTATAAATAAACATATTTTGAACCAAAAAATGTATTTAATAAAATGTGCCTTGTTTCTGTTTTAGTTATTTGATTTCATTTATTATGTAAAATTTCTTGTTCAAAATATGTTTGTTTAACTAAAATATAGATGGTTGGCATGTATAACATTATAAATTGTATACTGTTACAATAGTAGATGCTTTGCTAGAAATTGAAAATACTATTCGAAATTTATTTTAAAAAATTAAAAATTTCACTATATCTTATTCATTCTTTAATTTAAACTTCCGTCTGTTTTATTACACTCTTTTACTTAAGTTAACTTGTTCATATATGTAAAGATGGAATTTTTTAATAGTAATTTAATAAATTAATTGTAAGACATTTTTACGTTAGTCGAGTGTAGGTGACAAATTGCCAAATATTCTTTCAAATAATAAACAACGTTACAACAATGGAGTTAATGACGCGCCAAACCACACTGACTAAAATATATCAACTGGCTGCGAAACTGCAACAAAGAAATATTTTAAACGCTTAAAAAATAGAAATTAAAATATAAATATAAATAACGAGTGCAATATAATTTTTTTTAATTATGCTTTTATTTACTTCGGCACCACCTCTCAATATGATTAGTCGTTGGGGGCCACCGTAATACTTACCCATCATGGATATGCATAATATAAAATATGAAAATAAAACATATGTAAACTACTTATAAAATGCATTGCAATTGGCTTGATGACGTCATAAACTTTAAATGCTCTATTACTGAATTGCGTAAAAGAAACATCCTTATAACTTCAAAATTGATAACCATATTAACTAACGGTTTACTGCGCCGGATTAAGCGTGTAATTTTCAATTAAAATATATCTTTGAATTGAAATTTGAATAAAATACAGGGGCATGAAGAATCGAATAGTGTGGAAAATAGGATTACAAATATCTCGGCAACTCATTATCCGATCGACTTCATTCTTTATACAAAATTTATGTTTTTTTACTGCTTTTATATTCACTCCATAAAATAAAGAATATCGAAAAATTTTATATACCTTTTATCAGAACGAATATTTCGAGAGTCCGAAAAAACATAGTTCCGGATAATCGAGGTTACTGAAATTCAATAAGCTTCTTCCCATTATTACATACTAAGTACATACCAAATTTCAAGTCTCTATCTCAATTTGTTCGGGAAATAGAGCGTTTACAGACACACAGACAGACGGACGGCAATTTTTTTTTTTTCTAAAAATATGCTTTTCGGAATCTCCAGTGTCTGAAACGTGTAAATCCGTCAAATTTTTTTTTCGATTTTCAAAACGATTACAAGATTTACCCTATACTACGTAGGGTAAGTAATAATGGTATTATTTTGCTAACTCCCACAGTTTGTTAAACCAGCAACAATCGTAACACTTGGCTTAAGAGGAACAATGCTCTCTCTCTCTGTAGGTTATTTTTCTCACTGCTGTTCTTTTTTACCGATTAAGCTAAAGAAATCGACAGAGTGTTACCATTAAAAGCCATTGGAAATCGGTCATGACCTTTTCTACTGTTAAAAAGAACCTTTGGGTGTTGCGTGCAGACCTTGCGTTCCGGTCACATATCATGCACGAACCATTTTTTATATACACCCTGTCTTTGATTAGATATTGGAATCATTTTTCTGTTAGTGTGCCATTTAGAATTGTCTGCTACTTATGTTGTTTTTGTTGTAAATTAATTAATATTAATTATTTGTAAAATATTTATTATTGTATGTTATTTTTTAATCGATAGTTACTTTGTTAATACAATGTATACAATGCAGTACAATATCGTTATTTTTATGTAAGTTCATTATACTATTTCAAAAAGTGTCCATGTGAAACGTATAAAAACGTTTGGGTGATCTGTACAGACCTTGCGCATGTCATGCACGAACTCTTTTTATATACACCCTCTCCTTGATTGGATACTGGAATCACTTCTTCTGTTAGTATGCTATTTATGTTAATGCTGTAATAAAACAATTCGCATTAATTATTTATCAGGGATTTGCTATTGTTTGTTCTTCGCTGCTTTATTTAATCAACTCAGTATTATATAGCGTTATATTTATATAATTTTGATTAGATACCGCAATAATTTTTCTGTTTGTGTGCCATTTGGAATTGTCTGCTATTTATGTTGGTATAAAATAATTAGTGTTAATTATTTATCAATTGATTCTTTTTTTGTGTGTTTGTTTGTTATTTTCTTGTATCTAATGTTAATCTGTATTAAACACTATTATTTTTATGAAGGTTTGTTATATTATTCTATGTATTGAAAATATTCTCTTAATTTTCGTATCAAATGTAGAAAAACTTCTGAGTTTGGGTGCAGACTTTGGGGTTCCCGTTACACATCAAAGACAAATCATTTTTATGTACTGTCCAACAAAAAAATGAAAAAGTTGGAAATTGTACGTTAAACGTGACAAATGAGGTGCGTTCGTTTCGTGCTATAACTAGTTTTACAATTTAAAAAATCATCGTTATTATTTCAGTGAAATAAATTATATCGTCTGCTATGAATGAAATGAGGATGCCCTTTTTTTTTCTTATTTACGTATGCCACGTTTACAGATGCGATTTTTATCTACACAAGACAGCGCTGTAAATTCACCATGGAGATCTTGCTTTGCGAATGATTACCTCCATGGTTAATATTTCCATGACTCACGATGAATGAATATTTTGTTTACTTACTTTAATGGATTGAGATATTCGGCTGTTAACCTACTTTTCACTGAAGTTATCTCAGAATCTATACATTTTTGAATGTAACTCATCTCTCAAGCAAATAAATTTTTTGAACGATCTTTCTAAAAATGTAACTTTTATACAGTTTTATTCGAAAAAATAATTTTTAATAAAAATGGCCGCTTGGCATATGGCAAAAGATGTGATTTGCCCGCATTTGTTTTCCTCAGTCACATTATTATATAGATTACGTATGATAGGATTTAACAGAATAAAGAAAACTTTTATTAATATCTTTTTAAGTTTTGATTTGATTTTCAGAAAATTTCAAATGACTCGACAAAATTCTACAACGATTATATATATATATATATATTAAATTTCAAACCATTCGGTTGGGTCGTTTTTGCGCTGCTATATGCGGACAGACGGACAGATCAGACGATGACTATAGGTGCTACGTATTTATATAATTGCAAACGCACCTAAAAAGTAAAAGACCCATACATTTTAATCTCCAAATTCTCAGAGAAAAAGAAAAAAACGTAAATAGTCATTCGACTGGAAATTGTGTCATTTTTCAATTTATGTTTAAAAAAATTGAGAGAGTCGCCTTCATATTGAAATTGTACCAAACTTTGAAATTTTCAATACGGACACCTAATTTTGACAGCATATTTGGGTTGTTTGGTAAATTGTATCTTTGTATGCAGGAAGTCATTCGGACAAGTTGTTTGGGAACTATGATAATTTAAAGTTTATACTCCTAATGTTAAATTCATATACTCATAATGTAATTGTTGTAAAATAGATCGAAATGTGAATAGGTTCTTAAACGTAACTCGAAAACTATTTGGCGGAATGAGCTGTAACTTTTCATTCACATATTTAAAGCTTCTAGAAATAAATTTCTGTTTAAAAAAAAAACATATATATAGGTTATAATTTATATTATTTTTAAACATTAATTTAAAAAAAATTTCGATACAAATTTTCGAAAAAAATCTTAAGGTGTAACCTATAGTTTTTAAAAATATAAAAAGAGAAATCGTTTTAATGGAAGTTTCAAATGTGCGAATCCAAAATTACAGCTTATTCCGCAAAGTAGTTCTTGAGTTATACTTACAAAACTACTTGCATTGCAAATCGTTTTGCAACAACTACAAATAAAGCAGATTACGTTGGAAGTTCCACACTTTAAATATTCATAATTCTTTAACTACTTCGCTGAATGACTTCCAGTTTGGTGTTCTAAGATCAAATTTACGGAAAAAGCCAAATAAAATATAAAAATTAGGTGTTCGTACTGAAAATTGTACAGTTTGGAACAATTTCAATATGAAGGCGACCCCTTAAGCTTAGTTTTTTAACATAAATTGAAAAAAGACAATTTCCAGCCGAATGGCTATTTTAGTTTTTTTATTTTTTTTCTCTGAGACAATTTGGAAACGCCGGATGTTTGATTAGATGAGGGAAATACTTTTCTATTAGTGTGTCATTTGGAGTTATATGACATTTATTTTGTATGGGGATATTCTGTTTCTTCTTCTGCCCAATCTTCTGCTCCCGTACACAGAATGTTTGATTAGATGAGGGAAATACTTTTCTATTAGTGTGTCATTTGGAGTTATATGACATTTATTTTGTATGGGGATGTTCTGTTTCTTCTTCTGCTCCCGTACACCGAATTTTTGATTAGATAAGGGAAATACTTTTCTATTAGTGTGTCATTTGGAGTTATATGACATTTATTTTGTATGGGGATATTCTGTTTCTTCTTCTGCCCAATCTTCTGCTCCCGTACACAGAATGTTTGATTAGATGAGGGAAATACTTTTCTATTAGTGTGTCATTTGGAGTTATATGACATTTATTTTGTATGGGGATGTTCTGTTTCTTCTTCTGCTCCCGTACACCGAATGCTTGATTAGATAAGGGAAATACTTTTCTATTAGTGTGCCATTTGGAGTTATATGACATTTATTTTGTATGGGGATATTCTGTTTCTTCTTCTGCCCAATCTTCTGCTCCCGTACAATGTTTGATTAGCTGAGGGAAATACTTTTCTATTAGTGTGTCATTTGGAGTTATATGACATTTATTTTGTATGGGGATGTTCTGTTTCTTCTTCTTGCTCCCGTACACCGAATGTTTGATTAGATAAGGGAAATACTTTTCTATTAGTGTGTCATTTGGAGTTATATGACATTTATTTTGTATGGGGATATTCTGTTTCTTCTTCTGCCCAATCTTCTGCTCCCGTACACAGAATGTTTGATTAGATGAGGGAAATACTTTTCTATTAGTGTGTCATTTGGAGTTATATGACATTTATTTTGTATGGGGATGTTCTGTTTCTTCTTCTGCTCCCGTACACCGAATGTTTGATTAGATAAGGGAAATACTTTTCTATTAGTGTGTCATTTGGAGTTATATGACATTTATTTTGTATGGGGATATTCTGTTTCTTCTTCTGCCCAATCTTCTGCTCCCGTACACAGAATGTTTGATTAGATGAGGGAAATACTTTTCTATTAGTGTGTCATTTGGAGTTATATGACATTTATTTTGTATGGGGATGTTCTGTTTCTTCTTCTGCTCCCGTACACCGAATGTTTGATTAGATAAGGGAAATACTTTTCTATTAGTGTGTCATTTGGAGTTATATGACATTTATTTTGTATGGGGATATTCTGTTTCTTCTTCTGCCCAATCTTCTGCTCCCGTACACAGAATGTTTGATTAGATGAGGGAAATACTTTTCTATTAGTGTGTCATTTGGAGTTATATGACATTTATTTTGTATGGGGATGTTCTGTTTCTTCTTCTGCTCCCGTACACCGAATGTTTGATTAGATAAGGGAAATACTTTTCTATTAGTGTGTCATTTTGAGTTATATGACATTTATTTTGTATGGGGATATTCTGTTTCTTCTTCTGCCCAATCTTCTGCTCCCGTACAATGTTTGATTAGATGAGGGAAATACTTTTCTATTAGTGTGTCATTTGGAGTTATATGACATTTATTTTGTATGGGGAAGTTCTGTTTCTTTCTTCTACCCAATCTTCTACTCCCGTGCACCAAATTTTTGATTAGATGTGTGAAATATTTTTCTATTAGTGTGCCATTTAGAGTTATAGGACATTTATTTTGAAGTTGATGTAAAATAAATCGTATTAATCAATTATCAGATATTTATTCTCCACTTTTTGTTTTAATCGGTGGATACTTCGTATTATTAAATATAATTATTTTGATGAATTTTCATTACGCTGTTGGAAAATTTGTTCAAATACTGAAAATATTCAATTTTCATATCAGGTGTACATAGACCTCTGGCTGTCGCGTGCTGACCTTCGGTTCTGGTCACATATTATGTACGAACCCTTTTTATATATCACCATGTCTTTGATTAGATACTGGATCATTTTTCAGTTAGCGTGCAATTTTGAATTGTCTACTATTTCTATTGATGCTGTGATAAAATTATTTGTATTAATTATTTATCAGACCTTTGTTATTATTTATTCTTCATTATTTCCTTGAATCTATTGTTACATTGTATTAAATAACATTATTTTTATAAAAGTTAATGATATTGTTCTAAAGTTTATTCAAGTATAGAAAATATTCACTTAATTTTCGCATAAAATGTATATAGACCTCTGTATGTTGCGTGCCGACTTTTCTTTTCGGTCATATACCATGCACGAACTTTTTTTTTTAATATAGACCCTGTCCATCATTAGATACGGGAATCATTTTTCTTTTAGTGTGCCATTTTTAATTGTGTACCATTTTTGGTCATGTTGTAAAATAATTCCTATTAAGTATTTATCAGTTTATTACTGTTTTCTTCGTTGTTTTCTCTCAATCGATTGTTATGCTATATATAAATTGGATCATGTAAAATAGATGTATATATATTTATATATTAGTATTAAATTTGTTCATGTCCTGAATTTTGAAAAAACAAAATGTTGATAATTTGAACATTTTAATGTTACACGATTTTTTTTTTTTAATCTTGTTTCAAGAAAAACGGGTTTAAAGTTTTGATCAACCCCTTTGTCAGCTGTGACACCGGTAAATTAACATGATTTTGGTGACATATTCTAGACATTTTAAAGTTTGAATAGGGGTGGGGAGGATTTTTGGTGTTTTCTGAAAGTTTTTTGGGAGAACTTCCTCATAACGAAATTTAACCAATAATTTGTATTTGAAAATGGACAAAGAAATAAACTAGCATTTTACTTTAATATTAGCTAATGCAACACAATATATTTGTTAAGTAAAATAGTACTAATAAACTAGCATCACTAAATAAAAGTATAATGTACCAGTTTAATAACCTATACAATTTAGATAACACTATGCATATGTTTAATTTGAAAATATGTATATGTGCTAATATCTTCGTGTACATAACGTTGTACATCTTATAAAAAAAGGATTCTATCATATTCTTATTCTTCTGTTCATATTTTTAATACGATATACTATATGTAATATTTTAAGCTGTATAATGTTATTTAAAAAAATGGTTTATACTTTCGTAATGTTTCTACATGTAAAAAGAAATATCTGTACGCAATATTAAATTCCGATAAGACTCTATATGTAAAAAGCAGATTAAGTGACCAAGGGAGATTACATTTTAAACATTTTTATTATGTCTTGATGGTCTTCTTCGGATCTTTTTTTGCAGATTTTATTTTAAATTACGTGAAATCAGCAAGATACCTCCTATGGGATCATAAGTCATATAAATGATGTGGTACTGTTATATTTATTTTACAATCATTATTCATAATTGTACTCCAAATTCTTTTGCGAAATCATATACACGATCGCTTAGTAATTTCAAAGTTTTGACTTATAGTGTTTCCTGTAAAGTTTTATATTACTCTTATATTTTTGTGTTGGGTCCGAAATATTTTTTATTGCTTTATAGCGCACCTAAAATATTATATTTCGCAAAAATTCTTTCCTTACTAAATCTTATTAAATAGAAAATGTCTAAAAGAGTTTAGGGTAAAATTCGAAACTCTTAAAAAGACCACAAACATTCCTTCTAATTCTTAAAATTATTTTAATTATAGTATATTCAAAATTAAGAGAGAAAACATGTAAATAAACGCATGTGCACATTGGCAGATTTCGTAATGCTTTGGCTGCAATCATTCTCATTCAAGCATTAATCGCTGCCAAATCAACGATCGTTGCTTTGCATAAAAAATAATACAGCTTGTCGAAATAAATGTTTAATTTATGCAATTTATGCATCAATTAAATCTAATTATTATTTATATCAGTTAAAGTTTAAACATTAAATATTTGTCAAAAAATTTCTAAATACTTTTGTAACAAATATTTATTAATTTCTTTTTTATAAAATCACCAAATAAGCGAAGAAAAAAAAGTGTAAAACTGAAACTATGTGGCGAAAATTTGCAACCCTTATGTTTATTTAAATTCTCTCCTAATTTTGAATGAACTATAGCAGAATGAATTAATTTGAATGAACATAGCAGGAAAAAAATCTCAGCGACCGTTCTAATTAAATAATATTAGTATTTCAAATGAAAATTTCGATTTATTCCAATAAACCTTTAACCAAATAATCACGATTGAACATGTATTATTGAAGGAAATCCAATTCAATAGGCGCTGTCGGCCGGAATCTCTAGATTTACTTCAATGATGGTTTCTATGAAGACATCACGTACGAAATCTTGACCCGCTTTTTCTCTTCTTTTCCGCTTTATTGGATTCATTCACTGACTTGCTTGGAGTGTGTGTGTATGTTCGGGTGAAAAGGGGGAGGGGGGGAGAGGACATTTTGTAGTTATAAGGTAAAAGCTAACAGAATATTAAATATGAATTTGTGGTTTAGAAAGTGAAATTGCATGTTATTTAAACACCTCTAGTGTAACAATCGTATGTTAATATTCTGAAGTATAAATTTGATGCTGTAGAATTTTTTTTCTCCACTTTTTTTTAATTTTTTTTTTATGTGTTGGCTTGAGGATAAGGTCAAAGTTACAACTATGCGGTTTATATTTTTCTTGTATAACCGCACATTTTGTTATGCCTCCGTTGTTAAACGATGATAGTTGTTAACAGATGAAATATGAGAAAGCAGATAGTGTGGTTTAGATAGTAAAATTACTTAGTAATTACATGTAGTTTAACACGTTTGCAGTTACTGGCTGTGATTGAACACTTCTGGAAGGTGTAAGTTTTATGCTTTATGTGGTGGCGTGTGTTTGGGTTAATGTTTCAATTATGTGGCTTATAAATAAATAAATATATATATTTAGATAACCGCATATTGTATTGGTAGCAGATTATGAAATATGAGAAAGCAGAAATTTTGGTTTAGATAATAAAAACACTTAGTAATTACGTGTATTTTAAACACGTTTGCAGTTACTGGCTGTGATTTAATACCCTTGGAAGGTGTAAATTATATGCTTTAAGTGGTGCCGCGTGTGTTCACGTTAATAGTTCAATTATCTGGTTTATATACGATATATATATATATATGTTTGTGATTTATATATATTATATCTATCGTATATATATAGAGAGAGAGAGATAGAGAGAGATTACCGCATATTGTATTACTGTGACTTATTAATTTACTGTCAAAAAGTGACAGCAGATTATTTTACCAAATTAGTTAAAAGGAAGCAGACACTGTAAACTTGAAAATAAAAGTGGTTAACTATTTTAACATCTTTGAAATTGATGACATACTTTTAATACTGTAAAGTGTTGTAAATTATAAGAGTTCGTTGTTGTCTCAATAATATAGCTTAGGAACTTTTTTTTTCTTGATGGTTATAGATTATACTTACTTCCATGTGATTTATTATTTTTCTTGTGTTAGAAAATTAAAGATGGAATTTTGAAACTTTATAATCTATAAATTAATTTATTTGTTTTTTATGTGTTTTGCGCAATATTTCAGTATCAAGTTTACATCGAACTTAATATGATAAAAATTATATTCATTTTGTTGAACAGTAAAAGCGTGCGTAATAATAACACTAGTTGCGAAAATTATGGTATAATGACATCATATTTAGCAGCACCATTGTTAGAAAGATGTTTCGGTTTTTTTATTTTAATGTAATATGTTTTAGCTGTATCTTGTATCTTGGAATGTGTGTGTGTGTGTTTTTCTGCAATTACATAATTTATACAGCATTATGTTAATCCACCCTTTTACTTCGAGAAAACAAGTTCTTAAAAATAAAATAATTGTTTTTTAAATTAATATAGGTTTGTAAAATTTCGGAGGAAGTTTGAACCCCATAAACTCTCCCTTGACTACAGCCTTGATATTTAGCAAATTGCGTGAATTCTCATGGATAAAACTGAAGTATTCCACTACGAAAACGTCAAAATGACGCAAATTTCTGGACTTTTTACTGGTTGGTTAGGACGTTGAGGGGACCCGTGAAGTGCGAAAACTGTTCCTGTACACTATTTCCGGAGATAAAATGAAAAGCTTGCTCCAAGTGAAAAGGACGTTATACAATGTTTAGTTTCATTATACATCTTTTCATTCATAAAATTAAAATAATAATAATAATATAACTGTGCCAAAGTGGTGTATTTCACACATTTTTAATTTCGTAATTACAAAGATTTGAATATTAAAGTCTTAATTGATTACCTTGTTCTGATTATTTGCCTTAATTGCATGTCGTTGATCACTTCATTTTGATATAAACTCTAGAATAGATGAAGGAAATTTAATTTTTATATAATGTGAAGTGTTAAAGTTAATAATAATTTAAAATATTATTTGTTTTTTTAAGTTATATTAGCCAATGATTGTTTTCATTGGAATTATTTTTGTAGGTTTTCTAAATTCATTTAGCAGTTTCTTTTACTCAATCGAACTTCAACTGTTGCCATCTCGTTAGTATTAAGTATATTTGGAAAAATAACATAATTTAAAACATAATTTAAACAAAATCAATTTAACAGTTCTTGCCATTGTATATTGTAAGTAAAAAATTTTCAAACTTTCAATAATAATAAAAAAAATTACCAATCGGATTAGAATTTTTCAGATAACTATTAACTTAAGAAACTGAAATGTTCTGTATTTTCCCTCTTCTCGAGAACAAGCTAAGATTTGATTAATAAATTATTTTTGTCAGTTGCTAGTGGTGATTTTAGTTAAGTTTTGCGTCTTGCATTAACATAGATTTAGATAACTTTAAGCTTATGCGTGCATGTGATATAATTACACTTATGCATATTTCATTAGCGTTGATGTTTGGTCATACTGGGGACTAACTTTCAATCACATTTAAAAAGTTTCCTGTAAACTTTCATTAACAAGAGTAAGCGGCGCAGTTTCACTGGCTGGCCTTCTATCGATTGGATAATGAATCATGGGAATCCTCTCCCTTGAACCGTTCTCATTAACTAATAACCTATGTGAAATGATGCAAAATGATTAGCTCTCAGCAAAGCCGCGTTGATTGCGATGCGGCGAGATAGTGTGAGTATATCTCAGCCAATCATAATATACATTCGCAAACTTTGTGAACGTTTAATTAACATATTCGGGAAATGACTTTTTTGGATTATTTAGGATTTACTGATTTGCGACATGTTTGTACTATACTAAGGAGTTATAGATATGTAGTATAACAAACTTTACATAAATTTAAATTATATAATTTAACATAAATATCGAATAATATTAATATTATCTAATAACAATTTGGAATTATAAAATGAGATTTAAATGAAAATCTCTAAAAAAATTTCCCTCGATTTTGAAACCTTTAAATGTAACAATAAAAAAAAAAGGTAATTTGCACTATTAAGTTTATTTAATTTTATTAAAAATATAATTTTAAAAAGTTAATTTCCTAATTATCCCCTCTATATATTATAATCATTCCTT
Source organism: Maratus michaelseni (assembly GCA_963931845.1). Classification (NCBI taxonomy): domain Eukaryota; kingdom Metazoa; phylum Arthropoda; class Arachnida; order Araneae; family Salticidae; genus Maratus; species Maratus michaelseni. The sequence goes on from OZ007593.1 coordinate 132,449,263, forward strand.
AAAAAAATAAAATAGATTTCATTTGTTTTTTTTTTTTTTTTCCTGATAAAATTATTTTAGTACTTGTAAATTATATTTATCGGTTGTTATTGGTGATTTAATTAAGTTTTGTTTTTAAAATAACGCAAATTTATGTAACTTTAAGCTCACATGTGTATATAATACACACGTGCACGATTTAATTATGCTTATACATATTTCATTATTATTGTTTGATTTAGATATTTGTTTAAACATCAGAATAACTTTGAATCACATTTTAAAATGTCGTGGAAATTTTACATTAACATGAATGAACGGTGCAATTTCACTGGCCGGCCTTCTATATTGATTAATGATTCATGGGAACCATCTCCTTTGAACCGTTTTCATTAACTAATAATGTCTGTGAAATTATGCATATTGATTAGCTCTCAGTGAAGCCTTGTGATTTTGCGAGATTGAGATCATATATCAACTGATCCCAACATGCATTTCAGAAATTCGTCAGCAATTAATTAATTCATTCGAGAAATGACTTTTTTGAATGGGAAACATTATTCAGGATTTTCTTATTTGCAACTTGTAAATAGTTTTTACGCATTATGTAATTTACAGGTATATGGTATAGCATACTTTAATATTTATAATAAAAGTTGTCTAATATAAATACTATCTAATATAAAATTTTGAAACTATAAAATTAGTTTTTAATGAAAATATTTAAGGATTTTCTTGCGATTTTGAGACTTTTAAATATCTATATAACAAAATAAATAAGTAGTATTATTAAGTCTATTTGATTTTACCTAGAACGTACTTCCAAGAAAAATAATTTTTTAGCTCTTACCATTGTATGTTATATGTGTTACCATTGTATTCCGTAAAAAACATTTTAAATCGATTCAATTTTATTGTTTTTTTTTCTTCCTTAAAAAATATTTGAATAGCCATTTCCAATGGAGACTTTAGTTAAGTTTTGAGTATTCCATTAACACAAATGTCTTATATTATGCGTGCATGCAGTGTAATTACGTTTGTGCATATTTCATTATTATTGTTTGATTCATTTAAATGTTTGTTCAAACCTCAGACTAACTTCGAATCACATTTCAAAATATCGTGGAAACTTTCCATACACTTGGAACGAACGGTGCAGTTTATTCTTTGGCTGGCTTTCTTATCGATTGATTAATGAATCATGGGAACCATCTCCTTTGAACCGTTTTCATTAACTAATAATGAATTGACTAATAATAAACATAACTAATAATGTGAAATGATGCATATTGATCAGCTCTCAGCAAAGCCATGTTGATTGCGATGAGGCGAGATGTAGATCATATTTCTAATGGTGCCAACATGCATTTCAGAAATTTGCCAGCAATTAATTAATACATTCGAGAAATGGCTTTTTTATAATAAGAAATATTATTCAGGGTTTTCTGATGGATGAATTATGTAAGTAGTATTTACTACATTATCTAGGTTACAGATATGTAGTATAGCATACTTTAATAATAATAAAAGTTGTGTCATATAAATATTATCTAATAACAGTTTTGTAAATATAAAATTAATTCAAATGAAAACATTTAAAGGATTTTCTCACGACTTTGAGACTTTTAAATATCACAATAAAAAAAAATAATAATTAGTACTAATAACTCTATTTAATTTTTCATAGAATGTATTTCAAATAAAATTAATTTCCTAATTCTCACCATTGCATATTATAAGCATTACGTAATAAACATAAATAAACTAAATCGATTATTATTTTTTTTCTTTTTTCATGAGAAAAATATTTGATCATTAAATTATTTTTAGTAGTTCAATTGAAGACTTTAGTTAAGTTTTGAATACTTCATTAATACACAAATATCTTTAATTTTGAACTTATGCGTGTATATATGACGTAATTACGATTGAGCATATTTCATTCTTGCTTACATGTGTGGTCAAATATGAGACCAACTTTTCATCATATTTAAATAGTCTCTTGGAAATTTTCATTAACATGAGTGAGGGGTGTAGTTTTACTGTCTGACTTTCTATCGATTGGGGTAATGAATTGGGGGAATCGTCTTCCTTCAACCGTTCTCATTAACTAATAACCTATGTGAAATGATGCAAATTGATTAGCTCTCAACGAAGCAATAGGGATTGCTATCTAGTGACGTGATCAGATCTCTACCAATGGCAGTATACATTGCAGAACTTCGTGAGCGATTAATTAATACATTCGGAAAATAGCTTTTTGAAAAACTGTGAGAAATTATTTGGGATTTGCTGATTTGTCAACTTGCAAACATAGTTTTTGTTAATATGCATTTTCTATGGTGTTACTTATATGTAAAACTGTAAAATTTACATAAATAAATTAGCAAGAATATTTTATTTTATTAACAAAAATGACAAACACTGAGTATTTGTGCAATTAATATCATTATTCGTATAGTGCTTAACAAGAAACTATTATTAATAATACAATTTAAGCTTTACAATTTAATAATTAAATTGGAAAACCACCCTTATCATACCAACAATGTTATTATTTATGTATTGCTAAAGTAGAAACACTGATTAAAAGCACAATACAATCATTAAAATTTTTAAAAATAAATACAATTTAAAATATTGTTCATAGCGTTATTCTCGTTTTGCAATAATTATTAAATTACTTGTTGGGGGTTTTAACTGGGCTTTTATTCATTTTAATTGAACTTGACGGGTTATATTAAGGGGTTAATGCAATTGCTATTTTACAAAATAAGTCTGAGTGCAGTATATTTTTGTTAGAATAAAATTTTAACTCATTTTCCAACCGTTTCTTGAATAATTTAATGAAGACTTTTTTGTATAACCATTTTATAATAATGTATATATAATGTATATATATTACATAATATAAATTATAAATTATGTAATAATTTATAATTTGTAAATTTTGTGCAATATTTTCTTTTTTTTCCTAAAATATTCTTACAGATAAAACATCAAATTTTTAATGTTTCGTTTATCTCACGAAACCCTATTCGTTTCGCTTCTCTGTCTGTCCGTCACAAAGTTAGTTTATTGTTTATTTTTTATGGTGATTATGTTATATTTTCTTATATTAAGAAACATCTTTCTTTTGTTACAGTGGATAGCGATCAATTTTATTTTTCAAGCTTTAATATAAATTTATAATCCACTTCTTCCAAAATCCCCCCGCACCACCTTCTAGAATCTTTGGAAACTTTGTATATAACTGCACTTTTATTATATCTTCGTGTAATGTATAAAAATTATGGCAACTTATTATGCCAGCCACCCTTGTAATAGAAAATTTCATTTGTTCGTACATCAACTTTCTTTCATTTTTCCCCACCCCAACTCCTTTTTTTTCTCATTTTCCCTGTAATGAAAGACTAAAAAATAGCAAACTTTTTTTATAGCACTTATAGCAAACATTTTCTCGGTGTCAGGCATTGCTAAACTTATTTATTGCCACCCCTTTCTTCTAATAAATCTCTTGGCGAGATTGCATAAAACCTATTTACAAAATGTGAAAGAGAAAACTTTAAATAGCAGTCTGATTTCGAGCTTTTTTTTTTCATAATTCAAATATGAGTGATATATATATATATATATATATATATATATATATATATATATATAACCATTAAATAAATATTACATATATATATATATATATATATTTAAAACCATTAAATAAATATTACCGACCAACAACAAAAACTGTGAAATTATGAATAAAATTAAAATAACTAATTGACAACAATACAAGACTCCCCCCCCCCCCCAACACACTTAACTTAGAGTCCAAAAACATAGTAAAAAATAGCAGAAATTGAATGATGGAAATTTGTAGAACTTAGACAGAATTGTCAGGTCCCAAATGTGTGAATTCGTCTTCATATTAGTCATAAAATAGCTAAAGAATATGAATTTGGGACAACCACACCCATAAAATAGAGAAATAAACTATTAAACAACAATTTAGCTCAAAATAAAACAAGATTAAAAAGGATAGAGGGGAAAAAAACAACAAATTACCAAATTGAAAGCATGATCGAAGCATGAGGAAGCACATAATACAAGCATTGGAGATGCCAAGTACATGTTGCTAAAAAAAGTTTTTTAAATGATGATGGACCATGGACCAAGTATCAACAGTGTACAGCATAGCCAAGCACACTCCCCAATATATATATCCAGCGCCCTTTATAGAAAATTTACAATTGAACTCCAACATGTATTCAAATGGATCAGTGATGTGCTGCCATCTATTGGATTAATAGTAAATAAATACTATTATATAATAAAAACTATTCATAACTATTAATGGATTAAATTTTAAAACAAATACTGTCTAAAGACAGATAAATGATAATTAAATAATAATTAGTATATATATAATAGTTCTGTTAAACGCCTACAAATGTTTTTCCAAAGATTTGAAATCAACTGATACTTTAAAGGGACTCTTAAAATATCGAAAGGTGAAAAACATTGACCATTTTTGTCATTATACATCTTAAAATTATACGCTACAAAAACTCAATTTTTAAAAGCAGTAATAGATATTTCTTCTTTTATCTCATATTTTTTTCAGGTCATAATGAGGAAAATTAGTTTTTATAGGAGTTTTTAATCTTTTAGATATTTGTCGAGCAGAAAATTGGTTTCACTGCGCGCATGATTATAAAAGAATTTCTGCATGCAAAACAACATTTTTGGTATCTAATTATTCTTGAAAGTCTTGTGCTTACACTTAACTTATTATTATTTTTTTAATTTATAGCATTTTTATGTTTTAAAAATAAAACTATATCTTACTTACTATGTAAAATTTCCAAATTTTTCCAATATATCACCAAGAAAAAAATATTTTATAATAAAAACATATGAAAATTTAGGTTTACTTTATAGAGTATACCATGCCTACATATCCTGAAAATTTCATTTTTTTTTTTTTTTTTTTTTTTGGGGGGGGGGGGGGGAGGGGGATTAAGTTAATTTTATAAATTTAGCCCATATTTATTATTTGTTAGTGAAAATGCATTTGGTGTATTCAAAGTAAGCTCTTTGTGTTGAAATACTTGGTACATTTTTTAGTTAATAAAAAATAGCCAAATGAATTCACTCAATGCAAATAAATAAAAGATGGTAGCAATGTTTGACAACGGTGACGAATGAAATAAGCCGAAGCATAATTCCCCATAAAAAGTTCCAGATAAATCTTAATAAAAAAATTTCAAGTAATTGACTCGTAAGACTTTTGACACCATATTCATTTCTAACTTTCTAACCTAACACAGCTCCGATGTATTTTGTCTTTCATTTCATGCTTTAATAAAAATATATCAGTCACTTCTGCCGTAATTTCCCCACACATCCTTAAAGCTGTAGAAACTGCGTATATAACTGCAATCTTATTCTATATTCCTGCAATGATTAAAAATTATGCCAACTAAATTTGTCTGCCAATCTTGAAACAGAAAATTTCATTCGTACATCATTTTTTAAAATTTCTGTTTTTTTCCCTGCTATCCATTTTTATGTTTCGTTCATCTCACGAAACCCTACTACCCCCGCTGCGTTGTCTGTCAGTCACAGAGCCATTCTCAGAAACTATGTAACTTACAGAGTTGAAACTTAGTGTATATAGCTGAATAACAACTATGAAGAGCTCAAAATATGAACATTTGAAAAATTCGTATTATTTTAATAAATAGAGATAAAAAACATAAATTCTAACAGCCTTTTCCTATTAAATTGAAACATTTTTCGTTATAGCAGATGCCAAAGATTTAAAATCCACAATGAAATTATTTCTACAATAATTAATTTTCTATCAGACGATTTTCACGTGAAAAATGAAAATGAAATAAAAAGTTTCACCCATTGAAAAAAAGATATATATGAAATAAAATTGATTGACGTCATAGTCGTAATAAAACGGAAAATGTCTAAGATTTCTCAATAATACAATGAGTATGTGTAAGTGGACAAAGCAGATTAATATCACGTCATTAGAGAATTAAAAAGAAAATCTGACGTCATATAGGAAGTTTAACTAATTTTTCAAATGTTTGAGAATAATACAAAGCGAGCATCAATATAAATAATAGAGATTAGTAAATATATGAGTTTGAGAAACATATTGAATCGTGATAAAAATCCGATTATGGAAATATTCGTATATTTTAACATTTTGAAGGTGTACAATTTGTTTAATTTTGAAATTATTTTTTTAAATATTGCATTTAGTCCGTATGACGGATATTATTATGATAGAATATAATAGCGGGCTTGGACCGCTATCCGGCTGGTTTAGATATTCGAAAAAAGGAAAAAATAGACCGGTAAATTTTTACTTTATAAAAAACATGACTTTTTGCTAAATGAAATTTATTTGGATTTATTAAAGAAAGGATAAAGTGTTTTGGAAGGAATATTAAACGAAACCCTTTGAGCGATCTTCGATCACACTTACCCACTTGTTCTTTTTTGTCGTTTTGGCTGGAATGAAAGACTAGAAAACGCCTTTACGATGTCAGGCATTGCTAAATTTATTTATTGCATCCCTTTCTTGTAATAAATCTCCTGAAGAAACTTGTCTAGAAACCTCTTCTTCTCTAGTATCATACTTAGAAATTTTTTATGAAAGTTTAAAGAGAAAGAATCGGATGCTGTGTACCTCTTTTACCCTCTTTGTTTAATAATTTATATAAGTGCAAATTATACTTGCCTTTCTTTTTAAAATACAGTACTTTTTCCAGGTATTTCAAACTAGTTCATAAGTAATAAATGATTTGAAGAGACTTTAATCTACTTTATTTCGAAATTCAGCGCCCAAATCATTCGTTATAAAATATACAGTTTCTCTTTATTGTAAAAAAAAAAAAAAAACTAATATGGACGCTACCGTTCTTAAATTTATTGTGATATTTGACTTTTTTGGCCCGTAATAATAATAATAATAATAATAATAATAACTATTGCATATAAAAACATGAAAACTGATAGTTTTATAGACAAATATATGATAAATACGCGGAAACAGGCATTTTTTTAAATCGAAGAATTATTTAAAAAGCTATTTAATGTTAAAATCGGTCGAAATAATTCAGTTGTAAAAGCTTTTACAGTATCAAAAAATATGCGCAACAATTTAACCATCTTTCGCAGGCATATACTGGACTAAATTGTAGTGAGTAGTGTGCAGTCATTTTTAAAATGTGTCTAATTTTTTAAACATTTTTAAATTTTTTATTCAAAATTTCATCATCTGAATACAGATTTAATTAACATTTTGAAATAGTCAGTTTTTAACTACTGTTGCCAGATTTAAAAATACCAAAATAGTAATATTTACAAACACTTTTCAATTGAAAAATATATTTACACATGAATTTTAAAAAAGAAAGAAGTCTTTTAAATAAGTATAAGCTATTACGTGCGAAAAGCATTAAATGGTGTAAATCACGTCATATTTAAAACGATGTAATTAAAACTCGACATATTTAAAACGATATATTTGAAACGTCATGTTTGAAACCATTTTCTTATACGGTTTCCAAACACAATAATATATTTATTTACACGTGAATATAGAAAAAGAAAGAAAACTTTAAAATAATTAAATTATTACTTGCTAAAAGCATTCGATGGTGAAAATTACGTCACATTTAAAGCGATGTATTTACATTGTCATATTTAAAAAAAAATCTTGTAGCATTTAAAAGGAAACTTTCCTTATAAACGTTATAAAATTCTGGAAGGCAACGTCTTTTTTTACTTAACCATTTTAAACAAGATTATTTTCAAATGTTTAATTCATCACGAAAATTGTCGTCAGTTGTCGCGATAACGGTGGATGTGGCCTTGCGAACCGAACCCAGACCCCCCCCCCCCCCAGTCAAAGAGAAATAAATGGCAACCCGATTATTGAAGATTGCTACTTGGTCATAATAATATCATTTAATCTTCCGTAATCGGGTTATATTTTAAAAACAGAGCAAATTAGCGTGTTTTTAGGGCCTGCCGTGTATGAAAGGCTGTTCACGACCTTAGCTCGTGGGGGGGTAAATAAAGTAGGAATAAAAAATAAGGCCTTTATATTATAAAAATTGCAGTAATTGATTTTGTTATTATTATTCTTTACAAGTTAAGAAAAAACTTCAAAATAACTCCCGTCAATGGAAATTGGTTAAAGATAATTCCAATATTTGAGGAAGAGAGAAAGAGATCAGACTAAAAAAGTCATTAAAATTCACTTCACTGGAACTCCGCGATCAAGAAATCCCGATGTTAACCTATGGGAAAACTGAAAAGCGTGGGATTACTTATTACCTAATACAATTATTGAAATACGGTTTTCGCTATGAGAAAATAGACGTTAGATGCCGTCGATGTGCGTTTTTAAAAATTGCCTCCGCAAATTTTAAGTATTTTTAAGAAGGGGCTAAAATTTCATCAAGTGGAAATTTAAATTTTTATAGCAATTTTTGAAATACTTATAATTTAAGGAGACAATTTTTAAAAACGCACAACGACGGCATCTGACGTCTACTTTCTGATGGTGAAAACCGTATTTCGATAATTATATTAGTTAATGAGTCATCGCGCTTTTCAGTTTTCCCATTCATACATCCCCACATGGGAACTCGCGATCGAGGAGTTTCAGTGAAGCGGCCTTTAACAGAAAACATCTTTCAGGAAAATTTTAAGAAATATCTCAAGTAATTGGTTCGTAAGGATTTTGACACCACACTCATTTCTTCCACAACGATCTGTTTTATTTTTCATGCTTTAACAAAAATGTATAACTCGCTTCTGTCGTAATTTCCTCTCCTTCTTGAAGCTGTAGAAACTTGCAATCTTATTATATTTTCGTGCAATGTTTAAAAATTATGGCAACTAAATATGCCAGTCAGCCAGCCAGCCAGCCTTATTGTTATAGAAAATTTCATTCGTATATCATATTCCTCTTGTTTTTTTTTTGTTTTTTTTTTTTTTTTTGTTACTTTCAACCTCTTCCCTACTACCCATTTATCTTTTTTTCTCATTTTGTCCGTAATGAAAGACTAGCAGACCGCTTTTAAGGTGTCAAGCCTAGCTGAACTTATTCATTGCACTCCTTTCTTCTAATAAAACTCCTGGAAAGATTGCCTATAGTATCTGTTTAGAAAGTAAATGACGATATAAATGTAGTTTTTCTTTCTTTTTTTTTCTTTTTTTTTTTTACCTTTATTTAATTATTATATGTAATAGAGAAAACTACATTTTGTCTTATAAATGTTCAATTTTTCTCAAAACTATAAAATTACGTTATAATGTAATAAATAGTTTGGAGAGACGTGGAATTACTTCATTTAGAAATTTAGATTAGATATTTCGTTAAGGAAAGATCATTTCGTGAAATCTAAGTAAATTCTTTGTAGAATAATATAAGAAAAATCACTTACTATCATTAAAATAAAAGCATGTATTTTAAAAGTGATTCCGGGAAATATAAAGGCTTAAAAAAAACTTTTAATAAACAGACCTACTAGTTTCGTGCACACAACTGGTAACATTCTCAAGGTCTGTATTGATAAAATAATCTATTTTCACATACACACAAACAAAATTTAAATATGAATTGGATAAACAAACATCACTAGATATCAGGCATCAGGAAACCAAGTGATTTAATAAAAATGATCATCTGTAAATGTGACTTATTTTATCTTATTTTTAAATTTGTGAAGCATCTCGCGCCAAATTCTATGTAACACAAAAAAGGCTGATTCATTGTATATATTCGCGCTGCGCATATAGATTTCAATTGATTCGTGGATAATAGATGGGGAATAAAATACTAATGAATAAATTATTTTACTATTTTTTTAAATTAATCTGTAAAGGTTCTGCGTTATACAGTCTGGCTAAAGCTGTAGTTTTCTTGTTGTATCTTTTATCTGCTATATGTTTTTTCCTCCTCGTTTTAAACTTTCTATTTGTCATTCCTATATAATATTGCAATATTCCATCAGCTTTGGTGAACAGGATTTCATATAAATCCGATAATAAATCAGGTTCTATCGGATCTTTTTTTTTTCTTTTTTAGACTATGTTTTTTTAATTTTATGACAGGTTTTGTAATAAGACAGATATCAAATTTGTTAAGTTTATATTTCAGTCCTTCGAAGAATCTAACGAAAATACCGTAAAGTAGAGATCGTGGAATTGTCTTCCTTGAAGTTTATTTTCTTATTATTATCCATGCTCAAAATTAATCTATATCGTTCATTTCGTTCATAATTCATTTCGTTTTTGTATTTTATTTTTCCCCTATCCATTTTCTACGAATCAAGATAAATCTATATGTGCAAGGAGAGCATATGCAATGAATCAGTCTCTTTTGAGTTACCTAGAATTTGGCGCGAGATGATTCATAAATTTAAAATAAGATAAACTAAGTCATGTTTACAGATGTTATCATTTTTATTAAAGCACCTGCTTTCATGATACCTGATATCTCGTAATGTTTGTTTATCAAGTTCATATTTCTTTTTGCGAAAATAGATTATTTTATCTTTAATAATATTTTTTTATCTTTAATAATAATAATAAACTAAAATAGTAATGAATAATAATATAATAATAAAATATTGCATATGAAAACCTGAAAACTGATAGTTTTATGGAGAAATGCATGATAAACAAACGGAGGCAGACAGTTTTTAAATCGAAGAAAGATTTTAAAAGCTATTTAATGTTAAAATCGTTCGAAATAGTTCAGTTAAAAACTTTTATAGTATCAAAAAGTATGCACAGTAATTTAACCATCTTTCGCAGACACATACTGGATTAAATTGTGGTGAGCAGTATTCAATCATTTTTTTAAGTTGTCTAATTTAACTTTTTTTTTTCAATTTTTTATTTAAAATTTTCTTAAAGATTGAATAGAGATAATTTGAATAGAATTTTAATTAATAGTTTGAAATAGACAGTTTATAACTACTGTTGCCAGTCTACTGATCTTGATAATGTCTCCGGCTGCGTGTGCGAAACTAATAAGTCTGTTTATTAAAAGGCTTTTATTTTTATACTGTAATCACTTTTAGAATGATGTTTTTATTTTAAATTCGTTATATTGAAATAACTGATTTATTTTTAGTACACGTTTCTGAAATAATTCCTGAATAAATTCAGTCAGTGGAAATGGATGGAAAATCATTCGTATGTTTTACGATGAGAAAAAAATCAGGTAGAATAAAATTCATCAAAATGTCTAACAGAATATTTTCACAAAATATTTCTGGTAATTTCCTCTTAAGACTTTTGCCACCATTTCTTCCACAGCGATCTTTCAAGCTTTATTAAACATTTATAACCCACTTCTATCGTGATTTTTCGTTTCCAAAAGCTGTAGAAACTTAGTGTATAACTGCAATCTTGTTGTATTTTCGTGAAAAATTAAAAAAATATAATAACTTAATATGCCAGAGAGTCTTGTTGAAAAAAATATCATTCGTACATCCTTTTTTTAAGCTTTCTTTTTCTTTCTTACTACACATTTTTCTTTTTTATCATTTTGTTAAGATGAAAGACCATCAAACCGCTTTTACGGTGTCAGGCATTGCCAAATTTATTTATTGCATCCCTTTCTTCTAATAAATCTCGTACAAAAAATTTCTAGTATCTATTCTGAAGATTTTCTGGATTAATTTAAAGGAAAAAGATCAGATGCTGTATTCTGTTTTCTCCCCTTTTTTTTAATAATTTAAATCTAAATGCAAACTATACTTTCGTTTCATTTAAAAAATCGGTAAAGTTTATGAATTAATTACAATTTTTTTTTTTTTATAATTTAATAAATATTTTAAAAATATATTTACAAATTCTTCCGAAACCGTTTTTTGCTAAAAATTTATTTAGACGAGCGTATTAAGTTTATTTATTGTTTTTAATGATCTTTTTAATACTCTTTAATAATTAGGTTGTTGAATAATAAATCTTTAAATTAAATCTGTAATTTAATTATCATATCCGGTAGCTTTGTTAATCAACGATAAAGTATAAGTCAATATTTTTTAAATTATTATTCTTTCTTTCCCTCCCTCTCTCTATGTATGTGTGTGTCTCTCTTCCTGGGTGTGTACGTATAAATTAGTTATTATTAATTTCTTGTAATATTTTTTTTCTTCTAACTTAATTGTTATGTGATTCTGTGGTAATTATAATGCTAGTTAATTTTAATAAATAGTCATATACACATAAATTAAATGAATAAATACCGCATGTTTTGTATGTATACATAAGGAAAATGTATAAATACTAATTTTTTTTCCACCAATCTTTATATATAGTTTTTTTATAACCCTTTTTATGTAAATCTCAGTGGTGGGATTACACTTAATTTATTTAAATAGTTACATACAGTTCAAACAGTGCTGCGTTTATAAACATGTTACATTATTATGTAATGGGAGCCATGATAATTTTTGTATATGCCACATTATTTATTTAATGTCTTGATTTACAATCATTTATATTAAATAATATGAATTTTATCGCCTGATATCTAGTTTTTTACTCAAATTATTTCACTCTACCCTAAGTTTAGGCTATGAAATATTATTATGTTAGTTTATGAACTAGCAAAAATCACGTTTATTTTAATGCGTGAAACGTTAATATTTTATAATAGTTACCAAGTCGTTAAGAAATTGAAATTTCAGGACGGAAATTATTTATTACTTTCAGGCATGATTTTCTAATTCATAATTTAGTTTCGCAAGTCATCATAAAAACAGATTTTCTCTAATTTCTAATTCTTCTACGCATCAAATTCGCAAAAACATAAATTTCTGAAACTTAAAAAAAAAAAAAAAACATCACTTTACGAAATTTATCACAATCACGTGCTATGAGTTTTTCCTTTTTTTTTTTTTTTTTTTCTTCTCCGGCTTTCATAATTTTTTTCTTGAGGTGACAGAGGAGAATTAAAGATCTTTATCTTGATTCGCATCATTCTACTTTCTTTATCATCTTTCACTCTCAAGATAAATCTTTACCTGCCACCGGTAAATATTAAGTGCCTGTTTTGTTGTAAAAAAAAGACTTTAGTGATGGTTTGTGGACGTTTAGTTTTATCATACATTTAATACTTGCTGAGAATTTTCTAGGCAGTTGGGATGCCCTGTAAAATCAACTTTTTTTTGTGTGTGTGTGCAGTGTAGAAATAATTTTCCTGAATAAATTACAAGAAAGAAACTTTTTACGTCAAACATAAATTATGACACACTTTCCAGTTTTCTTTCTCCATCAAGGATTTAATATAGGATTTAACATAGGATTAACCCTCTAAGCCAATGGTTCTCAACCGGTGTTCCGCGGTACAGTGGTGTATCGCGTAAATTTCAAGATTTTGATAATTAAACAGAAGTATCGATACTTTAATATCCAACTTCCTCCTACACTGTTAAAAATTTGCAGCAAACTGTCCAGTCATTTGACCGTTTTTATAGAAAACGGTTACATAACGGTAATTTAACTCTATTCTGACCATATTATTGCTAATATTATGGTTAGAATAGAGTTAAATTACGGTTATGTAAACATTTTTTATAAAAACGGTCAAATGACTGGACAGTTTGCTGCAAATTTTTAACAGTGTATTATACGATTTACTTTGACATGAGGTTTATTGTCATAAATTTGTAATAGTTAGAAATTTATTTCTCTTTTTGGCTTACTCTTTGTAAGAATATGCAAGAAAATCATGAAAATGATCTCGCATCTTGAGATAAATTTAATAAAAAGTGTTATAGTATAAAATGCAGTAGAAATGATGGTTGGCAAATGATTTAAGAGTATACCAATTCGCAAATTCTGTCATGCAAAGAAAATTTTTTAACTAAAAAAGTCAAGCTCAAAAATCTCTTTAAATTTTATGTATATATTAACCTTCCAACTCCCATAAGTAAACTTATACTTTTTTTTACAAAATTCGTAGGCTGCCCAGTGACAGAACTATCTTCAAGTGTCTGCAACGCTAATAATGTTTTCAAAAATAGTCTGCAATACGCAATGTATCATATAAATCTATTCTTGCTGCTGTTGTAGTTATAGTGCTAATTCATTAAGACATCAGCATTTATCAGCCTTTCTGAGTAAAAAAAATTCTGAAATTCACAGAAAATATTCTGAAAGGTCACAACAGAGGGGGGAGGGGAGAAAATCCCCTGTCGGAAATAATTTTTCTTGCTGCAGGTCGGATTAACTCTGCTTTTGATTCGAGTCGATTTCAGGCTGAGTGTAGATTCTTGCAAATTGAGTTCGGGTTAACCCGATTTTTTAAAAGTTAGTTCAGTATATTGTTTCAGATTAAAAACTATGCCTGTATTAATAAACATAGAACTTTGTGTGTCTGCTGGTTTCTAAAGGAATGCTGCATCTTTTCCGGGACTATTTCACAAAATTCACGTTTTTTTGGTGAACCTTTGACGAAATTAGCGTTTGTTTTTTCCCCGCGATCCTTTGGCGAAATGCACGCTTTTTTTTTTCATGGCCCTTCGACTAAATTCACACTTTTTCCGTGATCCTTTGACGAAATTAGCAGTTTTTCCACGATTCTTTGACGAAATTGGCATGTTTTCCACGATCCTTCAACGAAACTCATGTTTTATTTCCAGTCTTTTGACAAAAATCAAGTTTTTTCCGCGGCCCTTTGACGAAATTTGCGTTTTTATCGCAATCTGTCAACGAAATTAGCCATTTCCCCAGATCCTTTGATGAATTTCGCGTTTTTTCCGCGATGTTTCGACGAAATTTGCCCTTTTTTTCTTTGGCCTTTGGACAAAATTCGCGTTTTTTCCGCGATCCTTCGACGAAATTTGCCGTTTTTTCGAGATACTTCGACGAAATTTGCCGTTTTTTAGAGATCATTCGACGAAAATTACCATTTTTTTTAGATCCTTCGACGAAATTTACCGTTTTTTGGCGATCCTTCGACGAAATTTGCCGTTTTTTCACGATCTGTCTTCAGAATTCTCCGTTTTTTCGCGATCCGACGATGAAATTTGCCATTTCTTCGACGAAATTGACCGTTTTTCCGCGATCCTTTGACGAAATTAACAGTTTTTTCCACGATCTTTTGACGAAGTTGACGTTTTCTCCGTAGCCCTTCGGCAAAATTCGCATTTTCCCGCGATCTTTCAACGAAACTCGTGTCTTTTTGACGGCCTTTTGACGAAATTCACGTTTTTTCACGGCCTTTTGACTAAATTTTAGTTTTTTTTTTGCGATCTGTCAACGAAATTAGCCATTTTTCGCGATCTTTAAATGAATTTCGCGTTTTTTCCGCGATTCTATGACGAAATTCGCCGTTTTTTTCGCGATACTTCGACGAAGTTTCCCGTTTTTTCGCGTTATAGCGCGTCCGCGGCATCACTGTATGTTTTTAGTCTGCAGGTTCCCTAAAATGTCTGCGAGTACATTCTGCCACGGGGGTAGACTGTATTGTTTCCCCTAAAAAAGAGTAATAAAAAATAAATTTTATAAAAACATGTATACTGCTAAGTAAGTGACATACAAATTCATGATCATACCGCAGCAACAAAAATTAATCAAAAATTCGAAATCCTACAAGCATCAATTAAACTTTTATTTAACTTTAACATTCAGGCAAAAAGAAACTGAGACTTCCTGCACTTTTGTGCCAAAATTGAAGACCAACTCAAGTCCTTGCGTGTTTGAAGGCGGTACAAAACTTTGGAAATTTATAGTATCATATCAGAAAATCTGGGAGGTATGGGACTTTTTTTATGATTAGATAAACTCTTCTAGATCCCAATAAAAGAGCCAAAGTACACATTCACTTAAAATCTATGCCTAGAGGTCCTTTCAAAGATGTTTCCCCTGAAGGTGACAATGGACGTTAGCGAGTTAAAGAGACAAGTGAATAATACAATAAATATGCAAGTCGTTAAAATACAAATCGTCATAGTGATGCTTTTTATAGCCGTTAATTTAGAAGGTTAAATAAATAGGAAAAATACTGCCCACATGCTTAGAGACACTTGTGAAAAAGATTGCTCATTAAAGTACTTCCTTTACCATTAGATGTGATCGCATTAACTGGAAAATTCGATTAAAATAATTTAATTTTTCTGTATAAGAAATTAACTAGACAGTATTGTAGTGTTAAAATACTTTTAGAAGAATAAAGAATATATCCAATAGCTAAATAGGGTAAATAAGGGTGTTGCGCCTATAATTCCTATATAACAAGTGGCCTACGTCCATTTCGTAGAAAAGCCACCTAGAGAAAGCCAAAAAAGCTACGCCACAATTTTTATTAGATCAGCTGTCTTGATTTATTTATCGCCAGTACACATGAGTTCACATGAGGAAGCATTATCAGTTAGGAATTCAATAGTGTAAGATATTTGAATTTTGACCGGCAGGATTACTAATTTCGCAAAATGCAAACCCAAAACACCGCCAAAAGCACGTAGAGTAAACTGGTAGCATATATCAAAATAATTTTCCCCAGTTGATAAAAAACAGAGCAGTTAAGGAGAGATATTTTTTTTTTCAATGTTCGGATTTTTATTAGCAGCGTATATGCTTACCTGGGAAATTAATTCTGCGTTTAAAGAAAGAATCACTATTACAAAACATTATCTTATTACAAAAAAGACCAGGCAAGGGAATAAAATTAATTTTCTTAGTTTTTAATTAAAATAAAAGGAAAAATGAATAATTAGAATATATATATGTGATTTCACATCACATATATCTCCCCTTCACCCCGAAAAAAATTTTTGATTAAGGGAAAGAAAAAGCTCCTTTGCTCTCACAAAATTATTTTACATATGCAGTGATAATGAAAATTATCCTAATACACACTTGGATTAGACAAACTTTAGTATTATGCAAACACAAAAACTTGGCACACATTCACAAAATTGAATAATAGAACATTAATATGATGAAATCAGAATTAAAAATTTAACATGCACGTTTTATTCTAAATAAGGTATTTTTCTTATATTTATACAATGTCTCATAAATGATCAGCTGCAGCATATTTTTTATTATATTTTGTGTGCACACTAACAATACTTTATATAGAATCATTTAAACTATTTATATTATTTGACCTAAATTTCATGCATAACGTAATCAGTTCATAGGTCATTTGACCATTTATAAAACTAAAGTTCAAATAGTTTAAGCCTTTTAATATGAGAATTTTTTTTAACATTGCGACTAAATTACAAAGCTGTAAATAAAAGTAAGATGTAAACAAACATATAACATACTTGTATATATACAATAATATATGAAATTATATATATATATATATATATATAAGAATAATAATATATTTTAAAAAAATTGGCAAAACATTTTGTAGAAAAGTATTAATTGCATATGTCAAATATGTTTATGGAAATAAAAATTATTAATAAAGAAAACTTTAAGAACTAACTCAAAGAGTCTAACTGGTGTATAAGAGTGACGTTTACAATTTAACCCTTAATTGCATAGTGATGTAAATTTCCATCACTGTTTATTTAACTTTTAATAAATAAATCAACTACTTCGCCACCACTATATTTATATAGAAATATTAATCCAGTAAATTTCCCGTGAACTATGTTGCTGAACAAAGTTAAAAATCTATCTTAAAATTTCTGGTGTCTAATATTTAATATATGTATAAAAAAACACAATTGTAAAAGAAAAAAACTCATGCAAAGAAGGGTTAACATCCACAAACCTGTCGTCAATTGTGACGCATGAATAACAACAACATACGTTGCTGTTCCAGACTGGCCAGGCAAAAATGTAATTAGACATTAATGTTATATTTAAGAGAGTAATGTAAGAAAAATTATGTGAGTTTGTTTTACTTGGAGAAAAAAAAGCACATTATTTATCAATTAAGAAAAGTATAACTATTCATTAAAAATTCGACCAGAAGGATACAGTTTATAATGTGAAGCAATCATCAACGAGGGAGATAGATAAACAAGTGGAAGTTGAATTGGGAACAAAGTAGAAAATGCAAATATTGTCAATTTGATATTGTATACAAATGCTGAGAGGTAAGAAAAGATGCATCGTCTCAAAGAGAAAGTGATCTCAATAAAAATGAATCGCAGGAAATTAACCGATAAAAACTTTGGACTGGGCTTAACTGCAGACGTAATAGAGTTTTTATTTTCTCTTTTAATGTACATGCAAGGATGCCTTTGGATTTTTAGTAACAGCCTACACACTTGACTGAGAAATTAATTCTACATTTAAAGAAACAATCACTATTCCAAAACATTATCTTATTACAAAAGCGGCAAAGAAAGGAAATAAAATTGAATTTTTGAGCTTTTAATTAAAATAAAAGGAACAGGGAATAATTAAAAAAAACATATGGGATTTCACACCACAACACTTCTTACCGCACAAATTCTTCTTTCTGATGTAATTTTATCCAGTTTTTGAAATTTTTTTTATCTTTTGCTAAACACAGTATTTCTTTTATGCATCATATTTTTTACAAGAAATTTAAAGTATATTTCTTCTAAATAAAATTGTATGTGTCATTTTCTTCAATTAAATGGTTTGCAGCAAGCAGGAGTAAGCTCCATTTTTTAAATGTCCATCATTTTCTTGTTTTTTAAAAAAAGTCTCTCAGAATACGCATTTTGCATATTATGGGTGGCAAACCATGCATAAGTGCATGGATTAATGCATAAATAAAAATAATACTTTTGATAAAACTGTAAAATTTAAATTATGATTTTTTTTTTTTCACAAAAGTGCAAAAATGAAGCTACTTGCAAAACCTCAATTATAGAAGTTTCCCTTTTATTTGGAGAATTCATTTGTAATATATTTAATTGTGTAACATTAGCTTCTCCTTATAAATGAATTCTGCTTAACAAAATATTGTATTTTACACATGTTTGAGTGTATTAATTAAAGTACTTTTTTTATAGGTTTAATATGCGGGCAAGTTATTTACGGTTAATTCTTTCGGAATTTATTTTATTAAAATGAATTATGTTTAGTTTGGTTAATGAACATTTTTACTTTTTGCGCAAATGAAATATGTTAGTTAAAGGAGTTTCGTTTTTTTATGCAAGTTTAATATGTGCACAAATTGTTTGCTTAATCTGTCTTAATCTTTAAGTCTTTTTCTATGCTTCGAACTCGACTTCCTAATTTCTTCTACTATTTACTTTCATAGTAATTAAAGCAATTTATTAAACGCATTAATAATTGGATTCTTGGGAAAAAAGAACATATCTAAATATTAAACGAAGTAAAATACTTTGTTTTGCTTTTTTTGTTTAATTAATCATGTTATCTGAATAATGTGTCTGCCATTTCATGTTTAGTAATTTTTTCTATTTTTCTTTCAGGTAAGTGAAAAAAGTTATCTTTTTTCATGAAAAAAAAAAAAGACATGTGATTTGTTAGCAAACTTATGGTACGTTTATCCTTGATAATCTTGTTATATTCATTTTTATATTTTAACCTTGAATTAATTCTTCGACCTAGATTTTACTGACATCTTACGTTAAAGGAAAAGTAAAATCATTTATTTAAGAATGTCTAACTCTTGCCCTTTCTTGAGCCAAGACTAGCCACTTGGCTAATCAAGCCTTTTTTAAAACGTGTAATCGTTACTTTTCTTTTTGTTCCACTAATTGTCCTTCTTGATTTAGTATAACTTTAACAATCAATCGCATTACATAAATCCGAATTACTAAATAACTGATTTTTTTTTTTTTTTTTTTTTTTTTTTGTCATTACTAAAAAATTTCTTTTTTTGGCGTCCGACGATTTGAAATCAGAGTCCGAAAAAGTTTGTGTCATCAGAGGCCGAACACGCCCGAGTCCGACACCGAAAGAAAACAGTAGAAATTTGTTAATTTGTTTGTTTTAAAATTCTTTCAAGATTAATTGATTTCATTTAATTCAAAAGTAAATTCACATAAAAAAAAAAACTCTTCTTACATAGAAATGACTTATAATCCTAAATACCCCACCATATTAACGTTTCGTGATTATAGTGTACTTGAAAGAAATCTGATTAAAATAGCAAATTTGTTATTTATACTCAACCACTAGCAGAAAACTGCAAAAATCACATTCTTTTAAAATACAATTCTACAACTCTGGCATTAGGACGTGAGTTCTGTTTTCACATAATTCTGAAAAAAAAACTTCAAACAGAAAGCGAGGATAGACAAAGGATGTCTGCTTCTTTTTATCCACTGCTTCTTTATATTAATTAACATAAGCAAAAGCTTCATAATTAGATTCTATGAATAACAATTTAATTCTTTTTCAAATTGATTTTTAAAGGATTGCAAAACACTTCAAAAAACGTTTAGATTTCAAAAAGGTCCTTTATTTTATCTTTCTCTTTATTTTATTCCTATCATCCCAGTAGTAGATAAAGGACGTCCTTTCTCTGCTACTTATCCGTTTAAAAGATAAATGCTTCAAGCATGCTTGATTAATACTATATTCCTCAACCAAAGTAAAACTTCGGCGATAAATTGCTATTAAAAAAAAAAAAAATCCATTAAAAACAAAACACCAGCTGAACCAAGAAAAAACTTTTTTTTTTTTTCATGCATTTGGAAAGAAAATTTAAAAATTGTTTTTTCTTCCTTAAATTTTATAACGTATTTAATGAGAAATGCAATTAAATACGATGTTGTAAAGAATGAGAATTCTCAAGTTTCTCCGTCCAGCCACAGTATATTTTAAGTCGTTTAATTAATACTTAGGCACCCGTAAGGAAAGTTCCCTTTTTTCATTCGAAGTTTGAAATTTTTTGGAGGAAATTAATTTAAAAAGAAGTGATGCTAATTTAATTTGACGCTTTTAATTAAGCAAAATAAAAAACTTACAAAATTTAATGAAGATAATTCATAGATAACTTTTTAAAGGGAAATTATAGAAATACAGAAATACCGCATATTTCGGCATATAACGAGATATGTTTTTGATATAAAAAAGTTGATCGAAAATTACAGGTGCACGTTATATGCATCCGTTTTAAAAATGAAAGATTAAAAATTTTAAAAAGAATGATGTTCATAAGAACTAAAATTTCTAATTTAATAAACATACTATTTATTTAACAAAAAATAATTTTCACTTTTTTGCAATGTTTTGAAAGTTTTTTTGCAAAGAATGAGGTGCGCGTTTTTGTTACAAATAATAATAAAAGATGATCGAAAATTGCAGGTGCGCGTTATACGCCCGTTTTAAAAATGAAAGATTCAAGATTAAGAACAAGAATGATTATCATAAGGACTAAGATTTCTAATTTTATGTACATGCTATTTATTTAACAAAAAATAGTTTTCGGCATTAGATTACATGAAAAGTAATTGTTATTATACTTTGGAATAATCTTTATTTTATTTCTTGTAATGTATCTGTTGAAAGTTTCTTTGCAAAGTATGAGGTGCGCGCTTTTGATACAAATAATAAAAGAAATGATCGAAAATTGCAGATGCACGTTATACGCCCTTTTTAAAAATGAAAGATTCAAGATTAAGAACAAGAATGATTATCATAAGGACTAAGATTTCTAATTTTATGAACATGCTATTTATTTAACAAAAAATAGTTTTCGGTATTAGATTACATGAAAAGTAATTGTTATTATACTTTGGAATAATCTTTATTTTATTTCTTGCAATGCGTCTGTTGAAAGTTTCTTTGCAAAGTATGAGGTGCGCGCTTTTGATACAAATAATAAAAGAAATGATCGAAAATTGCAGATGCGCGTTATACGCCTGCTTTAAAAATGAAAGATTCAAGATTAAGAACAAGAATGATTATCATAAGGACTAAGATTTTAAATTTTATGATATGCTATTTATTTAACAAAAAATAGTTTTCGGCATTAGATTGTTATTAATTAGATTGTTAGATTGTTGCTTTTGATACGTAAATAATAAAAGAAATGATCGAAAATTGCAGATGCGCGTTATACGCCCGTTTTAAAAATGAAAGATTAAAAATTAAAAACAAGAATGATTATCATAAGGACTATGATTTGTATAATTTAATGAACACGCTATTTATTTAACAAAAATAGTTTTCGCTGTCAGATTACATGAAAAGTAAAAGTTATTACAATTTGGAATAATCTTTATTTCATTTTTTGCTATGGATCTGACGAAGGTTTCTTTGCAAAGATTGAGGTGCGCGTTATATGACTAATATACCTAAAAATAGAAAAATAAAGTCTGAAAGTTTAGTTGAGCGTTATACACTGGAGCTCATTACGCGCCGAAATATACGGTAATAATATTATATAGAAATTACAATCATTGATCGGATAGATTATCTGTTAAAAGTCTTGTACTATTATTTAATATAATAGTAATTTTTTATTGAATGAAATTTCCAATTGTTTTGTAATCGCATAAGGATTATCCATAAGTTTTCTCTACAATTTTGGTTTTCTAGAAATCATCTCTAAGAATCCATAATGATATTTTTACTGTATACTAAGGTGGTGATGCTTGTTACGGCCGACTATCTACGCGAGGAATATTGGTGGAGGGTCTGAAAGAACCTAACCCATATTTACGCAGCATTTATGCAGGTTCAAAAACACCCCACGGAAAACTCCGAACGATTAGGACTACGGAATCGGGGGGTCCCTTCCTGCAGTTACTGAACAAAACAGTAGCAGACCCGATCACAGACGATCCCACCGGAAAATTTTAAAAGCCAAATTCAATAAGTTTGAGGCATTGGTCTTTTGACACCAGATTGGATAACTTTGACAGCAGATCCTCTCAGCCGCTGGTAGGGTCTGTAACCTAAAGAAAACCATTTTAAATTAGTAAACTTTCTATAAATTTACCGTTCGCATAACCTACTTTGTTGATATAAAATTTATTTAAATTTGTATAAATAATGGTTACTTTATTTTATTATTGTTATCATTATTCTATGTAAATTCTATCAATAATGCCATTCATAAAAATATTCATATAATTATTTTATTGAAAGTTTTATGCATGATATCTTTCTTTTAAATACCCATTTCATTATTTAAAGGAAAATTCTACACACAATATCATTCATTAAACTTTAATGTTATTAAGTTATTGAAAATTTTTAGTATTCTGTATAAAAAAAGAAACTTTTTAGAAAATTCTCTACAAGGTATGTTGCTTTAAGTACACTCTAAAAAAAAAGAAAATGTTTCTTATTCTACGAAAATGTACAATAACTTCTTCCGAGTTACCCAGGATTTCGAAAAGCGTTCTTTATTATTAAAAACCTCAAAAAGTAATATATTTTCGATATTTAAAAAATCATTTATAAAAACAAAGTTTCTTTTGTTGCCACTGACTTTCGAAAACATTTCCGAGGTTTTTTTTTTCTTTTTTTTTATAGTTTATTAACCAGTTTTTTCAATCCTGAATATCTGTTTTTAGATGCTATTAATTCTCAATTAAAATATCTCAGCTGTGCACATAAATTTATCCATGCAAGAATAACGAAATAATATCAGTTTTAATATTAATGTTAATGATGTCAGTTTATCATGTTTGTCTATAAAAAATGTTTCTTGAACATGAACATGTTTACTTGTGAATGAATAGGATAAAATATATATATTTATTATATATATTCTGAGTTAAGGAAACTGATTAATACACTATATAAAAATACTCGGAAACGTTTCCAAAAATCAGTAGTAGCAAAATAAACTTTTTTTTTATATAAATGATTCTTTAAATCTCGGAAATATATTCGTTTCCGAGATTTCTAAGATAAAGAATGCTTTTCGGAATAGATAGCAACGTAGATGAGGTTATTGTATATTTCTCCTGCGTGGTTATATTATATTTTCCTAGATTAAGAAACAGCTGTCTTTTTTAGGTGGATTTCGTAAGAAATACTACTTATTACATTCTCTCCTATGTTGGAATTCCTGAAAAAGTTTTGCAGATCTACGCCGATCATGACTCCCAGAACCCAAAACCACCTCCAGTTCAAAACTTTATATCTATATATCTACCTATCTATATCACTTTTTTATGGACACGATAACTTCAATAATGCTGCACATATCTCTTCGAAACTGATACATAAACAAAAGAGGCATAAAATCTCGGTCAAGTTCGTTAATGGGCAAAATCGGACCAACGGAGAGGAAATTGGTGGGGACTTTTTGTGAAAATAGAAAAAAAACCATAAATTCTTAATTATGACGCATATCGAATCCATTTAAAGTTATTAATACTTCTAGGAAAAAGACCAAAAATTTGTATAACATATTTTTGAGATCATTAAAAATGGCCTCGAGGGGAGGGGGGGGGGAAGGATAGGTGTTGAAGAAGAAAAAAAATCGTCAATTCACAAGTTATCAAATTCGCTTAAATTTATTATAAATCTTCTTAATATTATCTACAAGTTTTTTTATAGGACCACTCTTACAGCAAAATAAATAAATAAATAAAAATTAAAAACAAAAAAAATCTCTGGGTGGTCCCAATTGCCGCGTCATGACAAAAAGGTCCTTCTTCTGCAATTCCCAATAAACAGGCACCTTACGGTCTGCATCTTCGAAATCTGCCTGTGCCTGTAGGCCGAGCCCTCAGGGATATTTTACAGTGTATTTCTCATCTAGTTTTCTCTATTTCTCTCATATTTCTTCCGTCTACACTCTTTTTAAAAGATAAATGCTCAAGAGATGTTCGATCACCTCTATATACAAGATACAGCAGTTAAACTATACAGTACTAGACATCAGCAGCTAGACAAAACATGCAGATAAGTTTCGTTAATACATTTGTGAAAAAAAAAATAATTAAAAATGTTTTTCTAGTAGTAAATAATGAGAACTCTGATGTTCTACGTTCAGCCACAGTATATTTTAAGTCGTTTAATTAATACTTAGTCATCCGTAAGGAAGGCTTTTTTTCATTCGAAGTTTGATTTTTTTTTTAATTAATAAGGAAGAAGGAAATGGTAATTTAATTTACCATTTTTAATTAAACGAAAAAGAACCTGGAAAATTTAATGAGTAAAAATTCATGGGTAAGTTTTAATGAAGTGTAGAAATAATAAAATTATATAAGAAATATTTTTTGAATAAATCATTGATCGGATAGATACTTTGTTATAAGTCGGGTATTAGTTTTGGCTGCAGTTTTTTCCTATAACAACGTGAAACAAAAAAATATTTTCTTGAAAATTTTTCTGCAGTTTTCTATTTATTATTTTAATGTAATATTTGGGTGTAAATATAGAAATAATGAAAATAATATAGTAAATTAATGTAAAAATTAATATAGTAAAAAGAAATAATAACATTATATAAAAATATTTTAGAATTAATCGTTGATGGCACAGATTCTTTGAAAAATAAGTTTTCTTGAAAAAAAATTCTATATTTTCAAATTTTATTTTAATTATGAAATCTGGCCTAAATATATAAATAATAAAAATATAATATAAAAAATAATACAGGCAATATAGAATGTAGAGTAATAAAATTATATAAAAAATCACTTATGGATAAATTTTTGACAAAAGATTTTTTCCCCTCCAACAACATAAAAAAAAAAAAGATATTTTCTGATATTGGTTCTAATTTTGTAAATCTATCATCAAATTATAATACATATATATATATATATTATTTTTTATTGGTGATAATTAAACACACATAATTTTGTCATCTTAAATACTGGTTTTCCTATTGTTTATCATCCACGATGGAACTATTAGTAACTGTAATAAAAACTTTTTTCTTTTTTCTTTTTTTCCTCTGCTTTAGTATATGAAAAATGGTTTCTAAATAGGTTTCATATCGAAGTATGTTAAAATCAATTGTTATTAATTATTACTTTTAATTAGTAGTGAAGGGTAACTTTGTTACTAAAGCTTGCAAATATGATTGAAAATTTTCGCATTAGACAATTCACAAATTCATCAAGTGAAAGAAGCATCACTCTCAAAATAATTTCGTCAAAAGAACTAAAAAGTACAGGCTGAAAATTACCGGAATATTCCTGTGACTTGAAGAGAGATTTTTTTTATTTTGCTATTTGAAGACGTTTCCGTATTTTGACTGAAATTTTGCCGGAAATTCGTGATTTTTTCTTGTTTTGAGAGGAAAAGGACATGCTTAAAAATTCCGTTTTTAATACGAAAAAAGTACTAAGCAACATAGTTGCCGGAACACCCCTGTGATTGGACGAAAATGCAGCTTTAAATTGGAGGATTTCAGGTAATTTTTACATTAGATTGTGGGATTTTCTGTATTTTATAGGTAAATGGGCAAAACAAAGCGGACATTTTCGTATTTTAACAAAATTTAATCAGTAAAAAAACTCTTTCAATGTTTTTGGTAGTTTACAATATTGTCATAAACAATAAGAAAGAAAAACATATGAGAGGAAAAGAATCGCCATAACTTATTTTCTCACATTAGCAATGAGAATTGAATACCGGAAATATTAAAAAAATTCCCTACATGAATAAACTATTTTGCTAACAGTTCATTAATTTTTTTTTTTTTTTTTTTTTTTTTTTTGTAATTTACTATAATGACGAAATATATATATTTTTTACAACTTCTATGTATAAAATTCTTTTGCATTCTCTTCATTAATTTTCACAGTTTTTTCTGTAAAAATAAAGGCGTTAAAATAAACAAGCTTTTTTTTTCAATTAACTACTCCTAAAAAAATTATTAAAGAAAACTCTCTTACGGTTCGATAGGTATTAATTAAATGATTTATACGGAAAACTTGGGGTTTCTCTTTTTTTTTCTACACCTTATTCAATTGTCATAGTAGTATTTTCGGAAGAAAAAACAATTTTAATTTTTCTTTAAATGAACGTAAAAATCGCATTACCGCATTCTTTCCAGCTGCTTAAAAATGGCATTTAAAATAATTAAAAAAAAAAGCAATTAGTCGTTAAGGTATTTATTTCGAATGGAGAACATGGTTTTACCCGAACTTACTTGGAGGTGTTGTTTTTAGTTTTTTAATAGTCTTGGAAAGGGGGCGGGGAGAATGGAAAAAGAAACGAAAACAAACTGCCAAATACTTAAGGCATATTTGATAATTTTTTTTAATAATTATAAAATTCTTTTATAAAAAAACATTAAAATATTTTTAAATATTGTACTTTGTCCTAAAAGTACTAGTTCTTTTATCTATGTCGTATTCTCAAAGCTATAGTATCACTCACTTTTAACATTTACAGTATGATTATAAGCTTGATTTGTCCATTTAAATTTTAAATAATTTGTATAAAAAAGATTCTTGGAGAATGACAAAGTTTATAAGACAGACTAGAAGCTAGAACATATTCCTTTTTGAAGAATTGATTGTCTGTTTTTCATAGTTTGCTGAATCGCACGAACGACTTCAAATTAATTAACATCTATGAGCGTTTATGTGAACTATGTGAATTTTTTGATGAATTCGTCATGTAATCAACTATCTATAACAATTACAACTAGTGGGATGTGCCAATCCTAAAACTTTCTTCTATCTCATACATGTTAATACTTCAAAATTCGCTATCACACTGCCGGTAAAATCAAGATTTTTAGTCATTCTGTTGTATGTCAGCTGCTTGGGAATCGTTGAGTTACTGAGATACGAAGCACAATTCGCTGCATGAGCAATCAATGTACGCAACTACGAAAAATCGACAAAAATTGCACAAAATCTCTATCACAGCGCACCCTTCCGGTGGAATAGCCCCAAATTCAACTGGGACCTACTGGTCATAGCCAAAAACATATATATGGAATTTGGTTCAATTCTATGCATATCTTCATACACTTTTCGATAATAGAATAATGAAAATGGAACAAAAATTGCCGTCACAGCGACCCCTTCCTTCAGAATATCCTCAAATCCAACTGGTACCTGCAAGACACAGTCAAAAACATATATATGGAATTTGGTTCAATTCTATGTATAACTTCATACACTTTTGACAATAGACTAATGGAAATGGAACAAAAATTGCTATCACAGAGTCCCCTTCCTTCAGAATATCCCCAAATTTAACTGAGACTTGCTGGCCGTAGTCAAAAACGTGTATATAAAATTTGGTTACGCAATAACTTCCTATACTTTTCGATGATACTAAGAGAACACACACAGACAAACAGACATTTTGCAAAAACATGTTTTTCGGGCCTCTGACCTCTAAAACGTGTAATTCCGTCGAAAACCGAAAATCGAACAAAAATTTCGATTACAATGCTTTCTTGCATTATAGATAGAAGATAGAAAAAGATAACTCCTAAAACGGGTAAAAAAAAATAATGACTTGGGTTAAAGGATTTTTAGGTAGGTTATCCCAATTTGGGTTCATGTCATGACCCATGCCTGTTTTGTTTACCACTGTGTATCCATTTTGGACACTGTTATATACTCATTTTGGGTGGTGTCCAGAATGGGTCTTAAGATACCCAAAATGTGTATTTAACAGTGCCCAAAATGATTACACAGTGGTAACCAAAACAGGCATGGGTCATGACATGAACCCAAATTGGGTAACCTCATACCTAAGAATCTTTCAACACAAATCGTTTTTTTTTTCTCTGTGAAGAAAGTAAAAATTTTATTAAAAAGTATTTTTCTTTGTATATTTATTAAATCTGATTAGAAAATAAAATTATAAGCGTAAAGTTTGAATGATCATTTAATTAATTGATGATGTTACACTGTTAAAAATTTGCAGCATACTGTCCGGTCATTCAACCGTTTTTATAGTAAACATAATTTGTAGCGTTCTCATTGGTCAGAATAGAGATAAATTACTGTTATGTAAAACAATTTTCTATAAAAACAATTGAACAATTGAAACAGTTGACAGTTTTCTGCAGATTTTTAACAGTGCAGTTTATCATCAATATCCATGCGTTCAAAATGGTATTTGTTTAACATCACTGTTGAAAACGTATTAATAAGACTTATATTAAGAAACATCCTGAGAAGGGTATACACTAAAACTGTTAAAACGGAACTTGTGCATGAGAAAATATAACCTTAAAATGAAAATTTTTTTGATAACATACGAAAAAGTTCATCCGGCGAAAAAGAACACATTGTTCTTGCTTGGCATAAAAAATTGCCTAAAACGAAAAAAAATTTTTCGAGTCCCTTGGGATTTCGCCTGAGCAGATTTCCCTGCATTAAAATTTACATATCTCTCGTAATTCATAAAAGTCAATTTATTGAAGACATTACGCGCTCACGAAAAAGCGTGATATTAAACGTTTCCCTTTCGTAACGTCATGTTATCATATTGATCGATGGTCATTTCTGGTTTGTAACACGTTAAAAAAATTGTAATTTTGTTTTACTATTTTCCCAGAATTGTACTTTTACATAACTAATGATGTTACATTACCATCATATATTAATGCATTTAAAATGCTATTTCTTCGCTCTTATTGTTGTCAATATGTCAACCATATTTATGTCACGAAACAACCTGAGACATATATGCTAAAATTTATTACACGTAATTCTTCAAAATCGATTTGTTTGAGACACTACTTTCAAAAACGCGTGTTATTAAATGTTTTTTTTTTTTTTTTTTTTTTTTTTTTTTACCCTAACGACATATCACATTGATTGATGACCATTTCTAGTATAATATTTTGGGAAACTATAATTTTCATACTTTTTTCATAGAAAAACAGTTTTACTAACGTCAGTTCTCCATTATCTAGACCGGAAATAAGAGGACGCTTATAGGGGAACACAGCGGGATTAAAAGTTATTTTTTAGTCTTTTGAAAAATTTGAGGGATCCCACAAAGTTATGTACTCAGGCCCGCACATGATGCTAATTCTTATATGGGTGCCCAATAGAATTTTTATTTTTTATTTTGTCTTTGACAGTAACTTAGAGCCCCAATTTTTTTTTGTCAATGTGACCCTTTAAACCGATGGCTAGTCTTGACTATAACAATCAATGTTTTAAAAGTACTATTTTTTCTGTGTCATTACTATCAATATATTAACAATGCTGATATTTTAAATAACCTTTATTACTCCAAAAATTTTAAGCGTAAATGGATTATTCTGCCATATATGTATATATATATATATTTACTATGAATGTTCTTATGAAGCTCCTCTGACGATTCCATAAGATATTCATAATTTTCCATTTTTGATTTTTCGTTTTGTTAAGTTTTATACCAGCAGTATTTTTTCCATTGTTTTTTGTGGTATCTCATCCTTTGTTTTTTATACGTGTTTTCATTTAATATATATATATATATATATATATATATCAATCATCTGCAAACACTTTTATTTTGTTATTTTAAGTAACTCGTGAAAAGCAATCAGTGATACCGCACGGGCGATACGGCACTTCAAAGATGAAAGTTCAAAAATATCATTTCTTATAAATGTATCGACTCACAAAAAGACAAACAAACAAATGAAATTATGTTTCTTATGTACGCTAATTCGTTTGAAGCAGCAATTCCTGCTTTATACTTCACGGAATCTAAAATTCCATGACGGAATCAAAACGTTTTCGTGAATTCATGCAATAGTAGATAAATTAAATATAAGCAATGTAGGAGCTAGAAAAAAAAAAAAACTAGGTTGGTTTATTTCTTAAACAAAACAAAACTGAAAGAAGTTAGTGCCAGCGTAAATATATAAGTGTATTATACAACTTATTTTGTACCGTTTATAAAAGTCTAAGACTTTTATAATAATATATTAACTTTGAATGATTTTTGGCTCATAAATAAATAAATATATATATATATATAAACATTGTTATCCCTGATATCTAGTAACACTGGCATGATATCAGAGGTGTAGGGGAGGATGTACGGTCGTATACGCTCTGGATTTTTTAAAGAAACCCCTGTATACTCTTTGACTCTCAAATAAAGCTATAGCGTATGCTTTTGGTAACCCCTCTGCTTATAGCATGTACCCTCTGGGTTTTTTTTGCGATTACAGCACTGCGTGGTATCAATTGTAAGTTTTATTTAAAACGACAAATAAAGACGTCCTATGAAAAAAAAATTATCTTTATTTATTTATTTATTTTTGATAGAAAAATCATAAAATGATTGGTCTAATTCTAGGTTTTTCTTATTGAAGATACGCTTTTTAAAAATCCTTGAGGCTACCTCTTTCCTTTTCTAATGATGTTTTGTTATCATTTCTAATCTCTAGTATTTTCTTTAGCATGATTTGAATGTTGTTGGTAATTTTGAGGAGTTTTATTTTCGACTATCATTGCGTTTATTACACGCATCACGTACTTTGTTCATTCATGTGCAACGAAAAATTTTGCTTTCGATATAAACCTTATCATTTTGACTATTTTTATATAAATGGATTCCATCGTGAATTTGTAAAAATAAAACTGGAATAAATATTTGCTTATTAAATGGATTGATTTAACAACGTTCCATCTTCGATTCATTAATGACAGTGATGCGATTGAAACAACCGTCGATGACCATACCATACATATTGTAAATCGTTCTTAAAAATCGATTTATTGAAAACGCTTTACCGAAAAACTTGTGGCATTAAAAGTTTTTTCTTTCTAACTACAGATCATATTGATCGGTAATCATTTGTAGTCTCTTTGTTGCAAAAAAAGACAAATGTTTCTTAATTTATGAAAATATAGTATAGCCACTAATGAAAATATACAATAACCTCTTCCGAGTAATCCACGATTCAGAAAAGCATCCTTAATCTTTAACAAGGACGAAAAATCATGGGTGAAGTATAGATTATGAAACACTTTCCAACACAGCCAGAAAACTGTAACGAAACTTCACCGTTAAATAAGGTGAAAGAAGATATGCAAGTAAACAGTTTAGAAAACATAACACATTGAAAAATACAGTTGTTGAAATTACCTACCAGTGTCAGAAAAATAGTCGAATTATTTTGTGCAGCCCTGTATATGATCAATAGATGTGGATTTATAGCATGATAAAATTGAGTTCAGTTAGAATATTCACATTTAGCAATTTTCGCCAATCAACGGAAATGCACTCGAAATCTTTTTTTAAAACCCTGTATATTATCTGAAGACACACCTCATATTTAGCTAAAAGGCAACTTAAAACTCACTCGCAGCAATTAACAAACGTAAAGGACAATGTATCTTTTTCTTTGTGTAGCCCTGTATATGAATTTATTTATATTCCACAAACTTCTATTAGTCTACTAAATATAGTTCAGCAAGAAAATGCGTAACACAATTAAAAACTACCCTTAAGCAATTTACTCCCATAGTCTATAATATTTATGGATTCCCTTGTGTAGCCCTGTATATGAACAACAGAGTTTATAAACACACATGTACTATGAAAAAATTTAGTTAAACTTAAAAACGCAAACCAAAGTTGAAACCGCACTTATTACACATAGACTCTAAATATCGCACCTATACTGTAACCGATATCTTTTGTGTGTCTCTGTAAGTAAACGCAATTCACATCACACTTTCAAGAGAGCAATTTGTAGTGCACGTCAGTAATACATATAATTTTCATTATGTTTGAAATAGTGAAATATCACTAAATTACACTGCAAACGATTTTTCCCTGCAGAACAATGTGTAACAGAATTCTTTTGTTTGACCCTGTAAATGAATAGCTAATGCTTTGCATACTTACCATATTCTATAAAAAGCATGTTTTAAGGCTCTTCATAATTATATATCAATTTCATCATGTTTTAAATGACGTAGCATCATCAAAATGCACTTGAAACGATTATTTCCCATTGACTGTAATGTAACGGAATACTTTTGACTGTCCCTGTAAAAAAAACTATAAGTTCTACACACTTCAGTTGAAATAGGGAACATGCTATAGTAAACGACAATAACATACAAAAATTTCAGGGCGATCCGAGTATATTTACGCGAGTTAGAGCACGGACAGACCGCCCGACCAACCGAAGTCATAAACACTTTTCAACTAGGTTGGAAAGTGTTAAAAACTTCAAAAATCAATATATTGTCCAGATTTAAAGACGCATTTATAAAAACAATCTTCCTTTTGCTGCCACCGATTTTCGCAAACTTTTCCGAGTAAGTTATTAGAATGTATTAATCAGTTTCCTCAACTTTGGAATATAGGTTTTTAGGATGCTATGCATTCTCAGTTAAACATTTTAATGTTCAACAAACATGTTTTACAGACAAACATGAGAAATTCTCAGCATTAATGTGAAAATTAATATTAATATTATTTTGTTACTCTCGCATGTATAAATTCAATTACGCAGCTGAAAATGTTTAATTGAGAAATAATTGCATCCTAAAAACCGATGTTTTGGTTTGAGAAAACTCATTAATACATTATGCAAACTACTCGGAAACGTTTCCGAAAATCTGTGGTAGCAAAAGAAACTTTGTTTTTATAAATTCTTCTTTAAATCTGGAAATTATATTGGTTTCTGGGAGTTTGTAAAGATAAAGAACGGTTTTCGGAATCACGAGTAATTCGGAAGAGGTAGTTGTATATTTTCATCCGTGGTTATATTTATTTTTCGTAGATTAAGAAACATTTGTCTTTTATTGCAGTATATAGTATTCTGGGTTGAGTTTTGATTATTTTGGGTAACACTTGACCTCTTTTGTTCTCTTGGGAGCCATGTGGGGGTCCGAAGGTCTTCTTTCCAATCCGCTACCTTCTGGTCCTGGGCTTTTGGTCTGGGGCTTGGCTGGGTCGTGGATGTGTACTTTTCCCCTTGCGACCTATTTGATCCTTAAGCTTGACGGCGGGCAGGTCGTAAGTAGGGTGATTCCTGGGTTCTGTTGACCCCATTTTTCAAAAGAATGTCCTTAATATTTTGAAAAGGAAAAAACTATATGTTTGAATATTAATAAGTGTATATGTGTTCTTTTTTATACAATAATGATAAAATTCATATTAAAGATGTAATTGTAGACTACTTTAACATAATTGTATTAACATATGGATTAATTAAAGTGTGGTTATACGCGGAAAAGGCAATTTCAAAATGCCAAATAAATAGTTTATTTAATGTTTTTTTTTTCCCCTGTTGCTATATCTTAAAAGGAAACAGAGCATAAATTGTAATTTTTAAAAATAAATTCACTTATTCGCGGTTTTTACCATCTGCAAATCAAAGCGCGAAATTTTCCACAATCGGGGTCAACACCAATTTAACGTATTGTAATGATTTTTTTTCTTTTAACAGCGTGAAGGACAGTCATAAAATTAGGCTTGATTTTTAAAATAATGACTGAATGCTTTTAAAACAGTGTTTTTGTTAAGAAATTATTTTTACTCTTTTACCATTAAAACCCATTTTATATAGTCCCCTTTAGCAAAATGTGGAAATACAGAAAAAACGCCTTTTATACGCCGCGACGCATAA
This sequence comes from Maratus michaelseni, assembly GCA_963931845.1. Lineage (NCBI taxonomy): Eukaryota > Metazoa > Arthropoda > Arachnida > Araneae > Salticidae > Maratus > Maratus michaelseni. The sequence continues at coordinate 132,483,704 of OZ007593.1, forward strand.
AAGGTGTTTTTCTGTATTTTCACGTACACAGTTGTTTGTTATTCTTTTCTTATGTCATTGTTGCCAATACATTAATGATACAATCTTAAGTGAACATATTAAAACATTGTTTCTACCATGACATTATTGTTAATACATTAATAATCCTGGCATTCATGAAACAACATTTAGATAGGCACACATTTAATATAAATTAGTCTTATGAATCGATTTATTGGAGACACCTCTCTCGAAAATATATGGCATTATGTTTTCTTCTCCAAGGACATATTATCTTATTGATCGGTAATCATCTATATTCTTCCTGTTGGATAATTTGAAGTTGCTGATTCTGGAATAGAATTGTATTTTTCAATTTTCATTACATTCGTTACATGCGTTATGCGCTCTTTCTTTAATTCGTAAAAAAATAAAAATAAAATAAATAAATAAATAAAAAATGCCGCCTTGTTTTTTCTTGTTTTAAATTATTTTGTAAGAATCAAAATGATATACAATAGTGCTCTTAATGTAATTATATTACCAGTTTTCATATTTTCACATAAATAAATTTATAGCAAGATTTTATAATGTAAAACTTGAATAAATTTCATTTAGCCAATTGCGTTAATGTTTCAAATGTTATTTTCGTAAAATTGTTGGAATACTATACCTTAAATGATCTCTTAATTAGTTGATGGCACTAATTTGCGTTAACATTAATGTTTTAAAATTGTTATTTCTTCGATGCCATTGCCTGTGTAACACTAATATTTTATTAACAAAAGAACGTCTACTACCTGGAAATTAAAAAAAGAATTGCGGATAAGTAGGGCTCGTGGAGTAATATGCAATTATTCGTTACCGACCAAATTAATTTCAAGGGGTAAATTTTATCCTGGAACTTTTTTCGACTTTATTTTATAAATCATTAATAATACAGAAAAAGTTTTATGTTAAAAAAAAATTCTTTTTATTTAACATAATCTATTCAAAAACTAACAAAATATCAATTGTTAAGTACATTTTTTTTTTAACAAAAATTTTAAAAAGTTACTATAATATATTTATTAGACTACCCGGCAATAAACATTGCAATGCCTTGCAACGCTATCCAAGCAGATGATTGTTGCTTTGCTATGTTAGTACACGCAAAATAGACCAAAAATTGAGTAATAGGCGACAACTTGAGGAAATTCACGAAAATTTGGGAGTATCTTTGTTTTGGCACTTAGAAATTAAGATGTGATGAGTCCCCAAAAAATAAAGTTTTTTTACCCTGTTTTGGGGGGACAAAAGGGGGGGGGATGGCATTTCAGCTCAAGGGGTAACTCGACTTTTTTTAAGTAGGTCAAGTGGGATATCATTTATTATGTATTTTTTTAATCTGAATCGAATGATACCATTCGCAAGTCGATACAATCACTTGTTACAAAATTACGTCAGGTTTTATGAATAAAAAGGTTAAAAATTATACTTTATGAGAAAATACAAATGTATTACACTTATTTTACATTCAAAATATGTTATTTATGTCATATTAAGTACTGTTAAAATTATTAAATATACTCAAAATAGAAATAATCAAAATCAGAATCTGATTTTCCAATGTCATCGAAGTTGTGGACGTAAAACAAGTGGGATAAAGTTGTAGTCTCTCATAAAGTATAATTTTCGACTTTTTATCATAAAACCTGTAACAAATGATTGAATCCACTTGCAAATGGGGTCATTCGAATCAAAATTTAAATATGCAAAATAAACAATACACCATTTAACATATTTTTAAAAAAAATGAGTCCCCCCCTGAGGTTAAAATGTCCCCTTTTGCCTCCAAACCATAGTAAAACAACTTATTTTTGGGGGAACTCGTCGTATCTTCATTTCTAGGTCCAAAACAACGGAGTTCTTCCCAAATTTTCGTGAATGGCCACCAATTGTTGCTGTAAAACCTTATTTTACCTGCAATAAAGTTATTTTTTTTTTTAACCTGATTAAAAAATTTCATTTTCCCCCTCCACAACCCTTGAGCCTTTTGCACCCCAAAAACATAGTAAAACATTTTTTGGGGGGGGTAGTGGGGGGGACTCATTGGATTTTCATTTCTAGGGTCAAAACGAAATTCTATCCCAAATTTTGGTGAATAGCCATCAGTTGTTTCTGAAAAACCCTATTTTATCTGTACTATATATATTAGTTTGTTCTATGTTAATTCGAACGCAATCGGCATTTATTTATACCGTTTAAAATGGATAAAAAAGCAAATAAAAAATAAATGTGTGATCATTACGACAAATATGTGTTAAATTGTTTCATTTAATAACACACAGTAATATAACTTTTTTATAGACAAGATCTATAATTAAACAATACAACAAAGATCGTATCTACACTAGCAATGCAATTAGAATTGCCGGGGATTCTCCAAATTATACATTCGTATTTTTTTAAAATTTTTGTTCAAAAAAAATTTTTAATGTTATTTACAATTGATATTTTGTCAGCTCTCGATAAAACTAATACGAAGAAAAAAAATTTATTTTAAAAATGTTCCTCTGTTTCTTACCATTATTGAGTTATAAAGTGAAGTCAAAAGCTATTCCGTAGTAAAATTAAATGTATCCCCTTCAAGTAAATATGGGCAACAAAAAATAATTACATACCTCCATGCCGAAAGTTTCATTTTTTTTTTCCGAATTGGGAACGTTCCCTTGTAAGTATGATTAGTTGCACGCATAGCCATTGTAAGATATTCTATAAAGAAAAAAAAATGTTTTGTTGGAAACACCTTTTCCTAAAATCCTTGGTATTAAAAGTTTTCATTCTCTAAGGACATATTAAAATTATCGGTAATTATTTGTAGTTTCTATCATATTCCTTTTCGGATAATTTGAAATTGCTGGGTTTTGGGAGGAGTTGTGCTTTCACATCTTTCCCTGCGTTTATTAGACACATCGTGCACGTCATTTATTGATGGAAAATAGAAGGCTATTTCTGAAAATCATTTTCGTGTAAATAAATTTTGCTTATATATATAATATTTTATTCAATTAATGGAATTAATTTATACCATTAATATCAATGACTAAAAAATTTTACTTTTTCGATGTTATTGTTATCAATACAGTATACTCTCGATTATCCATGCGCGGATTATCCGGTTTGCGGATTATCCGTGCTCATTCCGGACTCACAAAAAAAAATACAGAGGAACATTTTCACGCTTATCATGCATGTAAAATAGATGTTGATGTGAAATAGAATATTGTCCGGTTTAGCTGATAGTATTGTGAAGTGCGTAGGGGTAAAATCGATTGCTTTGGAACCTTTTTGACGGGCTAGGGTTGAAGGGGGATGGGAGGGATTGGAAAATGCTGCTTGTACAATAGCCTTTCCGTTGTCCTCTCTCACTTTCACACGTGTTTCTTTAGTTTTTGCGTCTTGTTTATCGTCAATTAGTAGTGCGAAATTTTTACTGGTAAAAATGATACGAAAACGAAACGTTTTAAATGTTAAACAAAAAGTAGAAATCCTTCAAAAACTTGATAATGGAGAATCAGCTAGCTAATTAGCAAAGGATTATCAAATTGGAGTACAAACTGTACGTGATATAGGCAATGTACGGGACAAAGAAGATTTGATTACAGTGCCATTACTGCGGTTCGTTAAATAATGTGTCGATATACGACAAGAGATGAACAAACAGCAGAAGCTGAGACGCATTACAGATTTTTTTTTAAGCAGTAATTGTTAAAAGGAAAAGTCCTAGTTTGATGTTATACAACATGCAAATGTAAGTAATTTTTATATTTTTGTACTGATGTTGATTTTTTACTTTAATAAAAGTGAGTTTTGGGATTATCCGTGTTATTCTATTGTCCGTGCGACCCCTCTTGGTGATTAACCCGGATAATCGGGAGTGCACTGTATATCATTTACACTTTACCAATAAAATAATCTTAGGTAAACGTATTAAAATGTTGTTTCTTCAATGATATTTTAGTCGATAATATAGTAATTATTACGAAATCAATCTAACAACATTAATTGGACACGCTTACGTTATAGTTATTTTTAAAAATCGATTTATTGAAAATATTTTTTCCGAAAATCCTTGGCATTAAACTTTTTTCTTCCCCAGGGATGTATTAAATTGGTCGGTAATTACTTGTAGTTTCTAGTATCTTCCCTTTTGGATAATTTTAAGTCGCTGGGTTGTGGTAGGACTTGTGCTTTCATCTTTCTCTGTGTTCATTGTACGCATCGTGTACGTCGTTCATTGATGGAAAACTAAAAAGACTATTTCTGAAAATCATTATTATTTAAATAAATTTTGTTTATATATCTATATATATACGTATGCAATCTTTTACATATTTATTAGAGTTAATTTAACATTAATATAATTTTTTTTAAGTTAGTTTTTGCATGTCAATGTTGTCGATGTATTAATAACGCTTTATCAATAAAATAACCTTAGACAAAAACGTATTAAAATGTTGTTTCCTCGATTATAGTCTAGTCTAAATAATAATAGTACTAAAATCAATGCAAAAACATTAATTGGGCACGCATACGTTATATTTATTTTTAAAAATCGATATATTAAAAACACCTTTTCCGAAAATCTTTGGCATTAAACTTTTTCCTTCTCTAGGGACTCATTAAATTGATCGTTGATTATTTGTAGTTTTTAGTATTCTCTATTCCCTTTCGAATAATTTTAAGTCGCTGGGTTTTGGTAGGAGTTGTACTTTTATCTTTACACGCACCGTCCATTGATTGGAAAAAAAAAACTATTTCTCAAAATTATTATCATATATTTAAATTTTAATTGTATATATATAATCTTTACTTATTTAAAAGAGTTAATTTACCATTAATATCAATGTTTTTAAAATGTTATTTTTTCGATGTTATTGTTGGCTTTATATTAATAACACTTTATCGATAAAATAACCTTAGGTAAACGTATCAAAATGTTGTTTCTTCGATGATATTCTAGTATATGTACCAATAATATTGAAATCAATCCAACAACATTAGTTAATTATTTTTTAATCGATTTATTGAAAACACCTTTTCCGAAAATCGTTGGCATTAAAAGTTTGTATTATCTAGGGATACATCATATAGATCGATGATATTTTGTTATCCCTAGTATTCCCTCTCAGATAATTTAAAATTGTTGGTGTTGAATTTCCATTGCGTTCGTCACACGCATCGCGTGTACGTCATTCATTAATGAACAGCAACATGAGGTGTGTGTTTTTTTTGTATAACATTATCATATAAATATTTTTTATATAAATAAACTCTTAATAAAATAATGGCTTTAATTTATGACTAATATCAATATTTAAAATGCTATTTCTTTAATTTAAATCATAACAATAGTATTAATTAAATAAAATTAGGTGGACTTTTTAACGTATTGTTCTTTGGATGACATTTTTATCAATACAGTAATGATACTGACATTAGTGAAACTACAATAGGTAGACAAACATCAGTTAATGTTAAAAATCGATTTACTGAAGACTCTCCTTACAAAAAGAGCGATATTAAAAATGTTATTTCTTTGATTCTATTCCTATCATTGTATTAATAACAGTAGTATTAATGAAATAACATTAGGTGGACTTATTAAAGTATTATTCTTTGGATGACATTTTCATCAACAGAGCAATAATACTGGAATTAGTCAAATGACATTAGCTAGGTAAACATCCGTTTTAAGTTAATGTTAAAAATCGATTTACTGAAGAAACCTTTTAAAAATACGTGTTATTAAATTTTTACCTTTCTCTAAATATAGATATTCTTACATTGACCTGTGACCATTTAAAGTCTCAGGTATTCCCGCTTGGATAATCTGAAGTCGCTGGGTATTGGGTGGGGTTGTATTTCCAACTTCATTACCTTCGTTACACACATCACGTACGTTATTCATTGTTGCCCAGCAAAAAATACCTTGATAAACAACATTAATTTAGCCTTTTTTAGAATATCAATAAATTTCATTGTAAATTTGTTTGAATAAAACACGAATGACCTTTTAATTAATAATTGCTAATTTAACACTGATATAAATTTTTCTAAGTTTTTACTTCCTGAACACATTGTGTTCGGAAAGTATTGTAATCATAAGATGTGTGAGTAAACACGAAAGCTTCCAAATGGTACTTCTGATTGATACAATACGCGAATATGTGTATATCATTTGGGGAATATGCGTAGACAATTTGGCGAATATGTGTAGACCATTTGGCGAATATGTGTAGACCATTTGGCGAATATGTGTAGACCATTGTCGCAAGAATTGTATAGATTTTCGTACAAATCGGCCGACGTATTAGGTATGTCAACCATTTTCAAACCAATTTGCCTTTTTTATGGGAAAAATCACCAAGGAGATGTGACAGTGATAAATATGGCTGTTTTGTAGTCAAGCATTAATTGCTGAGAGGTATCGTCTCCACTTTCGAAAAGGGTGGTCCAGTGTTCGAATCCAGTAGATTCCATTGTGTGAGAAATCTGTATCTACGGTGTTCCATAAAATGTTTGGAACGTCGAGTAAAGTCGCTTCAGATGTCTTTTATATTTAAATTTTCTAACAGTTGAAAAGTGTTTATGAATTTGATTTATCTGTCTGCCTGTCTGCCGCCTTTCTCTCCTGACTCCAACTCTCGTAAGTATACTCGGACTGCCATAAAATTTTATATGTTATTGATGTTTACTACAGAATGTTTTGTAATGAAAATGAAGTGTCTAGCAATTTATAGCTCGTTTACAAGAGCACATAAAAGAATTTGGTTACATTATAGTCTATGGGGGGAAATCGTTTCCTATGCATTTTAATGATGTTACAATACTTCAAACCTAATTAAAATCATATGCATCACTGAAGTGAACTGAGACGTTCTTTCTCAGGAGCATAGAATAAGTAACATTTATAGTTTGTTTACAGGGACGTACAAAATAATTCCATTACATTGGAATCTATGGAGAAAAATGGTTTGCGATGCATTTTAATGATGTTATGATACTTCAAAAATAATGAAATTAAAAAGGATCATTAAGGTGAATTACAACATGTTTTCTGTAGATTAAGGAGTGAGTAGCATTTATCTTAATTACAAAGATGAACAAAAGTATTTGGTTATAGGACTATGGTAGTTGCTGTTAGTGTTGGAAAGTATTTCATAATCTATGCCTGATGCGTAATTTTTGTTCTTATTGGATTAGCAAAATAACACCAGGTAAACAAACATCCATTATTCTAAAAAAATCAGTTTATTGACGATACCTTTTTCTAAAATCATTGGCATTAAAAATTTTCCTTCTTAAAGATTATCATATTGATCGTTAATCACTTGTATTTTCTAGTAATCCCTCTTGAATAATTTAAATTGGGATTTGAGTGAAGTTGCGTTTTAAATTTTCATTGCCTTCATTGCATGCATTCTATACGTTGTTCATTGATAAAAAACAAAAAAAATTATGGTTTTAATAAACATTATCGTATAAATGATTATTATTTTTATATAAATAAACTTTCATATAATTAATGACATTACTGTATGGTTAATACCAATGTTTCAAAAATGCTATTTTAAATGCTGGGTGTTTACTGTTAGAGTATTATTAACGTTGATATCGATGAAACAACTTTAAGTGAATATACTAAAAATATTGCTTCTATAGCATTGATGTCAACTGAATCTAATAAAATATATTAGGTGGACATTCTTTAAATGTTGTTCTTTCGATGTTATTTATTTATTTTTTTAAACAAAGTAGCAACATTGGCACTAAAAAAATTATATTATATCCATATAAGTTGTTCTAAAAAATCCTCTCTTAAAACTACCCAACATTAAAAGTTTCCCTTCTCTAAATAAACATTCTCATTTGAGCTGTAGCCATTTATTTATAGTCTCCAGTATTCCCGCTCTCGGATAATTTGAAGTCTCTGGGTTTCGGGTGGAGTTGCATTTTCAACTTTCATTGCCTTCGTTACACGCATCGCGTACGTCGTTCATTGATGCGCAACAAAAAATTCCGGTTTTTATAAACATTATTTTCGTCATTCTTATAACTACAGTCACGTACTGCTTTTCCCCTTTTTGAATTTAATGAATGGCTTTTGAAATCAGTATGCTGGAGTCGGTGCATCGGAGTCGTATAATTTTAAACAGAAATACTATTTTGGTTTCATTTCGTATGCACTGTAAAATCTAAGTGATATGAAACTTAAATAAACATTTTTTTATTGTTGTGGAGATGAGTTCTAAATATTGAGAGCAGTAATAATTAATAAAACTGCATAAAATTAGTAATAACTTAAACGTTACAATACCATAAGTTACCAAAATTTGCTTCAAACTTTATTTACTATGTAACAAATTATATTAGCTAATTAACGTATATCTCTGTCGGCATGTATATATTCATTTAGAGACAGTAGGCTGACGCAACATCTGATTGATTAACTTGACTAGTCTGACTCTTTTATGCGTATCAACCTATTAGTTTCACACATTCAATAATGTTTGATAACGTATATTTCGTTAAAACTTTTCATTCCTAAGCAAACATTTAATAACTCCTTTTGCTGTAGATAGATAAAGGCAAAAATTGAATGCCAACAAGTTTTATTTTATAAGCGCAAGATAGCATTTTTGCACAGTCGGAAAAACAGATTTCCGGAAAAACAGCTTTGGAAAAACAAGTAATTTTTAAAAGCAAAATAAAATCGACTCAAGGTATTGCTCATTACACTGATATTTACTTATTGTCCTATAATTGGCGTATTTTACTAAGAGTATACATATACAATGGCACTACAGAGTTTTTCTGTGGCGATACTTTAATGTTATCCCCATTCGCTTTAAATTTCACAGTTGTCAACATCGTTTGTTTTGACGCACAGTACACGATATACATTAAGATTTTTGAGGTGTCTCTATGGAAAAGATGTTCAATATTTCGTATATATATATGCTATAAGCAAATTGTATAATCGTAAGGAGCTCTCTGTATCAATATGATATAAGGTCTTCCGAATGGTTTAAGACAATCCTAAATAGTGTCCAAAAGTTTAAACACGCTACGCTTATGCGTTTCTAATACATATACAAATTATATTTGAACAAGATCGTGTTCACACGTAAATAGAAAAACATTACACCGACAAAGTAGCTGATTTAATTAACAGAATCACATTATGCAACTCTTCACCCGAGAAATAAGAGGAGAAAAAACTACAAGGATTATTTCTAACGTGTTACGTGTTACTTACCTTTCTTTTGTTGCGTTTAACTACTAGTAACAAACTCAACAAGTTTTGACCTATTATTTTTTTCTTTTGTTTATGTGCGTGTTGATTCATTGAACTTTCAACACTTCACCTGACTAATAGTAAGATCTTTACATTTTTGAGCTCATGTATTTAATTACGAAACTGTACATGTTTGATAATTAGATGCAAATTCAATATGTTGGTTGCCATTGCCTTTCATCTTCTAATCTTTAAACATTTCAAAGTGTTACTTACAGTTTGAGTATGCAATAAATTTTAGAGCTTGCGAATATTTTGCTTATATCAGTGAAAATTAATATAACACACTTTGACAAATTTTCACAAAGAAATTCTAAATAAAATGTTATTCGAAATTTTTTCTATTAATTTTTCTATTGGTTATATAGAGCGTTTAGAAACTAATTAGTAAATTTTTTCAAAGATAAAAAACTAAAAAAAGGCGTGTTTTCTGCAAAGTATTATATACAATGTTACAAAGAACCGTTGATTTTTTTAAAAATAATATTCTTTCCAAAGCTAATGAGACACAGTAAAAGTATCGGAAATTTTTAAAAATGTATCTTTTCCTTAAGAGAAAAACAGTATTTTACTCAACAGAAAAACAGTATTTTACTCAACAGAAAAACAGTATTTTACTCATTATTATTGACTTTTATAATTAAATCTTAACAAATCTTACTTTGTTATCTTTTGTTTCTTTTTGTTTTAAAAATAATTTCATATCACTCAAATTCTACAATTCCTTTGGGTGAGTTTGACAAAGAACGCTGGAAATTAAATTTCAATGCATGATATGAATATAACCCAGCTTCAACGATTGTTATAAGTTACTAAAATTATTGAAATTTAAAAAATATATATTGGTATTGTATGAAAAAACAATAATTAACTTTTAAGATGCCATAAACTGAAATATAAATCAAATTTATTGTCTCTGTCACTTTCAGAACTTCCCTATTTCATAACTTTTACCAATTCCTCTCTTGAACGCAGTTTTAAAAATGCTTTCAATTTTTAGCCATTCATTCTTCTGATATCTTTGAAATTATAACGCGGTACAAGTAGCGAAACTACAGTAGTTGCTATTTTTACAGTAGTTTGTAGTGCAGCGCGGTACATTTTGAACAATGTACTGTAGGGAGTTGCGTGATACGAAAAATCAGTAGTTTGTAGCGACAACCGACGCTACTTTTAAAGCTACTTTGCGGGGAAAAAGTGCCATTTTACAAATCACGTGACCGAAACTTGTTTTTTTTCGCGCAAAATTTGTTCTGCTCAACAATTTGCGAATGTCAGCTGCAGTGTATAGCAACGCATCGCATCAAGTCATAGCTTTTTCCCATTGACAATTGCTGTTAAAATCAAGTACTAGCACACCAAAGGAATTAATTTTCTTGCTGGCAACACTTGTCTATTTACCCGTTATACGGTCTTTCTGTTTTAACGCAGGGTTTCTTGTTATTCCATATTACTTTATTAACAGAATTATTTATTGTTTGCATTTAGAGTTTTTTTCTGTAATTTTTTAGATTATAATATCTCTCTTAATTTTGCTACGAAATTTGTAAAGTGTTTATAAACTAACATTTTGGAGACAAACACAAAAGGTTTATTGTATGTTGCCTTTCTTAATTTTTTAATGCCCTCCGTTATGTCGTATTTATTTACTTGAATCCCGACAGACGTGATATAACGAGGGGTCGCTTTTCTTATTTAATCGACGTCTTCAATTTCAAGTGTAAATTGAATCCCTTCACAAAATTTGAAAGTAGTGAAGTAGTGACTACATTTGAAAAGTACTTTGTAGTAGCTACTTTTTTTAAACAAGTAGTTGTAGTTGAGTAGTTTTTCCGGCCCCTGCTTCTTCCCTATTCCTACTTGGTTTTTAGATGCATCATTCAGAGAAATAAAGTCACAAATTTTCGGCATCTTGTAGTTAATTTTAATTACTCATTCAAGCAATAAAATGCTGTAAAACAAACAAAAAAAAAACTGAAAGTATGCATTTGTGTTATGCAACAAATGGAATTAAAATGAGTTCTTTCAAAGGATTTCTTCCTTTAAAAATTAGTTTATTCCTTTAGATTATATATATCCATTTATCGCAGTATACACTTTGAAAAAAAATATATTCCTATATTTCTCACAGCTGTTTATTGACTTTTGCTTTGCAAGTATTTAATAAATAAAAATTTGAAGCAGACAATGAACATAAAATGAAAGGTTTTTTAAAAATACATTTATTTCTCTCTCTTTTAAAATAAATTTAATTCACATTTGTGGAGTGCATGCTTTTTTTTAAATATGATGTGATTAATTTCAGCACAACTTAACTTTTAATGTGCTTTTGTGAAAATTTAATAAATCACATTTTAAAAACAGTACTTTTATAAAAACTTTTGGCAGATACCCGATATAAAATTCACGCTTGTCTTAAAACCGAATTTAGTGATTTTTTTAAACTCCTTACAAATACCTTATTGTACTTTTACATCATATTTATGTGTCTGGCGGCATATATAAATGCAGACTAGATTTACATTTATGGTTGATTGCATGCAGTTTTCATTTATTAAAATGTAAAATACAGCTTGCCCCCTTTTATCGTTGCATAATAGCTCATTCCTAAACCAGATGTATAGATCCAATTACAAAAATATTTCAAATATATTCTGCATATATTAAACGCTAAATTTGTCAAAATATTTATTTTTTATAAAAATTATGGAATTTAAATTTTTAATGCTTCCTGTCCGTATAAGTTATGTATACTGGTCCTGTAAGTTGTTTTTAGAAGAACTTTATCCATGCTTTAACATGCGACCACAGCTTACCTAGGTATGACACTTTGATCATATATAAAGTATTGTTTTTGACAAATCTAGCGGTTAACATGATGCAGAATAATATTGGGAAAAATTTTTTGTAATTGGAACTATACCTCTAAAAGTAACGGTTTGGGAATTAGCTATTATACAACGATAAAATGGAGCGCCCTGTGTAATACTTTTTAATAAAGGTAAAGTGCATGCAATCAGCCATAAATGTAAATCTAATTTGCATTTATGTATATCGCCAGATATATAGAGTGATTTCAATCTCATGGTACAAACTTTAAGAGTTGGTACAGGACACTGTAACAAACAATTTTTGTACAGGAAAGCAGGGTCGGAAATCAATTTATATAGTCAAAATTACAGGGCGTTTCATGCCAATCCGAAGTCGCGTTTTCGTTCGTAACTTTAACAGTAGTAAAGATATTTTAACGAAATATCTAATAATAACGACTCATCTTATAATACGGACCCTCTGCTTATGATTCATACAAAGATGAGTCTGTTGCGATTTTTGTTAAAATAACATGACTACTGTTACAGTTATGAACGAAAACGCGACTTCGGATTGGCGTGATACGCCCTGTAATTTTGACTAAATTAATTAATTTTTGACCCTGGTCTCCTATACAATAAATGTTTTTTTACAGTGTCCTGTACCAACCTACTGTAAAAATAATTTATTATATAGGAAACCAGGGCCACAAATCCATTTATTTAGTTAAAATTACAGGGCGTCTCACTCCAATCCGATGTTGTGTTTTCGTTCATAACTTTAACAGTCGTGAAGATATTTTAACAAAATTTTTAACAGACTCATTTTTGTATGAATCGTAAGCATATTGTAAGTATTTCGTTAAAGTATCTTCCCTTGTATTCAAGTTATGAACGAAAACACGACTTCGGATTGGAGTGGGTATTTTTAACTACATAAATGGATTTTAGACCCTGCTTTCCCATAGAAAAATTGTTTGTTGCACAATGAATTTGGAATCACACTGTATAAAGATGAAGCATAAGTATAATGACGTGTTTGTAAGAAATTTTAAAAGCGTGACTAAATTTGGTGTTAAGTCAATCGTGAATTTTATACCGGGTATCTGCCAAAAGTTTTCGTGTAAGTAATACTTTTAATTTGTGATTTATTAAAATTTCATTAAAACAAATTACAAGTTAAGCTGTGCTGAAATTAATGACAGCATATTTGACAAAAACATATACTGCACAAATGTGAATTAAATTTATTTTAAAAGAGAGAGAAATGTGCTTCAACGTTTTCAGGTACAAAAAGGGCCCACTTTCCGCATTTAGTGCAGGAAAATTCATTAAATTCAAAATATCATAACTCGGTAAGTTTTGACCGTACGACAATAAATTTTTTCTTATTTTACTTGAGAGCACAGAGAAAGATTTTCTTAATATAACTTATAAGACCCGGGGGCCAAACTAAAATACAAATTTCGTAACTTTTATATATATCTCACTGGCGTCCGGCTAACCGAAAAGTACCATTAAAAATTTATTAAAAGTAACCGTTAAAAAATCTATTTTGATGAACAGAGCCTTTAATATGATGAAGAACAATATTAAAAAAAAAAAATTGAAGTTGGAACCACAACTTAAAAACTGACGGTTTAGGAAGTACCTATTGGATAATGATAACATATAGGGACACTCTGTATATCTCTATTAAAATATTTTTTATGTTGTTGATATTTTACTGAATAATGATTTTAAGATGTCATAAATGGAAATATAAATCAATATACAATTCCCATACAGGCTGTATTTCATACTGTTCTTTTATGCTTCGGTCTTGCTTAAGCGATAACGCCAATTTGACTGGTCCAAAATTTCGAAAATAAAAAATTGTCGCTTACTCTTTATACACACGAAAATCATATTTTATCAGTTAGAAATAGTATTGAAAGTGAAAGGGCAACTTTGGAGCTATGGAACATAGAGCGCGCCATAGTGATTAAACAGTAACAAAAACTGTAAATTTTATTTATATATTTTTTTATTTCAGAACACCATTTTCAAAATCAGTAGACACTCTACTTACACCAATTTTTAACCAATTAACTTGATATTTTTGAAAATTAATCGTGAAATATTTTTCTAGTGAAATACGTAGGATTTTTTTTTTTTTTGAAATATTTATATTTCGCTGTTTTGTGTAATTTTGAGTAAAACGAAATTTGTAGTTGAAAAATTACATTTTACTTTGAATCAATGCCATTTCACTAAAAATGCGTATATTTTAAAACGACTACGTATTTCACTAGCTTTTAGACTAGAAAAAAAAACTAATTATTTTGTTACATTATTCTAGGTCAAGTCTACAATGAGTTTACGTGTTCACTGCTTTCCGCCAGATCCACGTGTGACCCTCTTTTTTTTTTTCGAAGGCCTCCCGCCCATCAGCTGTCAAGCAATCATTTTCTAATATTTCACCTGAACAAAAATACGGTTTTCTACTTTAACGTATGCGTAACAATTTAGTATAACTGGATCTTTATAAACAGTTCGCATTAAAAATTTCCGAAAAAAGCCTTAAATTTTAGGGCGTCAAATATTTCTAATTTTTAGCCATACACGAAGCGGTTATTATCCTACCGTCGAAATTACTTCTTTCAATATTCAAGCAACATATCCTCACTTTCTTATTCTCAGATAGTGTTTTGTTGTATTTTTAGTTTTATCGTTGGCTCAAACATTAAAAGGAAAAAAGTCACATATTTCCAGCGTTTTACAATTTACTTCAATTACCCACTCAAGCAGTGAAATGTTAGGAGATGAAAAACTAAAGTTACTCATTTATGTTAGTCAAAATATGTCCATAAAATGAAGGGGGGGGGGGGTTAATGACTTATTTATTTTTCTTTCAAAAATACTTTAGATTTTACCCTTTTGTTTTACGTTTGTGCAGTATATTTATTTATTTTTTTAAATGCGTTCATACATTTCTCGCAGTGGCATCTTTTGTATTGCTTTGTGAGTATTTAATAAATCAGAATTTGAGACGGACAATGAACATCAAATGTTTTATACTGGCTTCCGCGAAATGACTATTACAATTCATTTGTATTTTTAATGTATGTCAAGGTATAACTTTTGAATGGATGCTTCGATTTTTAGGGTTTCTTCGTTCATCTGACGAAACCCTATTCGTCTCACTCCTCTGTATGTCACAGAGTTCGTTCTCGGAAACTTTATAAGTTAGATACTTGAAATTTTGCATACTTATAGCTGAATACCTCTGATCACACAACAAATCATAAAATTTTGAAAAAGTCTTCTATTATTTTAATTAAAGGAATCAATTTGATGACATCCAACCACTTCTGAGATTTAGATTTTAAAGCAGAACCTTAATTTCAATCTTTTTCACGTATGCTAGCTATTGGAAACGGCTCTCGTTTCGGTGGTGGTCTCATTATAAATTTCATTATGTCCAAAAATGGCATGTTCGCCTGGTGGCGGTTTTGTTACGGCCGATTATCTGCGCGAGGAATATAGGTCAAAGGGAGGGTACCCTCTGTGATGGTCTTTCTAAGGAATCCTAACCGGTATTTATGCAAGCTAAGCAAAATTCGAAAAACACCACGGTAAAGTTAGGCTCATGAGAACGACATAGGTTCGAATCCAGCACCTCCCGCTTACTAGCTTTGAGAGCGGAACATTTCAGCCGCTGATGGTTCTGGCATATTTGTTGGTTAGTTCGTTTTCTTGTCTTTTTTTTCTACTTTATAGGCTATAACTTTCCTTAACAATGGCTTCGGAATTTCAAAATAATTTTAAAGTACACAGTGCACTTTTTTTTAAGTATTCGTTTTATCGTGTGTAGACTTTTTAATTGGAGATGTCAACATTTTTAATATATGATTATCTATTGCTTGTCAAAATGAGCAATATTGGAAATAACGATAGAATCCGCATATCAACAAAGAGTTTCTAATAAAGTGGCTCAACGCTATGTCGGGCCAAATCACTCTTGCTGAAATTCGCCAACTGGCTTACAATTAGTAAATATCGTTGCAATAAGGTAATAAACTATCCTTTGATGTCGGTTTTATTTTTTCTTAAAAAATACTTGTTTAATGATTTATTTCCCTCTCATTCAAATATAGTATATCCCTTTAAAATTTATTCCCTTAACTTGCGTTTGTGCATTGTATGCTTGTGAGAAAAAAATCATTCATGTAGGCATTCTCACAGCAACATCTTATCCCTTGATTTTGTTAGAAATCTAATAAATCAGAATTTGAAATTAATACCTTTTTATATAAACTTTTGGCAAATACTGGAATAAAATTCACGAGTGACTTAATATCGAACTTAATACTATTTTTAAAATTTCCTCTTAAATCCATTATTCTATTTTTATATTACCTTCACGTATCTCGGGAATGTTTTTTACTTTTTTATAAATGGATTTGCATTTATGGCTGATTACACACAATTTTTCATGTGTTAAGTAAAAGTATAAAAATGCTTTTAAAAATAATATTTCTACAATACATTATTTTATCCAATTTTATATATTTTTTATCGTTGTTCGTATTAGTATTATGCTTGGTGCATTACTTAAATCCTTTCAAAGAAAGTTTTGGATTCTTCTAATACATTTTCAGGCTTTTAGATTAAGAATTGTATTGATACCATGGCGTAATTTTTACTATTTATTCTTCAGATAAATGTAATATAAAAATTTGTCAGCATATCTTAAATGTAAGAAAGAGAAGTAATAAGGAGGTATAAAAATGAATTTGTAAATGTATAGTACATTTAAAAACTGTTTTTACGCTCACTATATTGGGCAGTATTTAGTCTTTTGCTGCATTTCTTAGTTTTATCGTTATATCAAACATTCAGAAAGGTTTCTCAGAAAAATCCACAAATTTTTAGGTTCTTAAAATTTAATTTACCTATCCACTCAATAAAATGTTCCAAGGAAATTTAAAACAAGTCATTTATGTTAAGAGTGTCCGGGACACATTATAAGAACATTTTTATTTATTGAATTAGAATCTTTGAGTTTTTTTTTTTTTTTTTTTTTGTGGTGGTTAACCACATAATTTAAAAACAAAATCAAATCCTAAAATTTCTCATAAAATTTAAAAACAAAAATTTAATTTTTTTAATTTTTTAAAAAGTGCGGTTATTTAAAATCGTTATAACTCGAAATAATATTCGTCAAATTTCAATTTTTGTTTCATTTAATTAAAAAAAAAATAATATGCTTTAATTTTAATTCAACGTTTTTAAACATATTTTTTTAATTAAAAATATTTAAAGTAATTATTTTTTTTAAAAAAATGATGTAACTTATTTTTAAAAAATCATATATTCAAAAAGAAAAAAACCGTCATTCAGAAAAACACAAAAACATTTCCATGACAAACCACTACTTAAAAGTTAGATTTTGAAAACAAAAAATTAATATATCCTGTTCTAATTAAGATAGAAACATGATTTAAACGTCATTTTAAGCGGATAAAAGCAGAGTAAAATATTTTTCAAAAATTTGAAGATTTTTAAGCATTTTAAGCAGATTTTTAAGACCCCCTTAAGCATAAAAATTTTTAGTACCCCTCCCACACTCTCAAAAATAGCTTATTTTTTTTATTTTATACATTTATTTCACATGTGTGCAGAACGTTTTTTTTTTTGTTTGTTTGTTTGTTTTTAACGCAATTATACATTTCTTGCAGTGGCATTTTATACATTGCTTTTATGAGTACTTAATAAATCCCAAATTAGGAAAACAATGAACATAAATATATTAGTGACTTACTTATATATTTTTCGAATATAATATACTCCTTTAAATTTTATTCATTTATTTCCCTTTCGTATACTACATCCATTTGTGAAAAATGCATTCATATATGCATTTTCACAACAACATCTTACTGTACGCTTTTGTATAGGAAATTTAGTAAATCAGAATTTAGGAAGTATTTTATACAATATTTTGGTAGACACCGGTATAAATTTCAGGATGATTATTTTGTAACGAATTTTGTCATGTTTTTTTAAAACCAATTTCAAACATATTATTTGATTTTTACATTATATTAAGGTATCTCTCAAATGCTTTTTATATAGATATATATACATGCAGACTAGATTTGCATTTACGGTTTATTGCATACATTTTCCATGCATCAAATATATATATACAATTAAAATCTCTCTTTTTTTTACAATTGTATATATATATATATATATATACCCACACACACGTATTGTCTCATTTCATCTTAATAATATGCCTGGTACATACCTAAAATCTTCTCAAATAATTTTGAAATTCTTCCAAAAAATTTTCAAGAATTTAAATTTAGAATTGTATTGATAATATAATGCAATTTTTACCGTATACTCTTCAATTAAAAGCAATATAAACATCTGCCGGCGTTTTTTTTTTAAGTTTATTTTTTTTTATAAATCTAAGAATATGGGTGAAACTTTTTTCACGTTCGAAAAATAATTTCAACAGTGCACATTTTTTAAAGACTGGTTATCGTTTTACTGCATTTTTTAATTTTATCGTTATATTAAACATTTAAAAAAAAAAAAAAATACACAGTTATTGAACTTCGTACAATTTTCTTTAATTACGCACTTTAGCAAAAAGACTTCGTTATTAAAAAAAAAAAAAAAAAAAAAAAAAAAAAAAAAAAAATCAGACATTAAGTACTTACAAAGTGATTACTTCTTTCCCTCCCTTTCAAAATTAGTATTCTCCTCTAGATTTTATCCATTTATTTCAAATTTATGCAGTATGATGAGGCTCATATATACAGCTAGTCTAATTTATTTAAATTTTATAATTTTAACACCTGTTTTTTTCCCTGAAATTGGTAATAAGTACAATATACGGTTGCTGAACCACAATTCCCAGTACAATCACAGGGTTGCCGCTTCATTTCGCTTACTTTGCTAATTTGCCAATTATGGCATACCCTTGGCATGTTTGTCGTTCGAAATTTACATGTCCATCTTTCTAACCGTTGTGTATAAATCGACGACTTGACTCGATCTCAAATTTATCTTGGCTATGTAACAGATATGAAAATGGAATCAG
The DNA here is from genome assembly GCA_963931845.1 of Maratus michaelseni. NCBI lineage: Eukaryota > Metazoa > Arthropoda > Arachnida > Araneae > Salticidae > Maratus > Maratus michaelseni. Next base: position 132,502,938 of record OZ007593.1, read on the forward strand.
ATGGCCTCTGAATCTCCTGTTGAAAGCACCTAAATTTTAGTTGCAAACGGAAGGCCACCTCTCTTTAAACTATCTCTGTCGTTGAAAATAAATAGTAAATTTTTCCATGGAACATATTGTCTTCACTGTTTCTCTACTTAAAATTATACAGGAAGGGAACCCTGTGGATTATGCAACAAAGACTCGTTTATTTACGTTCGCGGACCAACTTGTTTTCCGTAATAAACCTGCATCCAGATTCATCTAAAGTAATATTCTCATCCCTAGCAACTACATTACATGCAGTATATATACTTTTGAGAAAAATTCTTTCATACATTTCTCGCAGCGGTATCTTACACGTTTATTTTGAGAATATTTAAAAAATCACGTAGCAGACAATGAACATATTTTTTAACGATTTATTTTCTCTTTTTCAAAGATAGTAATGTTACTTTAAACTTTATCCATCTATTTCAGGTTTCTGAAATACATGTATTTGTGAAAAATACATTCGTACATGCGTTCTTACAGCAGCATATCTTATTCTAGACTTTTCTGGGAAATTCAATAATTCAGAATTTGAAACCTTTTGTAAAAACTTTTGGTAGACATCGGCATAAAATTCACGATTGACTTATTAGAATCGAATTTCGTCGTATTTTTAAAATTCTTTAAAATTCCATTATTCTATTTTTCACATTATTGTCACGTATTTCACGATTTTTTTTCTGTAAATACAGATTAGGTTTGCATTTTGGTTGATTGTGGATATTTTTCATATTATATAAAATATAAAGTAAGAGGAAAAATATTTTTTGTTTAAGTTTCAATTTACAATTTATCATCTTTGTTATATAATGCATTTTAATTACCTACACTGTATAAAGAGACAAATGTTTCTTAATCTACGAAAATATAACCACAAACGAAAATTTACAATAACCTCTTCCGAATTATCTACGATTCCGAAAAAGCGTTCCTTATCTTTAGACACACCGGCGGGAACCAATATATTTTCGCGATTTACAGTTTCTTTTGCTGCCATTGATTTTCTTAATTTATGAGTAGTTTTTTTTTTTTTTTTTTAGTATGTTAACCCTTTCCGGCACAGACAAATTCTGTTCGTAAAATGCGAAATTACTGACTGACACCGGAATTTACAAACGACTTTTTTAGAAAATAAGAACTTATTTTAAGCTTTCATTGTAGAAGCAAATTTTTATTAAAATATTCTTGGTGCCGAATGCAAGTGTGGAATTAAAATTAGGTGTGCCCGGAGTGGGAACCACTGTGCCGGAAAGGGTTAATCAGTTTTCACAAACCTTACTATAAGTATTTCGGATGTTATCCATACTCAAGTAAACGTTTTCATATTTTACAGACAAACGTGATAAATTAACAGCATTAACATTAATATTACTTTGTTACTCTCAAATGTATAAATCCAGCAACGTGGCTGAAAATATTCAATTAAAAATAGGTAGCATCCTAAAAACCGATATATCCGGTTTGGGAAAACTGATTAATAATAAAAAATAACCGGGAACGTTACCGAAAATCACTGGCACCAAAAGAAACTTTGTTTTTATAAATGCTTCTTTAAATCTCGAAAATATATTGGTTTCTGATTTTTTTAAAGATATAAAGAATGCTTTTCGGGACAGTGAATAATTTGGAAGAACCTATTGTATATTTCCGTTCGTTGTTATGTTGTATTTTTGCAAATTAAAAAAACTCTTGTCTTTTTTATAGTGTAAAATAAAATAAATAAATAAATGAAAATTGAATTTTTCACGATTCTCGCGAATACCTTTTCTGTTTTGAAAAAATGCATTTATGTTTATTTCCATACTTTTTTTTATGCGTTAAATAAAGGTATAAAAATACTTTTTAAAATATTATTTCTACAGTATTTCCAATTTACACAATTGTTTATATTTGTGCCTTAGAGAGCATATCATTTTTATACATGGTGCTTCACTAGAATCTTCTGTAAGGAATTTTAAATTTTTTCGAGAAATTTTCAAGCTTTTAAATTAAGCATTCTATTATTATTACTATACATTTTGTTTTACCGCTTATTCATCGAATGAATGTAAAGTCGACCAAAAACAAAAAGGAAGAACACCTCATGCATTTTAATCACGAAATTGTCCCAGCAACAAACAGAAATAGCTTTTCGACTAGAAATAATGACTTCTTTCAATTCATGTTATAAAACTAAGTCATCTTCATAGTGAAAGTGTACCAACTCTGAAATTTTCAACACGATCACTTAATTTTGACATCCTATTTGGATTATCCGGTAAATTTTACTTTGGGATACCAAACGGGAAGTCATTCGGTCAAGTAGTTTAGGAATTATGAAGGTTTAAATTTCGGATCTCCAAATGTTAAATGCATTTTTAATCGTTGCAAAAAAGATTGTAATGTGGGTAGTTTTTTAAGCATGACTCAAAAAGTATTTGGCGCATTGGGTTGTAATTTTGGATTTGCTTATTTGAGACTTCTAGAAATCGATTTCTGTTAATAAACTCATAGGTTGCAATTCGTATTTTATTTATTTATTTATTTTGAGAATTTATTTCGAAAATATATTGTCTTTAGGGTTCCGTACTTAAAAAGTAAAAACGGAACCATTATAAGATCATTCCTATGTCTGTCCGTCCGTCTGTCGGAGCCTTTTTTCTCGTAAACTATGGAAAGTTCAAACTTGGGAAAGTTATAAAGACTTTTTAGCCACATTTTTTCAGATTATTAGCCATTCACAAATATGTTTAGAAAAATTTAAGGGTAATTAAGTTACGTGAAAAAAAAAAGTTATATTTTTGTATATCGTGTGGGGTATCGTGTGAAAGGTCTCGTAATACCGAACTAAAAATGTATTTGTTTTAATTTTATATTTCATATTTTCAGAGATAACGTCGAAAATGCACCGCAAAAATATGTTCCCCTCCCCCCACCTTATATTTTCGAATCTACTGAAACTAAAGTTATGAAAAAATTTAGGGGTAGTAGGATTTTATTTAAAACATTGCAGGAAAACTATACCAATTTTCATATAGTTTTTGAGAAAAACGCATTTTTCCGTTACACACAAACTTTACTTTTCGGGCTGTCAGCGGGGGAGTTGACGGGCGCTCGAGGTATCCATCAACGCAAAATCCTCCAAGGTTATTTGATAATGATTTAAGAAAATAATTATCGGTATTAGCCGATATATTAATTAAGTTACTTGAAAAAAATTATTTTATATATCGTGTAAGGTATCGTTCGAAAGATCTCGTAACATCGAACTCAAAAATATATTTGTGTTAATTTAGGTGTTATATTTTCAGAGATATCGTCGAAAGCATACTTGAAAAATATGTCCACCCTCTCCTATTTCTGAATCTACTGAAACTAAAATTATGAAACATTTAGAAGTAGTAGTAGTTTATTAATTAATAAATAGTAATTAATAAATGTAATGTACGGAACGCTCTGAGCGCGATTAATACTCGCACTTAACCGATTAATTTAATTAATTTTCGAAAAAATATATAATTGTACTCTGTGAATTCTATAATAAAAATCTATTTTTAAAAGCTTCAAATATGCGAATACAAAATTAAAGCTCATTCTGGTGAATAGCTTTTCAGTTAAGTTTTAAAAACAACCCACATTACAATCTGTTTTGCAACGACTATAAATAAATTTAATGTGAGATGGTTCCAAATTTTTAACTTTCATAACTCCTAAACTACTTTACTGGATGAATTCGCGTTAGAATTCCTAAGGTAAAATTTACCGAAAAAGTCAAATATGATGTAAAAATTAGGTGGCCGTATTGAAACTTTCAGAGTTTAGTACAATTTCATTATGAAGACGTCCCTAAGCTTATTTTTATAACATAAATTTTCTAGTCGAATGGCTATCTCCGCCTTTTTATGTGACTATTTGAAGAGTAAAATGTTGGGATTTTTCTCTCTCTTTTCTTTTCTTTTATCGAATACTTTTATTGAATATATAATTAATGCAACAAACACAAGCAATGAAGGAATTTATACAATAATAAATTACTTAAATCTAAGAATGCAATAAAAACTGTTTTTATGCTCGAAATACAAATAAAACAATACCCATTTTTTATTTTATGAATTAGTTAAAGTTTTACTGCATTTTTTACTTTTATCTTTGTTTCAAACATTCAAATAAAAAAGCCGCATATTTCTAGCCTCATACAATTCATCTTAATTATCCATAACAACAAAAGAATGTTGCCAAAAAAAATTTAAAATTGCTCACTTATGTTAAACATAAACTGACTTTTTTTTTTCTAATGATTTATCCGCCTCCATTTCAAAAATAGTGTGTTCTTTTAGATTTTATCAATTTATTTCACATTTTTTGCAGTAAATGCTTTTTTGAAAATGGCATTCATACATATCTCGCTGTAACATCATATACATTGCTTTTGTGAAGATTTAATAAATCAGAATTTTGAGGAGACAATGAATGTAAAGCGATTTTTTGTAAAGATTTTTTTTCCATTTTCAAAGATAGTATATTCTTTTAAATTTTATCTATTTATTTCACGTTTGTGCAATACATGCATTTGTGAAAAGTGTATTCATACATACATTTTTAGTAGCAGCATTTTATTCTACGCTTTTGTGAAAAGATTAATAAATCAGAATTTTTAAACTAACACCTTTTATATAAACGTTTGGCAGACACCGGCATAAAATTCACTATTGACTTAATATTGAATTTAGTCGTGTTTTTTAAATTCCTTTCAAATCCATTATTCTGACTATATATTATCTTCAACTATCCCTTGAATCTTATATATATGTTTGTAATATTTTTTTCTTTTTCTGCACTTTGGATTTTTTTTCTGCACATATCTTTATTTATTTTTTCTACTTATTTCATTTTGAGAATCTTACATTTTTGGATATTACTTTGTATTGTATTATTATTATCATCGGTTCATACATTGTCGATTTTTTATGTGATTTAATGGTTCTTATATACAAAAGTTTTATTATATATATATGTGTGTGTGTGTATAAATTTAGACTGTATTTGCATACGCGTATTTTGCATTTATTAAATAAAAGTATAAAAATCTTTTAAAAACATTATTTTTACAGCATTTTATATTACTCCATTATACATATAATTTTTTTTCAGTGCATTTTAGTATTATGCGTACCTCTCTAAAGTCCTCTCGAAGAAGTTTAAAATTCTTTCTAGAAGTTTTACCGCATTTAAATTCAGAAATGTATTAATAATATAAAGTGTTTTTACCGTTTATTCTTCAAATAAATACAATTTTAAGTATTCGCCATCATTTTTTAAGTGTAAGAAATAAAAAATAGTTAAGAGGTATAAGGGTTGAGGTAATAGTGGATTATGTAAATCTAATTATGCATTAAACTGTTCGCACACTCAAAGAAAAACCTTGTTAAGAATTATTTAGTGTTTTGCTGCATATTAATATTTTTATCGTTGTAAGAAACATTCAGAGAAATAATGCCGCAAATTTGTCGCCTCTTGCAATTTGTTTGAATTATCCACCCAAGCAGTAAAATGTTGCAAGAAAATCTAACAAATATAGGTGTATGTTAAGCAAACAATCAGGGTTTTTTTTCTCTCTCTCTCTCTTTCAAGAATAGTGCATTCTTTTACGTTTTACAATTATACAATATAAGCTTTTGAGAAAATGCATTCATGCATTTTCCACAGCTGCATCTTATACATTGCTTTGGTGAGTATTTATTAAATCAGAATTTAAAGCAGACAATGAAGATAAAATAGGTTTTTATGATTTACTTTTCCCTCTTTGAAATATAGTATATTCTATTAAATTTTCTCGTTTGTGCTGGGTATGCTTATTAAGTAAAATTCATTCATACATGCATTCTCACAGCAATATCTTATTCCTTGCTTTATGAGAAATTTAATAAATCAGAATTTTGAAATTAATAGAGGGATAATAATTGGGGCCTAATTAGAAACCCTTCACAAAATTTTATTTAATAAACGATGCCCATTCAAAAAATTTGCTCTTAATTAGAAAGAGTCTTTCCCAAAATTTCATTCCCTAAATTCAAACTATTCATTAATTATTTTTGTTTTGTTGGGTTTTGAAATATATTAATTGCAAACAAAATAACTTCACTAGGTTAGAAAATGTTGTTATTAATAAATACTTGGTTCGAATTTTAGTAATTGGATTTGATCTTTCGATACAAAATTTTATTTTTTACAAAATGGGCCCCCAAAAAGAAAAACCTGCTTCGATCCCGTAATATCTTTTATATAAACATTTAGCAAACAATAATAATAATCGTGAATAAAATTCACGAATGATTTAATCTCAACTTGTTCGTGTGTTTCAATTTACTTTGAAATGAATTATTTTTTAAAAAAATGGAGAATTTGCACGCATGGTTGATTACTCGCACTTTTCATGTGTTAAATAAAATATAAAAATGCTTTTTAAAACTTTATTTTTGCAACACTTTTATTTTACAATTCTATACATTTTCGATTTTTACATGATTCGTATACATCCATAAAATCATCTCAAAGAAATTTGAAACTCTTTCAAGAAATTTTCGAACTTTTAATTTTAGACTTGTGTTAATAACATAATACCATTTTTATCGTTTATTCTTTAAATTATATAAATCAAACATTTGTTCATTTTTTTTATCTAAGAAATGAAAGCATTAAGAAGGTATTATAATGAATCATATAAATCTATAAATGCAGTAAAACCTATTTTCACACTCGAAAAAGAAAAATATCAAACAATGTACTTTTTTTAGAGACTAGTTTAGCTGTATCTCTTTATCACTATTTTAAATATTTAGAGAAATAAAGCTGCAAATTTTTACTCTCTTAAAATTTACTTTAATTACGTACTCAAGCGAGAAAATGCCTTAAAAAGTGAAAATAAAAATAAAAAAATACTTAAGCAACGAGCATTAAATGGGGAGGGGGGGGGGTGTAAATGCTTTTTTCTTTACTTTTCAAAATTAGTATGCTTCTTCAGATTTTACCTATATATTTCACATTTATGTGGGTTTATTTTTGCGTTTTGAGAAAAATTCGTTCATGTATTTCCAGCAGCGGAATCTTAAACTTTGCTTTCATGGGTATTTAATGAATCAGAATTTCATGCAGCCGATAGACAATTTTTTAATGGCTTCTAAATATATATTTTAATAACTTCTTCACTGTCAAAAATATTATATTCTTTTAGTTAACAATTTATTTCACGTTTTGTGTAAGTAGTGTTAGCTTATGAGAAAAATACATTCATACATACATTCTCACAGCAACATCTTATTCTACGCTTTTGTGAGAAATTTAATAAATCCGAATTTTAAAACTTAACACCTTTTATATAAAGCTTTCGCAGACATCAGAATGAAATTCACGATTGACTTGATATCGAATTTAGTCGTGTTTTTAAAATTACTTTGAAATCCATTATTCCATTTTTACATTATCTTCACGCTTTTTAAGAATCCTTTTATCTGTATATCGAGACTAGATTTGTATTTATAGTTGACTGCATATATTTCGTTCCTATGGTAAATAAGAAATACGAAAATTTATTTTAAATTATTATTTTCACAAAAGTTTTGATTAACAATTGTTCAAATGTTCTTTAATGTATATTTTTATAATACCTTGTAATTCCAATAATCCTAAAAGAAGTTTGCAAGTTTTCCAAGAATTTTATTTTAATTTCAATGAAAAAACTATACACGAAAAAAAAAGTATTTTGATGATTTAAAAATATATCTTAATTGCTGAAACTTCAGTGAGACTTACTGTTAAGACCCGAAACGTTTCTGGTTTCTGTCTTCTAGTCTGTCTGTCTGTTTCACGATAACTACCACAAAAAATTTTCGATTAGGTAGATATTTGGTAAGTTTGTCGGTGAGGTACCCGGATTTAGCTGTGCCTAATTTTTAGTTAAATTTGATTGATTCGTTCCGAAAATATTGAACATTTCCTTTTGCGCAATAATGCTTTTCTATGGCAATGCAGACGATTTTCATATTTCCATTCGTTGAAAGAAAATGGCGCATTTGATTAATGGATTGAAATGGTAAATTATGGATGCTAAAATTTCCCAATAAGGGTCTTTATTTATTCTTATTAGATTATCCTATTACTTTTTATGGAATTTTATACATCTGTTCGAATAATATAAAACATTTTATTTTACCACTTTGCTTATTTGACATGATACATATTTCATTTTTCTTTTATTTTATCAATTCCTTAGCAACTATATTTCATAACCTTTAAAAAAATCGCCAGCGGGGAAGACTGGGCTGTGCTCTGTTAAAATTAGCTTTGTGTTCAACGTTTTATGGACTCTGATTGAATCCTGTATCTTGGTTCCTACTAGGAATTTCTAGAAAATTCCTTCAGATTTTAAAAGCCTACTTTTTCGCCAAATGTCAAAATTTGGCAAAAAGTCGCAATTTGGCGACATTCTTTCATTTGACGCCAAGCGTATGTTCTGACATTGGTAATCTTATAAGTCGATTTTCCCGCCAAATCTTTCCAATGTTGCGAAATTTTTCCAATTTTACGACTTTGTTTACTGCCAACTGTTCAACAACTTAATACCTGTTTCAACCTTTATTCCCATTGAAATGTATTGACCCGTAGTGACCCCAAAATGACAAAGTAATCGAATTTTCTCGAATATGTGACCTATCCCAATCGTGTTCTCGTACCCCAAAACGGTAGGATACAAAATTAGTCAAAATCATTAAAGCCGTTTTTTAGATAAAACTTGCGTGCATAAAATTTACATGAACACAGAAGATTTGCTCATATTATAACATATGATTCAAATAATCCTGATTACAGAAAGTCTGTCTGAGAAAATAAAAGGTTAATTAATCTTTCGTAATATGGTCTACAACATAAAGGTAGGTTTGCGCCAAATATGAAAGATGTTAGTAACATTACGGTTTAAATTGAATGTGGATAACAAATGCCACTGTAGAAACGCCAAATCACGTTTGTTTTTTATTCAATTGGCAATGAACAGTATAATGAATGATTACCCCAATAGGTTTAAAAGTCTCCAAATATGACTATTTTGGGGTGATTTTAGTATGCTATTGCTATCGAGTAGTTTATGATATAGTTAGATAAAATCTTACTACTAAATATTATAAAATGACCATCAAAACTGTTTTCCCGAAAAAAATTGTAAATTAGATTTCTAAATTAGATATAAGTTAGATATAACGATTCAGTTTACATTTCCATACATTCCTTTCGTACATGATATTTTATTCAACTTATCCATAAGATACAGGTGTTTCGTGGTTGGTAGGTGAGTAAATTAATATTTGGATATTAGGATAACATAAAATGCTTCTCCAAACTGTTGCTTATCCTTTTAAAATCTGCCCTGCCCTGAAGAAATATTATAAGAATACAAGAATAAGTAAATCTAAGAATACATAAAAAATTACAAGAATAAGCAACTCATCAAAATATCATATCATAACACTGTGGGAAGCTTGGAAGCATTTTGTATGCTTATAAATATTTTTATTTTAAAAACTTTAAATTGCGGTTTGTGGGATGTTGAATATTATGCAAGGTGTGTGTTAAAATGCAATGACTTGCAGAGCTGACGTTGAGGCTCCTGATCTGCAGATTTACTAGTGTTCATTCATACCCCCTTAGAGTATATCTACGAATTGATCTCTATAAAATATCAGCTCTTAGTTTCTGATTAATTTTTGCCTGAGAAAGTAATCATTATAGATCTTAACAGGGTGTCAAGCGAATGCAGCATTTTATATTTCTTATACACACACGCGCGTACTATATACATATACTGGGTAGTTAGCGAGAAATAAGTTTCCCACTTCAGAGCGATCTGGAGTGCGTCCTACTGCTCCAAATGAGATAAAATTTAAAAAGATAATTCAACTAAAGATAATTCAAATGATGCGCTTGACATTTATTAAACACAAATTAAAATACATAAATTCACCATTAGATGGCGCTGTAACACGAATGATTTTTATTTGCACATATTGAGCTTCTGAAAAAATATTTCGCGATACAGCGCATTCGCACTGACATTATTTGTTGGATAAAGAAGGAAGCGGATCGTGCACGAGCACTTGTTATCCGGCACATCATGCCTACATTGTAAGAAAAAGCCAACGAAACTTCTCTGCAGTCAACGCCTCGTTGTCGCCGGGGCAAACTTACACCACTAAAAACGAATAGAAATTTGCGCCTTAAATAAACGCCACATTCATGCCGAATTTCTGTCCTAAATAAGGCACATTTTTCTATTGGTTTTTACTGTGGAAGTTTGTCCTGGCTGTAATCAGGCCCTAAACTTTAATATATCAGGAATGCCCCTGGCAATTATTTTTATATTTTATTTGCACCAGTATTTCGAAACAATATACTTTGTGATATATTTCTAACAACATGTGTAACAAAAATGTAAAGAAATTTGTCATAATTTAAAAGTACTGATACCAGTAAAATATAGAACTAGTCGTCAGTGGTACCTGTGATATATAAAAAAAAATACAGTGCGTTACAGAAAAAGGCAACTTCAGACTAGGGATCTTCGACTTGGGGCCCACGATCCACAGATAACGCTCTTTTAGAATAGAAAAATTTGCCCTATTAAGCAGAAACTTTGCGATTAAATGCACCGAAGGTTATCTTTCGGCAAACGACGTTTAGGCATAAAGATTGAAGACCCCTAATATAATCAAAAGCTTTACTTAAAATATTATTACATGTAATAGCAGATTTTGTATTTTTATCGCAAAGATATATTCCCCTTAAATTAAAAATAAATAAATAAATACTATATACATATAAAGGTGGAACTATAAAGGTGGAATTATATGCAGGACAAAAGCTGCTATTACGACGAAAGCCACTTAATTTTGTCTTCAAATTTAACTTCGTATATGTTTCACTATTAAATATTTAATATTACCGGAAATAAAATCTCGAAAAAAAAAGACTAATGATAAATGATGGTGTTTAGTTGAAAGTTATTAAAAGTTAAATTTGTCTTATCGGTAACGACACAAGAGGCATTTTTCTTAACAGAGGTGTCATTTGTTTTCATATTCGATATATTTTTTTCTTTTTTGAGTAACAAAATATTTAAAATTTAAATCGCTATGTTTGTTTGAAGTTTTCCCATGTTTTGACAAGCCGGGGTTTTCACGGTGAAAAATTTTTAACGCACACTTCTAATGCTTTTATTTATTCAATTGCGTTGGAATAGAAAATCAATGTAGCAAATATTCAAATATATACTGTACCGCATTTCACCTAAATTTTTTTTTCTGGAAAAATGGCTTTCGTTACTGAATATATAATGTCAAAAGTAAGTAAATGTACACACGCACAAAGAAAACCGGATTAAATTATTCAGAGACTGTATCTCTTGCTTCCATTACTGCTTACTATCAATGCGAATATGTTAGCAAAAATATTTTCATTGATTCAAAAATAATTCACTTCACTGTTTCGGGTACATGTAAAATCAATTAACAGGATGAAAAGCCTTTCAATAGAAGTTCTTCTCATTCAGAATGAAATTAATGTAAAAATAGTGTGGCGAAACTGTAAAGTGAATTATCAGAAAGCATTTTGATGATTCTAAACGATGATGGATGAGGGAAACATACAATAAATTTCCATAACGCCAAATTCAAAACTAAAAAGTGCAAGCAGACCTCAAACGAACTGGTACTTTTTACTTTCTTCTATCCTTACAAGAAAAAAGTATTGGATTCATGAAAATTTTCGATTTCCGGTTCTCGACGGATTTATATATACGTTTTAGAAGGTCCTGAATACGATTTCACTATTTTTAGAAAATGTCTGTCTGTGTGTCTGTCTATATGTGACAAAAGTTTTGTGGGCGCTCTATCTCAAGAACTAATGCACGGAATTTAATAAAACTTTTTATTCAGTTAGACCTTGATGTAAATTGTTGCTGATTAGTTTTTTGTGTAAATTGCCTAACAGGTGAACTATGACTCTATTTCACGATTTTCATTATAGCTGTATCTCAAGAACTAATGCACAGAACTTCATCAAACTTAATATTATGTTAGATTAAAAATAAATGTGCAACGTTAAATTAGCACAAATTAAAATCATTTCTAATGGCAAACAGCTGTTTCAGAGCCCTTCAGCTCCATCTTCAGTGCCAACTCAAAAGGTAAAAACGAATTAAAAACTCCTAGGCCATGACCGCTTGCCTGCCATCTCTCGCCCCGCGGCCAGATGAAATGGCGTTGAATTTTTTAAAACAACAGCGGAGACGAGGAAACACACGTGACGGAGAGACCAATAGGAACACTCCGCCGACCGGGAAAGTTTAAGTGTGGAGGCGAATAAAGGAGGGGGGACGAAGAGAATGAACTAAGCGAAACGCAGCCAGACGTTTGAAACGTTTTGTACGGCAGAGAAAAAACCAGAAAGGGGGGGGGGGGCAATGAGGATGAATTAAATGAAACGTAGCCAGACATTTGAAAAATTTGGTGTACTGGACAAATCATTAACCAAGCTGCTCGAATTTTTCCATATGTAATAAGCTTCCCAGAAATTTAGGTCGTAAATTGATGAGCATTTCTGAATTATCGCACCTTCCGAAAAATTAAAACTGTGACTTTCAGACCAACAATGGTTAGCTATTGCAGATCGTTTAATATCACAATTTTTAACATAGTTTTTATGCTCCCCCAAACGGACTCTAAGCGGTCTCTTAGTTTGACCTATGTACATTTTATCACATTCGCAAGATATTTTATAAATTCCCCAATGTGAAAATCTGTCTATTGGATGTTTGAGGTCTGTAAATTTGATTTTGTTAAACGGTGCATAAACTATTTTAAAGTCGAAACTTTTCAAAATTCTAGATATTTGATGGCTTATTCTCGGAAAATATGGAAGTATAATTAAATTTTCATTGCGAACATTGTTAACATTGGAATGCGTACGTTTAATTTGTTTATTATGAATTGAATCAACTATTTCAACAGGATAACCCCGGTCAAAGGCTATTGATTTGATGTAGTCTAACTCCGCTTTGAGTAAACTCTCAGATGAACAAATTTTTAGGGCGCGATGAACATATGTATTAAAAGCAGCCAATTTTTGATTCGGGGGGTGAGATGAAAGACGGTGTGGCGGTAATGAAACTGCGAATGGTTTACGATAAACTGTAGTTTGAAATGAGTCATTTTCGCGGTAAACCATGACATCAAGGAAAGGTAGTTGGTTGTTATTTTCAAGTTCAGATGTAAACTGTATATGTTCATCTACAGAGTTCATAACAGAAAGGATATGAGGAATATCTATATCACTAGGATCAACTAAAGCGAAACAGTCATCGACGTAGCGGGTGTAAAATGGAAAATTTAACTTATTGAAAAGGTTTCACTCGTAATAATGCATATAGAAATCACTGAGAATTGGGCTCAGGGGTGAGCCCATAGACAACCCATCGGTCATGCGATAAAAATCACCATTAAAAATGAGCGTGTTTTGTGATAGACAACTGTCCGTAAGGCGCAATAATTCATCTATTTCAAACTGTGAGAAGTGAAATTCCTGAAGGCGTAATTTGAGACAGTTTAAGGCACCTTGAACCGGTACATTTGTAAAGAGGGATTTGACATCAAATGAAACCATACGGCTTTGAGTAAAGAGGAAGTTACGTAATTTATTTACGAAATCATAAGAATTTTTGCAGGTATGAATATTGTTGGAGAGTAACGGGGAGAAACTCTCCAACAATATTCATACCTGCAAAAATTCTTATGATTTCGTAAATAAATTACGTATCAATTTACGACCTAAATTTCTGGGAAGCTTATTACATATGGAAAAATTCGAGCAGCTTGGTTAATGATTTGTCCAGTACACCAAATTTTTCAAATGTCTGGCTACCTTTCATTTAATTCATCCTCATTGCCCCCCCCTTTCTGGTTTTTTCTCTGCCGTACAAAACGTTTCAAACGTCTGGCTGCGTTTCGCTTAGTTCATTCTCTTCGTCCCCCCTCCTTTATTCGCCTCCACACTTAAACTTTCCCGGTCGGCGGAGTGTTCCTATTGGTCTCTCTGTCACGTGTGTTTCCTCGTCTCCGCTGTTGTTTTGAAAAATTCAACGCCATTTCATCTGGCCGCGGGGCGAGAGATGGCAGGCAAGCGGTCATGGCCTAGGAGTGTTTAATTCGTTTTTACCTTTTGAGTTGGCACTGAAGATGGAGCTGAAGGGCTCTGAAACAGCTGTTTGCCATTAGAAATGATTTTAATTTGTGCTAATTTAACGTTGCACATTTATTTTTAATATAACGGCACAAAGTTTTAATCCACCTTTTAGATATTATGTTAGACCTTGACATAAATAGATGCCGAATACGTTTTGGTGTAAATAATCCAACAGGTGGCGCTGCTGTGCTACTTTTTTCATGATTTTCACGATAGCTGTATCTCAAAAACTAATGCACAGAATTTTATCAAACTTCAGATTCAGTTAGAGGTTGACATAAGTTGTTGTTGATTAGTTTTTGGTGTAAATATCCCAACAGGTGTCGCTGCTGTGAAGTATTTTTCAGTATTTACAAGATTTTAGCTATAGTCATATCTCAAGAACTAATGTACGGAATTCTATAATACTTTAGATTCAATTAAACGTTGATATAAATTGGTGCTGATTCGTTTTTTGTGTATGTGAAACCTGTATGAGATAGAAGAAAGTTTTGGGATTGACACATCCGACTAGCTTAAATTGAAAAACAAGTAAACGGTGAGAGCTATTGGAGTCCCTTTTGCAGGAGTTTAAAGTATGTAATCGAGATTCTTTTTTACTCCGCTTTCTTGTTTTAATTCAAATATCATGGATAGATGGCACTGCGGCATGTCTCAAGCTATGAGAATTCTGAAATTAACGCATAAATATGGATCATTTAGTGTACAAAAAAAAAGTAAATGGTGAGATCTTGTTGAAGTTATTCTTGAAAGAGATTAATGTGTGAATTCGAGAATTTTTTAATTTTTCTTGTTTTAGTTCCGAATATCACAGATAGATGGCATTGCATCATTTCTGGAACTGTGAGAATCCTCAAACTAACGTATACATAAGGATCACTCTGTTTTTGAAATCGAAAAGCAAGTAAATGGTGAGATCTATTGCAATTGCTTTCATGGGAGATTAATGTATGAAGTCGAGATTTTCTTTACACGCTTAATTCTTTTAGTTCCGAATATCACAGATAGATGGCACTGCGGCATGTCTCAAACTATGAGAGTGCTCAAACTAATGTATAAATAAGAATAATTCAGTTTTTAAAATTAAAAAAAGAAAAAAAAGTAAATGGTGAGAGCTGTTGGAGTTATAGGAGATTAATGTGCGAAATCGATATTTTCTTTACTACACTTTCTTGTTTTAGTTCCGAAAATAACGGATAGGCATTGCGGCATACCTCAAACTATAAAAATGTTCAATGTAACGTATAAATATGTTTCACTCAGTTTTTATCCTTCATTCTTTTTAGCTGTTGAAAAGCCAAAAAAAAAAAATGGTTCGTGGAACTGCAAGATTATTTTGAGCATTATTACAGTTTGAGATAAAGCAACATCATCTAACGGTGATATTTGGAACTAAAATAAGATACTGTAGTAAATACATTCTTCACCCCACACATTACTCTCCTGCAAGACTAATTTCAACAGCTGTTATCATTTACTTTTTATCGAATTTTAAAACTGTCAGTTCGTTTTTGCATTTCCTGTATTTTGTCAGCCATTTTAAGTGATAAATAATTCCTCCCATTGTTTATATATAGCAGCATTAATATTTTTTATGTTAAATCTCGATTCGTTTGATTCAGTCGTATTTAGCACTTTTAAAAAAGCTTCATAATTCTGAAATCCATTAGCCTTGCATACAGGGTGATTCAAAACTACGGACTCGATTTCACGCAGTTGTGTATCCCAAAGTATATGTGAATGATATAAATTGCATTGTACTAACATTTATGTTGATATAGGTTCTCTGTAACTCACCAGCTGCACAGATAACATCTAGAGCAGGCACTAGCTGATTTCACATCCGTTGGAAGAATGTCTTGCGTCATTGAGTTTGCCGCAGCTGCATGATGCAGTTTTTTAGGTAATCGAAAGTTGTTACTAGAGGTGATACGCGGGTGAATGATTTTAGTCAAAAAACGTGCGTCATATTTAGAAAAGCCCCAAAATATTGAAAAAATCAATCAGCTGAAACTTTTTTATTTATGCATATCAACCCAAATTTAATACAGGATATTTTATAAGACATCCAAACCATCAAAATTTGAAAAAATCGTAGGATACCCCTCCACTAACCCTCCTTTTTATTAGCTATATTGCTCACAAAGCTATATTTTGTCAGCACATTTTGAAGCACGTTAACCCCTTCGCGACGAGCGAATTTTTAATCTTTTAACACCGGCTATTCAAAACAGAAATTTTCGCCTAATTGAATTGCAGAAATGCTGTCATTAAATAAGGCAAAGGTTACAATAAAAAGTAACTGGTGGTAATAATCGAGGATTCTGAGCATCTTATGCGTCATGTGTACGTGTCGCTCGTCCCCAAGGGGTTAAGGCTATTTGTCAGTAAAGTTCCCGATTCCCCTCGCTAATGTTAATCCTATGGGCGTAGGATGCATTTGTATATTTAAAATATCTTCGCGGTAATTAATATTTTTAACTTCTGTTTTCTGTGTACACTTTTTAAAGGATGTCTCATTTTTTCTTAGTTGTCAAAATTTTTCTAAAATATATACTTAATTTTATGTGAAATGTTAAAATCTTATTCAGTTTTGCTAAAATTTTAACACATAAAATTATAAATTAAGCACATAGTTTAGAAATATTTTGATAACTAAGGAAAAAGACACATCCTTTAAGAACAGTGCAATGAAAACAGAAGTTATATTAAGTTTCTGAGGAGATATTTTAAATATACGAATGCATCCTACGCCCAAAGGATTAACATTAGCGAGGGGAATCCGGAAGTTTACTGATGAGCAGCCTTAAGCAAAATTTAGGAGCACTCTTGCGTGACAGTATTTGGAACATTGAGATATTTTCATAAACCCCTTGAACGTCCGAAGGATATTTTTATACCACTTATCTTAATCAAGATTTATACCAACATTTTTAAACAAAATTTTACTTTTATAGCTTTGAAGGAAGAAAGCTTTAAATTGCATTTCCTTATATTCAAATAAAATTTTTCGAGAATTCTGGCGTGAATTTAACATTACAAAAACACAATTACTTGCCCCTGAAAGAGTTAAACTTTGTATAGGTCATTCGCATACAATGTATAATTCAGTGGGTACAGAAGTGTGAAATGGAGTCCATACCTTTTTGAATACCCTGTATTTATAAGAGTCTCAAAGTTTTGTTATGTTTATGGGGGGAAATTTCTCCTTATATCAACATGAAATTAATTAGAAGTATTTTTTTTTCTTTCCTTATTAGTCATGAAACATGAAACAGCATCGTGGAACGAGAACAATTAAGTTTAACTGATCGGTTTTATCATATGCTTATTTTTCAGTGAACCAAATATTTGAAGGTAAAATAATTAAGTTTGTTTAAAAGTTTTTCATATATTCGGTAATTGGAATTTTAGTTGTACTGGTATTCTTTGATTAGTGCGGTTAATTAATCCAGTTGTATTGCAGCACTAATTGAAACATACATTGGATGAGAAAAGTTGCAAGAAATCCAAAGCCAACTTTTTCAAAAACCCAATATACATAAATAGACAATGTAATAATGATTTAAAAAAAAAAAAAAAAAAAAAAAATGTTGATTTTACGGTATAATGCAGGCATCCCAGCTCATGCGCGCAGTGTATGATATTGTTTTTGCTGTATTATTGTTAGAAAAGACATATCACAGCTTGGCTTCAATCGTTAAGAAGAATATATCTAATTTTCACGAATTTCCATTAATATAAACACATGTGGTATTTTAGTAAATAACAATCGAGAAACATTGAAAAGTCAATTTTAATTGCTATTCTGGTTTGCTGCAATTCTTTAGGTTATTTATGTTAGCTTACTTACCTTTAAGTTAATTAAAAAAAAATACATAATTTGAATTTAAAAGATATTACTTCGTAATACAACTTGATTGTTTAAGATTTACATATATTTAATTTATTTAAGCGAAAACTTATCAATTGTCAATTGCGCAGCGTTTTCTTTTTGTGTGAATACTTCATGCAGTAACACAAATTTTATTTTCTAATCCTTGCTGCATTTGCACAATATGATGTCTGTGTCTATATTTATCAAGTGCTGTCCGCAGAATTATAACTTTTGAAAAGGTTCTTAAAATTCCTTAATGTTATTTCTCTTTTCGGCATTTTCTGCAATTTAATTTTTAAAAATTCGAGACATCTTTCTGAAAGAAAAAAAGCATCACTCATTTCGTATTTTGCGCACTAATCGCAATTTTGCTTGTACTAATCGAAGAGATTCTAAATATGTATATATATATATATATATATATATATATATATCGCTCTAACCGAAATCGCAACAAGCTAGGAATACCTACACTCTGATTCTAAATGATTTTGTACGATAAAAATGCTGAAGTACATTAATGCTAATTCTAAAACTTTTATTTATAAAAATTATCCAGAATAGAAAATCAATATAGCAGATATTCTGATGCATACTTAGTCATATCTTAACTAATTTTTTTCTCTGCAAAATGTTTTTTACTACTAAATATCTAATTGCGAAAGTAAGTAAATTTACACACACGCAAAGGTAACCGGATTAAATTATTCAGAAGCCGCATTCCATACATCCATTACTGCACATTACCAATGCGAATATGTTAGCAAAAATATTTGCATTGCTTCAAAAATAATTCACTTTACTGTTTCCGGTAAATGCAAAATCAATTAGCAGGATGAAAAGGCTTTTAATAGCAGCCTTACCTCCATCTAAATGAGATTAATGTAGAAATAGTTGGAGAAAACTATTAAACGATTTTTCAGAAAGCCTTTTGATAGCTTATTTGAATTATAGGATAATAAGAGAATGATATTGAAAATTACGATGTCTAAAATAACCAGGTTTGTTTTTAATGTTGGAATGCTTGCATGCGTAACGTTTTATTCGCTACATTTTTTATTTAAAATATTATTTTATTGAAGACCACAGGTGTTGTCAAGGCATTCAGTTTAAACTCGAATGATTTTGGACTCGAATTGAATTCGGATTCGGACACATCCTAATTCGTTCATTAAAGCTTGCATTATTATATTATTATATAGACATATAAATATTGATATAAAAATAATATAATAGTATTTCTGTTTTCCAAAATTTTGTCATGTTACTTCTAAATTTCACCATATATTAAGCGTAAAATCGTTCTTTCCACCGGTATTAATTTCATTTTATTTGAGCACTCTTTTTTTTCCTTGCCTATCTTTTTTTTAGCCACTTCTTATTACGCAATAGCTCTGTAATTTAGTAACTATGAAACATGTAGAGTTATAAAGTTCTAGCCTGTTTCCATTTATCTAATTTTGCACATAATGTATAAAATACATATTTGTAATCTTCTCGGCAGTACCTTTCATTTAATACTCCTCTCAAAAAGACATTTATCCGATATTTTCATACATTTTATTTACCTGACACCCACAATGTCTTATCAAATTCAAGGATGCCTCAAATGTCAAAATCAGTTATTGTATTCTTGACACTAAAATAGTTTATGTCAATTGTCGATAGATGTTAAAAACAAAAAACATTGTCTTTTATTTATTTTCCTACAGTTTTTTTAAGCGTGGTAAAAATTCTGACTATGTTTCTTTACATCTACCATTGGGGAAAATATGGTAGTGTGACATGACATGCTATAAATATATGAGAGTTTAATTATTTTTTTTAAGTTTTATTCCTCATTGTGTTTTAATTTGTTCTTTACTGATATCAGTCATTTTGTCGAAAATGTTAAGCGTTTTGGACTAGAAACATAACGTTGTATATTGATTTTTCAATTCCACTAATCACCCCAAATTCATGTCTGAAGAGACCGGTTTAATTAATAAATCTTCTCAGAAATTTCTCCATTTATCCTTCCTTTATATTTCCTTCTCAGACAAAAAACATTGTCTTTTATTTATTTTCCTACAGTTTTTTTTAAGCGTGGTAAAAATTCTGACTATGTTACTTTACATCTACCATTGGGGAAAATATGGTAGTGTGACATGACATGCTATAAATATATGAGAGTTTAATTATTTTTTTTAAGTTTTATTCCTCATTGTGTTTTAATTTGTTTTTTACTGATATCAGTCATTTTGTCGAAAATGTTAAGCGTTTTGGACTAGAAACATAACGTTGTATATTGATTTTTCAATTCCACTAATCACCCCAAATTCATGTCTGAAGAGACCGGTTTAATTAATAAATCTTCTCAGAAATGATAGTTATAGATAGTTACAAGTTAGATAGTTATAAAATCTAAGTATATTTTATAACTATACTTCGAAAATAATTCACTGTACCCAATTAAAACGAAGGAGAATTTCTGTTTTGTTTCATTTATTTTATTAGTTCTTGCATTCATACAAAGTATCTACAGCTAACACGTTCTAACTTTTATTTATTTATTTTGTTATTTTACACTATACCGTAGAGCGATCTTCCTTGAAATATACTCCGGAATGCGGGTAGCATTCATAATACAGTTGTAGAGAACAAGGAGAAAAAATAAAGCTATGAAGAAAGTCTGAAACGATACCTGTGCCTGTCTTAGGATGGAGTTTCGTAATTGAAACTGTAGATTCCTTTGATGATTGAACGTACGAAATGAGATTACGTTTCTTCCTTTGGAAGAATTTAGTTCCGCATTGGAAATGTATATCACGCCCAGAAAAAGAAATCTCAAACAATGCTTCTTCCCGAATTCTATTCTTTTAGACTGTGCCCTCAAACCAACTCCATTGTCTTGCGTTCCTTTAATGGAAAAAAAGTTTTCACCCATCTTTGCTGCTATATTTTTTTTACAAAAAAGTCCTATGGTGTAAGAAAGTAATTTGTTGGAAAATTAAGATTTTAAAAATTTCTATATCTAATTAATAACAGAGTCAAAATTGTGTGTCTCTGCTGGCATGCAACTGTTAATGATATTGTTATAAATTATTTTTGAAAATAATGCATTTCATAGGTTATCACTTTATCTTATTTATCTAAAATAAGTAAAGAAATAAAAATAAATTAATTAATAGGTGTATCAGAATTATTATAGATGGTATTTATATTGTAGATATTCCTTTATCTATGCAAAGACAGAGTGAGTAAGACTAAATGAACTATCAAATGAAACATTATTTCCCTCCTGTTTGCCAGATTTAGTTTGGCAACACTATGTTTTATAGTTAATTTGCAAGAACACGCAAAAGAAATCGGATGCATTACAGTCTTTAGGAGGTAACTGATTGAAGTGCATGAGTTATAGAACACACTTGTAAGAAAATCATGCAAAAACAATAGTTAAAAAAGTTTAAAAAATTGTAAGTTTTAACTTTTTCGTAATTTTTTCAAAAATAACATTAATTTTTCAAATTTTACCACAATAATTTTTTATTATTATTTCTTATGGTGCCATTTAATAATATCTCAAAAGGGTATTATAAAACACTAAAATAAAAGAAACAAGCTCAAGTATAAGTACAATTATGTTTAAAACTAGCTCATAATCATTAAAAAATGGCTTTTTAATGGCTTTTTGTTTGTTGTTTGTTTTGCACTCCTTATTCAGCCTCCTATCATACGAGGAACTCATTTTCTGAATTAGCAAAGATCAAATTAGAGTGGAAAATCACATTTTTTAAATACGCGCTAAAGAAGTACAGTACAAGGGTCGCAGACGTACCAGAAGTTCTGTGAAAGGGGGGGACGAAACTTCCACTGACCGAGCAGGTTTATTTGTTGTGATTTACACATCATAGTCTGAGCGGGCGGTTATTATTTGAAGTGTGTTTTACATCAACAGATAATTATAACTAGTATTTGTGGGTATTTCAAAACTTTCTTCTATATAAATCAAATCAATTAAATTAGTTAAATAGTATAAGAATTTACACGATTTGCTAAATAGGTTTCTTACAGGGTGTATTCCCATATTCAGGATGCCGAACTTAAAATTTCGTTGGATTCTGTGCATTTAAATGGGTGATATAATCACCACATAAATCAAACAAATCATCGATTTGTGTCACCCCTTCTTGGAGGATTTTACCCAAAAACTAATAAGCACCAGTTCACATACGGATATAACTTCATATGAAATTTCATCCTATTCTACGCAGTAGTTAGTGAATTGGAACGCCCACAAAATGTGTGTCACATACAGACAGACAGATATACAGACTGAAGGACAGACATTTTTTTTTTTTTTTAAACAGTCAAATCGTCTTCAGGACCTTTTAAAACGTATAAATACGTCGAATATCGGAAGTCGGAATTTTTCACGAATCCAATACTTTCTATTTGTATAAATAGAAAAAAGTAATAATTATCAATTAATAAAAAGATAATAAAAAATATCATTTATAATAATAAGTATTATAAGAATTAGTATTGTTATTACATGAAAGTAACTATATATCGCTTCAAAAATTATCAAAAGCATTCAATTTTCTGCATCTGTTAAATGAAATAAAAATATAAACTAACTTAAAATCTTTCAACGTCGATGCCGAAAATTGCTAAATTTTGATTTGTTGGCTTTCCCTGAGAAGCTATACATCATGAGGTGGTTTTTTGGACGATTAAAATCATTTAAATACGTTTACAATCTGGAATTAAATTATTTTATGATTTAATGCTATTTTTCCTCAAATATGAATGCGATCTATTCCATAAATAACTTCAAATATACCCATGCAAAAATATTTTAATATTTTCTTTACATTTCTGCAGTAAAATGTTTTCTTTAGAGATTTAAACATTTCTGTCGTTTTATTCTTGAGCGGAATAAATTGTCACATGGCTCCACCTCCTCCACACTTTTCTCTGAAGGGATTATTCTAGAAGATTTCCACCGAAACAAATTTCTAAACTCAAAAAGAAATAAGTTTCGTTTCTAAAAATGCATCGTAAAGTGCCGGTAATTATTTTTTTTGTAGTATGTATTACTTATTTATTAACCATGTACTTTTAATGTCTGCCGGAAATTTGTAAGTTGTTTAATAATTTAATTAAGGTTGTAGAAGTTTTTTGAAATGAATTTGTGATATTAATTCGCTAATATCGATCCATGCAGGTGCTATTTGTGAAATTATTTATGTTGTTAATAGAAAGGTAAGCTCTGTATAACATTTTTGCTGATATTGCTAAATAATAGTAAAATTCTTTAAATTATATTTCTTATATATAAATCCGATTCAGGGATGCATTATTATTAATTTTAAAAGTATTTGTAGTTAAAATCGATATTAAAAGTTGTTGAATTTTGTGAGACTTTGATCAATGGGGGGTGTTGCTATTCATAAAAGGCCGTTCTGGTGACAAACACAGTTTAATATATCACATAAAATTACAACACTTAACGAGGAACATCGCTAACTAACATAAATAATTAATTTCATTTTTCAGTATGACCAGCAATATTCACGGTTATTATGGCATATTCTGGGTTCTCATGACAGACAACATTCTTCGTTGCCGCCATTCCAAGTTCTTCTGCGTTTTTTTTTCTAGTTTTTCCAGAAGGGGGCACTACTGCTAGAGCAAGAAAAGACGTGCACATACCTCACAAATTTCATGAGTAAATTTGTGTTGCAAGAGCAGTAGATTAAGAGGCGATTTTTACATGGGTGATATAAAATAATTTAAATACAAGGTGCATCTAAAAAGTTCAATGAATGGTATCAGAAAACAAAGAAAACAGGGAATATAAATAAACAACTTTTAATCACCCTCAAAGAAAACTCCATGGGCCTCAGTACACTTTCGATAGCGTTCCCAAAACTGTTGGAACATGTCCACGTAGGTTTCGTTTGGAATCGATACAGCACACAAACCAAAATAAACAACACGGAATACTTTGCCAGGTTCTTTGATTTTGATGTGGTACCCAAATGTCGTACGTGACTGTCGCATATCTGGTTGCGGGGGAAGTAAATTCTGTTATCCGGTATATGTTTACCATATGGCCTGAAAATATAAAAATGTTATAACTCACCACATAGCCTTTGGAAAATATAAGTCCAAAGAAATAATTTGACTTTTGTCGCCGCTTCGTTGTGTGAACTGCATAAGCGTTAATGTCACATGTTCTTGGATGCTAAACTTTAATTTCTTTGATATTATTCTCCGAGACAGTTAGTCGCCAATTGCGCGCCAGCATTTGTCGCACTTGTTCGATGTTTCCTTGCGTTTTACTTGTTGATTGATCGACCTGAATGTGGCTCATCTTCAATCGTATCTTTTCCGTCGCGAAAGCGTTTGTATGAGCCAGAACACACATTTTCTACTCGCCGCATTTGTTTTTTACATTTACAGCAACATAGCATGAGTCTCAATAGCAGCAAACTAGTTCCCTTGTAGAAAACTAATATTGGCCCAATATTGCATTCATTCTAAATATTGCCAATGAATGCCAATTTTGATTTTGCATTAAAAATATACCAGGGATCCAACCCAGACTTCCCGGGTTACAGAACATACTGCCCTGGTATTACAGAACATATGGGCGAAAACTCCTTTTAACTGGAAACTCTAATAGATATTTTACATAATATTTCAATTTTAATTGCTTACGTTTAATTACTGACGTTCTACCAACTGAACTACTTGGAACGATGCCCAGCCTGGCACTTCTCACTATCACATGTTGACAAGGCTACAATCGCAGCACAAGATGGAATATTTTTCCGTGAGCCACTAACCCTGGGGCAAACATGAAACTAAAGAGAATCCAGCATCGATAATTGAATAAATATATTTTAATACTTGGAAATTTTTCCATAGAAAATTTCTCATGCCTTGCATTCATAATATTTCAAATTTTAATTGCTTAAAAGGCGTATAGCCAACATAATGAAAAAGTATCCAAGCCGGGACTTGTGGAGGAGTATATGAAGAAGTAGTGGTTGTGAATAATAAAAGGAATTCAACATATTAGATTCTCTGATAAATAGAATCATAAGAGACTGTGAAACGGTGGAAAGTACAATAAGATGCGTTGTCATAAGCAAAAACTCAGTATTCTCATCCCGAAGATGTTAAAAACAATGCAGCACAGATAAGTCCATAGAAAGTTTTTATTGTACGCGTTTTATAAAGACGCGAAGGGGTGGCCTCCATAGCTTAACTTAATAATTAGATCCTTTTAGCTTGGAAATCTGATCTGCTCTTTTTCATTAAGTTACAATGCCAGCATAAAAATGCTGAATCAAGCCAATGGCGCGGAGTTATTCACAACCGTTTGAGAGACCGCAATGCTAATTTCAAACGGTAGACATACCAAGGGAACCCATAATTGGCAGGCTAGCAAAAATAAGTGAAATGGCACGGCAACCCAGTCTCCATCTGAAAAATGCATGGGAACTGCGGTTTTGATAGGAGCAAACTGTATATACAATTATTATTAAGTCCGGAAACAGCAGATGGAAATTTAGATAGATATGCATTTGTTATATTTTGAACAAAGCGTAAAGGATAATTGTAATATCTGCTTCCAGATGTAAAAACCACAAAGAGCAGATTGCAAGCTTATAAACTGAATGGAGTAAAATATCTTTAATGGGTATGAAATTAACATTATGATAAAAGGAAAGCTTTTTGAATAAAGTATTTAATGCGCAGACGAAGAATTCAATTAGAATATAATTTAACCCGTAATATTTTAATATTTAAGAAAGGAAAAATTAAATTTTGAATAAAATAATCCTAAAAATATATGAGCAACGCCATAGGACTCGAACCCGGGTCATCAGTATAGCGCACTGACGTTCTACCGATTGAACCACTTGGAACGATACCCAGCCTGGCAGTTCTCACTATCATATGTTGGCAGGGCTAGAATCGATGCACAAGATGGAATATTTTTCCGTGAGCCACCAACCCTGTGGAAAACACGGAAAAAGATCATGATGCTGTATATGACGCAGGAATGACGTCTCACGTCGTCTTTGATGAATCCAGGCTCTGTATGCAGTATCATGATGCCAGCATCCATGTTTGGCGGCATCGTGGAAAACGCACATTGCCAGCTTGCATTCGAATCGTCATACTGTCATATCACCTGGAGTGACTGTATGAAGTGCCATTGGATACACGTATCGGTAACCTCTTGTTCGCATTGCCGGCAATTTCAACAGCAGCCGTTACATTTCTGATGTGTTACCGCCCGTGGTTCTGCCTTATCTTTGATGCCTCCGCAACTCTACATTTTAGCAGGACAATGCCTTGATACAGAACATGTTCGACTGTTGCCCTGGCCGGCATGTTCTCCTGATTTCTCACCAATTGAAAATGTCCTGTCAATGATTTCTGAGCGACTAGCCCGCCACCACTCGCCCGTCATACTACGGTTGATGAACTGTGGCATAGTGTTGAAGCTGCATGGACTGGTGTACGCGTACATGACATCTAATCTCTGTTCGACTGCATGGCTAGGCAGATAAATGCTGTTATTGCGGCCAGAGGTGGCTGCTTTGGGTAGTGTTTTCTCAGGATCTATACCTCCAAATTTTCTGAAAATGTAATCACTTGTCCTTCCCATTATAATGTATTTGTCCAATAAATATCATTCTGTTACTTGCATTCCTTCATGGTGTTGCATTTTGGATGGTCAGCAGTGTATTTAGACAAAAACTCAATATTTAACCAATACTAGTGCAGTATTGTTTTGCTATTAGGATACTAATTAGTACTCAAAATTGTTGAGTTTTTAATTATGCACTCAGTTTTTACAGATGATTTAAATTAATACAAATATTTTTCAAAATTTTAATTCTTTCTCGATTTAATGCTGGTATTTCACCTTTAAGTAATCAATAATGTATTCTCATATTTCAGTGCCTGCTTTATTCATTTTTCATATATATAACCCATTCCATAAATAACATCGACTGTATTCATGGAAAAATATTTTAATATCCTTGAATTTTTCGCAATCGTATATATTAATTTCGCAATAAAATATTTGCGTTAGGGTTTTAATTTTTCATTCCGTATTTATTCTCAATGTAATAAATTCTTATAATTCAGCGTACATCTCCAACCTAACCACATAAAGGGATTATTCTACTACATTTCTAACGAAATACATTAATGAACTAAACAAAACAAGCAAATTTACTCTTACAAAAATTCATCATGAAACTGTTTTAATCCTGCTTGTAATTATTTTCGTGCATTTTTCGTTATTTATTGCGATATTTACTTTTAATACTTGCCAGAAATTTGTAATTTGTTTAATTAATGTTGTACAAGTTAAAAAAAAAAAAAAACTCGTGATATTAATTCAGTAAGATCGATCTATGCAGATGGTGTTTGCGAAAATATTTCTGTTCTCAATAAAGGCAGGGTTTGTGTAAACATTTTTAATACTATTGCAAAGTAACTTCTTTTTTCAATCATTTTCCATTTTTAATCCTGATTTAGTGATATATTATTTCCATATTTAATTTATTGTAATTACAATTTATATTCAAAATTGTTGAATTTTTAATTATGGTACACATGATGCATTCAGTTCTACCAGTATTTTAAAATAGAATTTTTCGCCTTATTTAATCACAGAAAAACATTACAAATTATTCGGGTAACCGCGGAACGATTTATAATATACATATATATGTACAGTAAAATCCTGACTATCCGAATCCAGGTTATCCGAAAATCGACTTAACCGAAACACCTTAAAACTCTTTTTTTTTTTTTAAATATGAAAATTTTTATTTTAAAACAAGCATGCTGTTTAAGAAATTACTAAGCAGTGTCAATTTACTTATTTGGGCCATTGCGTAAATGCAGGCATTTTATTGCATAGACACGTAAAACACTTGATTTCGTTACAAAATATATTGTGATATTTTTTGTTTTTAAGCTTCACATTGCTTCAATGCTGCCTTATTACACCACCTTTTAAACAACAACACGTCTGATGCTATTGCATCCTCCTGCACTTTAATATATTGAAGTGCCAGTATCAACTTTTTCAACTCGATGAGCTCTTTATGATTATAAAAACCCATTTGCGCTTTAAAGTATTACTCATCGTTAATAAAGTTTGGTGGAAATTAAAACACGTGTAAACAGGAAGGGAGAATCGAACAGAATACGGACTCTTGCTGCATCTGCAAGCACGAACGCGTTACCTGACTGTGGGGAAGTGAGAAAGGTGAGTAGTGTTATCTGGTAGAATGAAATTAGGAAGCCTTCCGGTTATCCAAAAATTCCTATGGAACCCCGTTCAACCGAAAATCCTTTGGTCCCATGCTTTTCGGTTAACCGGGGTTTTACTGTATATATCTATATATTAGGCAAACATTTCTAGAAGAAAAATTGGTGCCAATCGCTTTCGAAATTCTAAACCGTGTACGCACCTTGTTGGTAAATCACAAGGCAGCTTTTATAGATTATTTAAAGTGATTTTAAAAGAAGTATTTTTAAATAATGGAATTTAGTTATTGTCCGTAAACTTTTAACAGTTTTTGGAAGTTTCTAATTTGCTTTACAAATGATGTAGAAGCTTTTGAAACAATTTGGGACATTAATTCATTGATGTCGATTCTTGCAGATGATATATATGAAATTCCTTTTGTTATCAGTGTAATGATAAGCTTTGAGTAACGTTTTTGGGTTGACTTATTGTTGCTTATTGCTTCTAATTGCCAAACACATGCCTTGCCTTTTATAATTGAAGTACTCAGATTTCGTAGACAAATATTATTGTATTGTAAAGGAATAATTGAGTTTTCTTATAGCTGTTCAAAAATTATGTGCGTTCTTTTCGTTATATATACAAAATAAATAAATAAAATGGCGTCCAAGATGCATTATGGGAATGAATATAATTCTACTTTCTCTATTAAGCCATATTAATAATCTGTGAAGATATGTAATCATTAAAATATGTTGTAATCATTAAAATAATATTTTCTCCTTAAAGAGAAAAAAATAAAATACTTTCAGTGTGCAAAAAAACAGAAAAAAGTTGAAAATGCTGCAGATAACACAATACTTCTTTGTTTTTTTTAAGAAAAGACCAAGTCGAATTTTGCTTCATAATTTTTGTAAACGAACTCCGAATGATGCAGGTAATACAATGTTACATTTATTATACATTTAATTTAATAACTAATTATAGAATACCAGCTGGGGTGCTAGTATTATACCCAGGGTTTCTACGCGACTGAAAAATATGGAAAACAGGGAATTGTCATGGAAGATGACAAGTGTTTAAAAAGTCATGGAAAATCGCATTTTTCCCTAAAACCTGAAAAAGTCAGGGATTTTAAAATATATATATATATATATATATTATGTACTACTATGTGTCAAGATTCTTCCGAGTTCCGAATTCAGTCTGAAAAAAATTCAGATTTTCTACTAGCAATTAGTATTTTTGCTACATTCATATTTTTAACATAATGATGTTTTAGCCAAACAAATTTGTTGCTAAATAGGTGATACTTCTGCGAAAGAAATATTGAGCCATGTTAAGGTGGCTAGGATGAGATATCATGAATATTTAAGTAAGAAAAAGAAATAAAATTACAAAGCAAGCAAAAAAGAAAAGCTGTAGCTACAGGGTGACAATTATTGAACTATATGAAATTAAACCGTCATAACTCCTGAACGGTTTACCTGATGAAGTTCAAACTTCGTGGTTGGCCACAGGGCATGATGGGAATTTGTATGTGCATGCAAACGCAGCTTGTTGTTGTCGGCCATTTGCAAGTGAAAATGTCACGGTACAGCTTGCCTGAGCGTATATCGCTTGTGAAAGCCTACTATGCGAGCAATAACAGCCCGATTGCGGCTCAAAGGCAGTTTGCGACCGAGTACAAGCTGAAGACAACCGGTCCAAGTGTGCTAACAATCAAGAATTTGATTCGCAAGTTTGAGAGAACTGGTAGTGTTTGTGATGACAGTGTTGGCAATGTCGGTTCAACCCCATCGAACCAAGTAAGTGTTTGATGTCCTGGAGGATCACCTTGGGGACCGCATTCTGGCTCTGGGATACCCAGAGGCCACTGGAATGGGACTCGCTTGGCCGCCATATTCTCCGGATCTGAACCCATGTGACACATTTTTGTGGGGCTACATTATAGACAATGTGTACAGAAATAACCCCAAAACCATTGCTGAGCTAAAAACCACCATTCAGGAGGTCATCGACAGCATCGATGTTCCGACACTTCAGCGGGTCATGCAGAATTTTGCTATTCGTCTGCGCCACATCATAGCCAATGATGGCAGCCGTATCAAACATGTCCTAACCTAAATCCGAATATCTGTAGTGACGTTTACATGTTGAATAAAGTTTGTGCACTCAGTAGTTTTTAAATAATTTAGGTTTTATTTCATATAGTTCAATAATTGTCACCCTGTAAAATTAAATTGTTAAAAGATAAAAAAAATTAAAGTTACGTAACAAACTGTTTCTGACAAATGACATAGTAGAAATGTAAAAAAATATTTGAATGGTTGATATGTGAAATCTAGTTATATCAATAAAATGTTACTTTGAATCCATCAAAATTGTATATTTAATTGTTTTTCATTTTTTATATTTAAATATCAAAAAATAGATTTTTAGTTTCAATTTTATAGTTTACTTTTATTTTCAGAGGTATATTTAATTATTAAGATCTAGAATTGCTAAATCGTATTTCTAAAAATGTCGTGAATTGAGGACTTGGAATTGTAGGAAAAATGATCTGGAAAAGTCAGGGAATTGTGTTATTCAAATTGAGTATAAGCCGTGAAACCTTTTTTTAATTTTTTTGAAAAGTACATTACATTTTAATTTTACATTTTTCTTTTCTTTTTCTCTTTTTAAGTGTAAATATAAAATAATGTTTCCATTGCTAAATAAATATTTAAATTTAGAGTCATTTTATGGTAAAAATTAAGGTAATCATGAAAATATTTCTTTCTATAATAAGCAATATTAATATTCTGCGAATGGAAACAATATTTTTCTCCTTAAAGGGAAAAAAAGAAGAAGAAGATAAAATACCAATTCAGTGCACAGAAGGCGAGAAAAGAGCTCCAAATACTGCTGATAACACATTATTCCTTTGCTCTAGCAAGAAAGGAAAAGTCTTGCTACAGTCGAGAAGTTCTCTTCACACCTGAAGAGAACTCCGAATGCTGCAGATAATACCATGTTACTTTTATTATCTATTTAATGTAATAGCTCTTGACAGAATCCATTGCTTATCTATAACGAAAACTCCTCCTACAGTTGATTTACATTTTTATTTTTTATTTTATATTTAAATTTAAAGAAGAACATTTGTATTTCTAAGTCAATTAACAATTTTCATATCGGTCTATTAATCTATCAGGCATAAATTCCAGACCGTTAAAAATAAATTCTTTAAAATAAGAAAAAAATACTAAATTTTAAGAATTTTCTCGTCTTATAATGTTATATTTTAGAATTATTATTATTATTATTATTATACATTGAAATATTATAATAGGTATATTATAATTATTACTACATAATTATCATCATCATTACAATTATTATGAATGCCGTTACTCGCGGAACAGGTGGAATTGGTGGCCCCCTTCTTTCAAGATTGCCCGGAACAGTAGTAGACACCATCACGGAAGATTGTTACAATTTGTGATGCTTTATTTTCTTCGTGGAAGAAACATCGGAAAAAGCACATTCCAATAAAAAAAGAATTATCAAAATCGAATCATCAGTTAAAAATCCACGAATGGACATTACATTAAATACATAGTACTACTTTGTTTGAAGTCGGTTGATAAAAAATGACAATCTCTGGAAAATCACTTATCATCTAGCTATTTTTAGAAAGCAACTGAAATTCAGCTCACTCTATCGCCGATATGTATCTAAATTTTCACAACATTTGACTAGCCTTTTTATATAAGTTGCCCTGTATAGCTGACTATTGAATCTCTGACCTACTCGGCAATGCCGCCACTTTGAAAAGCATTCATAAATTGATTTGTAGATACAAATCACTTTTATTTAAAACTAATAGGTAAAGGATGTGATGGAGCTTCTTTGCGATTTTGCATACGATTAACAGTAATTGGTCCTTAGATCAGTATGCACTAACACAATAAATATAAGATTACTAAATTGTAAAACTCACTTAAGTAGAAAACATTGACGGCTCAAACCACTAACAACTCCAAGATTAAGCAAGGATGTGACTGCAAGATGAAAGTTAGCTCACAGCTATAAATGCTGGCTAAATGTCACTAAACTTGTGGTTCCCGATCAATTTTATTTGAACTATAAGCCAAATTTACTCTCTTACCACGCTGCCGAGCTGCACTCAGATAGACTCTATACTTCTCAATCTCCTATTCTCGTGACGAACAGTACTCCAACACTAAGCGCTGGTCTTATTCTCCGTAATGGCTGTACTTGACCCAAATCCGCTGATACAAACTTTCGCTTCTTTCTTTTATACTCCGCAGATCGACCAGCGAAGCCAAATTTGCATAAACTCACAGTGAAAAGCAACAACCTCAGATTCCGGAAGCCACAAACACACTTCGGAAAATTGAAGTAAAATAAAGTACAGATGTCGCTGTTACGCACACAGGTTAATATTCCCAGAACGTTCACGTTCAAAAAACTAGAATCCCTTTCTAATAGAGTTGCTAGTCCACTACAAATTATGTAAAAGAAAGTTTGTTTTCGTTAGTGCATGCTTAGTTAAACATTATTGCACACATATGCTCATATTTCATCAAATATTTAGTTAGAACAATAAAATATTTTTTAAATAATAATTTCTTACTCAGCTATAACTGTACTTAGCTTTCTTGATATTGAAAGACACAGAGTGAAAAGTATCAGTTTTAAAATGTGTCTATACTTATATGTCAGGCCATTTATTTTATAAATACGTTTCTTTATAATCTTCATTTTCTAAATGCATTACATACGGTACATTTTCTAATTCTGTAAAATAATAGAAACAATATTTTTTAAAGAAATAATTTGGATAGAATGATAAATATTCAACAATACACCTATAAATGACGATAGGATTGATTTATTTTATAGCACGAAATCTTTAAAATATACATTTACGTGGTAAAAGGGATTACAATATGCATGAAGCGTCTTAAAAACCTTTTAATAACAAACAAACTTGTTTCGTACACTTCTAACTGTGACAGTCTCAATGTCTGCAAATAATAAATAAACTATTTTCGCATAAAATTAATGTTAAATAAAGTTTATTTAATTATTGTAAAAATTTCCTTTTTCTTTCTTTTTTTTTCTTTTAAAATTCAGGAAAAATGCTTCGGAAGTTGAAATTTTCATTATTTCATAATTTCAGACATAAAGGGTTAAAGATCTAATTTTCGCTATGCTTGGCCAAATAAATATTTGTAAAAGATCTAGATTATAAAGCAAAAACATATCCGTGAGTAGCGCTGACGTCATATTGGCGGTGGCAACACCTGACCTAAAAATTTCACCTTTTCCGCAATTTTTTTTTAATTCTAAACATCGTACAATTTCAATTTTTATACCGTCCAACAGAGAAAAAAATTTCTTCTTTCAAATGCAATTTGTTTGAAAACTGTATCTCAATTTACGGTTTTAAAATAATTTTCAAGCATGATTTTTTTTTTTTAATATGTCTCGATCGCGTGCAGCATGAGTACGAAAGATTAACCTGTTTGCACTTAAAACAATATATTGTTTCGGGCTAATATTCCATAACGAAATTAAAAGTTCCTCAATAAATAAATAAATTAATACAATAATATAAGTAAAACTAATTTAACAGTAAATTTAACATATATGTAATCGAATTAAGATTTTAAACTACTGAAATTATCAGAATCAAAAAGCTTTCTGGCGAGATCTTTGGCGAATCTTTGGCGATTTCTTAGGTTATTAATTCCCGGCATGCGGCTTATGAGAAAGTATCACTTTTAATAAGTTTTATTACTTTCTTTGAATAGATTATTGTTATTTTTCATACAAAAATGATTTTTGGTCTTTTTAGGGGAGGGGGGGGGATCTAAAAAAATGTATTAGGGTTTTCATATTTAAAAAATATATAGTTTTCAACTATAGACTGTAACCCGGGAAGCCCAGGTTGGATCCCTTATTAATAATAATAATTATAAAAAAGACGTGTGACCGCTGAGATAATTCTTAACTATGGAGGGTGCTTTTTTGTCACTAGTATAATAGATAAAAACATATCCTTAGATTCAGAACTCGCAATTTTTAAAGAACTAGCTGTATAAGAATTTCCATAAATTTCTATATAAACAATCAACAATAAAATCATTTGAATCTTTTGTAGTCTATAGACTCATATAGCATTCTACTGAGATATTTTGAGAGCTAAAAAGCAAGATATATCACTCGCATTTGAATTAGTATTGAAAAATTCAAAATTCGACTTCTTGCGTTGCGAAAAAAAAAATGCATATATATATAGTATTTCATGTATGGCAGCGGATATATTGCTATAGGTTTATTCCATGCTTTCAGAAATCTTTTAGCATCTCTTCAAATATTTCTTGTACCATATTTCGCGTATCTCATTTTTTGTCTACATACATTTCTTGTTCCATTTCTATTTTTGTTTTTGCTTTTTCCCATATTAGAGTTTCTCCGTTCGCATTGTGTGGAATGATCGAAATTCAGCGTTAGTTGCCAGGGGAAAATACTATGCAGTGAATTCATAATATATATATATATATATATATATATATATATTACCGTTTTTTGTTTGTTCTTTAACACGAGTAACAATGATTTTGTTAATTTAATTAATTGGAAGGCTCTAGTGCAAAGTAAGGTAACAAACAAAATGCACGTTTCGCGATATTTAAGTTTTCTAAAGAAAACTCCAAACAAAACCATTGTGATTGCTTCTTCTAAAACAGTTGATTTGTTAAGACTAAACTTTCAGTTAAGGAGGGCGCAGGACCTTTGAATTTGTCGAAACGATCAAAAACAAAACACCACCATTTTCAAAATACCAAAACTCAAATAATATGCAATTAAGATTGTTTTTTCTGCCTAAAGTATATATTATGAAGTATATTACACAAAAAGTAAATGTTGTATATACAAAAACAATATCTACATTTTAATTTTAAAAATTCATATCACTAATATATCAAAGAAAATCTTTAAGTGTTCCGTATAAAACTGGAAATTATGCATATAGAAAATAATTTTTGATCAAAATATAACCAAACACACTTATCTCTAACTTAAAACCAAATTATATGCAAAAAGTGTTGTTTAAAATTTACTTTTAACTCTAGAATGTAGACTAGGGAGAAACGCACATTTGGTTAAATTTTAAAAGTTTAGCTTTATATTGTTTGAGAAAGTAACAGTACGCGCAAACTCAAAACTTACTAATCTGAGGAAACGCAGCTTAAATATCCACTTACGTTCATTTATACTAGCCGTCTATCAATGATTATAACTCAAGAAAAAAAAAAGCAGATTTTTGAATACCGTTTTTCGTATATTGTTCAGAAATGCTTAAAGATTCAGAATAAAACAAAAACCGAAAAATGATTTTTTGAAAGTTTATGGGTTCTCTCTCTCTGTGCCCCCTTAACTTATGTGCGACATTTTTTTTATTTGATAGATTTTATTTTATTTCACTTATGGGCAATAGGTCGTCGTTATTAAAATTCACATCTAAAATTCATCTTTGATTATAATGACATCTATTTCAAAAAAAAAAAAAAAAAACTTGTACCTTTTAAAATGTTTACCGGATGCAGTTGAACAATTTTACATGAAAAAATCAGATAACATTTTTAAAAAAATGCCCGTTATCACTCAAGCACTTCAATTAAAGGTTCTAACTTCAATTTCGATAAACAAAAAATTGAAAAGAAAATAGAAACACTTTAAATTAAAAATTTTTTTTGTTGAAATTATTGCTGTTTATAATAGTCTATATTTTCATGACAAATGTGCATTTTATCCATACTTGTGTTTAGAATTTACATAATTTTGTCGAGATAGCGTTATTTATACCGTTGCATTACATTGTCGTGATCCAAATTTTATTTAAAATCAATCTGGATTCGTTTAAAGAACAAAGAAATATTTAAAGTTTCTTTAAGTGTAATCTTAGCCACTCTTGTGAGTAAGTAAAATAAACATTTCTTTCTTTAAAGAAAATATTAAGGGTGTATCTGTATTCAAATCCAAACTGCTTATTTTTTATTATTTTTAAATTCATTTTTGCTCTAAAATGCATCCAATTGGCAGGTTCTCTTATTCAGAAACTTTATAATGTCCGTATTGTCTCAATTTTTTGATAAAGGCAGAAGATATTTCAAAAAATGCTGTCAAAGTGGACATTTTGAACCGAATTTCCCGAAGCGATAGCGCTGGAATAAAAAAAAAATTATCGTACTGTGAAAATAATTGTTTGTAAATCAATTTCTAATTAATTGAACAAAAATAAAAACATAGGTCCCTTATAAATCTCTTCATAAATCACGCCGCCAAGTTTCATGGTTTTACTTTTAAGAATGAGTCTCAAAATGTGTCCCAAAATTTTGAGTTGTTGAGCGTGGAAAAATATATATATTTTTTTTTAATACCGCCTTAAGTACATGAATTTATTTATTTTTTAAATCGAACTCAGCCAACGGTGAAATTCAACTCTCAGTATTCAAATCAGCAGAAATCATTCTTATTGTAAGTGCATTCTGAATCTTTTTATTTGTATTTAATCCAGACAGTCCAGCATTAAAAAGAGGGATTAACAAGCATTTTATACAGATATGGATTATATTTTATTGTTGTTATTACATTGATATGGTAAAAGATTTGCCTAAGACCCAGTCTACAAACTTATTGTCTGCAGGCTTACCACAAGCTGTAATGAGTGAAATTTATCATTACCATAAGCCATTTCTATCTGAAAAACTTTTCTCTGGCACGCCTATTTCTAAATCTTGGAAAGAAAAAAAAGTCCCGTGTTTACAAAATCAGATGCCTTTAAAAACTTCTGATCGCTTATCCCACGATTTCCACGGGCAAGTCATTTATAGGACAAGTTGGAAATTGTACGTCAAACGTGAGAAATGAGGTACGTTCGTACTATAACTAGTTTCAGTGAAATGAATTATATCGTCTGTTATTATGATATGATTAATTTCCGTAATAAAATTAGTACATTTTAATCAGGTAACATTTTATCTTTTGTTAACATTTACTGAAAAGTCCAATGGAAAATTTAATCCTAGCTTTGAAAATTTCAGTACTTGAAATCCATATTTAGACACTTTTTCTATATAATACCTATTTATCCGGAAACATCTATCCAAAAAACTGTCGGTAGATTACATTATTGCTATAATTAAACAATTTTAGTATACAAATTCAGTTTTTAAATTCAGTAATTACGGAAATAACATGACTTCATCTTAAGTAAAACGTAATAACCATGGCAACCTAGAATCTTACCTATCATGGAATATCACTAATTAATTACGTATGATAGGATTTAATAGAATGAAGAAAACTTTTATTTAAATAAAAAGCACTTAAAAATGTATATAATACACAATTTTTGAAGCAATTTTCTTTTAAAAATTCGACAATCAAAAAGGGTGAAAATGCAAATGATCAATTTACTACATATTTTAAATACATGATGATTAGAAATATGGAATAATAGAGGAGATACTGTCCAATTAAATATTGGTCGAAAGCATTTTGAAAAATATTAAGCGGTCAGAGGGTTAACAGCTGCATACGCTGTCAGTCACCATACACAAATCCCTTGATTTAACTATTGTGTCAAAAAATGCTCTGAACATTGGTCCAAAGGAGTTGTCACTTGGAGCAAATTATGTCACTTTTAGTAGAGTTCGTCATTTATCGGATATTCTCATCGAAATGCCTTTCACAAAGGCTCGACTTGACTAAATACTTGCTGAAAGATTATGAGCATTACTCGAGGCAACGAACGAAACGAATAAACCCTTGGTAATGAAGATTCAACAGCTTTTATTCTAAACTCAGTTTTATACTGCTAAAAAGTAAACAAATATATATATATTTATTTAAATATTCTTTCTTAATTTTATGATGAATTATCCATCAATGCTCCGACATTTTGGCCTGACGGATGCTAATTATAATTAATGAGGTTTTTCATTCAGATTTATGCAGTTAAATAAAATCTGTTTCTTTTGTCGGGCTAACATTCTTATTAGAAAGGGGAATATACGTTTCTTTTTTAAAAGAATCTGAAAAAATATATATTCTTTGATTCTGTGCCAGAGTAAATATTTTTGGGGGCATCCAAAATTGATAAACGGGTAAACATCTCATGTTTCGTGCTTGGAGGCGATTCATAATATCATGCCAATTACGTTGCATAAAAAATTTTGATATGTGTTTTTATCTGAAAATATGTTTTATCTTTGTAATTATCATTTTTTCAATGCTTTTCTTTCTTTCTTTTCTTTTTTTTTATTAATTTCATTGCGCTAATATATTATTTTCCTAAAAGAAAATGTTTTGGAAAATTTCCTGAAAACGATATGTTACCTTGTTGAAAAAAAAAAATCTCTTTAACAAAAAAGAAAACCTGAACATATATAGTTTTTTTTTAAAAGCGGGATTGTATTATAAATAATGACATGACAAAATATATGTAACAAAATATGAGCAAACTATAAGTAAACGTACATTAAAACAGTCGAACTCAATTATAATGATCAATTATAATTACGATTCCAGTGTTTTTTTTTTTCTCATTATAACCAAATTCTCGCAATAAGCGAGTTTAAGTTATCTTCATTTATTTTCTATGAACTTAATGTGACAGATGAAAGTTTCAAATAAGATTACGAAGAAATATTGTGCTGAACTTGGAAAAAAAAAAAAAAAAAAAAAAAAAAAAGCTTTTTAATGCACGGATATTGAAATTATTATTTTTTTTCTTTATCTGAAAGGGTATATTTCCTCGGTAATCCAGTACGAATTTTATTAAGATAGATGCACGGTTGTATAATATAAGCGCACGTGCGCACGCCGCGCGTGGAAAATTTTCTGCAAAATTCGGAACTTTGCAGGGAAAAAAAATTGTTTTTGTTTTTTTTTAACCAAAAAATTAAAAATATTCCCTAATTTTATGTACGATTTATTTACTGTTTGCACACAATTCACAATTTAAAGATGCAAAACATTGTTGTGACATTACAGACGCTTGCGAAAAGCTCAAAATATTATGCTATGCTTATCTATGCTTATATATAATGCATAGATATAAGATCTACAGATATATGCATAGATATAAGATCTATCTTATTAAGAATTGGGTTGTTTCTAAATGCATTGACAAAATAATTGATAAGAATTCAGCTCTTCCTATCATGGATTTTTAGCTTTATTATTATTTTTAACCAAAATAATTATTCTTTAATTAATATTAATTAATTTTAAATGGTAATTATTTTAAACTACTGTTTTTAATTTATATCATCAAAATAATACAACACGTACTTTTATTAAACATTAAATTAATTTGCAGAAAGTTTTTGACTCAATATTTATGTGCGCAGAAAGTTTTTGGTTTTATACAAGTCTGGATAGATGGACAATCTATCATGGACAATTCAATTTTTAAGAATAAAATCTGCTAACCATCACTCTGTTATTTAACTTAAGCAAAAATACGCCTATCTTAGGATATTTAAATATGATGTTAAAGTACATAGCAGTTAATTCCTTATTTAAAATATATCACCTTCTATAGATGATTAGTGCACATGGAGATCATAAAAAGTTAGAATGTATATTTTAATCTATAGTTCTCAGAAACATTTTAAAACTTCGTCGGTATTTGAATTGTTCATTCTTTCTATCCTATATAAATGTTTTATCAAGTAGTATAAAAAATTCCAACGTGATATTTAAAAACTGATTAACATAAAAATATTCATTAAATATTCCAAAGACTATTTATTTTTTAAATAACGTCCAGCTGTTTTCTTTTTAGGTGCGTTCGTAATTGTATAAATACGTATTACCTATAGTCGTCGTCTGGTCCATCCGTCTGTCCGAATATAACAGCGCAAAAACTACCGAACCGAATGGTTTGAAATTTAATATGTATTGCGGAATTTTGTCGAGTCATTTCAAATTTTATGAAAATCGAATCACAACTTAAAAAGATATTAATAAAAGTTTTCTTCATTCAATTAAATCCTATCATACGTAATTAATTCAATGATATCCCATGATAGGTAATGATTCTAGGTTGCCATGGTGTTTACGTCCTATTTAAGATGGAGTCATATTTTTTTCCGTATTATTGACTTTAAAAATCGAATTTGTATACTAAAATTGTTTGATTATAGCAATCCTATAATCTATACCGATTGTTTTTTGGATAAGATGTTTCCGGAGAAATATATATTAAATAGAAAATGAGTCTAAATATGGATTTCAAGTTCTGAAATTTTCAAAGCTAGGCGTAGGTTTCCCATTGGAATTTTCAGTAAATGTCAACAAGAGATAAAATGTTACCAACTTATAATGTACTTATTTTATTACGGAAATTAATCATATCATAATAACAGACGATATAATTCATTCACTGAAACTAGTCATAGTACAAACGCACATCATTTGTCATGTTTTACGTATAATTTCCAACTTGTTTTTTTTTTCTAATTCGTTCTTCAATTGAAATCGATTTAACATGACATAAGAAAACTGTGTTGTTGTGTATGTCCCGAGTTTTAAGCTGTCGTCCCACTTCTTTTACCTGCTTGTCCCACTTCTTTTACCTACTTGTCCCGCTTTTCTCCTATACTGGACATACACGAATATGTATTTTATTTTTTAAACAGACAATCTAAAAATATAAGACAACCTAATTCTTTACTTCCGTGCCAGTGTAAATACTTTTTTAAACATTCGCAATTCATAAATACATAAATATTGCAAGTTTCGTTCTTGGGCGATCTACAATCACCTTGCCAATTACGTTGCAGAAAAAATTACAGTATTTGTTTTAATATATGTTAATTTTTTTATATATAGATGCAGTAATTCTCGCTTTTTTTTATGTTCTCTAATATTGTATGTTAAGAAAGGGCTACATTTTATTGTATCACAATTTCATATACCATGCCTTTTTCTTCATTATCTATCATAAACTTCACACAAAAAAAAATATTATATTACTATAGTTGATTGTAATAAGCAATAACTAATGAAGTTTCCTTCATTTATACAGTTAATTAAAATCTATTTTGTTAGACTATCAGCGTTATTGAGTAAAATGAATATGCGTTTCATATTTTCTTCATAAAACAAATAGTAATTTTTTTTTAATACAGAATATTTTTTTTTGTGATTATATTGGCATACAAGATAACTAAGTAAACATAGCATATTAGATATTTGGAGTAATTCCTAACTATCATGGACTATCATGCAAATTACATTTTGTTAAAAAAGAAAATAAAAACTTGTTTTAATATCTGATATTAAGTTTTTTCCTCTGTTTAATTATCTTTACTCTTTTAGTGTTTTGTTGGCTTATTTTAATGTATTCTTTATCTGAAAAATGCTTCGAGATAAAATTTTATATTCACTTTAGGTAAATTGGTGTTTTATAAATATTGGTTTTGTCTAAATTAAAAAAGAAAAAAAATTGAATTAAAAATTTCCGTATTTCTCTTTTCCAACATACCTTTTACATATGTATTTTATGTATTTTTTGTGTATGTTCGGGCCCGATTCAGCCAAAGAGAGCCCAGGGACTGGTAATCCTTCTGGGACCCCTTTCCTATAATATCATAATAATACTTTTGAATACATACATCAATACTTTTGAATACATATATGAACATATAAATACATATTTAGATAAATATAGCTGCTGTCTTTAAACTCATTCTAATTTAACAGCACAAAATATTAACTGTAATTAAAACAATGTGAAAATTAATTTAAAATATCATCTTTAAAAAAAACTGCATAGGAAATTTGGTGCCCCTTTCCTATAATGCAACAAGAAATTAAAGTATTTTCAATATACAGTAGAACTCCAATTATCCGAACTCCGACTATCCGAATCGCTGATTATCCGAATCGCTTTCAGAATTTCAAGAAAAAAAAATTAAGACGGAAACGTACTGCGATTCGTAAAATAAAGATTCTGTCTACGAATGCTATTGTTTTTTCGTAGCGCGAACATTATTGGGATGATGAGTCACCGTCTCATAGTGCTGTTCGATTCGTCCGTCGCCAGGTGGCCGACCCGGCACACGTGGATTTCAGACCCTGGGTTTCAAATTCTAAATGATGCTAAACTTATTGAAACTGTGAGAGAAGAAAGTGTAGAGAGAAGAAGATGACCTTAGTGTCGAACTTGAAACAGACACGGGATCATCAACTAGTGAAGCAATTGCCGACCTTGAAACTGCGTTGAAGTGGATGGAGCGTCAGCCTGAGTGTGATCACATGCAATTTCTCACAGTCAAGCGAATGCACGACTTGGCTGCCCGAAAACGGATGAAGACTGTCAAACAGCTTACTTTAACCGAGATATTCAGCAAGCAATGATTTTCAACGCTTAACATGTAAAAGTGTTGCATTTTCATTTAATTGATTAAAAGATCTTTTTCTTTAAAAATAGTTTTTTTCTCCCGTTTTCAACATGCATACTGTAATTAATTAATATACACCCTTTTTTCGGAAAAAATCCAATTATCCGAATTTTTGATTATCCGAATGGGGTCCGGTCCCAATTGATTCGGATAATTGGAGTTCTACTGTATTTTAGTACATACAGGGTGTCCATAATTAAACGACCCTACTTTAAAGTTGTCTCCAGACGAAGCTATTGGTCAGAAAGTTGTGAAATTTTGTGTAGAACATAATGAAGGGATGGGAATTTGTTTGAGCGAAAAAAAAATTAGTTCAAAATTTCGCCACCAGAGGGCGTTTTTTAAATGAATTACACATTTAGCATATACTTGCGATAGTTTACAAATTTTATTACAGCAAAAGATGTTCAACAAAACTTTTAGTGCGACATGTTCTTAGCATTTCCCAAAACACACTCCGGACGGCTGTGGAACATGCTATCTTACGATTCCAGATGGTAGCTGAAAAGACTGGCCGTCATGTGGAATATGATATGTTGTAATAAAATTTTTAAACTATAGTAAATGTATGTTAAATGTTATGCTAAATTATCGATAAAATTATCTATAAAGCGCCATCTGGTGGCAAAATTTTGAACTATTTTTTTTTCGCTCAAACAAATTCCCATCCCTTCATTATGTTCTCCATAAAATTTCACAACTTTCTGACCAATAGATTCGTCTGTAGACAACTTTAAAGTAGGGTCGTTTAATTATGGACACCCTGTATATGAACATATAAATACATATTTAGATTAATATAGCTTTTGTCTTTAAACTCAATCGAATCTAACAGTATAAAATATTGATTGTAATCAAAACAAGATGAAAATTAATTTAAAGTATCAGCTTTAAGAAAATTGCATATGAAATTTGGGGCCCCTTTTCCTATAATGTCACAAGAAATTAAAACATTTTCAATACTTTTGAATACACATATGGACTGGACATATAAATACATATTTAGATAAATATAGATTTTGTCTTTAAACTCATTTTATTCTAACAGTACAAAATACTGACTCTAATTAAAACAAGGGGAAAATTAATTTAAAATATCATCTTTAAGAAAATTGCATATGAAATATGGGGGGCTTTGCGCCAGTTGGCTCGTGCTTTGATCAGGCCTGGTGTGTGTGTGAAAGCTTAATAGTTTTTTTCCTGTGTAGGATTAAAAAAATAATAATAAATAAAAAATAAAAATCATTATTTAAGTTTATTTTTATTTATTTATTAATTTATTGTCAGAACTGAACTTTAGAACTGTTAAAGAGTTTAATTTTTATTTCAGCGTCCAGAGTTAAATATGTAAACTAGATAAAATAAAAATGTAACTAGTAAATATCACCATGTTGTAAAAGGTACTAAAATATACAAACTTTTTAACACTTTCCAACATAGTTGAAAA
This sequence comes from Maratus michaelseni, assembly GCA_963931845.1. Lineage (NCBI taxonomy): Eukaryota > Metazoa > Arthropoda > Arachnida > Araneae > Salticidae > Maratus > Maratus michaelseni. The sequence continues at coordinate 132,547,331 of OZ007593.1, forward strand.
GTCTTTATGCATTCGGTTTGTCTGGCTGTTTGTCTGTGTCCGTGCAGTACTCGTGTAAACATAGTGGGATTGCCATGTAATTGATATAAGTCATTGAGGTTTGCCCTGACATGTTCAGTATTTAAAATGAAAGCATTTATAGTTCGTTTACAGGGAGACTCAATAGAATTCCGTGATTGTATATAGCCTATGAGCGAAAATCCCTTGCAATGAATTTTAATGATGTTACGCTATTTCAAACATGTTGAATTTGATATGCATCACTGAGGTGCACTAAAAAGTGCTTACTATAGCATATGTGTGCATAAAATTTATCGTTTATTCATAAGGACACAAAAGAGTTCTGTTACAGTATTGTTTATGAGCAATACTCGCTGGAAAAAATTGAAAACAAACCTTTTGCAATTGTGGTACGTGTTTTTTAATTTAACTATTTTTTTGCATATTACTTGATGTGTATAAATTCTAGAGCTGCACTAGAAAAAGCGTTTCCTAACTGTTATAAGTTTTGCATACTATGTAATATATATATATATATATATATATATATATATAATATCTATGAATTTCAAAATACATATCAAGTTCTAATATCATTCTACTTTAATCTACAAAGAGATAAATAATGATATTGCGTAAACAGAATACCACATATCTAATAATTAACATGTGCAATCATAATTTTACCATAGCATGTGCTTCAATGGTAATTGGCCAAATTTACTCATACCTTAATAATATTTAAAAAAGAAAGAGAGAGAAAGGGGAAAAAAATTATAGATTGGAGTTGCTATTAAGTAAACACAAATGGATTAATAAATCAAATATGAACATTATACAATGGAAAACTGGACCACAAGAGAACAAACAAGAATTGGATATGAAAAAACACATGTAGATGTACTCGTCAGCTTGGTTGCACCCACATGTGTTTTAAAAATAATTCAGTATTTCATAATTCTACTGGCATGATGCTAAGAACAGTAGAATCAACCAAGTATACTGAATTATTACCAGATAACAATTGGAAAAAATAAGATTGGAAATATTTAAATTGGAAATAAAAAACCATTAAGAATATATAATATAATTCACTTACATCGATTATCCTAAAAACATTATAAATCACCTCACTAAATTACCACTAGATATCATTTTTGAAATAATATTGGAAATTAGAACCTTTAAATTGTAGATAAAATATTTTTACTCACAATAATTATCCTGAATGCACAAAATATAGAAACTTCTGCATAATATCCACGTCCACATGGCACGCACATAATTTTGACAATCGAGTTGAGAGAAATGATTTGAAAGACAAGTTGAGAGCACATTTTTTTTAAACACAACTCCATCGATGACACACCAACACAAAATGATTCAAAAACACACAAAATTATTCTGGTGATAATACACTTATAACAAAATTATATCCGTGAATAAATAATTACTCCATCTAATTTTAATTCCTGAAAGTAAAATTAATATACAAGCAATAGCTCCCTCTATAGTTAAATTAAAAATAATATTAATAATATTATCATATCTACCTGACACGTAAAGTGTCGCCATCTGTTGGTATTATAATTATTCATAATTAATATCTATTTGCATATCCACTTTATTAGTTACATATACATTTCATTAGATTTAATTATATAAAAACACACAAAATCATATTTTTAAAAAAACAATACTACCTAATAGTTTTACATTAAATTCGAATAAAATCTTACAATATGAATAAATCTACACAGAATTTATTCATCCTGCACAGCATTTCAGATATACTAAATAAGAGTATATTATGTAAAATAGATATTATTTTTAAAAAAAAAAGTGTTTTGCTGCCAGCTGTATTAATCTACTGATATATATTATAGACTTATAATTAAATAATTAATGTTATTGTTACTACTACTTAAAATATATTTTAGACTTGTTATTAAATAATTAATGTATTATTTATACTAATACTTAATTATATTTTAGATTTCATAGATTAAATTTAATATCAAATTAAATAATTCATAAACAATTCAAATTATCTCAAAATTTATAAAATTGATAATTATATGTATTACTACTGTGTTACAATCAAATTAATGCAATGCAGTAATTAAAATACATGTTAAATTTGATAAATTTGATATTTCATAGATAAAAAATAAAAAACTATATATATATTTGTATATATTGCAAATAGATATGTTTGTGAGTTATAATTACCATATATATATATATATACATATATATACATACAAATTTATTGATCATATACAGGGCTGCACAAAAGAATTCAAATATTTTTCCGACTGTAGATGGTAATTGCTGAAATTGGGTTTTCAAATGTGTTATGCGTTTTACAAATTGTTTACTTAGACATGGTCGGGGCTAGTTGCGGTTAAGCCGTAAGGTAGGCCTCTCCGCCCGGTTTGATCTTGACATTGTTTACTTAGACATTATCTTTCACCATATTATAATGCAAAAATTTTTTATAGTATTCTGAATGTTTTGGAAAGTGTTTCATGATCTATGCTTGACACAAGGTTTTTCTTTCTTTTCTTTCTTTTTTATTTAATTTTTTTTCTATTTTTTACTTTGTACTGTTTTATTTCTCTATTCTTAACACATATGTCACAGAAAATTTAATTTCTTTTTTAGAAAAACGTGTCTAGGAAATGAAAGTTTGGGTGCCATTCTTTTAAGAAAATAAATAATTTCTTTCCAAAATTACTTGTGCGGCCGTACGTAAAGGCTAAATTTTTTCCATACATTTATTTTCCCTGTGAAAACATATTTTTCCCCACTGGTATTTATCGTTTCTTCGGTTGAAAATGTCCGCATACGCTATTTCATAAACATATTAAATTTAGATTTTTCTGCATTTCTATCTCTTTTTTTTATTATTTATTATTTTTTTTTTTCGTGTTCAAGTTTGTTAAGAAAAAATATGCATAAAAACAGGAGGAAGGGAAAGCAGAAAACTGTGGAACAAGAGTTGATGTTATTGTGTCAAAAATTACATTGATGTATTTGTTATATGCAAAGCTGGAGAAAAAAAGCCAATCTGATAAGTAGAATATAAAAATTAAGTATTCATATTCAACCCGTTTTATTTCTAAAATATGTGTACTTCTAACAAACAAGTGACAGAAGATTTCATGGGACCTCAATAGACCCCACACTGCGTTAGCAAGATTAGCACAAACTGAACCTATAAAAGTTGATTTCAATAGATCCAAAATTATATTCCGCACAAATAATCACCTGGAAGCTATCATAAGAGAATCTCTAGAAATAATGTCTAAAAAAGAAATAGTCTGTAACGATGTATTATCATATGATATCCACGCAGTCTGGAATGAATTAATGCATCATTGATTACCTTTCCCATCCCACCTTATATTCCAAACCCTTGAAGTAAAATAGTTTATTTCGGGCAAGCAAGAAAACTCGAAGAGACAAAAACTCAACTCAACAATTTAGTTTTTCCACTGATGATGACCGAGTAGTTCGGTTGAAAACGTTTCGTAATTTTTAAAAGGACTTTAATGTGCTTTTAAATGTTTTATGTATGTTTTTACGCACCTTCAAGCAATATATTTACATTTAGTTGTATCTCTATGAATTTTAGTTAGATTTCATGGGGTTTTTGCGAAGAAAAAAAACTTAGGAAATAAAAGTTTAGGAGCCCTCCTGTTAAAAAGATAGATAATTTCTTTCGAAAATTATTTATGCAGTCATACGTAAAGGTTGAATTCTTTTCTATACATTTCCTTTCTTTATGAAAACCTTTTCCTTGGTATATTTATCGTTTCTTCGTTCCAAAATTTCTACATACTCCAGTTCATAAATATATTGAATTTTTATTTTCCTACAATTTTGTCTCATTTTTATGCCTATTCGATTTCTGAAAAAATATAATCATAAAAAATAAAATAAAAGAAATATAGAAAGCCGCAGAGCAAAAGATGATGATATTTTGAAAATATGGCACAAAAATATTTTTTTCTCCTCTCAATGACGCGAAACTTTCTGACACATTTTCTGATTCATTTTTAAACACAAATGCATGATACTTGCAAGCATGGTCATTGAGGTGGTTTATAATCGAACAGCTTTTTTTTCACTTTCCGAAAAATGACCCAAGTTTACATCTTGAATTATAGAAGCAAATATTTTCTCAGGACGACATTTTTTCCCGTTTCATGTACTGTCGCGTCCGGAAATTTGGTTCAAAATGACCATTTTGACAGCATGTTCTGCAATTTTTTTCTGTTTTTACCGAAAAATGGAAAAACAGTTCAACTACAGGGTTTCTGAATAAGAGCATCTGCCAAATTCGAACAAAAAAGAATTAAAAAATGTGTCAGAAAGTAGCCAGTTTAGATTTGAGAACAGATTTAAGTATTAATTATGAAAAATTTTACGAAAAACTAACCTAATTAGTTGAATATGAAAATAAATTAGTAAGTAATATTTACATTGAATTCATTTTATTTCTAAAATGGGTACCTTTAACAAACATGTGACAGAAAATTTCATAAACTTTAGAAGGAAAACTTGCCTAGGAAATGAAAGTTTAGGAGCCATTCTTAAAAGAAACAAAAAAAATCATTTCTTTCAAAAATTACTTCTGCAGCCATACATAAAGGTTGAATTATTTTCCTTCATTTCCTTTCTTTGTGAATTTTTTGTTTTCCTTCCGCTGGTATTTATCGTTTCGTCGTTCGAAAATTTCTGAATACGCTGTTTCATAAACATCTTATATTTTGATTTTCCTAGCATTCAATCTCATTTTTATCTATGTTCGATTTTATCAAATATGCAAAAAAAAAAAAAAAAAAAGAGAAAAGAAAAGAAAAGAAGAAGAAGAAAAAGAAAATAACAAATAGTGAAACAGACGATTTTGTCATTGCGTTGAAGATGGCACTTTCTCTGAATATGTTTCCTTTTTTCAGTACAAAAGTCAATATATATATTGTCAATATATATATATAAAGTATTCGAAATTCTGATTTATTTTACTTTTATTGGAATGATATTATGAATGTAATATGGTGTTTTGAAATTTTCCGATGTGTTGCAATATTTGTAGTGAGAAATTCATGTGTTGGTTGTGGGGCAATATTTGTAGTGATAAATTCAGGCTTGATTCGGGGACAGGGGTGGGGATACACTCCTTCCCGAGAATATCAAAATGTCACTCCGGAAAATTTGAAATTTTGTGTTTGGTAATGGTTTATAAGTGCAAACCTCCCCTCTCCACTACCTGGAATTCCATGATTTTCAGTACCAGATCTGCAAAATTCCTTCTCATAAAAAAAAATGAATGTATCTTAGTGTAGCGTCTTCCATTGGGTCGAGTAACCCAGCTTTATCCGAACCCAAACCGACGCATGGTTCAGGTCGGGTTGGGGTTACGCTAATCTCTTTCTTTGCAGGTCGGATCCGGTTAACTTTAAAAGTTTCGGATTTGGGTTAGGTTTTGACTCTTTCTGTGCCGGGTTCGGGTAGAGCTAATTTTTCGAAAGAAAGTCCTGAATATTTTTCAAATGAAATAAACTATATATTTTAATATTAATGAAAATATGTGTGTTTATTTTTTTACAAAAAGGATAAAATTGATATTAGAGATATTGTAGATTATTTTTCTATAATTGTTTTAAAATAGGGATTATTGTTTTCATTTCGGGTTTGGGTTTGAATATTTCGGATTCGGGTTGAAGTGTATCGGGTTCGGGTCAGGTTTCGAGTTGACGAAATTTTTTTTGACTGGTTCGGGTCAAGTTTCGTTTTGACTTTAAGCAGAAATTTCGGGTTCGATTCGGATACAACCCGAACCGTGCTGTAATTGAATATTAGCGTAACAAAATATTTGTAGACATAGCTATAATAGGTATTTTTTGAAGCAACTCATCCTAAAGTACATATACTGCGGGGGAAAAAAAAATTGATTTTACGGTATAATACTGGCCACTGGGGTGCCAGTACAAATCCAAAATGTGAAGTTTTTCCGTGATTATTAGTTGAAATATATTTGTATAAGATATATGGAATTAAGTGGAAGTCGGGGGGGGGGGGGGATTATGTGATCAATATGTCTAATTTTGTAGGAAACAACAAACATAAATCTATATAATTATCTAAGGTAGATGAGTATTTCTACTTAAAACGATCAAAGCGACATTTCTCAAATTATTGCTTTTAATTCAACAGCCCATAATTGTTACTAGTATACAATGCGTTTCAGAAACACTGAATGTAAATTCCTAAAGAATAAAGAAATATATGTACATAAAAAAATTTGTATTCATCTATAAATACTATTTTTCCCCCTGAAATGCATAGCAAACAAGTCGCAGAAAACTTAATTGCCTTTTTGAAAAATACATACCTCCAAAATGAAAATTTGCCAGCCATTCTTTAAGTAAATAAATGATCGTTTTTAAGATGTTTATGAAACTGTACATGTGTATAAACATTCAATTCTTTTCATGCATTTTATTTCTTTGTGAAACGTCAATTTCATCGGTGTTTACCGTTTCTTCGGTTTAAAATTTCTGCGAACGCTGTTTCATAAATATCTTAAGTTTTGATTTCCTTACATTTCGATATCATTTCTATCCAAAATATTCTGTTTTATTGAATAAAATATTCTTTTTTTTTAAGGGGGGGGGGGGAGAGAGAAGAGGCAAATGGTAGAAAAAGAGAGCGTTATTGCATCTCGAAATGGCACTTTCTCCAAATCTGAATCATTTTCAATCGTGCTCTGATGAAAGCGACAGCGTGAAAAGAACGGAAAACACTTGAAATCCTATTTCATTTTAAATTTATTCAAAAGGTTTTGCAAAAATAACACTGTGTTTCAAAATACTATTGAAACATTTAGCCTGACGTATCATTTGTATGAGGTGGAGGTACGATGTGTATATATATTTTTTTTTTCATGGTTTTTGGGACAAAAAAATTTATATATATCCAATATGTGCACCAAAAAAAATATATGCATTTAACTTGAAATTTGCTATTGGATCATATTTAAAAGGAAAATCTTGTATATATATATGTGTGTGTGTGTGTGTGTGTGTGTGTGTGTGTGTGTTACGGTCAATATGATTAATCCGGTAATTAATAATAACCGGCCTTTATGTCCGGTCATTATTAATAATAACCGGTTATTATTAATAATGACCGGATTAATCATATTGACCGTAACATTATACGTATATATACATATATGCAAAATTTAAGCATCTAAAACAGCGTTTTAAAGTCACCAGAACATGTTTTTAACTATTTGAAGACTGTTTTCGGTAGCATGCAGTGTACCTTCATCAGTGGAATGAATGATGGAATTTTGCTCATATATATAGAGAGAGAGGAGTGGCGGATTCCAGAGATGGGCTTATTGACCAATAGAAATACAGGAAATTATAAGAAAGAGCAATTAGGAAATTGAAGTAAAAGAACTCGTAATGTAGAAAAATGTTAGTAGAATCTAAGATAAGATTTTTATATAATATTTCCAACAATCTGACAAAAACCTCATTTTCTTAATTTCTATTAAAATAAATTTTTAACATTATCTTCTTCTTTCTCTACACAAATTCCTATTGTCTCTTCCGTATAATTTCCTGTTATTCTATTGGTCAACAAAACTATCCCTCGAATCAGCTTCTCATCGATATGTAGTATGGATAAAATTCTTTACACTGAATGCTGTCGAAACTAAAAGTTATACTCTTAAAACGTTGCTTTATCTGCTTATATTGTACTGCGCCAAGTATGATCTTAATTGTCATATATATATATATATATATACATATATACTACAGAGTCTCCTAGCTTACCATTCGTTGTCCAATAGCTAATTCCTAAATCATTAGTTTTAGAAAGATTGGGTCCAATTTCAAAATTGCTTCAAATGTTCTCCATCCTACCAAAAGTTATTTACGTAAAAAAAGTTTTCTTTTTAGAAAATTACTAAATTTAAATTTGTATACGATCTCTGGGTCTTATAAGTTTAATTTACTTTGGATTTTATGAACTTTCAGCGTTTTCTGGCATTAAAAACTGAAAAAAGCAATGATACAAAGAATAGATTTAACCGACAAGTTAAAATTACCATTTATTCATATTTGTTTTCACAGCGATATAACTACCGCATTCATCGGCATTCAAATTTATTCAAATTGAAATTGCATTATTAAACAACCAAGACAAAATTCATGATAATTTAATTATTATATAAGTCGAAAATAAGTTTTACCATATCAAGTTCAACCATAAAGGAAATAAAATATTAAAATTGTTATATGGCTGCATTGCAAAAAATAAAAAAAATAAATAAAAAATAAATAAAAAATAATAAAGTTGATTTTACGGTGCAATACTGGTACCCCAGCTGCCAGTACTAACCGTAAAATCAGCATTTTTTTTTTTTTTCAGTGTAACTACATTTCGTGCATAGTGATAGCACGAAATCGTGATAGTTAATTTCAAGTACATTTTTAAAGAGCGAAAATAATAATAATAGTGTTTTATAATAATAGTGTTTTATAATAATAACGTTTTAATTTGTTGTCACAGCAGTCTATTTATCCCATCGATCTTTTACATATTTTTTTATTATTATTGAACTCATAATATAATAAACACCTAAGGCAACTAATTACTCAACTGTCTAATAATTATACCCATCGAAGGTATTCCGATAGCTCACGCACACAAAAAATAACAGACAAGATTAAAACTGCTATAACTAGTAGCTATTAATTATAACACCCTTAACTACATTTCGTGCATAATGATAGTTACTATCAAGTACATTTTTAAGGAGTAAATGTTATAATAGTGTTCAAAAATTAGAAATATATGAAGCATGTTTTATAGCCTAAAGCAATGAAATAAATAATAATTATAATTGACAAAATTACATCTCCATTTATTCATGTTTTTCTGCACGGCAACGATCTAATTACTACATAGATCGGTTGCGTATTTCATTTTTTTTTTTTAATGGAAATCATAATGTTAAACACCTAAGGCAACTAAATACTCGATCGTTTAAAAGTGATATAATTCGAATATATTCTGCTTATTCACACAGAAGAAACTAAAAGATTTAAAACTGTTATAATTATAACATACTTATCTATATACATTTTATGTATTGGAGTTATTCTGAAGTACATTTTTAAAGAGCGAAAGTAATAATGTCGTTGAGAAGTTCGAAATATCCCAAATATGTTTTATAACCTAAAGCAATGATAGAAAGAATAATTATAAATGACAAGTTAGAATTGTCATTTATTCTTTTTTTTTTTTTTTACAAAAGTCTAATTATCTAATCGATCAATTGCGTTATTTAAATTTCTTTAAATGGAAATAATTATAGAGCTGAGAAGTTACTGCTAAGGAAAAAAATTAGATGAAATCTGCATTTATATTTCAAATATAAATTAGTTGCAGATTATTTCCCCTTTTTTTACCGCTTTTTTTTTTTTTTTTTTTTTTTTTTTACTGACTACGTACATATGCACCTACTTTTTTTTACTCAAATATAAATTGCTTAACCCGTTCGGGTCTAGTGTCTCTAAATAGGACATGTCTTTTTCCATTGAGTATTATTTTGTCTTAATTATTTTCTTTATTATCTCCATATAGTACTGATTAGTACTGATAGCATATTTCTATACATTTATTATTATGTCTTCATTTATGTTTCAGTATTTAGTAAATACAATAATAATAAATTTTGTTTAATTCTCTTTACACCTTTGGCGATTCTTTAATATGTTTCTATAATATAATACATATGTTTCTATAATATCGATCTGTTGCATATAAGTGTATTCTTACATTTTCATTTATTTGAATCTCACCCCTCTTGATTTCAAACCTTTCCATATTTTTTCTTTCCCCTGTATATTAAAAAATCTTCATCCCCCTCTTTAATTTCATAAAATCAACATTAATCTACGTGTTAAGTTATACAAATTTATTTCTTGTTCAATAAATAAATCTGTTCATTTTAAGCAATTTCCCTATTCAAAGTTATGCTTCGCTCTTATATTAATTAAATAAAGAAAATAGAAATTAAAGTAATTCTTTCATCACAGTTATATTATCTGGATTTATTGCTAAACAGTTAATGTACATACTTTATTTATTGCTTTTAAATTAAATTCAGTAATTATCTTTATCTTTAATAAATATTCCAAATGTAATTCGTTTTCATATTTTATTCATTTAACCTTGATTTTAATCGATTACCGTGAAAGGGTGCAATCCTTGTTTAAATTTAATTATAGCAATAAATATATACTAGGGGGCTCAGCCCCCCAACTCGCCAAAATATAATATAACTAATAAGGAAAATATACAATAAACTCCTCCGAGATACCCACGATTCCGTAAAGCTTTCTTTATCATTAGAAACCACATAAATCAATATATTTTCAATATTTAAAGGATCATTTATAAAAGTAAAATTTCTTTTGCTGCCACCTATTTTCGGGAACGTTTCCGAGTGCGGTTTTTAAAAGGTAATAATCAGTTTTCTCGTACAGGTATATCGGTTATTTGGATGCTATTAAGTCTCAATTAAACATTTTATGCTGCATAATGGAATTTATGCATTAAAAGTAACATTATTTTTAATGTTAATGTTATTAATTTATCATCTTAGTCTGTAAAAAATGTTTGTTGAACATGAAAATGTTTACTTAAGAACTGATAGCATCCGTAAAACCGATATTCCAAGTTGAGAAAACTGATTACTGCACTATAAAAACTACTCAGAAACGTTACCGAAAATCAGTGGCAGCAAAACTAAATTTATTTTTATGAATGATTTTTTAAATCTCGAAAATACATTGGTTTCCATGGTTTCTGGAGATAATAAAGAACGCTTTTTGGAATCGTGGGTAACTTGGAAGAGGTTATTGTTATATTTAGTTCGTGGTTCTTAGATTAAGAAACGTCTGTATTATTTTTTTACAGTGTAAATAGTATTCAAAATAATTCGTTAGATTTCAGTAAATAACTTATTCGTTAGATTTCAATAAATAACAATAACATATTTTTGTAAATACATTCGTTAAATCTCAGTAAACCTTAAATTTGTGATTTGCACTGCATACTTCTAATTTTATTAACGTAAAAGTAATTTTTAACCCCAAAATTGCAAAACAATTCGGACCCGAAAGAGTTAAAAGAACCTATAGAATAAGCAGTTTAACGTGATATTATTTGTTCTTAGTGTTGGAAAAAGTCTCATAATATAACTGAAACGGACGATTTTTTTCCCTTTTAAACAAGACTATTTTAAACTTAATCTAAATCTCATATAATAATTAATTATCAATACAATTTCATATATATTCTTTAAAATGAAAACAGAAATATTTCCTAAAAATTACATTGTTAGCTGTCGTTTCAGGTTTATTGCTTTAAACTGTTTCATTGACCTTATCCTTTTCATCGTATTCATGCACTTATAATAAGTTGTTTATAGCTCTACATCAGTTTTTAAATAACACATTTTAGCGAACAATGGAATGAAAAAAAAAATCTTACCAATCCTGTTGGAAACTGAATGAATCAAAGCCATAGCATTCTGATAATGCTTTTATTATTCTAAATATATGCTGAAATGTTGAAATTATATTAAAATAAATACCAAAACATTTATTAAATAATTTAATGAGAAAATATTACCAATCGTATTAAAATCTGAATCATTGTAAAACAACGTACTCGTATTATGTTTTTATTATTATAAATATCTGCTGAAACCTTGAACTTCAATTTGAAAAAAAAAAAATATATATATATATACACACATATTAAACAACTTTATATCATGTTCAAGAATTTTTAAATAGCACATTTTAAGAAATAGTACAAAAGCACAATGTGCTACCCTGCAGAAAACCGAAGTCAGTAAAGCTATAATCTCTGTTGTAATATTTTATTACATTAAATACAAGAAAATATTATGCCGATTCTTTAAAACTAGCAGGTTACGTCCGCTTCGCTGGTCGATTTTTCCAAACGAACCTCGAATGATTAAAACATCTTTTAGTTTCATCTTACACTGCCAGTGGGCTCATTCTAAATACAGTGGAACTTCCCTTTAACGAAGTCTCTATTTAACGAAGTTTTCTACTTAACGAAATTTTCTGCAGAACTTTGACTTTAAACACCAATAGCATGTAAATTAATCTCCATATTACGAAAAATATATTCTATATAACGAAATTTATTCCCCTTTGTACGTGTACAGAATTTTAAATTATAGGTTTCTTTTGCGATGGCTATGTGAATTTATTTCAGCGGATTGTATGAAACACATTTAAATAATTTCCATTCTGCTTGGTGCTAAATAAAACAAATTTTTTTCCCACTAAGAAAAACACTTGTTATCATTACTCTCCCACACCGAGATTTCAGCGCTGACAGTTGGGGGAAGTCAAAATCCCCTTTTTACATTCAATGATATAAAGATGCAGTGACGCAATGACGTCTGATGCATTGAAACAAAACATATCAATATAATCAATTAGAGTCAGACAGTTACCATTGCTGATAGACAATTGCTTTGTACATCCACAAGAATGTGCTTCAATATACAAATCGAAGAACACCAAAGTTATTATGTTCTTGCCAATACAACTTCAAAACTTCAGTCATTAGTCTAAGGAATAATAAAAAATCTTGAAGTACATTATCGAAAAAGACAGAAAAAAGACGATGTAGTGAAAACGTTAGTTTCAGAACATATGTATCAGAGCTGATGAAAGCTTGAGCCAAAGCTTGGGTATGTGACGTGATTTCATCGACCGTACACTAACTGTTTTGTAAAAGACAGTTTCATAATTAAAACTGAATCAAATGTTTCTGAATCCAATACCCGTTGGTCATATCTGAAGGAAAAATTTCATGAATTTAAGTTTATTTCTATTTAACGAATATTCTTCATAACGAAGTTGTTAAGTGTAACGATGAGACTTCGTTAAATGGAAGTTCCACTGTATACCTCTTTCCGAATGAACCTTAGAAACAGGGTCCCCGCTGCCTACAGTACCGTACAGTACCGTGCTGCACACCCACCACAAAATCTTTTAGTTCCCCCTTCCACCACCAGGGGCGCATCGATTCTAAACGGACATTTGGCACGGGTCCACGCTGCTTAAGGCACCGAATAGCAGGCGTGTTACGCACGCGCTGCGAAAATAAATTAGTTCCACCTTCCACCTTCCATCTTCCACCGCCAGGGGGGCACCAGATCTATATACCTTTACCATTAACGCCATATTTAAATTACAACCTAACTCTCCCCCCCCCCCCCCCTTAAAACTTAACCACTGACCTTTAACTTTAAGAAATATCGGTAAATTTTAAAACAAAAATAAAATGAAGCAATTTTTTTTTTTCATTTTTAGAAAGTTTGGATCAGTTTTCTGCAAAAATTAAGAAAAATTACCGGCCGATTTTTACAAAAGAATTTTTGGATGCAGAAATTTTTTTATATATGTGTGGAGAGTTTTAAATCGAGACCTCATATACTTTTCTTAATATTCACAAATTAGTGAAAAAAAATACTCGTTGCCGTCGGCAAAAAGAGAAATAACCGCTTTTTCGCAGCCATATACCTTTACGTTATATATATATATATATAGATATAGATGGCAACATCGTAATATTTCCTGGAAATTAAATTCTTGACGTTCATTTGTCCTTACGTCTATTACCCTAAATTGATTCATTGACCTTTTCTTTAGACGCCTTTGTCCTTTTCATCGTTATTCATACATTTATAGCAGGCTGTTTATAGCCTTATATAGCAGTTTTTAAATAACACATTCAGCGAACAATAGAATTAGAAAACATCATGTTGGAAAGAGAATTATTGAAAGCTATAACATTCTTACAATACTTTCATTTTGCTTCTTTTTAAACCTTGAAATTTTATTTAAATGTATATATGAAGTTGTTTTAAATCCTGTACAGAAATTCATCTGTTACATATATAAAATATAAATGGGAATTTCCGTTCCGGCTGCTGATAACTTGAGTTCTGCTGAGTGGATTTTGATGGGGCTTCACTTTTAATTGGATAATTTTTCATGGAAGGTTTTAGTATATTGTACATCGTTCTACGTTGCTTAGTTATAGAATAATGGGGGAAAGTTCAATAATCAGGTGAACCCGATTATGAAATATTGGCCTTTTTAAAAAGTTCTACTAGACGGATTTGGATGAGACGTGCATTATTAGTTAGATGATTTTTCAAGTAAAGTTTTAATATATTGCATATCGTTATACACCGCTTATTATAGAATTATGGGGGATGTTCTATAATCAGGTAAAGCCGATTATGAAAGACTAGGCTTTTTAAAAAGTTCTACTGGATGGATTTTGATGAGATTTGCAATTTTAATTAGAATTGTTTTTCAGGGGTTGTATTAGTAGATTGCATATCGTTCCATCCAGGTGTCGGAAAAACTACTTTTTTATTGTAGCGAACTACAACGACAACTATTTTATCGAAAATGTAGTTAACTACAACTACAACTACTTGTTTTAAAAAGTAGCGACTACAAACTACTTTTCAAAAGTAGTCACTACTTCGCTACTTTCAGATTTTTACCAAGGGATTCAATTTATATTCGAAACTGAAGACCTGAATTAAATAATACAGCGACTCTTCGTTATACCGCGTCTGCCAGGATACAATTAAATTAATGCGACACAAACGAAGGCATTAAAAAATTAAAAATGATAACGTACTTGAAAATGTTAGTTTATACACGCATTACACATTTCGTAGAAAAATTAAAAGAGATATTATAATCTGGAAAATTACAGAAAAACAACTCTAAATGCAAACAATAAATAAATCTGTAAATAAGGCAATTCCGAACAATAAGAAACCCGGCGTTAAAACATGAAGACCTAATAATGAATAAATAGATAAGTGTTGCCAGCAAGAAAAATATTTTCTTTCGTGAGTTAGTATTTGATTTTAGAAGCAAGTGTAAATTTGAAAAATCTATGGCTTCATGCGATGCGTTTCTATAAATTGCAGCTGAGATTCGCAAATTATTGAGGAGAACAAATTTTGCACAAAAGAAGGAAGTTTGAACCACATGATTTCCAGATTGGCACATTTCCCCCCTCTGAAGTAGCGTTAAAAGTAGCGTTGGTTCACACTACAAGCTACTGATTTTTTGTATCGTGCTACTCGATACACTACATTGTTCAAAATTTAGCGCGATACACTACAAACTACTTTAAAAGTAGTAATTGCTGTAGTTTCGCTACTTGTAGCGCGCTACTTCCGACCCCTGGTTCCCTTGTTCTTTAACAAATACAATTGTGCAATATCAACCAATCGAGTTGGTCCTTGACAGACCAAATTTTGTCGGATGTCTGACACATTAGAAAATATAATAGTGCAATAGCTTCCGTATCATTTCAGCAATACAAAAGGACGTGGTAGGTAAAGGTCCATGTTGCTTTGAAACACAAGGTCTAATTCACCGATATATTTCGTTTGATTCAAGGTTTGTTCGGAGGAATAGACAAGTGAAGCGGGCGAAGCCTGCTAGTACTCCGTTAAAAGGCTCCTTTGAGTTTTGTGCACCATTTGAGCCGTTCATTTTGAAAGTGGGGCAACTTAAGTCTATTTTATGTTATTGCTAGATATTTAATGGTTTGCACTTGGGTTTAAACATATTCAGAAACAGTAATAGACTTATTTTATTCTTTTTGTAGCCTTATTTCATGTAATTTTTATATTACAATAATAGTTATACGTGTTAGCTGAAAATAATCATGGTTTTGGTACGCGCCAATGGACATTCCTCTCTTTCACAAACAATTATTTGTTGAAAACAGTTGATTTTCTTTGAATGGAATGGAATTGTGATAGCAAAAATTGAATATTTTATTTCATTTACTCATTTATTTTATTTCAATATTTCATTCTTCTTTAGAAAAGTTACAATAAACAAAAAAATAAATTTAGTTTTATAGGACAAGGTGAAAAAAAAAGAAAAAAAAACATTATGTATTAAGTTGTACACTGTAAAAAATTTTGTTCAAAAATTACGGTACATATACTGGCAACTTTGCGACCTGTACATATACCGTAATTTAACTGGACGGTATATGTACCGTAAAATATTTAAAGTATATGTACCGGCTACACTCCCCCCTCTCCTCAGGCCTGCACACATTACGTAACAAGAGCAAGAGCATCCCTTCAGGTGTTGCTGTATACCGAGGCGGAGCTACCAGCTTTTTTCTTACTGAAAAATGATTATTTTACGGTATAAATAGCGATTTTTTACTGTAAAATAATCATTTTACGGTATAAATACCGTTTATAATCGAAATGGCACATATACGTTTTTTTTACGCTTAATATACCTGAGAAGTACGGTACTCATCCCGTAAAGAGTGAAAACGGTACAAGTACTGTTAATTTACGGTACATCTACTGAAATTTTACGAAATTTTTTTACAGTGTATACATATAATTATATTTCTTAATTTAGATAGTGAAGTTTTTTAATGTATTCATGAGGGAATTTTGGTCGTGCTTGTTAATATTATATACATAAAAAATAATTCTATTCAAAGTGGACTTTCCTCACTTTCTAAATCAAAGCATTTGAAATATCGTTAACCCAATAAATGACTAATAACAAATTTATACTGATATTGAAAGATATTTATTGTGAATTGATTAAAAATATAAATTTTATGTTAATTTTTAGTAAGATTTAGCTTTATTTTTTTTATTTTTTATTTTTTTATTTTTTTTTTTTTTACAATATGGACTTGCCTCCTCATTTATTGAATAACACGTTTTAACAACTAAGCAAAAAATTATCATGCTACTTTCAGCCATATTAAAAACTTAAACCATTAAATCCATATTTGTATTGCTTAAAATTTATTTTACTTAAAATTCGAAGAAAAACTTCTGTACACATATTAAGTAGGCTATTGAAAAATAAAACTACAGTAGCATGCTTAAAATACCTATTACCTTCTTCAGTAAATATTATATTCATGGTCTGATTATTATTTAGATAAAGAATCCAAATTCGGCCATCAGTAAGCGTAATCGAAGGAAGAAATATAAAAAAAAAAAATCACTATTCTTTTTTTTTCTTTCTCATTTCTGACTAAATAATGACCAGGTAACGTATTCCATCATCAAAGTAACATCTTGTTTTACTTTTACCTTGTTCTTTCTACCATGTGATTACAGAAAAAGAAAACAGTACATCATAGCTTTGAATTTCAGGATAATTTAGATCTGCTTTTATTTCAATAGTTACCCTTCTGGGATTTTTTTTTCTATTTCTACTTTAACCTTAATCTTTCAATCTTGAGATGAAAGTGGGAGTGATTTTTTGATGTTTTTACTGGTTCTAAAATTTAAGTAGGCTGTGTTTATTCTTTTTTATTATTATTTTTTTTTTTCAAAACTTGAAAAGAGTTCAGCATTGTAGTCCGAGGAGGAATGAAACAAAAACCCAGTTTCCAATTCTTTTATTTAGATTTATCGATCCGGGTGAGGCAAAAATTGTTTTTACCTTTTATTTTTTCCTATCAAATTTGAATTTCAGGATAATTTAGATCTGATTTTATTTGAATAGTTTTGCCTTTCTGAGATTTTTTTTCCCTCTGTTTCAATCTCAATATGAAAATGGAGGTAATTTTTTTATGTTGTTATTGATTCTAAAATTTAAGGAGGCTATCTATCTATACATAAGAAAATAACTTATTATCATTAAGATAAATATATATAAGCTAAAAGTGATTACAGTAAAGGTTTAAAAAGCTTTTCAATAAACAGACATACTAGAAACAGATATACATATCTTTATTAATTTCTTTTTCTTTTTTAAAAAGTTGAAAAAAGTTCAACATTATAGTGTGGGGAGAATTGAAACAAAAACGCATTCTCAAATTCTGTTATTAAATTCATTGATCCGTTTAAGACAAAAACTGTTTTTACATTTTTTTATATATATAAAAATAATTTAGATCAGGTTTCGAAATGATAATACGAAATGCTGTTCCTTTTTGTTCTGATAATAAACCAATTAATGATTTCAATTAATAATTATTTATAACTTCAAATATTTGATTCGCTTTTTTAGTTCTTTAACATCCCTAAAAATCGTGACAGTTTTCGTATGTTATGGTGTCAGTTCTATGAAGAAAATGTTAAATATTATAACCGGCCTTTTATGAAATACTTGGCTATGAAATATTTTTAGACATATTTTAAAAAATTAGTATAGTTAAAAATATACAAAATAGTATTTTTCCAGCTTATAATAGACGCTAAGTATTGTCTCAATTTCGAAAACACACGCATTCATTTTTTTAATATTATTATTAACTTTGCTTTTACAAATGAATTCATGATAAAGCACTCGGTCACAAGAAATTACATGGAACGTGATATATATAGTCACGCACATCTATTACACAGCTTTACTCAAAGGAGCTCGGTACCATTTAAAAAAAAAAAATCTATTTTATGTTTTCACTTGAACTTCCTTTAGATATCATAAAATAAAATTGCTAAACAAAATGATTTTGATAAAAAAAAATATAGTATCATGGCTAGTTTTTAAAATATAAAAACATTTAAACTTATTTTTTTTTTTTACGCATTTTGTTTCTTAAGTTTACAGGAGTATCCTTTACAGATTATTTTTCAATAAACTCATTAGTTTATGGAAGAAAAAAAAAACGTTCTTATGTACGCTTAAATTGAGTGAAAAACGCGAATTTCTTCATATTTTTACACTTAACAAAAGTCTTGTATTAATCTTGTTGCAAAATCATCCCTAATTCAATGAAATATACCTTTTCGATTATGTAAAATATATATACTATGTGCCATTTCTTACATATCTGTTGAAGTTTAAGCATTTTAAAGGTAAGAAAAATGTAAAAGAAAAAAATCTCTGATTACATGTAAAGGGAAATAAATGCAACTAAAGATAATTACAAAGCTTTTATGAGATTTGTAATCATCGGATCTTTACTTAACTTCGCCAGAATATACTAAGGATGTCTAAGTACATTTTAAGCAATAATAAGAATAATAATAATTGATATTTTCGTCATATTGCACGAAGTAAAGGTTATCGAGAACCCTTAGAGAAAATGTAGCTTAATGTTGATAATATTTGACGAAATAACATATCTTTATTATGAGTTATACTTATGAAGTTCCTCTGAAGAATCCATAAGTTATTCATAGATTTGCATTTTTGAATTTTGGGTTTAATTTTGCAGTATTTTTTCATGTGACTTTTATGCTTTCTCTTCCTTTGCATGTGATTTCATTATATATGTACAGATAGATAGATAGACAGATCTGTCGAAAACAATCATGGTAAATCGATTGATTTTTGAAAGGAATTATATTAAAGTATTAAAATACACTTCTGTAAGTAGTTAATCAAATTAAATAAATAAATTCTTCTTTGAATGTAACTTTTAAAAAATTCGAACTCTCCACTTTAAAGTGTATAACTTATTAAAATTTGTTAGTTATAGTTTACCTGATAAATGATATGCTTGTAAAAGGTAATTATCTCTCTCTGAAATACTTTTAACACAGTTTTCCACAACTAACAGAAAAAATTTCGTGTTTTATTAAAATGATTATATCTCTTAACGTTTCTTTATTCGTGATTTTTTTTTTCTTCTTCTTCTAAACTTTCATTTTTTATCACAAAAGTTTTAGTTTTTTTCTTCATAAAAACTTCAGACTTTTATTGTTTTTGTCTTTAATTAAAGTCGAAAAAAATAGTGTAATTCAATATTATTTAAAGTATTTAAAGAACATTTACAATGAATTTGTAGTATTGTAATAGTAGAAAATATAATTCCACTTATTAAAATGTTTGTTTTTTTCTCTAAATAAGTATTAAAAAGTTGTAATAACTCAGTTAAAGGAGTTTATATTTGACGCAGACGAGATTATTTTTTCTTGAGTTTTGTTTAAATTCGCTTGATTATAGTTAGTTCATTTTCATTATAACGATGTACTAATATTATTGTTACTTTTAAACAATATGTTTGTAGTTTTTACTGGTTTTATTCTTTGAAAGTTTATTAAAATTTCAATAAAGAATCTTTAAAATGAACGGCTGGATATTATTAATATGATATATATTGATAATATTATATTGCTGATTGTAAAATTATGATGTTAGAACAAATCATATAATTTATTTTTAATCAAAATCTTTTTAATAGTCTGGCATTATAATTGCATATCTATTACTATCTACGTATTTAACAAGTCGTGAATAATTGTAATATTATTTTTTCATTAATGATTGTACTATTATATTGTTATTAACAATTGTAAGTTTCAATTTAAAGATTAGTTTTTGAAAAGCCTTACATATTTTTCCACATCAAAAAGCCAACATAAGTGATAAATTCATTTGAAGTGGTTTGAATATAGTTTTGCTTTTATCTAACATTTTTGCGTTTTTAATTGTTGGCTTCAAGCTTTCTAATTAATAATTTAAGAAGCCATAAAATAATTGTAACGCAAAATCTCAGTATATTTGTTGTTTTGGAATTAATTATAGTTATCTATATATAATTAAAACCTTCAATAAACAGAAAATTCCCTGGTTTCGGGGAAAATGAAGCAATGTAATACAATGCAATTACAATGAATAGTCTACGTGTTAAGACGAAAATCTTTCTAAAAATGAATATTTTCATGGTGCCTTGCGATTTCGTCTGAACAGATTTTACTATATAACGAATTGAAACCGTTCCTGATAGAAATCTATTTCTCAGACAAATACAGTAGAACTCTGAGAACTGAACCTACGTATAACGAAATCCTGACTTAAAAGGAAACATTTCGCGCATCCTATGGAAGGAATGCCATGAAATTATACATGCTAAGACAGATTCCCGTATAAAACAAATTTTTTCCCGATCCATTGCAATCCCATTTTCACAGATTTTACTCTTAACCTTTTTCTCTCTTTTGGAGTGATTGGATAGAAGTTACAACAGTTGTTAATTTTATTAAAACTATGTTGTTCTATTTTTAATCTCATTAAGCCCTAAGTAGATTTTTTTTTTAATTTCAGAAATCTTAATAGTGAAAGAGAAATCATGGCGAATTTAAACAGCTGTTGTTTTAAAAGTTTTAGAGATAAAACATGCTTTAGAAATTATTAAAATAAATAAATAAATAAATAAATAATCATTGCTCTGGTATTGCTTATTACTTAAATTGGACATCATTTTTTTTTTACAATTAATGGTTTTATCTAAAAAAATTTCTTTAGTTTAATTTATTTCTTTATTACTTCATTAAACACTACACCATTTTCTCTTAAAAAATTGCATACTCGAAAATCCTTTAAACTTAAAACATGTGAAACAGCTGCTATGAGGGAAGTTTTGTATAAGAAAAAAAAACATGTTTTTAAACTATTTTTGATTAGAACTTACGATTATAATTACTATGTCTTTGAAATGTTTTTAATTCAAACGTCTGTGAACTAAACATACTTTTAGTAATTTTAAACTTCTTGTAAGAATTGTTGATCTCAGAAAAATAATATGGTTTTTTCGTTTCATTTTATTAAGCGGTACGTAACAAACAACATGCCAAGAAACTGGCAAATTACTTCTCTGTGAATTCCTTGACAAGAGAAAACACTGGAAGCAGCTGTTGTCTTAAAATATTTTCTAGAGAAAATTTGTTTTAAAAAAAAGTCCCATTTTAAAACTGCATTTCGATTTCAATATGAATTGTTTTGTATATGTTAAAGAACGTTGTTAATAATTTTCCCAAAATATGTTTACAAAATATCTGACAATTTGAATTTGATTTTTTCTTGGAAGAAAAGCTGCTTTATGGATATATTTTAGTTACGCGCCAGAAAATTAAAGTTAATAAATACTTTTTATTTTATTTTTAATTATTTTTATGCTGCATACTCCCTAATATATTATCTCCATATTACACTTATATGCTTTACTTGTATGCTTACATACATACATTTTACATACTTACATCTTACATATTTCCGTGCAGGCTTTTCTTACTTATATGCTTACGTACATACATTTTACATACTTACTTACACCTTACATATTTACATGCATGGTTTTCTTTACTTATATGCTTGCATACATACATTTTGCATACTTACATACATCTTACATATTTACATACTTAATTACAGCTTACATGTTTACATGTAACAATTTTTGATGCATACAATGGGTATAACAGCTGTTTTTTGAACAAATAGTGACTAATGAAGAATCTTTCATAGTTCTGATTGAACTAAAATATAGAATAAATCTGTTATCGCGATGGTAGTTATGGAGTATGGATGCCCATTGGCAGCATTTAATTTTTATATGAGTTGAATAGCATACCGAAATGAGTCAGTTATAGATTCTATTCCAGTACAATAGTGGTAAAAGAGTGGTTTTATAATCAGTCTTGTGTGTTTTTATTACAAATGACACGACGTTTCTCCGGAAATTGAAATAAATAATGGTAATTTTTTCTTTACCGTTTAAAAATTTAAAAAAAAAGGAAAATTTAAAAGAACGTTTAAATTTGACGAGGATTTTAAAATATACGAAAGCACTCCACAGCCATAGGTTTAACATTGGAGAGAAGAATTCATGTCTCACTGTTCGCACGTTAAAAAAAAGTGATTTATACTGGATTAATTTTTAACACAATTATTATAATTGGTAAATATAAATCATATGAGATGAAATTTTCCAACTGGACAAAATATTTCCTGGCTAGAGTTCGAACCAGGGATCTTTTGGTTGAAGCTTCCACTGTTCTGCCAACTGAGCTATCCCGGACGAATTTGGAGGACCTAATTTACCCAGCTAACCTTATTGATCATTTATTTACCAATTAGAATAATTGTGTTAAAATTTAATCTAGTATAATTACGTATCCAGCATTTACTGAAATTCCATTACCTGCGATTTATTCTGTTGAGCTGATACAGATATCAGACCAGATGCTATGATCAATAAGGTTAGCTGGATGAATTAGGTCCTCCATATTCGTCCGGGATAGCTCAGTTGGCAGAGCAATTGCAGCTTCAGCCAAGAGATCCCTGGTTCGAATCCTGGCCCGGACATTTTTCGCCCAGTTGGAAAATTACAATTCAAACTGATTAATAGTTCTATTAATTGACGCCAGTTTCTTGGTTCTTTGTTTTACTTAATAGAGGAGTATTAGTTAATTATGTCGCATTTCAAGGGAGGGGAGGGATTGACAAAGTGTGACATGGGGGGAAGGTTGGCTCGCAGATTGTGATGTCACATCTAAAACATGAAAACAGTTAGGTAGGCCTTATTTGAAAGCAACATAATAAATTTCATTGAAAAGAATATGTATTTTTATTCAGGTAGTATTAGGTAGATTTTTCCTTTTTTGTTTGATATGCATCAGCTTGGGTAAAGACTAAGGGCACACAAGTTTTATAGTATTTATATCAATAGATAATAGATTGAATTTCTTTCATTTTTTTTTGCATAAAATTAACTCTAAATTAATAGTTGCAAAATGCGTGACGTCACAAAAGGTAGGAGTGTATCTCAAGTGGAACAATCTATGACATCGGGGGGGGATAAAAAAAACGCTTACTTAGTGTGACGTAATTAATGGATGATCCCCAATCCTATGAATACTAGGCTGTCAGAAAAATGGTGGATGTCGTAGACGAATTTGTTTCAGCGTTTGTACAGTCCCTTATGAATAACAGTGTTTTCCAAAACTATTCTTCGTCTTATTCAATAACAGAAAAATAACATGAAGTACACTTTTAGAAAATTCCGATATTCAAATTCAAAGGACAGTGCAAAAGCTGGAAAAAAAAATCCGCCTGCGACAGCCGCCTTTTTGTGTCATAAAGCAAATATTTCTACAAGAATGTGCTTTATTTAGAGGTCTACGGATGATCCCTAGTGAGTGGAATATTTGTTTACTTTTTTAAATAAATAAAATTATTAAAAATGATAAAATATTAGATATACAGATGAAAAATTGTATATATTTGTTTAATTCCAAAATAATGATTTATTTATTTTTCTTTTTCAGCTCCCCGAAAGCACGGATCTCAGTCTGGCTGACCTCCGCCAAATGGCGGCGCGTCAGCAGCATCAAATTGAAGCACATCAACAGTTGCTGGTTGCTAAAGAGCAACGTCTCAAGTTCCTGAAGCAACAAGAAGCCAGGCACCACCCGAACCAAGGGATGGGCCAGCTACAGGATGGAGACAGACTGAGGTACCTCAGGGAACGGGTTGAGCTCCAAGAGTTGAAACTCCGGAGGCTGAGGGCGCTAAGGGGCCAAGTGGAACAACACAAATCCAACAACTCCAATTTAGGTGAGACTTGAGCAAAATGCTTATTTATTTTATTTTTTATTCAGGCATTTTCGTTACTGGGTCTTTTGGAGCGAAGTCCTTCTAGTTCATTTTTTTAATGCCCATTAAACTTTTTTTTGTAATATTCTTAGTATATTTCTCAGTTTCGTGCGCATGGAGTAATAAGGGGGGCAGATGTATCAAATGTACCCTGCCCGAAGCGGAATTTAGAGCCCGACGGGGACCGATTTTCAGTGGCATAGTGAATTTGTAGGGTATGGGGCGATTGTCCATTATTCTAAATATTAAAAGAAGCCAGAAAATTGTCGCATAAAGAACCACAGGATAAACAATTAGTAGCTACTAAGAAAAGGGTTAAATCCACCTTACGCCACTGCCGATTTCATATAAAGCAAATATTTATACAGGGCTTGTACGATGCCCGTATACGTAATTTTTGTCTGGCCTCGTGGTTTCTCTACTAGTCCCTGATATTTCTGCACCACTGTCCACAGTCGAGGTGCTATACTTCGATCATGTATAGCGAAATGTCTAGATTTGTGTCAAGGTTTTAACTAGATTTACAAATTTTGTGGCTAAAACTAATGTATAAAGATGAAAGGCAATGGCCGAATTACAGCCTGATTTCTTTAATTAATGAATTCTCAACTACGAAACCATATTTTACGAAAAAGAAAGAAAAATAATGTTCTTCCCTAAACACAAGCGAGAAAGATGAAGCAGGTGATACTGCTTAGCAACTTTATTAATTTTATACATTTGCTTTGCCTTATAACCTCTACCATTGCTGACGCTGTCGAATGTCAAGCAAATAGAACATCGCTGCGCTCTGGGTTAAGAACTTGCAGTCTATAATAACCCTTAATTCAGCTCGCATTAACTGTGTAAAGAACTACTAATGTTCAAAAGGTAATTAAGTCTGCAACGGGCAACATAATGCCCGACAAATCAATCGTTCGATCAATTCATTGGACTGAAGAGATCGCTTCGATTTAGGTCCGAGTGAAACCACCTGCTGATCTGAAATTCAGTTCTAAGACACCTGGCTTGTACGACGGTAACTTTTGCTTCAGGGAATTTTCACCTTGCCCCTTCACTCACAATTTCACTAATTTTCATACCTTCATTATTATTATATTATTATTTCCACGACGACGATTTTTTGCGGTCCCCTTATCGTCCTCATTTTATAAGAAATTTTAATTCCAATGCAGAAATTAGTTCAGTTTTTCAGTCTAATGCACAAATAAATTACTAAAAAGGAGCTAGGCTCTAAATGAAAATGAAGTGTATGATAAATCAGGCTTACTAAAATAAACTGAAAAAACAGTTTTAGTTCAATGGATTTTTGTTTATCAATAATTCGCTAAGTAGATAGATTTTATCTTAAATCTGGAGGACAAATGCTTTCAAATAAATGTTATTTTCTTATATGTTCTTTAAATTTTTTAATGAGCTTTAATTAAGATTAAATTTTGACTTATTTTACATGATAACCTACCATTGAACACATCATCCCCCCCCCCCCCCAACTATATTATTGTCTCAAATTCAAAATCAAGAATTCCCCTCCAGCTATTTATTTGTATTCAGCATTATATATTATATATTTTCATTCTTATCGATTTTTATTACCCTGATTTATACTTGCGCTGGATTTTAATAGTGATCTTCCTCTTATTTGATGGCAGAAATTCTGCAATAAAAAACAAGGACGAAATATTAAAAAATAACCACAACGTAGTGAAAATTCATTTTCAGGAATTGCTGTAGATAGTCGATAATGTTTGCGGATTCTATATCGTGCAACCCTGATGTACATGAAATACACACATCATAAGGCTCTAAAAATAAACATTTTAAATGCATATCGCAGCTTAAAACTGAATCCAGCCGTTATGGCTCATAGTCAGTTCTGTAACTGAAATATTTTGAGTGTCTCTGTAAATAAACGAAATATTCTACGCACTCAATAAATCTACAGAAAACATGCTCTAGTGCACCTCAGTAATGTATATCAATTTCATTAAAATACACTGTAAACGATTTTTCCTATAAGATATGAACGCAATGGAATACTTTTGTGCGTTCCTGTAAACAAACTATAAATGCTACTTACTCTATACTCTATATAAATCATGTTGCTAGCCACCTCAGTGATGTATATAAATTTCCTTGGGTTTGAAACAGTGTAACATCATTGAAATATACTGCAAACGATTTTTCTCTATTGACCGTAATGTAACAGAATACTTTTGAGTGTCCCTGTAAATAAATTATTATTGCTACTTATTCTATACTTTATAGAGAACGTGTTCTCCTCTGCCTCAGTAACACAAATCAATTTTGTTACAATTAAAATGTGTAACATTATTAAAATGCACTGAAAGTGATTTTTCCCCATTGACCGTAATGTAACAAATACTTTTGATTACCCTTGTAATCTAACCATAAATGCTACACACTTCATTTTCAATACTGAACATGCTATGGTCAACCTCCATACTGTATTACTGGGGGGGGGGGGGAGGGCTCGAAAGCCAAAGCACCGCGACCAGAGGTCTATTGTACTATCCCCCCCGGGTCTCCTAATTTTGAACCAATTCCAGATGAGAGACCTGCATCTGGATTGGCACCCCCAGAGGTAGCGCTTATACAGAACTTGGAGGACTTCAACCTCCATAACATATATCAATAACATGGCAATCCGACTGTATTTACGCGAGTTAGAGCGCGGGCAGATAGACACACCGAATTCATAAACACTTTCCAACACAGTTGAAAAGTTAAAAAGACTAAAATTGCTCTTAGGAAATAGCTGTAGAAAGTTTGGCAGCTTACGCCTGTAATTCACAAAAACATCGCGATGTGCATTGCACGCGTCTTTCCAATTTGTGTGTACGGTTGAGGTTGAGGTTGATTATTGACGGCCAATTATCCACAATTGGGATATAGGCCCGGGCGGAGTGCCCTTCGTGGGGGTCTTTCTAAGGGAACCTAACCCGTATTTACGCATGGCTAAATCCACGGCTCGAAGAAAACCACGAAAACTCCGAACGATTAGGCCGATGGGCGCGATTGCGATCGAACCCAGCACCTCCCGTCTACCAGCTTCGAGAGCAGAACATCTCAGTCACTGGTGGGGCCCTTTTCTGTACGGAATGCATCTGGTTTACAAGTGTGGAGAAACGATAAAAAGAAAACCAAAGATAAACATGTGTTAAGTAACAAAAACTCAGCTGCAGATCTCTTTAAATTTACAGGGTTTTTTTTTTCTCCAACTTTGATACTTTTGAGTTGTTGAAGACAGAAGGAAAAAAAAATCTTTAGAAATGAATCTATTAGTGCAATGTCCAATGTTTTTAACTTTTAAATCAGCTTAGTTTTTTTAGACAAAACTGTACTTAATCATTTGAGAACGCATGTGATTATGACGGATATCTCCTTTATCCTAATTCTTCATTGTATAAAAATTACAAAATACTAAAACTACTGCAAAAGTTGTGTATAAAATTCTGTAACATAAGATTATCCAAAATTATATCAAAAATATCATTTATTTTCCGGTTGTATTAAATTTAATGAACAGAGAATTCAATTATTACTGAATGAGCTTGACGTCCGGAAATTAGACACTTAAAGAGGTTAAATAAATTAAATTTTCGGCGAAACTTTAAGATTTCTGCAGTTTTCACATTGTTTGATAAATTGTAAGTAGAAGTTTAGCATATATCTCTCTGCAAAACGTTAGGTTATACGTATGTCATAGGTATTTTTTTAGGATAGAGAAACAGAAAAAAGAGCAATATATAAATCTAAATCAGCAATATAGGGAGGCACGGTATTTCAGATGCAGAGACGGATCTAGACAAAAATTTAGCCCGGGGCAAGCTTGTACATTTGCGCCCCCCCCCCCTCCCTACTTCCAAGGCTTTTAAACATTTCAACTCATTCATCGCTTTTAATTAAAAATACATTCCTCAACCCCTCCCCTTCATTTTTCTTTTAATTCCTTTAATGAACGGGTACTATGTAAAGTAAGTGAATTCAAGTCACTTGGATTTGTCAAACTCTGTGTACAGGAGTTTCTTTTTTCATTTTATATGTTACAATTTTTTTCAAAAATATACACTATATTCTTATTTATACAAATAATGTACGATAAATATAAATACATCAGTTAGAAACAGTAACCTTATCTATGTATCACAATGGTGGATTCAAAGGAGCGGCGATGTGGCGATCGCCCCAACCTTGGGCGCTGATAAAAGGTCTCCAAGTCAACATGTGTTGTGCAGACTTGTTTTAAAGTCTTAAAACAGAATTGCGGTAATGGGTCTTTGAGGAGAGTCATTACCAAATAAATACACGTCAATTCGTATCAGAAAACTCTTTATAAAATAAGTATAAGTTAAATATATGCTTCCCAGGTTCAGCTAGGTGAGGAGGCCTACCCAAGAGCTAAAGTTTAATAAGCCCCAACCATGTATGCTTTACAAAAATAAATTCAATATGCAAGTTAAATGGTTTTAAATAAAAATTCTGATATAAAATATTTTTATAAAACTTTAGTAAAATTTCCCGCGGTTCTAATAATAATCTTTAAATGCTAAAAGGGATACTTTGGTCTTTCTCATTTATTACGGTATAAACAATTCTAAAATTTTACTAATACTACAAAAGTTTAAAAATAAATATTTAATATACAAAAATCTGAAAACACGCACCAAATATTCTGTTACAACTTTCACGGTTATATAACGAATTAAAATTAGAGTGATGACCATGAATCTCAACTGCCAAAGATTACCTTTTAAAAAGGGTAATAATATTCAGTTTTTCGTCAGCTATACTTGGTTGCTGAGTAAATGCTCCATTAATAAGTTTCAAAATATTTGTTTCTGAACTACATTAGAAATAAAGGAGCAAGCAATTTTTTTAAGCAGGAAACATTTTTTCATATAACTATAACTTTTTAAAAATTATAGTAGAACTGTTATAAACTTTATTTGTTATTGTACGTAAAAAGAAACAGGAGATTTGAAGCGAAAATATAAACATTGCAACATTGCAAGATATGTAAACAATCATGACGATCTCGATTAAAAGTAACGTTTAAATTTATTGCTATATTAACCTACGCTATATTTATTGCTATATTAACCTTTAAATTTAATTATGTACTTTTTTGCTTCAAAATTAGTACAAGTGGGGTAACTGTGAAGCACAACTTAAGTTAACATATTTTATTAGATAAACATTTCTAACGCAAGATTTGATTAATTTTTAAAAAGTATAGGTGCGATATTTTGGAAATCCAAATGTAAAAGGCTTATTAACAACTGATATACATAAATAAAGACATAAAACTGATTCCCATGGATAGAAAACCTTTTTAACTACATAAATAAAATGCCTTTAAAGGGCCAGAACACGGTGAATTCTCAACAGAGTATAAGTTTCGTTTTCATTTTTTAGACAAAAATATCTGTTAATTACAAGAATATCTAAATTTAGAAGAAATTAATAAAAAATCGAGTTATAATTCTTTTTTTACATATCAACTCAGTTATTGCATAGAAAAGGAGATTTTTAGAACAGAAATAATACATATAAATTATTATATGGTGAAGCACGTATAAAAAAAACAAGTAACTTAGTTGCTTACCTCAGAGATCTGCATGGACCGGAATTTCCAGGCCCGAGCCCGGTCCGATCCATACAAAAAAAATATTGGCCCGTCCCATGCAAAAAAAGTGATTGGCCCGGCCCGGTATAAAAGTTAAAAGTTTGGCCCGAGCCCGGCTCGACCCGTGTAAAACAAGTGATTGGCCCAACCTAGCCCGGTATAACATCTGAAAATTCGGGCCGAGCCTGGCCCGGTATAAAAGTTAAAAGTATGTTTTATTAATTTTAATTGGCAAAATCCTTCTAAAATTTATTAAATGATTATGTAAATCCTCTAACGTAGTTTCAAAAATTCACGAAAAATACTTTAGAAGATGAAATTTTCATGAATTCATATTTTGGGACATAAAGGGTTGAAAATAGTTTCAAATGATCATTATTCTACGAATAAAATTATCTGTACTTTTTACAAAGATTGTTGCTAACGGCTGTTCCAAAGAAGAGGTCATGTGGTTCATAATGGCACCCCTGAACGAAGAAAATTTCTAAAGAATATTTTAAAAATATATATTAAATTCTTTTAAATTTTCCCCTTGATCAACAAAGAGAAACTTTTTGACTGTCTGAAGCTCTACTCAAATCCAAATTAGGTAATTTCTGAAAGATCCATGAAGTCAATTTTAATCTCAGATGCAAGACAATTGAAAGTGCACTTATTCAGAACAAATATGATTGAATAGCATTTTCCATTTTTCGATAAAGGCAAAGAAACCTTCGGGGAAATCTCAGTAAAATAGGTGTTTTAATCTGAATTTCAGGCCACAGCAGCCAGTTGCTTCTTCATGAAGGCATTTCTATAACTGCCAAATCTTAAAAATTGGCTTAAAAGGCTCATTTTCTGGATGATAAAGGCAAAGCCTTTTCTTTGCCTTTATAAAAAAATGGGAAATTCTTCAATTTCTTGGTATCTGAATAAAATGTGTAAATTTTATATTTTTATAAATATTAATACAATATTTTTGTATTTACGAATAGAAATGACTATCTAAAAGTTTCGGAAAAGTAGCCATTTTGGATATGGCAACAGCCTTTAATATAAAAGTTACTTATTAAGATATGTGACACCCCCACTCAAAAAAAAAGGAGCCATGTCTTCCCGTTTAATGGAGGGCTGAATACGCCCTTGATTGTTGAGTCAGTACTCGGGACACATTTTACTGATTTTTGCATGGATGAAGTCCGGCCAATAATGATCTTCATACGACTTCGATCGTAAGTGGAAATTTCGGCCTTTGCACCTCTAAGAAGAATGAAGTTTAGGCTAGGTTCGGCCCAGAAAAACGAAGTCTAGCCCAACCAAACAGAGTCTGCAGAAAAAAAGTAAAGACCGGAAAGAGTAAACACCAGGCTCGACCGGGTCCGAATATGCAGAATTAAGAAAGGCACAAGTCCGGTCGGGCCCGGAAGAAGTAAAGACCAGGCCTGGCCCGGAAGTATTGTAAACTAAGCCCGGCCTGGCCCGAGTTTTCAAAATAAAGTAAAGTCCGAGCCCTGCCCAGAAAGAGTAAAGACTAGGCCCGGCCGAGCTTCCTAAATAAAAATCGGCCAGAGACCTTGCAGACCTCTAGCTTACCTTCATGAATATCGTTCAGCTTAAGCCACGATGACGTACTAAATGATAGCTGTGAAGCCTCCTCTTCTCTTTTTATAGTCTTCTTTCTGTAATAATCACCCGAATGTCTTTTAGACATAACCAAATAAAATATTGCGCACGCTGTAAAACAACATAGAACGATGTCTGAAAAGAGATGACGCAAAATCCTTGAATTTTTAATAAATAAAAATGTCTTAAAAATACTGGTGGCAATGTGATATTTTATATAATGCAATAGAAATTAATTTATTTTTTATTTCTGATCCTTATGCAACGAAAGTAAACCGCCGTTGAACGAAATAAAATTGATTATCTTTTCATTTTTTTGAAATTTTGAAAACATTGAATTTTTGATTTTCTTTTATTCTTAATCTTTTATGATTCCTCATTTTTGCGCCCTTCCAAGTCTTGCACCCGGGGCAGCTGCCCCGGCTAACCCCCCCTTAGATCCGTCACTGTTCAGATGTGAACATTTTAAAACACTTCATGCTTAGTTAATATATTCACTTCCTTTTATATACTTGATTTTACTCTCCAATATGTATGTCCTCTTGTTTAATAGTAACATTGACTTGCATTTCAAGATCCACCTGTTAATATTTATAGTTTTTTCTTTTTTGTTCTGATTTCGAAAAAATGAAACGTCACAACTTTTTCTGCTTCAGGAAATTCATTGGAAAGTTTTGTTGTGCTGCCATCTATCGACATTCTGTGTAATTAAATTTATCATTTATTATTAACAAAAAAATTTTAGAATTTAGAATTTTTATTTACGTATTTATTATTACCCTATGTTGATGTAATTTTTTAGAATAAGAAAAATAAATTTATTTTTATAAAAAACGAAAATTGATTAGGCAAATAAAAGCTTAACTGCGTAATCAATCTTTTCCGTACTTATTTTAAAAAAATAAGGGTTAAAAAATGGGAACGATCAATCTGATAGTGGAAAATTTTCGTGCTAGGATGGCTGAGACAATATTTTTTTTTTCAAATTTTAGGTATATTTATAATTAAGAATACTTTTAACTTAATAATATTTTTAATTTAAAAAGTACTTTTAAGAATAATTTTTATTTTTACTTAAAAAATGATTTCTAATCTGGTGCTTAAAAAAGTTTTTCAAATGAGGTATATTTTTAATGTTTCGAATTGACAGCTTAAAATCTGATTTGCAAATCTCCTTATGGGCGCCTCAAGGGGGTCTCTGCGCGAGACGCCAGAAGTCCCAGTTTTGAAAACTGAGACTTCGCAAAAGTCGCAAATTCTTTTGCATTTTTTTATACCATGCTAATTTAGTCTGCATCAAACTGAATTTAATACAGGAAAACCTGTGAAAACAAAACTTGTCTACAGCGGAAAAGTTTTATGATTCTAGCGAATGGAATGCCATATAAATCGAACTGCTAAAATGGAAACCTGTGTAATACGAATCGATCCCTATCGATTCTGTTTTTACAGGTTTTATTGTACTTTGTTCAGTAAAACCTGTAAAAACAGAATTAACAACGGAATCTTGTATTAAACATAATAAACACATAAACATTTCATATTCCCTATGGCAGGAATAAATACCACATAATTATGATTGCTCAATCGGAAACCTCTCCGAAACGAAATTTGTTTTGGCTTCTAGTGATTCCACTTTCACAGATTTAACCATATAAGATTATTGTGTTTATTTAGTACAGTAAAACAAGACAAAATCTCAAATGACTGGAGAAAGATTCCGTTTTACACAGGTTTACGGCTTAGCAGGTATAATTGTATGGTATTTATTCGGTAAGGACTATAATTTCCATTTGTTTAGACAAGACTCATTTTATGCCCCAATTTTTGGCGCCGATGCCTCACTTTTTGTGACAGTGAAACTAACAACATTACTTCTCACACTCACAACATTTTAATAACTTAATAATAAAACTTTAAAACTTTTGATTGCAAACACATTTTTAATTTGTCACCATACATAAACTCATCAAAAATTCAGAAATATAAGATAAAGTATTTTAGACACAGTGTTTTATTAACAAATATGGTAAAAGCATTCAGAATTGCAGCGTTGACGACCACACTAGACCAACCTCGCCAGCTGTGATTTAAAAATAAAACGGCCAGGTACGAGTATAACACGTGCTCACAGGGTTCTGTACATTAAATTTATTAATTACCATTTATTAATTAATAAACTCCTACTTCCCCTTATTTTTTCATAATTTTAGTTTCAGTAGATTCGGTTGGTTGGTTGGTTGATTTATGACTAGAGTGTCCTCCGTGGGGGGTCTTTCTAAGGGATCCTAACCTGTATTTACGGCAATTCAGTAGATTCAGAAAAAGGAGGGGGAGGAGGGGACATATTTTTCCAGTATACTTTCCACGATGTCTTTGAAAATATAATATCTAAAATAAAACAAATATATTTTTGAGTTCTATATTACGAGATCTTTCGAACGATACACTACACGATATATAGAAAGAAAATTTATTTTTCAAATAACTTAATTAATTTCTCGGCTAATTACCGATAATTTTTTTTTTTTTGAAAATCATTATCAAATATCCTTGGATGATTCTGCTTATCAAATATCCTTGGATGATTCTGCGTCGATAGATACCTCGAGTGCCCGTCAACTCCCTCGCTGACCAACCGAAAAGTAAAGTTCGTGTGTAACAGAAAAATGCGTTTTTCTCAAAAACTATGTTACCTAGGAAAATCGCTATAGTTTTCCTGCAAGATTTAAATAAACTACTACTACCCCTAATTTTTTCATAATTTTAGTTTCAGTAGATTCGGAAATAGAGGAGAGGGGGGGGGGATATTTTTGCGGTGCATTTTCGACGATATCTCTGAAAATGTAATACGTAAAATTAAAACAAATATTTTTTTGCGTTGGTATTACGAGTTCTTTCACACGATATACAAATAGAAAACTTTTTTTTTTTTCAAGTAACTTAATAAGTCCTTTAATTTTGTTCTAAACATACTTGTGAATAGCTAATAATTTGTAAAATATGTGAGTAAAAAGGCTTTATAACTTTCCCAAGTTTGAACTTTCCATGTCCCATAGTTTACGAGAAAATGAGCTCTGACAGACGGACAGACAGACACAGGAGTGATCTTATCATGGTTCCGTTTTTACTTTTTAAGTACGGAACCCTAAAAAAGTGCTTTCCAAAATTTGAAAAAAAAAATTGTCAAACTATTTTAGGTCAGTTTTTCAAGTGCCAGGGGAGACCAAGCTTCTTCAGCAAGCATATGGTGATCAAGTTAGCAGTGCCAAAATGGACCAAGCTACTCTTGATCCACTCTTTCTAACTTTATATCTAAGTTCGTTGAACCATCTGTTAAGCTGGCAATATCACTTGAATAGTTTTGAAATTAATAAAATTCATTTTACAACCAATAGATGTCATGATTAGTGATGGGCATAACGATTATTTTGATTATTCGAATGAAGCATTCGGGCATGACGCATATCTGTCAAACTTCAATATTTTTTTTTATTCAATTACTACCAGAAATTTTGAAAAAAAAAAAAAAAAAAAAAGAAGTTCTTGCAAAAACTTTTTTTTTATTATTATTTTTAGTAGTAATTGAATTGAAAAAATTGAAGTTTGACAGATATGCTTCTGCACATGCCCGAATGATTCATTCGAATAATCAAAATAATCGTTATGCCCATCACTAGTCATGATATGCATTGCTTTGATACTTCAAACTTATTGTTCACGAAAGTGTGGGTTAGTCCACTCTGGTTCTCAACGCCTCAATTAGACCCACTAAATATTTTCAGAGTCTGCTGGTTACGGCTCTGCAATATTTTTCAGAATAGTGCCAACATATAAAAAATGCTGAAATTCTCTTGGAGCATAATCATGACAAGTCTCGCATACTATTGCTGACTATATAGCAGAGTGAAACTGAGTATAGCTGAGTAATTACATAACAGGTGTACACAATATACAAATGAAATATGAATGTCAATGGAATCAATAATACCAATATGTAAAAGAAATAGTGACGGCACTTTCGGTAATAATACAATATGAAATATTCAGTAACGTCATAAGTTTTTACTTCAAATGATTACGAAATGCAATTCATGTTGGTGAACATAAAGGAAAAATTCTTAAAAATAAACTATTTTTGACACTTTTATGTTTAGAACTTAGTCATTATAAGTAAATATTCTTAATGATTTCCAGTTTGAGTTCAAGGTTTATTGAGCACAGAAGCGGTGTTACTCACTCTTAATGAGTTTTAATTCAGATCACCGATTTTCCGCATTCGAAACAGAAAAGATTTTACTAGAAGGGGAAAAAATGTATATTTTTTCTTTTTTTCTACTAAACTTAAATATCACTTTAAGTAAGCTTTTGCCTTTGGACAAAGTCACTAATTAAATTTATTTATTTTGTTATTTTAACACCGTAAAAGCCTGTATTTAATTTCAGGAAAATATTTTGATTTTGTCCTTTAACACATACTTTCATCACATATATAAAAAAATAATATTTTT
Organism: Maratus michaelseni; assembly: GCA_963931845.1. Classification (NCBI taxonomy): domain Eukaryota; kingdom Metazoa; phylum Arthropoda; class Arachnida; order Araneae; family Salticidae; genus Maratus; species Maratus michaelseni. The sequence continues at coordinate 132,583,606 of OZ007593.1, forward strand.
TCAAAAAAATTAGTATTACAAACTAATGAGACAAAAGGCAAAAATATACAGGGCGTCCATAAATTATTGTCGGGGTTTCCTTACCTCATAACTTTTGATTTAAGAACAGGACGTAATATATTATTACATATTCGTAAAGTACAACTCAAAGAGTTTTTTTTATTAACACAAACAAAGTTACTTATGCGTTAAGTTGCAACTCAAAACGTTATTAATTAAATAATAATTAAAATTAAAATTTTATCAAATTTATCGAAAAGTAATTAATATAATAGCTGTCTATCTAATAGCTGCTCATAATTCATTAATAACTTTTTGATAAACTGGATAAAATTTAAATATTAATTGCTATTTTATTATAATCGTTATTTGATTAATAATGTTTTATATTGTAAATTTATGCATATGTAACAATATTTTTCTCATATTCTTAAATCAAAAGTTATGAGATAAGGTAACCTCGACAATAATTTATCGACACCCTGTATAATTCAAAAATTTACCGAAACTTTTTTGTTTGTTTTTACAGATTGTCCTATATATAGGACAATGGTAGAATCCATTTCCATATATTGTATACATCTGTTATATAAACACTTGGCTATATTCAGTTTTACTCAGCAATAGTATGTAAGATTTGTCAGAATTAAGCTTCAAGAGAATTTCTGCATTTTTTTTCAACACAATTATTAGATAAAACAGTAAAAATTAATTAAATTCAAAAATCTGAAAAACAATATAAATTATTGGAATATACAGAGTGGCCAAGATAAAAGAAGCCCGGTATACAGAAGTACAAGTACTTACTAATTTTTTTTAAGTAGAAAATACAGAATATTATGAATAACAACATCTCCTTTGAACTATTGAATGTTCAGTACGTTGTTATTCATAATATTCTGTATTTACTACTTTTAAATAAAAATTAGTAAGTATTTGTACTTCTGTACACCGGGCCTCTTTTATCTTGGTCACTCTGTACATCTACATAGAGAAACACAGAAATCAATCTTTATTAGAAATCGAATGAGAGTTTTTTGAAAAGATTTCCTCTCTTTAACTCCAAAAACATGTATAAGTGAGATCATTACACTTGTGGTAATCGACATTTAATCATTAGACTACCAAATGAGATATTTGAATTACTAATGAATTTGTAATCTTCGTTGTAATCCTTTTTCTAGTCCTGAATCGACATGAAGGCAAGGATTATTGTTATAGAAATTCATATAACTGATTTTTGTTTGTTTGTTTGTTCATGGCTTGATAAGTTTTTACAAAATACTTGTTTACAAATATACACAAATTTGTAAGACCGATAGTTTACATAATTTCAACGATGCAATATTTTTTATTTTAGGAGCTGAGTTGGAATCTATTCGAGCTTTGTTTAATGAAAAAGAAAAAGAGCTTTCTATGGCTGTGGCTAAAGTTGAAGAGTTGACTCGACAACTGGAAGATGTTCGTCGAGGGGATGTTTCTGGACTGAAGCATGGAAACACTCCCTCTCCTGCCGCTTTGGAGTTCCAGAAACTCAAAAGAGAGCTTCTTGTCAGTATTGCTAAATTTTCTTGCTTAATTTATTTTAATGTCTTCTCTTTGTGACTTTTTATGCCTTGATTAACAATAATTTTTTAAGTCAGTGCGAATTAAACTATTTGCATAACTAAACTTACATTAAGCAACAATATTTTTTTTCTCTGTAGACAGCATGTAACCGATTAGGTTTTGTTATGAGCAGAGGAAATGCTCCTAATATTATCGCATCTTTTTGACAGCATATGTCTTTTTTTCTTGTTTCTGTTGGGAGGTGGACTCGAGAATACACATATCCCTACACATTTTATGAATCTAACAAGAAAATTAATATTAATCAAAATTTTGAAATTTCCGCTAAACCAACTTCAAATTCAGTGTAGGTATTCATGTGATTTGTTAAGTTTTATCTATAATTTGCTGATAACAAAAATGTTTTCATATACTCTTGGCAGAAATTACTCAATGTCAGACCACCAAAATGGTGCTTTTCTTGAATCAAACTAAGTACTCTTAAACATTTTTATAGAAAAAAAGCCCTGTATATTCTTATTTGGTCCATAAATTTCATGAAGTGGGACTGTAAAGAAATAAGCATCATTTAAAACTTTTTTTTTTTATAAACTATTCTAACAATACTTGCGTTTTGATTAAAATGGAAAAATATTTTTAAAATCTTTTAAATGTTTCTTATTATAATATTTTAGTATATACATATAAGCCATAAAATCTTTGGAACTTTTTTCATTTATGAAAAATATTTAAAACTATGCATTACGTAACAACATTTTTCGCTTGAATTATTTTGTTTATATCACGTCATCGCTGTTCATAAATATATTTTACTGTATTGTTAAACTACCTCATAATTAAAAAAAAACAAAACAATATCAATTTATGCTTATAATATTTTTTTCTTTTATTTACAGTATCGCTCAAAAATAAACGAACAGCAGAATGCTAGGATAGCACAGCAGAGGGAGACATTAGCCAGGCGGCAGTCAGAAATATCACAAATGGACCAACGTATAGCAGAGCTGCAACAGCGATTGCAGCGCAAAAGACTGCTTAATCAACAGCTGGGCAATCAGCTGCACGTTGCCAACAGAAACAGGCCGCGAAACAACATTGCCACAGTCGAGCCTTTAAAACGAGCTGCACAAGACGTTGAACTTATACGGGATGACTTAAAAGTACCCAGTGATTCAGAGTTCACGCCTAACAAAAAAGATCCTAAATACCAGACTCTTCCTTATAATACTAAATTCACAGGCAATGTGGACCCTCAGAAAAATCAACATATTAATGGAACTGACAGGGTGGAAGAGAAGCCTGTGATTCAGAATGGTGGTCCACCACCTTATCCTGAACCACCTAGTGTCCATTCTCCACCTAGTAAACCACCGCCTCCTAGGGGATTGGGTGCACTGTCTCCGAGACCTTTTAATTCTTCCTCGTCAAACAATTCTGCTCCAAGAGGACCTCAACAAAGAATCATTGTTACTACGTCTAGTGGAATGCCTACAATCACTACTGTAAGTATGATATAATTTAAATCTATAAACAGTAGCTGAGGAGAATTAAAATAATGTACTTAATCCATCATATTAGTTGTATAAAATAAGTGAAATAATCTAAACCCATGTTAGTTAGAGGATAAGTGGAGTAATCTAAATTCATCATATTAATTATAGCGGATCAATGAAGTAATATAGTTCCATCTATCAATTCTATTGGATAAGTGAAAGGCTATAAATCGATTATATTGGCTGTAGCGGATGAATTGGGTAATATAATTCTATCACAGTAGTCATCAGGAATTGATGAAATTTATAAGTGTATCATATTATTTGTAAAGGATGAACGAAGTAAAGTAAATCCATCGTATTTGTTTAGAGAATGCATTACGTTTTAATTTCTTCTAATAAAACTTATAATGTATCTTAAATAAAATAACCATGTTACTGTAATTATTAATTTTACTTATTCCAATATTTATTTGTTATTAAATTAAAAAAAATAATACAGATTCTAGTCACAAAATCTCTTTCCATGTTAATCTTTGGTTCGTGCAAAAGATTATAGTTTAGTTAATTTTATGTTACGTTGCATTGTAACTGTTCAGTCCTAGTCTCTTTGTTACCTTGTAACTATCGCGCAACATCATTTTATAAGCTGTTTTAGCTGTTTCTTCCGAACTATTTGTATAGATGTTGCTGTATTTATTACTCTTTCAGTAATCCTACGTGAAACGTAGTAAATATGAGCAAGTTTCAGTATTATGAGTCCATCGCGTCCTACAGTAGTGATTAGATTCAAAGCCAAATTCACAGATTCATGCCCAATTGGTCTAAGTTGATGGCGCAGTGTCATGTATGAGAATTTGCGTGTCATGTAACGTATCTCAATCTTATCTCTTTGGAAATTTCTCTTTGAAGATATCTCTATCAGTGATAGTGAACTAAAAAAAAAATGGTCGATATGAAGAAACACTTTTATTTTCAGTGTAATGCAATATTTTGTAATTTGATTTTAAACGCTTTTAACTTTAATTTTGTAATTATTTGTGATAAGCTTTAATTCTCTTTAACTTTATATTTGATGTGTTCTGTATAAATATATTGCTTTAGGACTGCGAAGGTGAATGTGAAGAATGCAGTAAGTGACGTAGGAAATTTCATTCTTCATGTTTATCTATTCGGTCTGCACAATAAACGTGCAACATAATCCATAATTATAAGGTGGCTGGGAGAAAATACGTCATCTTATTCAAACTAGATCAATTAATGCTAGAAAACTTTAAGCGTTACAAAACATTAACTTATTCTCTACCAGTACAGCGAAACTAAGTGCTTGTCTTAGACCAGTGCTACTCAGTAGCATTGAATGTTCTATGGCCAAGCACTTTTAACTATTAAGCCAAATGCTTGAAAAAATCATATAATATTGGATTGCCATCAGTGTTCTCACTGTTTTTTGAGCATCATTTACAATTTGGCTAATCATCAAATAAATACTATAGCCAAATTAAAATAATATTAGCAATAGATTCGCCTCACACTGATTCTAAAATCGTCCTTTAAATTCTCTAACGTACTCTCCTTTCCTTTTCAATGTGTGTTCCAATATTTTGTAATTGATTTTAGAGAAGTTATCGGTCTAAGTTGAACTATCGGTTATTGAAACTAATTAAACAAATTGTGCTATAATTGCTTTGAAAAATTCGACTTTTTTTTTTTTTTTTTTGTCAGATTTAATTCTAAATAGTTTTATGAAACAAAACACCAGTTAATTCGTAATTCAGGATCGCGTGTTAATGGATTAAATAAAAACAAATAAATAAATTTTAGAAAAAAAAAAACGTGAATGAGTTCTGTAAAATATCAAAACACAAATAATAAGTTACACAGAAAACTTTTCAATCGTTCAATAACATCATTGAGAATGTCGCCTAAAGAAAATAAGAAAAAAAAAATCAACTCTCGCAATTTGAGTGATTTCTATCATTCGTTTACTCGCCAAATGAAACTGTCACGATTTTGTGCAGTGGTTATCGGCAGCAAAATCCCTGGTTATCAATGACTTTGATTTTGGCATATGATTATTATATCATATATTATTACACTTTGTAAATGCTGAAAAACTAAACGCAATTCAGATAACGACACGCACAGCCTTTTGCTAATAAGCGTCAATGAGAACAAGTGAGACATTCCAAGCTTTGCACATAGGAAATGTTGGGAGCAAAGGGGGTTAAAGTGTTGTTGTTTTTTTTCAATGTTGCATTGAATATTTTAAGACATTCTATTAGTTAATGATCAATATTTGCTCACACATTTTACTTTTTCAGGCTGTAACATCTCAACCTAAACCAAGTTCGGTTGGTCCTCCTCTTCCGAGGTCTAAAACACCCGTCAGCCTTTCCAATCATCAAGCTGTGCTTCCGCCAACAGTAATGACCAGTGGTCAGTCAGGTTTATCACGAACTATTCCTCAAACACCGGCTAGGCAGCATCCTGCACCTAGTTACAATCAGGCACGGTTACGAGCGGCGGAAAACGCTCAGAAACCTATAGTACCGCCAAAACCTAGTACGCCTGGTAAACCTGTGCCTCCACCACGTCAGACGCATGGTATCTTGAATAATTTACCCAAGCCTGATACTGTCGATCAAGCTCTTTCGGTTTTGAAAGGGGACAGTAGGAGTACGGAAAGCCAGAGGTAAGTTTAAAAAAACAATTAATATAATTCTTTTAAATATGGTACCGATTTCTATTAACTCTTTTTTCAATCTACGTGTTACTAGACAGTTGAATTTGATACCACTATTAAACTTTACACAATCTCATCCACGCATCTTCTAAGACTTGACATAATTCCCTACTACCACATTGTTAACCCCTTCGCGACGAGCGCCCTTTACAGAATTTTTAATATTTTACCGCCGGTTTTTCAAAACAGAAATTTTCGCCTAATTGAATTGCAGAAATGCTAGGATCACATAAGGCAAAGCTTACAATAAAATATAACTGGTGCGAATAATCGAGGATTCAGAGCATCTTATGCGTCATGTATACGTGTCGCTCGTCCCCAAGGGATTAAACTTTCTTAGTTGCAGTATACAAATCTTTACGAATTATTCAAATTATAGTCGCCTTAAATCATATTTCTCACGAGTTTATGTACAAAAAATATGCCTGAAAAAATTGACCATTTCGAAAAGTAATATTATTGCTGTCTTTACAAGAAACATGTTCAAATTTCATAGATTTTCGATTTGTTTTATGGAGACAAAAGGTAATATGTTGAAAAAATGAAGTGTGTCTCATATAATAACTACTTAAAATATTACTGTGTATATTTAGATTTTTTATTATTATTATTCATCCAAATTCTTTGAAGATTTGTTTATTTTTGCGAAAATTATATGCCTTGGAGACAGGCAAACAAGCTTGTTCCTTTTTAATTCTAATAAAACTGACACAGGACCATTTCGAATGTGACCCCTTTCCATAAAAAAGGAATTATCAAAATGTATTTATGCATATAAATATACATAAACTTCTTAGGTGCAAGACGGTAAGTGTTCCCGTTGTCTCTTGGTTGTTGCCCCTGCTTTAGATAATAATAACGGCTCTCATATACAACTTATGCATTTCATTGCAAACTGATATTGGCAGCAGGTATGGATTTTTCTCATTTTGAGTACTTTACAGTCATAACATATATTTCAAGCAATGTGCAATTTTTAATTTTTAATTTAAATGATGTTTTGTATTTCTTATCGTTCAGTTCAATAACTCTTTACTGAGCTGACCACCAAGAACTATATAAGTATAAAATTTATAACTATATAACTAGAAGCTATAATAACTAGATTGATTTTTTATAGTTTATTTTCCATGAGAAAAATATTTTTAATAATAATATTACCCATATTTTTTTTCCAGGCACATCACCCAATTACCACCTCCTGTAAGTTTACATCAAAGATTAGCACCTTCTGTTTACGGTCAACAACACCTTCAATCTAAATCAAACTCAGAAAATTCATCCGAATCAAACAGATCGCCTAACTCAGACAATGAGTCTCGAAATTCTCCACAAAATCGTCTTCCAATTAATGGTGTTTCAACTCATAACTCTGAAAGCAATAATGTCCACATATCCATCAACAGGCGCATTGGCTTGCCACCTTCTTTCTTCTTCCCGGAGAATCAAACACCCCCATCAGATCTTAATGGTGACATATCTGCATCAAAACGTCGACCGTTTACACAAGATGAAACGCAACTTCTCAATCTAGAAATTCCGAATTCTGAAAGTGAAACGCATTTGCTGAAAAGTTCCCATTCTTCCTCCAGTACAACAGATAAAACCAGTAAGTTTTTCTTTAGTTATATCAGTTGTTTTAGTTATTTCAGTCATTTAATGAAATAAAACAGTGTTTAAAAGGGGTGAAACGTATAATAAAAAAGTCTTACCATATGAGCTCAGCAATGTAGTGAAAACTTTTGTAACAGACATTTTCATTTAACAATAGCTTACATGTTTCACTTACATTAAACTGAATGATATAACTACAGTACAGAGATCCAAATGCACCTCACGAAACAGCATGATTGGCTCGAGGAAACTAAGATCGTCTTTGGACATATCTAAATCCCATACTACATTCAATTTATTACTTATTATATTACTGTACAGATACAATTTGGATTTTATTATTGACTAGATAGTTTTATAAGCTGTTTAGCATAATTTTATCATTTAAATTGTGACATTCATTGCAAGTGTACACAGGTTACGTGGTATAAATACACAAACATTAATCTAAACCATTTATAAACCACTTTGTTCATAGAAACCGGCAAGCTGGTGAAGGACGACCCCGCTCTTAGTCCTCAGCAAGTTCATCTGTATCCTTTGGAAAGAGAACGGGCTCATATTGACGTTTCATCATCACGTTTCCCCTAATAATAGAAAGTTGCACTTTTATTTATACCTACAAGATTTTTATTCAGTTGCTAGTATGCAGGATACGTCACAGAATATATTCTTATTTGACTGTAAAAAAAATTTTAACTGAAGTTTGATAACAATTTATGATTAGAAAATTAAACATATATATTATTAGAATAAAATAGATTAGGTTTCAAACTCGGAAGTTAGTTTCTCTTTACTCCTTCGGTACTTTACTAAAATCAGTTATTGATGTTCTAATTTTTTTTAATTTCTTGTGCTTACACCTGAGCTCAAAGTTCTAATGGAATGATGTATATATATATTTTACTTTGTTGCTTGTCTAATGTAAATAAATATGTGATTTTAGGATTCTTACATCAAAATCGCTAAATGAAATCAATAAAATGCACTGTAAAAAAAAAAAAAAAAAAAAAAAAGGTCTTAATTTACGAAAATATAATATAACCATGAAGGGAAATATACAATAATCTCTTCTAAGTTACTCAAGATTACCAAAAAGCATTATTTATCTTTAGAAAGCTGAGAAACCAATATATTTTCAAAATTTAAAGAAGCATTTATAAAAACAAAGTTTCCTCTGCTGCCATTGATCTTCGAAAACATTTCCGAGCAGTTTTTGTAGTGTATTAATCAGTTTTTTCAAACTGAAATATTCGTTTTTAAATTAGACTGCTTAAATTAAACATTTTCAGCCGTGTAACTGATTTATAAATGCAAGAGTAACAAAATAATATTAAAGTTAATGCTGTTAATTTATAATGTTTGTCGTTTAAACGGGTTTGTTGAACATGACAATGTTTACTTGAGATTTGACAGCATCCGAAAAACCTATGTTCCGGGGTGAGAAAACTAATTAATACGCTATAAAAACTACTCGGACACGTTTCCAAAAACCAGTGGCAGTAAAAATAAACTTTGTTTTCATAAATGCTTCTTTAAATCTAAAAAATATATTGGTTTCGGAGCTTTCTAAAAGCAAAGAACGCTTTTTCGTAATCGTGAGTAACTCGGAGACGGTTATTGTATTTTTTTTCGTTCGCGGTTATATCATATTTTCGCAGATTAAGAAACGTTTGTTTTTGTCTTTTACTGTATAACTCAGTCTTAATTTCATTTTACTCCTTCTGTATACTTTACTAACATCAGTTATTTATGTTTAAAAATTTTAAATTACCCGTTCCTACACACTGAGCTCAAAGTTCTAATTGACTGATAAAATGATTTACTTTGTTACTTGCTAATGTCATTAAATCTGTGATTTTAGTGAGTCTTATGCCAAGGTCACAAAATGAAATCAATAACATTAACACAGTCTTATGTGTTCGCTTAAGATTTTCTTTTGTACTTTAATCTTCAACTCTCTTCATCACATGAACTATTCTTATTTCAGCTAAGTAGAAATTCATCGTATGCCCAAAAATAGTTGAGTATTCTTCAACATTATTTATTACAAGGAAAATTTATATTTGCATTCATCCATGTAAATTATGTTTGTAAACAAGTAAATGAATTTTTATTTAAATATTTTAAGTATAAGAATTTTTCCTGAATTCAGTAAAGGTACATTTGTCTGCCTCTGTAAATCAAAAAGTATATTCCTCCTCTCGCGAATTTCCTATTTTCCCTTCTTTCGAAGTGGCTACCAATTTTTCTGTTTCTCAAACATTTGAGAACCTTTTCTGTGCCAGTCGCTTAAATATTAGTGTCAATTTATAATTATTTTTACCTTGGTATTTATTCAACAACACTTTTTGCAAATAAAAGTTATTAAATTAGATATGAGAAATTTCCTGTTTTGTAATGATACTTTCCTTTTACTCTAAAAAAATTACTGAAATATTTTCTTATATGGAAGAAATATTTACGAAAACTAAGGTGTTAACCACGATTCTGACTTTTATTTTATCTTCAGATACCTTTTGGAGTGGAACCAATTACAAACTTCAGAAAGTAATTGGATTTCGAAATTAACAAAAGACGTCTTTTCAAAAATTTACCGACAGCAAATGTTCCATTTTATTTTCAAACCTTTTCTCTAAACATCGGAAACCAATTGCTTTTGGAAGATAATTAAATGGATGCCTGGAAAAAGAGTCTATGTTACTAATTTTAAATTTCGAGAAATGGGGAAAAACTATTAATGTCATTGTTTAGAGATGTCCTGAGCACCTAGTGCAACATAGGCCCTTCTTCCGATCTTAATTACCCTCTACCTTTGTATTCATGCTGAGCAATAACGAGTACTAAAAAAACTAGTTAGGTGGGTAAGGAATGTTATTATATACTTTTAGTTTATTGTTTAATTTTTTTAATTTAAAGTAAACAAACTTCTACATTATTAAATCGCAATTTTTAACACTGTGTAATAATAATTCCACATAGACCATTTTCCAACAAAAAAAAAAACCCAATTTTCCAAAATTTGTAACACAGGCTCTTTACCAGACATCCATTCAATTATTGGTTCCACTCGAAAATAGTTCTGAAGATAACGCGGAAAGGTTTCCGGAAACTACGATATTGTATATTTTAAGGAGTTTCCTGCAATTTTTTAAAATGTTATTATAAACTTCTGTGTTTGTTGTAAACTTGCCGTTTTCTCTCCCGATAAATAAATATTTTTTCTTTCTTTCAGAAGACCATGAAAATAAACTTCCTTCACCTCAACATTCACCGATCGGAAACACATCCCAAAACTCATCCTCTTTATCTCCGGATTCCACGGACAGGAGCGTCTCTTCTGACATGGACCAACTGTCGGACAGGACAGGAGTGGGTGCGGCTCTGCGCAGGGTGAAAAAAGGCAATCTGAAAACAAAAGGTGCTGCTAGAAACCCAAGAAGAGTCAGCTTCGATCCCCTTGCTTTATTACTGGACGCTGCCTTAGAAGGAGAGCTTGAACTGGTCAAGAAAACGGCGAGAGAAGTAAGTTTAGATTCAAACAAAAACGGAAAATCATGCTTCGAGCATGATGGGTTACGTAACACTGTCCAACACTTCCAAAATAATCTTACAAATTTTTGCCGTTTAATAGGGTGAAAGATGATATCTAAATTTAAGCAAAGTCAAAGTCAAACCGGGCGGGGAGGCCTACCTTTTGGGCTTAAGCTCAACTAGCCCCACCTAGCAGGTTTGTTTACTATGCGGCAAAGTCTTTCAAGATAATTATTAAAGTTGAGAGAAAACAATAAATACAAAACAATACAAAAAACTCACTTATTGAACGATAAACAAGTAATAAATACGATATTGACAAAGAAAATAATCATAGTTTAAATAGTAGCATCGAGTATATAAAAAGACTTCTATGGGGAAAAACTTGAATAATTATATTAGGGTATTTACAGTAAAAAGTTAACACAATTTAAGTAAAGCAATGTACTAGTACTAAGAATAACAGGGAGTAACATGAGTGATTGTTATAGGAATATGTACATGTAGTGAAAACAATAACCAGAAATCAAATACCACCATGAGAAGAACAATTTGGAAAACGCATTATATATTTAAAAACCCGATTTCATAAATTACCAACAATATTCGGGAAAATATCCGAACTATTTTGTTCAGTCCTGTATAGGATCTATGGATTTGTATATATACTATATATTTGTATATCTACTACATACTAAATTGTAGTTCAGTTAGGAAACGCGTAGCACAGTTTAAAATTCCCCTTGTGGAATCTCCGTCAATAAACGGAAATGTACTCGAGAACTTTTGTGCTTCCCTGTATATGATCTATAGACTTTATACACACCAAGTAATAGACGAAAAGTGAGTTAAATTTAAAAACGCGTTCAGCAACTGAAAAAAACACTTCCAGCAATTCCACACGCAGCAATTATTGCCAATAGACAGTACCGAATTATTTTGTGTGTCCCTGTAAATGTACGATGAATGCTATACACACAGTAATCTATAGTAAGCTTCTTGTGGTGTACCTCAGTGATATATATCAATTTCAATATGTTTGAAATTGCGTAACATCATCAAAATAAACCGCAAATTATTTTCCCTCATGGACCGTAATGTAACGGAATTATTTTGGGTGTCCGTGTAAAAAAACTATAATGGCTACACACTTCATTTTCAACACCGTACATTCCATAGTAAACCTCAATAACATATTTTAATTGCATGACAATCCGAATATACTTACACGAATTAGAGCATGGAGAGACAGACAAACCGAATTCATAAACAATTTTCAACTATGTTGGAAAGTGTTAAAAATGACCCTGAGTTAGAAATTTTCAAATACTGCGACTACAGGCCAATTTTTCAAATATTGTGGTTATAGATTTATCGCAGTCTCAATAATGACTGCATCGTCATTATTGTGACTGGTATAAGTCAATATTGACCCAATTGGACAAATATTGCACCTATTGGCATAAAATATTACTTCAGTATTCGGTGTTAATATTTTGATAGTATTGCGCCAATATCGGTAAGAAATATTCAGCCAATATAAACCCAATAAAATCAATATATTGGTGTATGTTAGGCAATATTTGCTTCACATTGCAAACATTGGCGATGAAACGCAATATTGAGCCGATATTGATCTTATTAACTTTACATTCGCTAAGTATGTTTTGTCAATAGTGGTACTATATTGGCAAAATATCTGATCCTAATATTTAGCCATGATATAGCCAAAATTGACCCAATATATTTATTACTTTGTTACTGAGACTAACTCTGAAACTGGAAACTAAAACACTGCTACTTTTACAAATTATGTGTAACTAGATTATTACTTTTTTGTAATATAGGTGCACAGTAAATGAAGTTTACACTGTTAACTTTGGTGCAAGCTCCGGGACGCGGGGAGTGTATACATATTAAATTTCAAATATTTTATTGTACATACAATTTTACATTTCATTACTGCTCCACGATGCAGTCATTGCGTAATGATTCGATAGTCAGCCCATAAGATTTCGTATTTGTGATTAAGAACATGCCATTTTAATAAAAATTACAGCAGATTAAGGTGGTATTAAATCTAGACAAGCATTAAAAAAAAATTAAACTGTTCTATATATTTTTAATATTATTATTTGTTCAGAAAAATTGTTTAATGAGATTTTTGTTTGTTAATATATTACTTTCGTAAGGTACAATAGCATAGAACGGGATTAAAATATGAAGTCCAAAATAAAATTACCTGATAAATGACAAAAGCCCTTCAAAATTACATAATGAAGAATGTAATATTTTTATACAGATTATAAAAATGTATTTTATTGATTTCTCAAGAAAAAAAATCCCTGATAATTAACTTGGAGGTAATAAGATTTAGTAAATTCCAGTTTACATAAGTCTCGGATATCTTTGTAAAATTTTGTTCTATCCTGAAATCGATTTCTTTCTTTATAGGTTCCAAATCTGAGTGCTGCTAACGACGAAGGAATAACGGCTCTGCACAACGCTATCTGCGCTGGTCATTTAGAAATCGTGAAATTTTTAGTGGAATTCGGATGCGATGTTAATGCACAAGATAGCGATGGATGGTAATTTTTATTTCATATAAAACGGTCTCATTGCCCCGAAATATTTTTATCGTTATCATAATTTTTCTTCTGATTATTAAATGAATATAAGTTAAGTTAATGCAAAAAAAATATTTTTTTCAATTATTTCTTAGTTAAACTTTTAGTGCAAAGTTTAAAATACTACTTCTATTTTTACGCCCATTTAACTTAACGTGGGTGATGTAATGTAAAGATGGAATTTTGTAAGCTATTTTTCACTCTCTTCCTGACATGCGTAGAATTATAAAAATTATGCCCACAGATGTGTTTCGAATGACAATACATTTTAATTCTTTTGGAACTAAATTATAAAGTGCAACAGTGAAATATTTTAAACTCTAAAAATTAGAAAATGAAATATAAATAAAAAATAATGTGTATAATATGTTTTTTAAATATGCTTCTTTATTCTTCAGGTTTATATGTTCTCAATAGCGAGACAGCCTAATGTCATAGTTGCATACTTAATTTTACGGCATTAATCTCCAAGAAAGAATATTTTGAAATACAACCATTAGAGAAAAATAATTATAAACAATCCAAAAGATCAAACATTTGATTTTTAAACAGTTTTTAATTTTATAATTCTATTCTTGAATTCCTTGCATGTGATATAATGTTCAACAAGAAAAATTTGAAACGATTTCATAAATATTTCGCAAAGATCAAATAAACAGAGAGAGAAAAAAATGTTTTAAATATGTCTATCAATTGGACAAGCAGTTGATGGGTATTCGTTAAAACAGCTGTTACTGTACAGTAGGAACAAATTGCTGAAAATTTTACCGTGAATGCATTTTAGAATATTTGGATAATCTATACAATCTGCTAGTTGCATTCAATTTAAAAAGTTATAAAGTATACGGAAAATAATAATTAGAACGTAAATATTTGTTAGCTTAACTTAAAGCAAAAATTCACTCATTCACCACTTAATAAGTAACCCCCCATATATCATAAACTTCCTTAGCGTCAAACGAAGTTTCGACATTTGAGCATAACGCCATGCAGAATAAACCCCATTTTTATAAATGCAAAAATGGGATCTCAGTTGCATTTTGTTCCTTCTAAAATTAGATTTTATTTTCCTCTTAAAAAGATTCAAGCGAAATAAGTAACCACCCACATACCATACACTTCCTTGGCGTCAAACGAAATTTTGTCATTTGAGCATAACACTATGCAGGATAAAACCCATTTTTATAAATGCAAAAATGGTATTTCAGTTGCATTTTGTTCCTCCTAAAAATAGATTTTATTTTGCTTCTAAAAAAATTCAAGCGAAATAAGTAACCTCCCACATACCATACACTTTTTGGCGTCAAACGAAATTTCGACCTTTGAGCATAACGCCATGCAGAATAAACACCATTTTTATAAATGCAAAAACGGTATTTCAGGTGCATTTTGTTCCTCCTAAAAATAGATTTTATTTTGCTTCTAAAAGGACTCAAGCGAAATAAGTAACCTCCCACATACCATACACTTTTTGGCGTCAAACGAAATTTCGACCTTTGAGCATAACGCCATGCAGAATAAACCCCATTTTTATAAATGCAAAAATGGTATTTCAGTTGCATTTGATCCTTCTAAAAATAGATTTTATTTTGCTTCTAAAAAGACTCAAGCGAAATCCTACATACCATACACACCCTAGGCGTCAAACGAAATTTCGACATTTGAGCATAACGCCATGCAGAATAATAAAAATATTTATAAATGCAAAAATGGGATTTAACCTGCATTTTGTTCCTCCTAAAAATAGATTTTATTTTGCTTCTTAAAACACTCAAGCGAAATAAGTAACCCCCCACATATCATACACTTCCTTGGCGTCAAACGAAATTTCGACATTTGAGCATAACGCTATACAGAATAAAACCCATTTTTATAAATGCGAAAATGGTATTTCAGTTGCATTTTGTTCCTCCTAAAAATAGATTTTATTTTGCTTCTAAAAAGACTCAAGCGAAATATGTCGGATATTTAGAATATTGGAATATTTTCATCCAAAATCTCGTATTTTGTTAAGCTATGTACATCGCCATTCAGATTTATATCTTCTGTTCCCGGTTACATAAAAAATGTAGTATGTTACTAAGACATTTCTGAAACCGATACTTTATGCGTCTGTAGTTTGCAGTATCTCCATAAATGAAATTATATTGAAGGATATTTCTTATCTATAGATTCTGCTATATCCAACTTATTATGCCATCTCTTAGATATGGAACAAGAAACATTGCTTTTATCTCTTCAATTTCCAATTTTGGATATTCCTATTAATAAGGCATAGAAGAAATACTGAATATCCCAGACTGGTGAAGAAATATATTAAATCAGAAAAAGGCTTGATCTTATACAATAGCAAAACATTCAATAGATCAATATACAAATAAATTGTTGAATATCCTTTTCTTTGCAAAAAATATATAGACTATTTTCATTAATCCTTCTTTTACAGAATGTAGTATTTTTGCTTTTAAAATTTTTGGTTGATTTTTTTTATTTAAAATTGTGTAGAATAAAAATTATCAGAAGTATTTTATGGACAGTTGTGATACGCATGTTTAAATGAACAGTTTCAAAGACTAAAATCAACCATTTTCTTGTTACAATAAGAATATGTATTGCTGTTAGTTTTTGCAAAATGAAATTCTAATTAATGATTTTTACAGGCACTTTCAATGCAAAAGGATTAATTCAACTTAGCTCTAGTTCAATATTGAATTCAAATAATACCTTTTTTTTGTTTTGTATGACTCTAAAAATTATTATCAAGTAATGACATCAAGTGATATTTTAATGCCTTTGCCACTCTATTGGAGTTCCAGCCTCACTTTCTCTATTAATTCTGCACATTTTTTTACCTCCCCATTCTTTTAAATCTCTACAATATCAAAGGTTATACTTAAAATTTAATTGTTGACTTAAATGCTGTCCATGTTTTCATGAATTATATGCAGGGTGGCAGAAAGCTCGTATAAACTTTAAAAAATCATAAGGAAAAGGGCTAATGTCATATCAGAGTGTGGTTTAAACCATGAAACTTTTCAATGAGTCTGATTTTTTTTTAAATGAAAAAAACAGTTCAAAAATTTTTCGACAGGTGGCGTTTTAAATATCTACGTTGTTAAAAGACTTAAAAAATATTGAGATTATACCAGAAACCACAGGTATTTATTTGCATTCGTGGTTACTATCTTCTCAAGCGGAAATAAATAACTGCTGTATAATCTCAATATTTTTTTATCACGGGGACTTTAAAAACGACATTTATCGGAGAAAATTTAGAGTATTTTTTTTTTTTTTTTACCATTAACATTCTTACTTTTTGACATGTTATGGTGCAAACCGCATTTCCGTATAATTATTATTATTATTATTATTTGTGAATTTTTAAAATTTTACTGATTTTTTTACTACCCTGTGTTTTTCAATAGTAAAAAGAGATATATTGGACAAGAAACCTAAATATAAAATATAGGTTAGAAAAATAAAATAAATAAGTCTAACAGTGATATTCACCACTCGTGAAAAAAAGTGTTTCAATTCAAAGTTCTTTTACCGACACACAATGTACAGTTTTGGGAGAAGTATTCAACCCTACTAACATTGCCGCAAATAGTATAAATTGTACCAATCGATTAGTAATAACATCTACTAATTAATGCTATACTTAAATTTTGCGTAGGGGGTCGTCTACATATAGAAATTGCACAAAACTGTAAAATTTTCAATACTAACACCTAATTTTGACATCACATTTGGATTCTTTGGTAAATTTTACAATCGGATACAGTGCTGTGGTCGTAAAAAAACAGAAGGTATACGCTAGGCAGAGGATGTACCCAGAATGTATAACTTATTTGAGAAACAGAGGCGTATACGGAGTTTCTTTAAAAATTCCAGAAGGTATACAGCGTATACTACCCGTCAATACACCTCGGATCGGATACCAAATTGGAAGTCATTCGGTCAAGTACTTTAGAAATTATTCAAGTTTAAAGTTTGGAACCGCTAATGTGTTAAATGCATTTTTAATCATTGCAGAACAGATTATCGAAATGCGGAGATTTTAAAAGCATAACTAAAAAACTACTTGGCGGATTGAGCAGTAATTTTGGATTTCTATGTTTGAAGCTACAATAAATGCATTTCTGTTTAAAAAAATTCCTGGTTACAAATCATATTTTTCTCAAAAAAAGTATTTTTTTAATTAATTTTCGAAACAAAATGAATTTTTTTAACAGGAATCGATTTCAAGAAGTTTCGAATATGCGAATTCAAAATTACAGCTCATTCCACAAAGTAGTTTTTGAGCTGTGCTTCAAAACCTATCTGCATTACAATCTGTTTAGCAATGATTAAAAATGAATTTAACTTTAGCGGTTCCAGACTTTAAACCTGCATAATTCCAAAACTACTTAACAGAATGATTTCCCGTTTGGAATTCGAAATTTACCTAAAAATCCAAATGTGGTGTCAAAATTAGGTTTTACTATCGTTTTATTTGGTACAATTTCTATTTGTAGACTACCCCTAAGCAAAATTTAAGTATTGAATCACTTAGGAGATGTTATTATTAATCGTTTGGTATCAATTACATTTTTACTTTCTGCTATCTTTACAAGAAGAAAGTATTGGTTCATGTAAATTTTCGACTTCCGATTTTCGATGGATTTATACGTTTTAGAAAGTCCTGAACACGATTTGACTGTTTTTAGAAAATGTCTCTCTGTGACCCTGTCTGTCTGTCTGTCTGTGACAAAAATATTGTGGGCGCTCTATCTCAAGAACTAATGCATGGGATTTAATAAAACTTTATATTCAGTTGGCCCTGATATAGATTGGTGCTGATTAGTTTTTGGTGAAAATCGCCCAATAGATGGCGCTGCTATGCTGCATTTTTTGCGATTTCTGCAATAGCTCTATCTCAAAAACTATTGCTCTTATTTTCATCAAACTTCAGATTCAGTTATACCTTGACATAAATAGACGCTGATTACGTTTTGGTGTAGATATCCCAACAAGTGGCGCTGCTATACCACTTTTTTCATAATTTTTACGATAGCTATATCTCAAGAACAAATGCACGGAATTTCATCAAACTTCAGATTCTGTTAGACCTTGTCATAAATAGATGCTGCTTACGTTTTAGTGTAAATAGCCCAATAGGTGGCGGTGCTATGTTAGTTTTTTTCATTATTATCACGATAACTATATCTCAAGAACTAATGCACGGATTTTCATCAAACTTCAGATTCAGTTAGACGTTGACATAAGTTGTTATTGATTAGGTTTTGGTCTAAATCTCCCAACAGATGGCGTTGCTATGCTACATTTAGCAGCATTTGCACGATTTTAGCAATAGTCATATCTCGAGAATTAAAAAAAAAAAAAACTTTAGTTTAAGTTATAGTTGGTTCAGTTCAGTTTAATTCAGTTGATATAAATTGGTGCTGATTCTTTTTAGTGTATGCGAAACCTGTGTGAGATAGAAGAAAGTTTTGGATTAGCACATCCGACTAGTTATACTATGATTTGCGGAAGAGTTAGTGTAGTACTTTTTGTTTCCACGCCTGTAAATTTTCCTGTTTTTTATACACAGATCTATTAATAAAACTCATAAACTCAAGTCATAAAAGACTTATTAATCATATGTGTCGCTGTAATTAATTAATTATTTTAAAAGAATTACTTATAATAATATTTTTGTGTGTGTAGGACGCCACTTCACTGTGCTGCTTCCTGCAATAACTTGGCTATGGTGAAGTACTTGGTGGAGAGGGGCGCATGCATTTTCGCAACAACGCTCAGCGACCACGAAACAGCTGCAGAAAAGTGTGAAGAAGATGAGGAAGGTTTCGATGGATGCTCCGAATATCTTTACAGTAAGTTATTTCCAGTTTCATCATTTAGTATTTAATGTAGATTTCTCCCTTACAAAAAGGAGTCGATCAGTTGTTAGACAATCAAACAACTATCTGTGTGTGCGCGCGCATGCGTACGTTTTCTCCCTTTTCAGCCTACTGCCATTCCTTGGTGATATAAATGTTTCACTCTTGCTTTATTGCATGATCAATCCTATGATCATATGAAGATAGATATGATGTGATACATTGTTATTTTTATCTACAATTTCGCATTTAAATTATGTATACATATATTGTCTTTGGTTTCATCATAATAGTTGAGATACGTTGTATGAATTAATATATTTGAGGGGGTCAGGGCAAGAAAGTGCCAAGAAACCATTTCGGTGAAATAAATCTAACACTGTAATATGTTGCTTAATATTGTAAATTATAATATCCAACATATAATTTGTTTCTAATGTCACTTGGTGGCCAGGGCCTGATTACCAACGGGGCACACTTCCACCAGTAAGAAAGAATAGAAAATTTTTCCTTATGCATGGTAATAATTTAGCCTGAATAGGGCGTTTTAATAAGACGAAAATGTCTATTAAATTTTACTGGTGGAAGTGTGCCCCTTCGGTAATCAGGCACTGTTGGTGGCAGCATATGTGACAGGTTTCGTTTTTGCCCCAGATGTTTATGCCCCCCAATGAAGATAATTAATTTACAAAAAACATAATACTAATATCATTAAAGTAATGCCCTATTGTTAATCAGAATATCGCAAATGTTACTAACACATTGGCGAAAAAACTTTAGGTTATATATCTTGATTTGAGTATTTTATAAAATTTCCAAATTGAAATATCTCAGAAGTTCAAAAATGTGACGTAGCACTCTCTTGCCCCGACCTCCTCATATATATGCATGCATATATAACATATAAGCATACTTATGCCTCAATTATTAAAATAATACTATTCAAATTTATTTTATATATCCTTAAAACTAGTTATAATCATGATTGTGCATCCATTATCGGAGCATCTGTTCTAATGTGATCCATTTTACTTAGAGGGCCTATATCCCAAGTGCAGATAATTGGCCGTCAATAATCAACCCATTTTACTTAGAGAAATAACTGGATTTTATAGTTAAAACCATTTTTATCTTTTTCCTAAAAATGTTTACACTTTAAGTATTTTACATTTTAAGTGTGATGTGTTAATTGCTTGTTTCTCCTTCCTTTTTTCTAGGTATGCAGGAGAAATTAGGCATCCTAAACGGCGGAGTGGTGTATGCTCTCTACGATTACGACAGCCAAAATGCCGACGAGCTTTCATTCCGAGACGGCGATCAGTTGGTCGTCTTGAAGAAAGGAGACGACCTCGAGAGGGAGTGGTGGTGGAGCAGACTAAACGACCAAGAAGGTTACGTTCCGAGAAATTTACTTGGGGTAAGTTGGGGTTTTAGGTTTTAAAAAAATAATTAATTTGGCCGAATCAAATATGAAGTAAAATAAACACGAATTAATTCTATACAATCTTGAAAAACGTATGTAATGCTAAAGAAAATACAAATTCTACAGATAAAGTAGTTCTAAATTTGAACATTCAATTTTTCAAGCCATACATAAATATAAAAAAGAAAATCTGAAGCGATTTATACTCATGAAAAACATGAAACTTCTAACATGCAACAGAAAAAATGTAAATGCACTTACGTTCGAAAAAATATGAATTGGGATTTTTTTTTCGGTAATGAATATATTCTGTAACGAATTGTATTTCAAAATTTAACAAAAATGTCATTTATTTTAAAACCATATCGTTGTTTTTAATGACCATTGTAGGAATTTCTTACAGTTACTTTCTAATGTATTTTTTATATAAAGAATCGCGTGGACTTTAATTATTTTACAAATTAAACTGTTTTGCAGTAAAATTGTTATTGAATAAAAGAAAATCTTTAGTGTCCCATATGCGCAGTTGCTAATAGGGCAGTTGCCTTATAACTGCTCTCAAATGAAAACTGTATATACTTTCTGACACGTTAACGAAGTTATTTTCTTAAGTGCAAGAATTTTACGGCTATTCTTATTCAGATGCTAGAAAGTCGAATAGAATTTTCCATTATCCTATGAAGACAAATTATTTTCAGAAAAGGCTGTCAAAGTTCACTTTTAAGCCTTTTTCGGTACGCGACAATCATCAGAGAATAACCTATTATAAATCGAGATGTAACACACTAGCATGAAAATGAAAAATGTTATTAGATTCTTCTGTGGTTAAATAGTAATGAATAAAATCTTGTGTGGTTAAATATTCACTAAAAACCAACGTTTAAACACACAATATCAATGTATAACACAATGAACAGATGTGATTTTAAAGTTGTTTTTAAGCCAGTTAACAAACAAACTTTTTCACCGTTTAAAAGATAAAATTCCATATAAAAACTTTTGGGGTATTTACAATATACAATGTCAATGTGGTTTGTTCGATATAGGACAGACAAAACGACAACTCCGTTACAGAATCAATGAACACATAAACTATGTTAAGAAAAATGAATTGCAAAAATCTTCTATTGCTTGTCATTAGGGACATAATTTCAACTTTGATTCGGCCACTATTATTAAGAAATGCAATACTCCTTTAGATTTAGACATTTTTGAAGCAGTTATTATTCATAAATTTGGTAACTCCCTGGTCAATGATTTTTCGAGTGTACCTTACATCTCACCTTTCTGGGTTGATTTACTGTGTCATAGTGCATCACTTACGGCTTAATCTTATTGGTTTCGTGATGGGCTTTCAGTGTGTTGTTTTCTGTCATTTGGGTTTTCGACTTTGTTTTATGTCTTTGGGGGATGTAATTTTTTTGTTTTTACTGACACTGAAGAATGGGAGTCCAAGTTACTCACGAAACGTACGTCTGTTCATTGTGCTACAGTTTGATATTGTGAGTTGGTTTTTAGTGTAAATAGTAATATCTGCAAATTTCATGTATTTATGTGCAAAAATGAGTTCGTGAATGTGTTAGAAAATTTTGCGTTGTTGAACGGGGAAAATAAAAAATTGGGACCATCCTCAAAAGTTTTTAACAAGTGCAATAGATGCATGCTCTACTTTTATAGGGGATGCCAATAGGGGGTGCCAATAAAAATTTCTGAAAGGGAGTTAGTAAATTCACCCCGAAATTTTTTTTCTTAGACCCGGACCTTCTTAAGGAGAAAACTGGCCTGCGTTATGAAGCCGTGTTGAACTCCCCCACCGCACCTCCCACTCTTTGTATATATATATATATATGCTAATTATCGATTAAAATAAATAGGAAAAATATACCTAATACCTTTTGAGTAAAAATACCTATTTTTAAGAATCTTATTTATACTCCTTGCAAACATTGCCTACCTAATTGCTTTCATGTTGTAGATGTGACGTCAACATGTGCTAACCGAGGCTAACGAAAAGACAGGCTGCCGCACGGTTTGTTACACGTTTGTCTCTTTTCGGACCGCTTGAGTCCCGTGATTTTTCGTGACGTAGGTGCAGGAAAAGTACGATTGCAATTGCAAGAAAAAAGCATCACGTGACGCTGACGGTCCGAAGGGAGATGAACTCGAAACATAGTGCGGCAGCCTGTCTTTTTCATTAGATTCAATGTTAACCCACCCCGCCCCCTATCACAGTGTGTCACACTTTTTGGACCCCCTATTCCCTCTTGAAGTGTGACGTAATTAAAGGATGATCCTTAAAATACATATTTCTGGCTGCCAACCCTTCCGGTTTTTTTTAATACCACTATTTACGAATAGAGGTATTCGCTTTATTGGATGTCAAAAATTCTGAGATTAAATAAGATGAGGATGACTTCGGAAATAGGGGTAGTTAAAAAACTGCAGAATTGAGAATTATGCACATTCTAATATTCCTGGCGTTTTGCTCCCTAAAATAAATTTTCGTTAGCATGTGATCAGTATTATTTAAAAAAAAAAAAAAATATATATATATATATATATATATATAGGGTAAATCAAAATGAATATAGCGATTACCAACGGCTATAACTATTTAATGGAACAGAATTTATCGATAAGATTAACATAGAATGTAGACGGAACTTCAAAATTTTGTATACATACGTCATAGATGTTCTATGTGACTTACCTTGGTCACACGGACAACATCTAGGCGGTAGTTCATTTCACGCCATACATTCTGAAGCATTTGTTCAGTCACCGACACAAGCACATTACAAATGCGTACTTTGAGTACTTCAATTTTTTGGACATGGGAGGCACGTGTGTCTTTCATATAACCCCATAGATCGGTAGAAGTAGAGCCGACGATGTCTTCTGCTCTTGGCCTCCGAGATCTCCGGACTTGACACCCTGCGATTTTTTTTGTATGGGGCTTTGTGAAAGACAGGGCATGTGCCTCCCAAAACAATTGAAAAACTCAAAGTACGCATTTGTAATGCGCTTGCGTCGGTGATTGAACAAATGCTTCAGAATGTATGGTGTGAAATGGACTAACGCCTAGATGTTGTCCGTGTTATCAAGGGAAGACACATAGAACATCTATGGCGTATGTATACAAAATTCTGAAGTTCCGTCTACATTCTGTGTTAATCTTATCGATAAATTATTTTCCATTAAATAGTTATAGCCGTTTGTAATCGCTACATTCATTTTGACTTACACGGTATATTACATTGTCCAGTTTTTCTAATTCCTAAAATCAATTGCAAATTTAGAATAGAGATATGCATATAATCTCAGTTTAAAAGGAATCATTTCCGTGTCTTTCTTATATTTTTTTCTCGTTTACAAAAAATACTACTTATGATGTAAAAATACTTATAAATTGTACAGAATCACTGAAGAACAAAATTGTATTTTTTCAACTGTATCATCGTGTTAGAATAAGGAAATATTGCACCAATATTAGCCAAAAATATTGCACAATTACATTGCCAATATTTCCTTTATAAAGACAACTTACAAGACTTTCTACAATATTACCGTTTCATTATCAATATTTTTAATGTAAAGCCAAAACATCGGCGATATTGGTGTGCGTTTTATAATATAAAGCTAATATTTCTGCGTCACATTGCTAATACTTTCAATAGTCAAAATTTTTGAAATATTGATATTTCGTTTACGATATAAAGATTCAATATTTCTACAATATTAGCATTTCATTGCCAGCATATCTGTCATAGTGATATTTTATTGCAAATATATTCAATGTAGATCCAATATAGGTATTTCATTAGAAGTGTTTACGGTGAATGAAATATTGAACCCCAATAAAACCAGCAGTGGTTTACTAAAAGGGTTGTTGGCAAAAGTATTTAATTTATTCTCTAAAAGTATTTAAGAGTTGTATAAAATCACTGATGTACAAAATTTTCTTATTTCAGCTTCATCCTCGTGTTACAGTTAAAAAAGACCAACAATAGCACAGGACTGAAGTCGTACCTCTCTCCTCTCAAATGAATTTTGAAAGCAGACGAGGTATCGAAGACAGCTGACATGGCAGCTAAATCATCAACAAAAAGGAGGTCTTTCGGTTACACAAAGGAGCTTCTTCACTCAGCTCTTGGACCGAGAACATGAGTGAAGACCAAACTGTTTGCTATCAAACACTACCTAGCAGCGTCCTAGGATTCAGTTGTTGATGATGGCATGTCTTGCAATGTTTAATTTGTGCAATACAAAAGAAATATATCATTCAATCTCTTTCTATTATGAATTTGATGCTTTAACTGTTTTTTTCTTCCAATATGTATTCCACTGAGAAATTTTCATACAAATGGGGGGCAGTATGAAAAATTACCTTCAGATGTGCACTCTGTTGAGATATTATCACTCAGATGTGTACGCTGCTGAGAAATTATCACCCAGTTGTGCAACGCTGCTGAGAAATTATCACTCAGATGTGTACTCTGCTAAGAAATTATCACCCAGTTGCGCAATGCTGCTGAAAAATTATCACTCAGATTGCACTCTACTGAGAAATTGTCATTAAGATATGCACTTTATTAAAAAAAAAAAGTTATTCAAATATACACTCTTCTGAGAAACTATCATTCAGATGTGCAACTCCACTGAGAAATTTCAATCTATTAATAAGAATATTTATATACAAATCAACATGTTTAACAATGGACGAAAAAGTAATTTCTAACAAATAATTACAAATAAATTTTAATTAAAAATAATAAATCATCAATTAATTTCATTAAAAATTTGCACCGTTAGTTCATTCTAATTCTTCTGAATTATTATTTTATTACTAGTCAATTTTATATCAAATACCAATCTAAAAATAAGCAGCTGAAATTCTTAATAGAGTACATATTGGAAGAACAGATTTTTTAAAAGAAGCATTAAATCATTGAATGAATTTATATTTTGTGTATTAAACTTCAAAATGTGCAATATTAAAAATGTTGTGCATTATTTGTAAAGTATAAAAAGAAAAATGGATTTATTTCTGTATTAATCCTTTTTATTTTGTGTAATTTCTGGCATGGTTGATGCTTTTAAAATATTTCACATTTGAGATGAAATTTTCAGAACATTAAAAGCACGTTATTCAATTTAATATATTGAAAATAGGTTTTTATGACAGTGAAACAAAATTTTTAAAAAGTTTACTTCTATAATAAAAATTGTGCATACATCACCTTTTAATGTCAGTAGCTTTTTGTGTCACATGTGTTTTATAAAATATTATAAATACAAAGTTTACAAGAAGCAATATAAATGAATGTTTAAAAATCATATCAACTTAATGCAATAAGTTTAACATTAATTTTGTCACTTTTTTAATATCAACACTATTTTGTGACACAATTGTTTAGAGGACGTTTTATGCATCAAAAGGTTAAAGAAAAAATAAATGTTTAAAATTAATATTTAACTAATAATGAGTTTATAATTAATTTTAAAAAGCTAACTTTTTATGGTAAACTCTGTACAAAATTGTATGTCACATTTCACTATAAATATAACTATATGTGGTTAAGTAATCCATTATAACTTAATAAATTAGAAATTTAAGGATGCAAATGGAAATGTTAAAAATCCTATCTCTAACAAAGAGTTTAAAGGGAATTTTCACAAAAAAAAAAAAAAAAAAACTTTTATAAATGACTGAACTCTTTTTCTTACTTACCATCAATAGCTTTTTGAGGTCACTGTTATTAAATCATCAGTAAAGGTTAATAAATCAGAAAATTAAGAAGGGAAATCATATAAATTAACAATGGGTAAAATGAGTTTCTAAAGACTTACTTCTAGAACTCTATATGCTTGTTGTATGTCACTATTTTTCTATAAAGAGATTTTTTAGGTCACAAATGTTAATTGAATAAATGCAATAAATATAAAAGGAACACATGGATGGATGTTATAATCAAAAATTAATAACTAATGTTGAAAAAGCATATCAAATGACAGCAAGTTTTGATAGTTTACTTTTATAATATGTGGCTGTGTATTTTAGCCATAAGCCTTTTTTTTTTAAAATCATGAGCTTTTTATATCAAAATTGTTAATTGAATAACCTTTAAAAAAAAAGAAAATTTTAAAGGGGAACATAGATGGATGTTTGAAAACCATATCAATTAACGGTGAGTTTTAAACCTTATAAATCATATCATTAGTATACTATTCTTACATTACTATTGATATATTCGTACATGTGATTTTATTATTACGAACGCCAACTCAAAATCAATACATAATTAATTATTTGTTACTAATGATTTCTGGTGAAAATTTTCAAAAATGAATAATTCTGAAAATGACGTGATTTGTCCTATGCCAGGAATTACTGCAAATTTAGTCTTGGATTGATTTTCTACTTGAATTACTTTTTGTTTTAAACTGCACTCTGCAATGTGATGATTGTAGGTGATAATAAAATGAAACAAGTTGTTCAATGTAGCTTATAATAACTTTACCCCATTCTTTAGTGAATGGAAGTAAAGATGTCAAAATATTTTTCTGCAAAGAGAGTTAGACTTAGAAACTAGAATGAAGTAAAATTTTGTAACCCTTTGTGACTGAAAGATAAATACTCCATTTTTGTATGTAAAGTCTTTACATATTTTGACTTGTATAATGTACAGAACATATTTTTAAATAGCTGAATTCTAGATTTTTTTTATTCCTTTTAAATGCAATACATATCTTCAGTATGGATAACATTTTATTTTCAACATGAAACTAGATGTTGTAAATTTTTCTTTAGATGGTGCTTACAAATTGTATCATTGGCAGTTATTAAATTTTGGGCATAATTGATTTTACAAAAGGATTTCTTCTTCTTTTGTTAGCAATTGTTAAAAGGAATTAAAATCACAAGAAATACTCAAAAATATTTTAATTCTATTTTTAGTGATAACAGTTAAAATGAAGAAGCAAAATTTATCAAAAACCCTTCTCAAACAGTTTTTTTTAATTTACATTCAAAGCTTTACTTTTAAATGAAATGTTCACATGTAAAAAAAAAATTAAAATATGGTGTGTTATTGTAATATTTAATAAAGTTATGCGTAAATTACTCTAACAATATGTATATGTACATTATATCATGGAATAATGATATGCATTAAATTTTAATATTACAAAAGCTGATTCGAAAATAATGCAATAAGTACTTATTTTCTATTAATTACTTTTTTTGATGATTAGACACATTTATAATTACTAAAATGATGCATTTTGTAAGACGGCTGTTTAATTGTAAAGTATTCTTTTTCAAGTACAATTGTATCATTTCAGGGTTTTTATCATTTGTAAAGCAAATTTCATTTATTAATGTCATTTTTGAAACACTAGGGCCTGATATGATTGCAGTGTGTGATGTGCTGTGAATCATAGTTATTTTTGAGACAACTTATAGTGTGCATGTGTGTAACATATCAGTGTAAAAGAGAGTCTTTAATGTAGTGTGTTTTCTGTACCTGCATTCCTGTACAGCTTTTGTGAAAAAACTGCATGTGTAAATATTGCTGATATGTTATTTAGAACAAATATTTTTATATCTACAGCTGAGTGGCTACATTGTACAGAAATATGTGGAGGCCTCATGAGGTATTCCGTCCATTGCTATAATGTGTTTAATAAAATTCATTTTAAGAATAAAAATGACTTTATTTTATTTGTTCTTTTAATTACACATATGGTATTCTGAGTTTTGATAACAATTATAAAAATAACTGCAAAGAAAAGTATTACTGGTTGTACTTTTTACACAGGAAAAACACGTTTTTCAATTTTTAGTGCTAGAAAACGCTGAAATTTTATAAAATTCAAAGTACCATAACTCGGTGAGTTTTAGTTGTAGAAAAAGGAAATTTTTACTGTTTTACTTGTTAGAGAATGTAGAATTTTTTTTCTAAATATAATTTATAGAAACCAAGGACCCTATAAAAATTTAATTCCATAACTTTTTAAAAAATAAGTATTTTGAAGTAAATGGATTTTTATATGATGAGCAACAACATTCGAAAGATTTTTACAGTTACAGAGGTTGTCCACACATTTTCTGAATGATTTTGACGGAGTGCAAAATGTAATTGTCTGTTTCAAGTTTTTTCCCCGATGTGACATCGATAATTTGTATGTAATTTATCATCTGGGTGAGACATTAAAGTTTGCTTTTATTTAAAAATTGACTAGTGTAAATAAGTTGTGGATGCAAAGGATTCTTTCAGTTTCCAAAGAGAATTATTCCTATTCTATGATTCAAAAGATGTGTAAAAAGTATGGAATTAAAATTTCTAAAGGTCAAATTAATAATGTTGTTAGAAATAGGGTAAAAAAAACCAGCAAACAGTGCTGTTAACAGGAAAAATAATTCCAAACAAGTATCCCAAAGGGAAACAACTATCTGAGAATATTTCGAAGGTGAAAGCTTTAGAAAACAAAAATCCAACAACTCCAAGAGCTGTTGCAAAGTCAAATAATATTATTAACAATGATTTAAATCTAAAAAAGATGAAAAAAAAAATAAAAGAAAGAAATTTTTAGCAAGGGATTTATGATTGTGGCTAGATTCTCATATAACCAGTGACGCAGCCAGGGTGGGGGTCCAGATGCTCTGGATACCACTAATTTTGTAAAGTTTTCTTTGCCTTATGCAATCGGAGAACTTTCTGTGATATACAAGGCGAAGAAAAATTTACAATATTACTAGTATCCAGAGCATTTGGACCCCTCCCTAGCTACGCCATTGCATATAATGGCAAGTTAAAAATAAGGAGAGTTGAAAAATATATAAAAGTCTACTCTATGTATTACCAGAAATATATTTTATTTACAATATTCAATAATGAAATACCAGCACTGTATTGTACAGCAATTGAATTCCAATCCATACAAAGCAAGAAGCCACACTTCAAAATCTACTGTCAAATTACTAGAAAAAAATGGAAAGCAAAACTGGAATCAGGTCTATCCCCTTTAGTCACATTCCTACCAAGGCCCCATATGTGTCTCCTATGGACTTTTATAGATTTGGCCTCCTGAAAAGAGGGCTCTTCAAACGCAAACCCAAAACAATTGCTGGACTATAGAAAGCAGATCGGGAGGAGTTGTTCAAAATACCTCATTTAACAAAAAATCATTATAGTTATGTAAATTGCGATGCAAAATTATAGTCAAGGATAAGGACCCCCATATAGAACATTTAAAATATAAGCATTTATAGTAGAACTTCAGATATGTTGGAACAAAATTGTTCAGAAAAGGTACAAACAGCTTCATTATACCTCTAAAACTAACGGTTTAGGAATTAAGTCAATAATAAGTAGGAACATCCTTAATTTAATTATTCAAAATAATTTTCAAATGTTTATATTTTTGAATAAAAGAGAAAAAACGATATTTTTTTTACTCAATAATTCATGAAATTTATGCTGTCAGTGATTTTCCACTGACAACTGCTTGTACCGAATTTTATTAACTTAAAAATTTCCTCTAGAGAAACGGCCATTTACAAATCTAATGAAACACCTCAAAATTAAAAATATATATCTATGAATATTTTTTTCCACGGTTTGAAAATATTGTCTTACGCTCAAACATTCCAATTTCCAATATAAAATAGCAAAGCTTTGCTCTGAAAAACTGCTTCCAGGAGATGATAATACTCCAGCAACAGTACATAATAATAAGCTCTAAAAACCATTTTTACCACTTTCCTGCTTTGCAAATCCTTTCAGAATTGGGAAGTGGAGATGTGTCTAAATTATGTTCTGAAATAGCTTAGAGATTGAAAGAATACCATGGGCGTACGCAGACATTTTCGTTACAGGGGCGCGCAATGAAAAATAGTTGGTACCTACATTCGATCGCAAAAAGAAAAAAAAAATCTGAAAAAAAAAGTTTAAGTATTACCTAATTTTATTAAGTTTGTAGGTGGGACCGAAGTAAGTGAGAAAGAATCTACTTGAATACATTTTTAAATAAATGTAAACGGAGAAAGGCATTGTAGTTGAAAACTTATAAGGTCCCCCTGCCCAAAAAAGAAAAAAGTCAATGCTACAGGTTTAAATTTTTAAGTATTTTATTGTTTAAGATCATTCGCTTAGAAAACTGAAGATATTCAATGCTTATAATAAACAATGTTAGTAATTGAAATGTTGTGTTTTGCACTTGTAATAAAATTGAAATGTAATAAAAACCTTTAAAACAAAATTGTAATGCAGTGAAACTGTAATTATGCAGTAATCAGTTCAATCACAATCCCTATATATACATTCTATTAGTAATTTTTTCCTTTTTTCTTACTTTTTCCAAAGATTTGGGAGGTTTCTCCCTTGCAACTCCCTTGAATACTCCCATGTCAAATTTGATAAACAGGAAATATGGAATCGCTTTCTGCTTGGGAGAGGAGGCAAAATGTTGTATCATGCCTGATTGACAATTTTCAATTAAATAATGCTTTGAACAAAGTTATAAATGAGATTTATTCTTCGATGCTTTTTTAAGTGTTTTGGAAATCTTCTATATTTATCAGTTTGAGGATGTAAAACATAGTGCCAAGTTTTACGCTTTTTTCCTACCATTAAAATTTGATAGTAAATTTTATCTTATTAAATTGAAAAAATCTTGTGATTAATACATTAATACATCTTGTGAGTAATACAAAAATTTCTATTAAATTTTAGTGGTAACAAAAAAGCGTAAAAGTTGGCAGCTATGTGTAAAATAAAAGTCTTGAAACATGATACGTCATTTAATAATAATAATAATAAAGAAAATGCAAAATAATGACTTAAACTGCTAAAAATACCCTGAAAATAAGAAACAAAGAATTTCAATATATTTTTAAATACCATAAACATCTCCGCGTTATGAACTGAATGAATTTCAAAAGAAAAAAAAAAGCAAATGTCAAAATTCAAAAATTTAGCAGTGAAATTCTAGGATAAAAATAAGATAAATATATTGTTCTAAGATAAGTTTAAAATACAAATTCTGAGATAATTTTAAATGCCATAAAAATTTCTACGTTATTAATTAAATTTAAGAACTACGTTTTAAGCTAGTTTTAAAAAGAAAGGAGCAAAAAAAGCAAATATCAGCAAAATACCGGCTTAAAAGGAAATTATAGAAATTTTAGTATAATTTGTTTGCGGTAACAAATTTTTCATATAGATAAATAGATCTGAAAGCTAATAAAAGCCGACAATATCGTCTTTACATGTGTATCAAGGATCAGAAAGTAGTGCGTACCAACGGACCGAACTTGTTCGGAGACCCCAAATTAACAAAATCGAGATTATCATTTACTTTATTTTTACTTTATTTTTTTACATTTATAATATACGTATTTATAATTAAGAGGTTTTATAATGAGTCTTAACTTTAACTGAAACTCTTTTAATTACTACCGCTATTATCATTAATACAAAATTTAAGAAATTTTTCCCAGTATTTTGTTAAATATCCTACTTTTTAATATCGCATATTATTAGCAAAAATTTACGTCTTTGGCAATAATTTTGCTGTAGGTTGCTAACGAATAAAATTAAATTAACCAATAGATCCAATTTTAAAACCTTAAGCTTTCCTCAAATTGCATATTTTATTTTTCTGCGGAAGGATTTTATACAGTTCTGGTGTTAAGAGGGGAGGGCTTTGCACTTTCAAATCATTAATAAACCGAAAATTTCAAAATCCTCTGGGATCAACATTTTGATGCTTCAGGGGAAGGTTCCCCATCAGAACCGTCCTTGGGAGTGTTCGAGAGGTGCGGCAGCACAGGGCCTCACGCCCGATAAACATATCAATCCAAAATAGCTAAATAATAATTGTTTATTTTGTTGTGAGTTATCTATCCCCCCCCCCCCTTAGCTCGGACTCTAATTGTCGTAGACCTATAAACGTTTAACGATTCAACATCATGAGGGCCATTATTATTTTCTTATTAAACCCCTACATTTTTATAAAAAAGCTGAATGCAAAACCCGACAAATTTAAACTCTTACAACTCGCTCAAATTCTGTGTGCATGAACAAAGTGGCATAATTTTAAAGGAGACATTGTCCTTTTTTTTAACAGAAGCCCCTAAATTTTAATTTAGTGCAAATATAAGTACTCAATAACTACACACACTTAGAACTCGGATCCAAATTGCTGCAGCCCGTGCAAGTTATGTATGGTAAACGTAATCTTTTTAAAGGGAGACTTTGTCGCTTTAATAAAATAAATTAAAAAATGCTACACGAAAATGTGAGTGTACTACGGCAACTACAGCTCGAGTTATAAATGTTTAATTTGTTAACTACCTTATAACTTATAAAACACTAAAATATGACCAATTTCGATTTTTTTTTAAATGGACAGAGCCCGTTTTCTCCCTATAAAAGGTTTACCATACAAAATTTGTTTGAGCCGCGATAATTTGGATCCGATTTATAAGTATTTTTGGTTAAAGAGCCCTTATATTTCGTACTATACTAAAATTTAGTGGCTTCAGTTAAAAAACCCCGACAAAGTCCCTCCTTTATAAAGATAATATTTATCATGCAAAATATGATAGTATTCTACGATTATAACGGATCGCATTATAAGTGTTTTAAATTGTCAGTCCCTTATATCTATGATACACTAAAATGTAGAGCTTCGAAAAAAACTGATGGAGCCAGGGATTTCGGGGTTTGACTCAAAATTTGCATTCAAGTTCGAAAAATAGACACAATTCGCAGTCTAACAGTACCTTTCGCATTACTCTGCGGCAATTTTGTTATTAAAAAGGATAAGGATATTCTCTTTCTCTTTTAACGACTGTACAATATTACTAATTTACCCCCCCCCCTTCCCACCCAAAACAAAAATTTAAAGAAAAAGCCTCTCAGACATTTTCCGCCCGTTCCAAATCTGGAGAAAAAAGAATAGACCAACCCCAGTCCGAGAATTATAAAAGGAAATTGGTCCGATTCTCTATAAACCTCTTCTAAAACGTACTACACCCCCCTCCCCCCCACACACACCTAAAAAAGCGTAATCTTTGCTGCGCCACTGTGTATGTCATTCGAGCACGATTACGTTGTGAGACGTTGTGTTAAGACAATTACATTGTGAAAAGTAATGTTGCCAATTTAGAGGATTTTTTTATTCGAAATATCTATGAGAATTTTCGAATAGTTACATTCACTTTATTTAATCATTTAATATATGTCATTAAATAAAACAAAAATTAATATTAAAAATTTCTGGTTGATGAAAAACCAGCTAAATTGGCAACATTAGTCGGAAAGGAAGGGCCTCGCAAAAGTTCTTGAACTCGGCCTCGCTTTCGCTAAGGACGGCTCTGGTCACCATACACATAAGACTGAATTCATCACTGACTAAGGGCCCCCAAAACTGAATTACAGGGGGGATAAGATCCCCGAATGCATTAGAGCCTTGTGGATAAATTTATGTGATGGACCAAACAACGTTACATTCTCATAAAAATTTCATCAATGAAGGTTTTTTGTGCTTAAAATTACAGCTAATTCTTCATTTCAATTCGAAATTCTGGAATTTCTGGAAAAAGAACGAAAATCGCCATGATCTAAGAAAACATATTCAAAATTTTATTGGAAATTTTATTTTAGAACAATTACGAAATTATCATAAGCGTAGTATGGGCTCGTCGGGCTCGAGTCCCACCAATATTTCTAAAATGGACACTTTTTTTTCCTTTGAATATAAAATTTTAAAAAAAGTTCAGTTTTTTTTTTTTCTAGTATTTTATAGAATTTTTAAATGTTCCATTTTTTCTTATTATTTTTCTTTTGTTATAGGGATAAACGACATTAGAAAAACTTTTTCATTTTATGTTCTATTTTTTTTTTTTTTTGTTATTATTATTATTACAATAAAATGCTCGACATTTGAACTTTATATATATATATATATATATATATATATATATATATATATATATATATATATATATATATATATAAACGCATATTCCGAAAAAAAAAAAAAAAAAAACAAGACGTTATTCAAAGTCAACTTTCATTGTGATTTTATTATAACCAATTCGCGAATATCAGAGAGTATCATTTTATAAACTGGTCTATACATTTGAATTGTTATATTGTCTTAATGTTTTATTTAACTTTTAACTTTTTATCAGTATACGATTATGTTTAATTACTTTAAAAGGGAATTAAAAAAGCAACATTAAATTGGTAATCTATCTTTTTTTTGCACTCACATGCACATATTTGTAAAAAAAAAAAAAAAAAAAAAAAAAAAAAAAAAGTTGAGTCCCACGAATAATTTTTAAAACTGTTCGCCTATGGAAATGATGACAGTAATAAGTGTGGCTAATGGGGGGAATAAAGTTTGGAGAGAATCTGGCATTTTGTTTCACTGTCTACCTAAATATTATTTTGGTGCTGCCATCTGTGAATTAACATTCACTTTAAAAATTAGAATATGTGTGCATTTGTGTAGCTTCTATTCGATGCGCATACAATTTGCTACAAAGATTATATATACATTAAAATTTGCAATTATATTTCCAACAATTTGCGTTTTCAGATGTCTATGTTTTATTATTTTAATCCCTTCGAAGACGTAAATATCAGGTTTTATTGTACGCATAAAATAAATATTAGGAAGATTTATTAAAGCTTAGAAAACAGACATCTTTTGACAACTAAAACTTTTAAATTCCCAAATGACACTTTTGAGGAAACTTATTAATTTATAATATCTTTGAAACGTTGTTTTTCATAATCAAAATTATCATATATAAAAAAGGAAGGACAAATTATGTTAATTCAGTTATGTTATATACTAATAATAAGTCTTATAGATTTTTTTTTAAATTATTTAAATAAGAGTAAGTGTGTAATTGTAAAAGTTAATTTAAAAAATTATTAATTTTAAACCTAAAAATTCTCAATTAATTTTTTACCTAATAAGTCTTGTAAATCTTTGGTGCTGCCATCTAGAATGAAAAGTTGACTATAGAAAGTTTTCTCTCCGATGTTTACATTTGCACCACGAATTCCTAGAAGTTACTTTTCAAAATGTGCATTAATTCAAAATGCGCATAATGTACATTCAAAATGTACATTAATTTACAAATGAATGTACTATGTTCATTAATTTAAAATTTTCTATCAGCCTCCCCCCCCCCCCCCCCTCTCTTTCTTTCTCTCTCTCTCACTCTTTTTAACGTCAATATTTGTATAGAGCTGCCATCTGTTTAAAATGAAAATTTGAAAAGAAAAATATCTTTAAAAAAATATAGCAATGTTTATATAACAAACTCATGCACTGATTACCCTTAAAAATTTAATTATTTACTTTTTTAAAAATATTTATTTTCATAATCATTTTCAAATATTACTATTTAAAAAGCCTTAAAACTATATTTTTTAGATATATGAACTATACATTATGTTTTCTGTATTACTTGACAAATTTTAATGCTAAAAGTTTAATCATGAATATTATAGTTAATTTTTGAAATAGTTCTGAAAGTTTATTTTGATACATTGAAAATTAGTAAAATGCAGATAGTTTTCCTATTCTTTATAATGAATAAAGTTTTAGTTAATTCTAGTTATTTCTATTATTATTTATGGTAGTGATAAAATTTTAGGAATGTGGAATACGAGTAGGATTTCATGTCGACCAAATGATGTTTGAAGGTCACAGTTAAAATTAAAAATTCGCATAAACTGTCCAATCAGATAATATATAGGGTGGTCATAAAGTATTTCCCTGATTACAAAAAAATATTATGAAATAACCATTTCATTAACACTGTAACATTTTTATTTAATGAAAAGTCATGTTCTTAAGTCTATTTTCATCTGGATGGATCCCCTAGACATACGACTTGGTCAATCCAAGGCCCCTTTGAAAAACAAACTGAACGTTGTTTACACTAAAATCCTTCACTGTAATAAATCCAATTATGAAGTTTTTCATATTTTTGAATATTCAGGGAATATCCACTCAAGGTGAGGATTACAGATGCTGTCTAGTGTGACAACCCAAATGTTGGGCAATACATGGCGAGAAATGGAATACCACCTTGACATTCTTCGAGCTACCAAGGGTGCTCACATCGAAATTTACTGTCGTAAGCACTTGTATTAAAAACTTCATGAATGTCTTTACAATATATTGAAACAAACATACGCCTAATTGTGTTAGTTTTTCTGCAATAAATTATTGTAATCAGGGAAAGACTTTATGACCACCCTGTATAATATGTTAATTGTTAGTAGATTCTATAATAAATCATTGTTAGATTCAAAAATATAAATTTCAAGATATACAGTTGATGAACTATTCAACACTTTTGAACACATTTGTAGATGCTAATAATGCCGATGCGAGAATCTATACTAATATTATAAAGAAGTAAAGATTGTTTGTTTGTTTGTTTGTAGGGGGTAATCTCTCGAACTACTGAAGCGATTTTAAAAGTAATAGTGGCAAATTGATGGTGACAATCCCTGCTCCAACATAGGCTATATTTTATGTCGATGCCACTACCACCAGGGGGGTGCAAGAGCGAAAAACGTTCAAAATTTTCGATTTTTTTTATACTGAAGGAGCTAGAAACATGAAATTTGGCATGGTAGTTACTTATAAGATGTAAATGCTCTCTAAGAACAAATTCTAAAAAAAATTGAAATGTAAAAGTGTGAGATGAACGAAAAGCGATCTAAAAACATTCTGAATTACAATTTCTATGGAATCTCTGGAACTACAGAACCGTTTTCAAAAGTGACTAGATGGAACCTGTCGAAACTTGACGGCAAACAATTTGATAGTACCAAAAAATAAAATTCATAGCTGTTTTAAAAAGTTTAAAATTTTTGAAGAATTATTGCCAATAAAATGAGAAAAATCATTCTATCCACAGCAGGGATCGATCCCACACGATAATCGGAATATTATCGTGTAAGAAACGAATAACGTGTCGAATAAGAAACGCACCTTATACTACTTGACCGAAGGTTTGCGCATTTGAGTGAGCTCTAAAACTAGTTAGGTTCTAGATTTAAGTTAACGCATTCGCAAATGGGGTGATTTCGTGTGAAAAATTAGTTTGACAAAAAAAAACCTTTTCTTTTAAATATTTATTTAATAAAAATATTTTTATTAAAATTATCTTAATCTTTGTAAATACTTCGTTCCACATATTTTAGAGAGCTATTTTAAAACAATGGAGCTTTTAATTGAATATTAATCAATTACAATTGTAGAGCTAAAAACGGAATATGCTAAAAAAATGAAAATGCTGTTGCTTAAAAGAACAATTTGAAACATATTAAACTCTTTATAAGTATATCCAGCTTGATTTCTTTTATAATTCTTATGTGGACATTTTTGCTGCTTTCTTTTTTCTCTTCTTTTCTTTTCATCAAGATAATTTAGAGTTCCTGTATGAATATTTTTCCTTCTTTTTTTTTCTCTCCTTTTATTTTTCCTTTTTTACAAAAAATAATCACATACTTATATTATTGTATAAATTACATCTTGATAATGATCATACCGAATATAATAAAAATTGTACACCAGCTCAATTTATATATTCGATAATTACATGCACGATCTTTTAATTTAAATACTTTTAATATAAATTTAGTAAATTAAACAAAATATTTTTGGGCGTTAAAAGTTTACTTAATTATAAAGCATTTGAATAAATAAAAATAAAAAAAATTATATAACTTTTTCTCCTGAATTAAATGTGGCATTATTAAAATGAATTATTGCCAATAAAATGAGAAAAATTATTCTGTCCATGACAGTAATCGAACCGACACAATAATCGGAACAGAGAATAACCGCGCCTTTCTCACACTTTTCTTATATGTGTGAGCTCTAAAACTGGTTAAGTTCTAGATTTAAGTTAACGCATGCGCAAATGGGGCGAATTCGTGTGAAAAATTATTTTGACAAAAAAAAACCTTTTCTTTTAAATATATAGATGGCGGCAAATTGATGGTGACAGTCCCTGCTCCAACATAGGCTATATTTTTTGTCGGTGCTACTACCCCCAGTGGGGTGCAAAAGCGAAAACCGTTCTAAAATTTCGATTTTTTTATACTGAAGGAACTAGAAACTTGAAATTTGGCATGGTAGTTATTTATAAAATGTAAATGCTCTCTAAGAACAAATTCTAAAAAAAATCGAAATTTAAAAGGGTGAGATGAGCGAAAAGCGGTCTAAAAACATTCTAAATTACAATTTCTATGGAATCTCTGGAACTACAGAACCGTTTTTAAAAGTTATGATGGCAAATTGATGGTAACAGTCCCTGCTGTAACATAGGCTATATTTTATATCCATGACACAACCACAGGGGGGGGGGGGGGTTAAAAAGAGAAAAACGTTCTAAAATTTCGATTTTTTTTTCGACATTAGTGTGGTTTAATTAGTAATTTCTGAATTATCTGTGGCAGTAAAATTTCCTGTAATGAAAATAGGCCAACGAATACCAGTTGGCATTTTTCAAGAATTACGTGAGCAAAGCCGCGGGTTTTGCTAGTTATAAATAAAAGTTTTGTGCAAAACACTTGTTAAGATAATTTTAAATTTATATTTTAAAAAAATTATTAAAATAATTTCTGTATGAATAAAAAGTTTTGGTCAGGTTTTATGCCCCTATATGTGTCGATTTAATTAATAGTTGACTTTAAATAAAATGTTGGAGAATTATATACAGTCGTGGAAGAAAGTTGCTGGTACTAAACGATTAGAAATAAAGTCTACTTTTAAATGATGTATAAAAAAATTGCTTAGAAAGCCATCTACATATCAAAACCAGCCCAAACTTTCTTTTTTTTATTCGCAACTCCCAATTTTGATACGATATTTTAAATCTTCGGTTCAAACTATGCCTAGATATCAAATTTCAAGTCATTCGGATGATAAGTTTTTGAATTATAATCATTCCACATTTGGAGCTTCTAATGTTAAATTATATATTTTCATTAATATCTCCTAAAATTATAATCCTGATGTGCTAATTTCGTTTTTTTATAATACTAAAATATGTAAACAAAAATACGTCGAATTTGTAATTTGTAATTTTATATTATGTCCTGCATCATGGACATCTAAAATTTAAAATTTTTCTTCCAAGTAGTTTTCGAATAATGCTTAAAAAACGACAAGATTCTGGTTTAAAGAGCCGTCTATGATGTGCAGAAAAGCATTATTTGAAAAAAAAATGTTCTACTCATTTTATTGTTGATTACAATAACATTTTTTATTATTTTTTTAACTACTTTATTTTTATTTATTTATTTATTTTACTTTTTCTGTGTCTGCTTTTATTTTTTTAAATTAAAAGTACGTAAATCATA
Source organism: Maratus michaelseni (assembly GCA_963931845.1). Classification (NCBI taxonomy): domain Eukaryota; kingdom Metazoa; phylum Arthropoda; class Arachnida; order Araneae; family Salticidae; genus Maratus; species Maratus michaelseni. The sequence goes on from OZ007593.1 coordinate 132,623,909, forward strand.
TTTGCATGCGCTGTAATTTTAGGTAAGTTATGCAAATTAGTTTCACTTTTATTTTTAAATTGACAAAGCTCATTTTTTTTAAATGAACAGTCCTACCTCCGAAAAAAAATCTTACTCGTTATTTCTGTTACCTTTAATTGAATTTCTAGCTTCGTCCCCAGTCTAATAAACCTATTTTATTTTTTTCTGCATTATATATGTTTGAAGTAAAGTTTCTTATAAATGCATATGTGTTGCGTATTTGCTGAAAAAGTTTTAAAAATATGCCATTAGCAATCTAGTTAAGATTTATATTCAGACTGAAAAGCAATCTGTCTGGGTTTTTTCTACATCGTTTCCTTATACTGCTTCATACTATTTTTTATTCTAAATTTTGTATTCGCCGATACTCTTCACATAAAATATTTAAAAAAGAGCGAGTAAAATAAATTCAAAATCCGAGAAAAAGCATTATAATAACACTTATAAAATTCCAATCACATTCACGTATTCGAAAACTGTTTTAATTACAGATAATATATTTTTAATCGGATAATTCAACTCTTGTAAACATTATAAAATGAATACAGTAAAATCTTGTTACAACGAATGTCACTTTTACGAACTTTGCAATTTAACGAATATTATTTAGATTAGAAAAAAATACCCTATACTTTACCATTATAAATACATTCACTTTAACGAATTTCAGAGTAAAGAATTTTTCCATGTAACGAATTTATAGAAGTCTGAAAAAGAATGCTTAACCCCTTAATCGTTGTGCCCGAGACATTCACGGGCAGCGTAGGTTACGCCTGTTTTATTCAGATTATTTCATTCCCACCAGTTTTTTAAAATAGTATAATTGGTTTTATTCTCGCATTATTTTATCTGCCTATTACATAAGGCAAATATTTCTACTTAAGAAAAACTGGTGATAATCAAGCAATCTGATTTTTCAAAAAGTAGCCTACACTTATAGGAAGCGACGATTAAGGGGTTAATTCAGTTTAACGAACGCCGAGTTCACAAGAAAAACAATCTTTATCGAAAAACTAGATTTCCGAAATAAAACATTTTCGTATTTTCAATACCAAACGACCTTTGAATTTTCAGCGTATCTCGCAGCTTTTTGTCGAGAGACGGCCAGAAATTGCTGCCCTATACTCATTTCTAAAATTAAGAAACTCTCCCTGTACATTCACATGTAATCTCTTTTCTTCATAGTTCCTCCTATTTGTCTTTACACTCGTTTAAAAAATTGTAGGCAATCCAAAGAATTTATGTTTGAAGTTGTCCCTTACATTCAAATTTGGCGATAAAAAACTGTACCTATTAGGGAATTTCTAATCTGCAACAATTCAACAATTCACATTTGGAATTAGATTTTCTCTCTTTTTTTAAATGATAGGGAAAAGAAAAAGAAAGCAACTTTCATTGAAAGAAAAAAAATTAATATTATGCAAGCAGTAAGTGCAGGAAGAAGGCAGGTAGAATTTATGTCGTTACTTCTGCATAAGCTACCATTTTAAAAGAAAAGGGCAAAACTTTGGACTTTGTTTGGTCAAATATGTACCCAAACTAGAAATCAACGCGACTTGGGGACTGCCAAGCGATTTATGAAAATGTATACACTTGGTTTAAATATTTAAAAAAAAAAAATTAGAACCTATATTACATGGTAAAGCAAAATATGTTTCAAAAGCCATGAAAATCGAGAAATTTAAAGTGAGTTCTGGTTGGTTGTTTCGTTTTCGTGACTGGTATGGCATAGCATAAAAACAAATTTCTGGAGAAGAAAAAATATATATGTCGCGAGAAGAACTTCAATGCCGATGAAATTGTTTTTGTATTGTAAAGAATTTTCCTGATTTTACTGAGAATAGTAAAAACGTCACGTAATTCTCAGGCCTTCCAAATTATCTCTCTCCAAGAGTGAAATCTGTAAACAACTTTTATTCTCAGGCCATAAAATGTTTTCAAGTGTTGGGCCGAACTTTAAATTGACAATCTGAAGTATCATAATTTTATGAACTTTTAGAAATTCTGATGGCTGTTCTGAAATGAGAAGGTAATAATTCTTTACATGCTTGAGACCATCTGGTATCTACTCAACTTCTCAAATTCCACTTGAGGTGCAATGAAAAAGCCTGGACGTATACACCGCTGAGAGAGGCCAAAACTAGGATTTGAATCTAAGAGAGCCAGCGAGTCGGACGTTGGAGTTGTTCATTGCCACTAGCGACGCGTGCAGAATCCCGAATCCTGATTTCGGTGAGGTGAATGAAGTGTTTCAAGCGAAATAAGGTGCCGCTGAAACTTTACGAAGTATGATATAACATTTAAAAGGCCAATCCCACGGGCAGAATATCACTCTGCCGACAGACTATTATAATTTAGTCTAGTTGTAATTTTCTCCAGCTTTTATTCTTTCTAATTGTTTAGACTGTACTGTCTGTAGTTGTGACTGTAATAAAAAAAGCTTAAAAAAAAGCCAGCTGATTCTAGTCAATGAAATCAATACGTTACAGAATCAACTTCTACTAATAGGAAGTCGCACTATAGCAATGAAAGTTTGTAAAGACAAGAAAAAAAATCTAGAGAGCAAATTTCGGTTTTGCTCTGTTGTAATGCTACGGGTACAAAAAACTAAAACCTTTTAAAACCATTTAAAGCGCTTATGGGACATCTGCAAGCCACACTGTGTTAAAAAAGTGAAGAAACTTCCATGTCATTATTAAAGTAATATTCGCTTCTTTGTGACTAAGAAAGTCTTTTTTAAGTGACTTAGGAGGTGACTGGGACAAATGAGCAAAATCAAAAGAAAAATAATTTTACATAGATAATGGTGATGTGCACTTGGTTACAGCAAATTTATCTAATATTTATCATAAAAGTTGAATTTTGACCTCGTAACTATACTTTAATGTTGCAACCCAACCATTAAGGCATTATAAAAAAGAAATTGTCAAAGTGAATTTCGGGCGCCGATTAATAGAATAGATTAATAGGGCTTTTTCTGACATAAAAATTATGTTTCTCAAAGGGTGAATGTGAGATAGGTAGTTGGTGTGATATAGGCTGCCTGGCAAAATGTATCCGCTACCTCAATTAAAACTGTTAGAGAAATTCCGGCCTTATACATTTAAAAAATCAAGCACAAACGACTGCAGAAGAGTGTTCTTATTGCATCCAATATCCTGTTGATATCTGGACCACAGCTACAGAATGTTTTTAACTTACATTAACAAATAATGATTACATTGAATGGATTAAGGACTAGCCACATATCCTGACCTAACTACTAATGACATTGTTGGAATTTTTAAAAAAGAAAGGGAGGCAAACGCGACACTGGATGTTAAGATATTGTTTGTTCATCGAATACTGAAAATTGTGTTCTACTATCAAAAGAAACTCTGTCGAACATTGGAATTTTTAAAAAACATTTATCCCAGCAAAACAATGTGCAGGAAACATTTTATAAAACGTTGAATAATTTGGAAGATTTTATTTTGAAAATTTTTTGTCAACTTGAGAAAAGAGCGAGTAAAATAAATTCAAAATCCGAGAAAAAGCATTATAGAATCACTTATAAGATTCCAATCACATTCACATATTCGAAAATTATTTTAATTACAGATAATATATTTTTAATCGGATAATTCAACTCTTGTAAACGTTATAAAATGAATACAGTAAAATCTTGTTACAACGAATGTCACTTTAACGAATTTTGCAATTTAACGAATATAATTTAGAAACGCTAAACTTTTAGAAACGTAATAACTTTTCGTTACTTTTTTGTTAAAAAAAAAAACAACTAAAAGTTACATTAATGTCAGTTAATGTTATATTATATATCAGTGTGGAATTTTTAGCTACCAGGTACGCAAAATAAATTATAATTTCTTAATAGTAAAGACTACAATCTTCTAATTTAATATTTATCTTATAATAAAAATGTTCACAATAATACACTGTAGATTAATTATTTATTGGCAAATTGACATGTATGCAGAAACATATTTAACTTTAGTAATAATGTATAATTTTATATAATATGTATCCGAATTTAATTTTTTTAATCCGCCATATTGGAATTTCATATTAACGAATATTTCAGAATAACGAACTTAAACGCTGGTCCCTACAAATTCATTGTAACGAGATTTTACCGTATACAAGAATAACGAAACATATTAACTGAGTAAAATTGTTATATTGGTAAGACATAATACATTAATAGAAGTGACTTAGTCATTCTGTAGCATTTCAACAATTGAGTACCGAACTTCAGTTTGGATACAGCCCCTACAACATGCTCATTTTTGAATAATTAATTTCTCTGAAACTAATCGTAGGAATTTCGTGAAATTTTGTATCTAGGCATAGGTTGAACTGAAGATTTAAAATATCTTGTCAAAACTGGGTCTTGCCATTGAAAAAAAATAAAGTTTGGGTTTGTTTTGATATGTAGAAGTATGTGAAGAAGTTGTATGTGTCCCCCTAAAAAATATTTATATAAGAAATTTTATATAAGTAAGTTTTATATAAGTAATTTTATATAAGTAAATTTTATATAAGTAATTTTATAAAGTAGACTTTATTTCCAATCGTTTGGTACCGGTAACTTTCTTCTACAAAAATTTCTTGCAGAGTTAGTAAGGGGTGTTCACTTTTTTTTCCTTGACTGTACTTATAGATTTATCAGTTAAAACATTATCGGTAAAGTATTATTACAGTAATAACTAGTCAGCTTCATCATCTTTGAGTAAATTCCAATCACAGAAAATATGAAGAGCAGAAAGAAACTTTTAACCTTTAAGACATACATGAAGATCCAGCTTGCCAAGCGGTTTGAATAAACAGGGGAGTTAAACGTCCACGAAGAACATCCATAAAGAAATTGTGTCCCGGTGATGTTTAGCTGCATAGATATGAGAGTGGCGACATACGGGGTATAAAATTTGATTGGTTGAGACGTTCTTAGTCTGATATCCAAGAAACTGTTTCGCAATTTTTCGAACCGTCTCTCGATTGATGCTCATCTTTTTTGCTATGTTTTTTATCGAAATTTTCGCAACGCCTCCAATCTTTTTTAAGTTTGCTTTCTGTTTTATGGCAATATTGACTGTTCGATTTTTACATCGACCTCTATTATGGTCAAGCTATTGAAATACTTTCGAGGCATGCAATACGGTCTTATATTGGAACTTTCAGCACGCGAACGAACTCTGGTTCCCCTTTGCTTTCCTCATGTTAATGTGATTATTGCATTTTTATGAGAAACCATTATCACAAATCTTAAACATCTTCCAGTGCAGTTCGAGGTTTGTCCTTTAAGTAATTTTAGTTTGATAGTGTTTTTTAATCTCAATTGGAAGTTTGCCCGGTTTATTTTTTGGCACTCCGTATATCGATAAAAACTGCAGTCGTTGCACAAATTTTTGCTAGAAAAAACAGAGAAGCATTTGGCACGCGGACTTTGCTCCAAACTCCCAAATCACCGAAGAACCTCTGCGGTTGTTTAATGTGTTATGGACAATTGAGGCATATTTTACGCTGCGCCACGTGAACGGCTATAACTGTTGAAATATGGACGATCTCTAATTCTCAAGAATAGTCGGAGAAGCCCACTCCATGTTTCAAAGATGGCAGCTTGGAGTGGGTTCACGTGTTCTTTCCTTTTAGGACCTTAGTTTTGTAAACGCTTGGTCGAATAATGTATTGCCAAGTTATACAGAAAATACAGAGCGTTATCTAGCTATTTATTTATTGCTCTTATTAAATTAATTTCTAAAAATAAATACTTTTGAAATTAATTTTGAAAAAAATATGAATTGTAACATAATTTTTTTTTAACAGAAATCAATTTCTAGAAGTTTTAAATATGCGAATCCAAAATTACAACAACTCATTCCGCAAGAAGTTTTTGAATTAAGCTTAAAAACTATCTACTTTGCAATCTGTATTACAACGATTAACAAGGTGGAAATTGTACGTCAAACGTGACAAATGAGGTGCGTTCGTGCTATAACTAGTTTTATAAATATTCAGATCTCGGTGCAATAGCTACAAACAATTAGTTAGAAATCTGTTACGCTAAAATTATACTATGCGCAAATATCCACTACAAGACAATGTAAAATAAAAATCATCGTTATTATTTCAGCGAAATGAATTATACCGTCTGCACCTAACATAACATAATTTTGCTAAATTTTGATTGGCTTATAAGGAAAAGGCAGCTGACGTCATCGTTTGTCAATTACTTGTATAGAAAGAAACACCCATCTGTTCTTTATGGCTTCTACTACACACATGGGTACGGTCGATTTTATTGGTGTACGTGTAACATATCTATCATATGATTGGCCTACGCCGCTATGTCGATTCCTGCAATGATCGCTACGAAAAACAACAGGCTACATCGCCAAGCTTTGCGAACGATTACCTCCATGGTTTAACATTTTAAACGTTCACGACGAATGAATCTCTTTTTTGTTTACTTTCATGGATCGAGAATTTGAACTGCCAACCTAATTTTATTGCTGAATATATACATATAGATAATTGAACGTAAGTCTTCTCTCAAACATTCATTTATTTTGAATGATCTTTCTAAAAATGTACCTTCTATGCCGTTTTATTCGAAAAATAAATTTTGAATAAAAATGGCCGCCTAGCATATGAAAAAGCGAAACGGTCATCCCGGAACTGTTGATGACAGTCAAATGTTTTACACTTTTATTATACGGATTACTTATGATAGGATTTAATAGAATTAAGAAAACTTTGATATCTTTTTAAGTTTTGATTCTATTTTCATAAAATTTAAAATGACTCGGCAAAATTCTGCAACGATTATATACAGGGTGTCTCAAAAGGTCGTTTACAAACTTAACATGCATGTCTGTCATATCATGATGAACAAGATTTACATAGGAACTTGTGTTCGAAAATGCAAACTGCGACCACTAGAGGGCGATGATCGCAGGTGTGGAGGGGAAGAAAAAAAGTATATCGAAAGAGGTATTAATATGACTTTTATTAAAGAACATGGTTTAATTTACACAAGATGTTCAAAATTCATTCCATTCGCCGCAATGCATGCTTCACAACGTCGACGCATGAATTCACGGACCCGTTCAAAATGAGAAAATCCGGCTGTGCGACCCGTTGTTGCAAATACCAGCGTGCGAATGCAACGCGTTGGGGATAATCGTCAACGCACAATGCCTGTACTCTTTGTACGTAGTAAGGGTGGTTCGTGTCCTCATGCAGTATGCGCATAATGCTAGATCGACGTACACCCAAGACGCGTTCACTTGCTCGGAGACTTGTTTGCGAGTTCCTGTCAAATTCCCTTAGCACGGTTTCCTCTACGACAGGCGTGCGTGTAGTGCGTTCTTGACCGATGTAGCTACGTACATGGAAAGCTCCTGCTTCACGCAATCTGCGGTGCAATTGTCCAAACAAAACATGACTTGGCTGACGTCTGCTTGGGAAGTGCTGAAGGTACATCCGTACCGCGGCTCGTGCATTTCCATCCGCGGCGCCATATACGTAATGCATATCGGGCAATTCTGCGTTATTAAACCGATTCATCCTCTTCCTACAACGTCTTCGCCTGAAATGATTGCGCTTTCCACTCTCCCGTAAGTCTGCGCTCATCGCCCTCTAGCGGTCGCAGTTTGCATTTTCGAACACATGTTCCTATGTAAATCTTGTTTATCATGATATGACAGACCAGCATGTTAAGTTTGTAAACGACCTTTTGAGACACCCTGTATATTAAATTTTAAACTATTCGGTTGGGTAGTTCTTGCGCTGTTATATGCGGACAGACGGATGGACCAAACAACGACTATAGGTGCTGCATAACAGGTGCTATATAATTGCGAACGCACCTAAAAATGAATTTAAGATTAGGAGTTCCAAATTTTAAATCTGCATAACTCCTTATCTATTTGACCGGATGATTCGAAGGTAAACTTGACCAAAGAATGTAAAAAATTTGATGTCAAAATTAAGTGTTGATACAGAAATTTTTCAAGTTTGTTACAATTTCTATGTGTAGACAACCTCTAAACAAAATTTAAGTATAGCATTAATTAGTAGGCGTTATTGCGTATTGATTAGTACCAGTCACATTTTTATACGATGATTTGCGGCAGGGTTAAAAATGTATATCTTTTTTTTTTTTTTTTACTCTGACCGTACAAAACAAATTGTCTGTAGCTGTATGAGTTTTTTATGCTTTTTTGTAGTTTTGAAGATTTAAAGTCATTTATGGGCAGGTTTTTGAACTAATTTTGATTTAACAAAACTTTGATCATGAAAAGTATTTTTGTACAATGCGCATTGTCGTTTGCCAATTAGTGCATTTTCTTTTTTAAATATGACTTTCAAAATGTATCAAGGAGTTTTGCAACGTGTACTTTTATCACCAAAGAATTTGGGGATTAATGTTGTGAAGGATTGAATTTTTTTTTTTACTTCCATTTCCTCATTAAATACAGGTCATGGTGTTCCCAGGAACTCCTAAACTTTCCTTCCCTAAGACAGCCGACCAGCACATAAAATTTTCATCATGATTTCATAAACTTCATTACTTGTACTTAAAAAATCTTTTATCTGACATTACAGAAATCGTAAGTCTCTGTGCTCTTCAGATTTTGACGTTATAAATCTGATAGTTATGTGCAATATCTCCCAAGGTAATCTAAGTCGTGCCTCTTCAAAATCCTCTAAAAAGCCGCTATGCTTAAATACCTTCTACATGAGGCGACATCAGGGATTTCAACTTTTGACCTGTTGCTGTGAACGCTCATCAAGCTTCGCGGGTCTAGCGAAAGACAGTCCGGTATAGAAAGGACTTTTTTTCCCGTCAGAGTTGTTCGAACTTATGACTTGGTTAAGTCAAGACGAATACCATAAATGTATTCTGCAATCCCTAAATTAATCGCGTAATCCACGGGTAGCCCTAAGCTACCGACAGGCTAAATTTACTTAGTCTTTTAAAAAAGTTCTGTAAAATCATCCAATTTCCGTATCTGTTGTTATGTGGTTGTGTTCGTGAAATACAAAACGTTTAAAAGATCATCGAAATCCTGACATCTATACACCAATACATTGCAATGTAAAATGGCAACGAACTGTATTACATTTGGTGTTTAACTCACAAAAATTATTATTAATGTTGTTACTTTAATAACACTTCTATTGTGGTTCAGAAACTAAAACTTTTACTAGGAATGAAATGAAGTTCTTTCTTTAAAGAGTTCTTTAAAAGGATGAGTTCAACTTAGGCCGGTTTTACCTTTAAGTGAGCCTAAGTGAATGACTATCAGGGATAGCGAATCTTTTCATATCCCCCTGCCAAATTTTTTTAACAAATATTTTTAGAGATCATGATGTGCCAACAATTAAAAAAATATATATTAGATCAAATTATGAATTAATATGAATTGAAATGTTTTTATTGGGATTATAAAAATATGGGTAATATGCATGTAGATGTTATAATTTATAAAACAATAAAAAAATTAATGATATTTTCTGCTATTTCATCTTAGATTACGATCATCATGATGATCATGATGATACACGATTGGAATCGGGTTCATACTTAATTACTTTTAACAAAATCCAAACTTAACAGAAATCACCTGACAAGCGGTTTCTTTTTGAGTTTATCATATCATTTATTTCCAAAAATAATTATTTGTAGACGTAAGTGTAAAAACCAACTGTCAAAATTGCAAATCCAATTTCCTTAAAGAGTGTCTGAAATTAAATTCCAAGTTGACATAATTTTAACATCGGCAGTTTTCTTCTACTATCTAATAGTTTTTTTGTTTTTGATAGTCTCCAAATTTGATCTTAATTTGATAAATTTTTCAACCAGTCGAATTTTGACATGCTGGGATAGTCTAAATCCGTGTGTCTTGCGTTATTTTATTGTATTTTTATATAGAATCTGAATCAATGCCGTGACGAAAATGTTCTATTGCGTGCCAGCTATGTCATACGTGTCGTAAGTTAACCGTCTTTGGCATAGGTGCACCAAAACCCTGGGACACTTGCCCAGTAGGCAAAACTACAAGTTCGCTCGTCATTGAAATGTAAAATACGAATTAAAGAAAATCACTGAAAAAAAAAAACCTTTTTCATTTTTGGTGCAATTTATATACAGGATAATCGAAAAAGGTGTCCCTCATTTTAAAAATAAATTACACGACAAATATGCAATCAATCGGTACGAAACCAACGTGAAATTGTAGAACATCTGAAGAAGTTTTGGCAGTAGTGATTGTGTTGACGACGTGACTGCGCGCATGCGTCGACGCCACTTCGTAACGTGATGCCATTTCACCTATCATTCACAGCAATCAAGTTCAAAACATCTCAAAAACATTATTTATGCTGCAAAAATTCGGGATCTACAGCAACTAAGGGAGAGAATTTACGCAGCAATAGCAACTGTACCTCCTGACATAATTGAGCGCACTTGGAAGGAGATCGACTACCACTTAGATGTTTGCCGAGCAACAGAGGGAGTCTATATTGAAGTTTTCTAAGTAATGTAAAAAAAAAAAAAACTCACAGATTTTTCCAATCTAACAGTGTAAAAATAAATGGTTTATCTTTATTAAAGCCTTAATTATTTTCATTCGAAATCAGGTACACCATTTTCGATGACCCTGTATTTTTTTAGGAAATGTTTCCGTTTTATACATAAAATTTGTGCATCTGGTAAAACTCGTGAAAAGTGAACCCGTGTATAAAAGAATCCTGCTTTATACGGAATACTTTCCATGGTCCCTCGAAACAAATACACTGTAGTTTTAGCAGATGGTACACAGCTATAAAACGGACACCGGACCAAAACGGAATTTTTATAAGTCCTTCCATTTCTAGCTTAGCCAGTTTAACTCTATTCGGGTACGACAGTATGTTTCACACTAATCTTTACTCAGAGGTTTTACTTCACTATGCATGCCAACATGTAAGCACGTATTAATAAAAGGCACAGGATTTTTTTTTTTTTTTTTTTTTTTTTTTTTTTTTTTGTCAAGGAGAGCCAATGACCCTTGCACTGTCCCTGAGTTCAACTGTTCATTCTTTATATGTATTTGTAAAAACAAACCATTAAATGTTTAAACAATTCTTTCACAATATTTTAGGCTTAAACAGTCTGATCTAGTTTGGAAGAGGAATAATTAGAAGTGACAAAATGATTATTACCTCAGTAGGAATAAGGCGTAACTATGCATTTCTCTGCCAGTGATAATTATAAGGTGTAGTTCCGCAAATTCTTCGACGGCCAAATGCTTACGGTTGTAATTTTCACGGTAAAAAATGATGTGATCGTTTCACAACAACTATTAAGCTTGTTTAGTACATAAACACAATTTTAAAAATTTTTACTAATTAGATTTTGAGCAAACTTTCGAATGCTCGTGCGTTTTGTAATTTTAGAGATCATTATGAATTGAGTTGTTTGTCCTTCATGCAAAGGAAGAAAATATTAGTATCGCCAATCAATTTGCAAATTTACATTTTAGCCATTTAAGCTCCTTAAAAAAAATAAAAAAAATAAAAAATAAACCTTAACAAGGGGCTCAAAAGTATTTTAACAAAACTGGCAGAAAAACTGCCCGGTTCACGTAAGAATATTTGTTTGCTCGATTCCGCACTCCAGCCATAGAATATTAAAGTAATGTCGGTATGGAATTTTTCTAACAATTAGTTATATCAACAACCACCGTAATCTCTTAGTAATGTAAATAAATCATTTAATAAAAAAATATCTTAACTAACAATGAACACTTTTTTACATCATTGAAAAACTTCGATTTTTGGAGAATTTCACCAGTCTAATTCACCAATCTAATTTCACCAGTCTCTCATATGATTTACCGTTCTTGGATGTTTAATCTTGAATTACTTTATTTATAAATTTCTCATGCGATTTTTCTTTGTCCAGTATAATCAGCAATATGAAGATGGTGCTTGTGAAAGCTCTATTTTAGCGTGACCTCAGCTAGACAAGGTGTGTTATGGGAGAACGAATAATCTCACAATAGACTTAACAATGTTTCGAGTTTATCTACACTATCTGACATGTTTTTGAATAAAAGTTATAAAATAGAAAGTTGCTGAATGTTGGAAACGCATTCAACTATTTTCAAAGCATATGCATATCCACTCACAGCTGAGACTTAATATAACACATACGAAAGAAGAATCCATTTATATGCAAACGGTGGCAAAATATACACGGACAGCCAGATTAAATGTTGTTAGCATCAAATAAAACTGAAGAAGAACCTGTTCATAACTCAGCTTAGCAGAAAATGCAATTGAAGACCAACCAGTTAACATGCAGTTAGTTCAAAATGTGTTTGAAATAGAATTATTTCATATGCAATTGAGGGGGGGGGGGGTTAGAATGACATTGGAGTAAGTCAAAAATTTGAAAAATTTAGATAACCATATTTTCAATGAACGTATATTAATTTCTGTTCAGTGTGACAGTCAAATAAGTGATAGTTCACATAGGGAATCACTAGAGGGCAAAACATGTTGGACCACTTAAGAGCCTAAATCAGTCATGCGAAAAAACGCGCACGCTAATGTTAAGTCTATGGGAAGGTTCTTGCGCGATTTCTCGCTGGCATTTTAATATTTTTAAATGATTTTTTTGGCATAGGATAGTTGAGTTCGATCTCTAACGTTGTTAGTTTTTACTTTTTCGATTTTGGTTCCAGTTTTTTTATATAAAGGTACTTTCACTTTCAGGACCGGTTCCAACCGGTTCCAAAATAGAAAATGTTCGCTTATAAAAAAAACTGGAACGAAAATCAAAAAAGTAAAAACTAACAACGTTAGAGATCGAACTCAGCTATCCTATGCAAAAAAAATCATTTAAAAATATTAAAATGTGAGCGAGGAATCGCGCAAGAACCTTCCCATAGACTTAACATTAGCTTGAGTGTTTTTTCGCGTGACTAGCGTAAGCTCTTAATGCAACGGCAACACGACAAGTTTCACAAAATCCTTCATTTCACAATTTACTAAATATTGACTTACTCCACTGTCCTTCTAACCCCCTCAATTGGCGGAAAACATAATTGAAAGAGAGACAGTTTATATGCAGTTAACAACAAACAATTTAATTAGAACAAGTTCATATGCAGTTAGTAGAAATATAGTTTTCTGAGAACCAATACGTATAGTATAGCTAGCGGAGAAATTATTAAAAGAAGTTAAGACAAAAGAGCAGAAAATTGAGAAAGTTCTTCCAAAGATTTTTATTTATCGGTAGAGCAAAAAGTTAATATAAAAATAGAAATTAAATGTTTGTTGATATCTAAACTTATCATCTTTATGATATGAAAAAAAATCAGAAAAAACACTTCTAGTAATGATAAATTACATTACAAAATTTCTGATTAATTTTTTTTTTCATGCATTACACATAAAGAAATTTATTTAATATCGTATGAAAGAACATCATGTATGGCAAGCTGGTGGTTTTATATTTTATGTAAGAGCACATTAGAAAAATTAATTCTTTCAAATTTTTCTTAAACATTTCTCTTACTGCAAAACAATTTTCTGCACATTTTCATACAATGATTCTTCAAGAGATGTCGTCGTAAATCCTACCTTATTTTTTGTAGGGAGTATCCCGCTTTTTACGTATATCATAGTAAAATGCAAAAATATTTGGAAGCGATATTATTTTTTATTTTTTACTTTTATTATTATTTTTTATTATTATTTTATTATTATTATTATTATTATTATTTATTATTTTATCGAAAATAATAAAAGCATTCACGAAGCAAACATGCAACGGATCTTAAGACTCTTAAAGTAAAAGAGTTAATTATAAGAGTTAAGAAATAATTAAGTATTAAATTATAAGAATAAATTATAAGAGGTTATAAGAGCTCTTAATTTTGTAACGTACGGTAAAATTAATGTCCAGTTTTTGCAAAGTTATTTATAGAGCTGCACACTTTCGTCTAAATTAGTAATTCAAAATGATATCAATATAATTTATTGAAAAGTATTTTAACGATTAAACTAAGGTTGAGACAATTAGTATTAAATAATAACTTTCAACTATAAGTTTTCGTTTTTACATTTATAACAGTCGAAATGTTAACTTTTATTATTATTATTATTATTATTATTATTATTATTATTATTCTATAGAATTTCAGTGCAGCAACAGTTAAAATAATACCACCATTTTAATTTTTATAAGAAACAATTCTTGCTTTTAATCGCAACAATTTTTTATTAATCTTTTTACTTCCGGGAGCGTAAACGGACTACAAATTTTCAAAAATTCGAATCTCGGTGACGTCACTGGTCGAGTTCGTGATGTCGCGTGCACCTCGTGACCGTGAAACACGCGGCAAGTGGGCGGTGTCCTTCGGATCGCTAAACGTCACCAGACATGAAACGTTTTTCTGTGGAGGCGTTCAAAGCAATCGCCAACAGAATAATGAATGCGAGAAGAGATAAAAACAGCAACCAATATTTTTAACAATATATTTTATGCACTTCATTTAACTTTTTTTTTTTCGTTCTATGCGTATTCCCTTCATTCTTAGAATTATCACGAAAAATAATCTATATATTTAAAGTACAAGCCGGTTTTTTTTCATCCTTTGCCTTGTGTTTTCTACTGAAATGAGTTTTATTTTTATTTTCATTTTTATTTTTTTAACTGAAAGCTGATCATTTGTAGATAAGCCAGCATTAGTTTTTTTTTTCGTTATTAAATATTTACATTTTTATATTTTATCTTCAATTTTTAAAGATTTTTAAAGAATTTCTTTAAAATGGTGGATATCAGGTTATGCCATTGTTATGAAGAAAGAGAAAATAATGTGGATTAATACATTTGTTGATTCTATTTTTATACAGTACAAAAAGAAAAATAGTTTTTTTATTTGGATAAATGGTGCATAAGGGTCCTGTCCACTCACGCGAAAAAACCCGCTCGCTAATGTTAATCCTATGGGACAGTTATTTTACAACATTTCGTTTTCATTTCAAAATTTTAAAACGATGTTTTTTGCATTGGATAGCTGAGATCGATTTCTACAGCGCCTCCATTATACTTTTTCGATTTTCTTTTCGATTTTTTTTTCTTTTAAATGAAAATATTTTTACTTTCGGAAACTTTTCAGTAGACCTGGGCTTAATCTCAATTTCAATATCGTGATATATCGTCAGCTAAATATCGCGATATGACGATATATCGGCACCAAAAATGGAAATCTTAAATACCACCATATTCCATTATGAGAACAATTTCTATATATAACATCTTTTCGAGAGCATTACTTGCATGAAAAAATTCTTTAAATAATATAAAATAAGTTTTACTAAATTATTTTTCAATTTGCGCTTTATGAAATTTTAGCTGATTGCGAAATCTCTAACAAAGTAATGAGTGATTATTACAACAATTCAAACAAATATTTTCGGTTTGCTCGTTGTAATTATTGATTCGCTTCACACCCTCCTCCGCTCAATTTATAATATAATAAATTTAACAGTATGTATTATATTAAAACAATCAGCAATTTCCTGTACTGATATATTCAAAATCTCAAATAACTGAAATAAACACTTCAGAGAAACATTATCTATCACGTAAAATATTTAAACAGAATTTGTTTTACTTTAGCATTACAGTCAGTGATGAATTCAAGGGTGACACTGAGCCCCTAGAGTTCCCACATTTTCGGTTATTTAATGTCCCGAAAGTGTAACCCCCCCCCTATACACACTCTGAATACCATAATACCATGGACGCTGACGATACACAGGCAGGTATAAGATATTAAAACAGTTGTTCTATGCTAGCCTTTAACAGAAATTTAACAAATATATATATATATATATATATATATATATATATATATATATAATATTAATATAATATTCTTTTTCGTCAGAGGAGATAATTTTTCAACACATAAACTCAAAATTAAAAAAAAAAAAAAATTGTTCCATGGGAGTTTCAGCGGGGCAGATCTCCCGTGAACAAAATGTCATAGTTCTTTCTTCCGGTAGTGCATAATTAATCATGCTACTTGGGCATAAGTAAATTAATTTTTTTCAACATAAAAATTTACAGATTTAAAGATTTAAATTTTAAAATTCAGGGAGGGGCAATTAATTGTCCTCCATCACCTATTTTTTTCGTTTGTTCAAAATCTCACTCAAAAACACCCAGAACTTTCCAAGTAACCAAATACTATATTTTCATAAAATAATAAAGTTTATGGCTTGAAAATCAAGAAAGATATTGAAATCTCGTGAAGATGAAGTATGAAATATGAAATCCCATGATATCCCCCCCCCCCACCACCACCACCACCTGCCATCCCGAACCTCCGAAATACCTCCCAGAGAAAAATGTTTGAATTCAAGACTGATTAGAGTATTATATAGTCATCAAGCACATGTTTCAAGATAATGAAAAAAAGGACGAAGAAAATCTTAAAAATGGATGGAAGTATGAAAAATAATTAAAAAATGAATAATCAGCTTTTTCGATTATTTTTTACCCGACAGTACATTAATATTTTACAACCTATAATTATGAAAAAATAAATAAATAAATATATATATATATATTTGTGCCATCGCGTAAATTGGTTTTTAATATATCATTTGTGAAGAAGAAGGGGGGAGGGGTGTAAATCGGATAAAAATAGGGAAAAAACATTTCAATATATTTATTTTATTAAAATTAAAGACTTTGCATAATATTCCCTTCCACCATTTTCAAATAAAACATAATAATGCTTAATGGTTTTTAAAAATTTAAATGCAAAATTTCCACCAAACAATTTTTGGGCAGTGACCAATGGTCATATATACAGAGACAGTCAGATACCAAATATTCCCATATATCACGCGAACGCGATTTTTAACATAAATTCTGGAAAGAAAAAACTCGCGGTATAGAAGTAAAAATATCTGCATTTTTAAAAATCCTTCTTTGCCCTAGAATATACATAATGAATACTACTAACAAATTAATAATTTTTGTCATAAAATAATAATTATAAAGAACAAATAAAAACATGTCTGAATTATTCTTTATTCATGTGTCCCATTAAATCCATTGTTACAAATAAAATGCTTCCTTTCTTTATCGCCCTAATTCACACATTATTCAACAACAAAGAGCAAATAATGATCCATACCGCATAGCATGCGAGTAGATATACCATCTACTGTCAGTGGTCGCTGGAGAAACCGTAAACAACACTATACGATATTTATTACACGTCTCATGAACACCGAACAGTCACCCTTTCCCCTTTTCGAAAACCTTTTCTGCTGCGAGAACTCACACCGTTGGTATTCATGAATACGGTATCCCAGCCGTCTCATACACACCAAACAAATCACCCTTTATCCTTTTCAAAAATTATTTCGGCTGTGAGAACTCACACCGTTAGTATTCATGAATACGGTATCCCAGCCGTCTCATACACACCAAACAAATCACCCTTTATCCTTTTCAAAAATTATTTCGGCTGCGAGAACTCACACCGTTAGTATTCATGAATACGGTATCCCACGGACCGCTGTTTGATATCGTGGTTTAGGCTGGAAGAATTCACACCGTCAATTCATGAATACTCGAAGTGGAGGAAGCGCTTTTAATATCGTGGTTTTCACGTTTTTCGTCAGATTTATGATCTTTCCGATATACCGTTGGGTAGGATTTTTTTATATCGGTATCACGATATGCATTTTATATCGGTTTTATCGATTTTATCGATATATCGCCCAGCCCTACTTTTCAGAAAGTAAAAGTATTTCTTAACTCTAATAGCTTATTTTTATCATATTTTATCTGTTCCTTTCTTTATTTTTTATTTTTTTGTCCTTCTTTTTTTTTTTTTTTTTTTTTTTTTTTTTTTTTTTTTTTTTTTGGTCACTGTCTATAAAATTTGCTTTCTAACGAAATAAAACTATAATTATATGGTTAAATTAAATGCATAAATGTACAAAATATTGCAGGGGAAATTCCATATTCATAATAGTAGTAAAAATACCCGCTCAGTTTTAAACTTTCTTGGGTGTTTTTCGAAAATCTTATCATATACTTATTTTCAGTTCTTCAGTTTTTCTTAATAAAAAGTTAAATAATTTCTTAATACAGTACACTGCAAAAAATCACAGAAAATTTTCTAGCTGTAGCAGAAACGTTTACAAGAATTTAGGGCAACTTCATAGTCACCCACAATTTCGAAAACTTTCCCCTGATGTTTAGAAACTATTTGCAGATGAAAAAAACCAGGAGCTTTTGAATACAATAGATTTACGAAATTTACAGAAAAAAAAGAAAGGTACTTCTTTCTAAAAAGAAAGGTACTCTTTAAATTTCGGAAAAGACATTATTAATTTCGGAAATCTACTGTTTTCTGAGGGTTTCTGATTAGTACTTTACCTAAAAAAATTCTGAAGATAAGAGAAAGGTTACCAGAATCATGGGTAACTATGAGATTACATTGAATTTTTGTAAACGCTTTCTCTGTATCAGGTATAAGCATCGTTTCCAATGCCTCTTAAAATAAAACTGGCTTTTTACGGAGGGGTGATATGCGGCTATCGTACCTGCTTTCATTTTGCCCCTGTTTCCATACGCAAGCACAAAAACAACCCCCTTAAAAAATCCGGAACCTGCCCAATTTTTCGTTCTGACCTATGATTGGCTGATTGGTGAAATGACGCACGAACTTCCGGTGTAAATATAAACAGAAGCCGTTTTGTTACGTTATTTAGCTCCCTTACATTTTCAGTCTTTTTCTTTAGTATAAAAATGGCTGACCGTATTCTGTTATTGCAGACGTTTATCGACCTTTTTTTTTAGCATCAGAGCTTTCCAATTTAGTGGATTGTTTAATTCGGATATTTCAAATTCATACAAAAAATTGAAAATAGCGGTGTTTGATTTATTTAATAACAGAAATTCCAACGTTAAATGGAGCGAAATTTTTTTGTTAAATTTTCTTGTATAAATTCAGATTTTTGAACTACGGAATTTCCAAGAACGTATTCGACTCTGGGAATTAAAGGGTTGATGGAATACCTCCTAAAACAAAACCCCGTATAAAGTGGAATATTTTTCGATTCAGTTTCCAAGGTTTTAATGAATCACTATTAGACAAAACTGATTACATAGTTCAGTATTAAGTATTTCATTACATAACTTAAATTTTAAAATAAGTCGATTATTAGAAACTTAGCAAAATTACGTTTGCGGAGGAGGAAGAGTAAAAGTGCTCCAAACTCCAATAAATTATATCACCTTCAATTAAAAATAAAATAAATTTTTGCATATTTAAAATGGATATTATAGTTAATGATCCGAGAAGATAATGTGCACATTTTTTAATGTATGAAGGAATCGTATGTAAATTTTTAATAGCTCTCTTTTTACTTTTCTTTAGACAACATTATTCTTAAAAACAACCACGAAACGATACAAATTTTAATGTGCTAAAATAAAATGAAAAAATGTATACAATAGGGAATTTTAAGCACACAAGAAAAATGTTTGTTTCCCATGTCTATGGTGTAGCAACAGGGAAGTGTCATTAGTGTTCAGCACCTGTGTGGAAAACTTCAGCTTGCGCCCTGAATCCCTCCCTCCAAAAACTATATTTTTTAAAAACTTATCAGCAATCACAAAAGAAATACTAAAATATATATATATATCTAATTTCTTTTTCGGTTGCATATTTATTTATTTATTTATTTATTTATTTTGCTATTTGAACCTCATGTCGGGTTTTAATTTTCTTGTTTCATTTTATTTTGTCATTTGAACCACATGTCGGTCCTTAATTTTCTTGTTTCATTTATTTATGTAATTAGGGGTTTAATAGCGTCGATTTTAAGCATAATGCTGACAATATTTGTTGCAATAGCATATACTTACTATGAATATTCTTATAAAGCCCTTCTGAAGATTCTATAAGATATTCATAGTTTTCCAATTTTGCTTTTTCAATTTTTGCTTTTTCATCATTTTAAGTATAATTCCTTTAGTGTCCATTCCATTGCTTTTTATCTTTCGTTCTTCTCATGTGCATTCAATTTTAAATATATATATATATATATATATATATATATATATATTATATACACACATAACAGAAATTATAAAACGAATATAAAAAAAATCCCGGACGGCTCGGCCTACAGGCACAGGTAGATTTCGAAGACGCAGACCGTGGGGCGCCTGTTTGTTGAGAATTGCGGAAGAAATTACCTTTTTGCCATGATGCGGCATTTGGAAACGCCCACTTCGAAACCTAACTTATTTGCAGGCGGAGTCGGCAGGGATTTTTTTTGTTTTTAATTTTTCTTTTGCTATAAGGGTTGGTCCTATAAAAAACTTGTCAGTATAAAAGTTTTAGATAATATTAAGAGAATTTATAATAAATTTAATCGGATTTGATATCTTCTGAATTGACGAAGTTATGAATTTTTTTCTTCTAACCCCCCCCCCCCTTCCTTGGGGCCATTTTTAATGATATCAAAAATCTGTCATACATAAATTTTTGGCCCTTTTCCTAGAAGTAATGATAACTTTAAACGGTATTGATAGTATCATAATTAAGAAATTGTAGGGGGTTTTCTGTTTTTACAAAAAGCCCCCCCCCCCCCCCCGTTGGTTCGATTTTAACGAACTTGAGCGAGAAGAGATTTGTACAGAATTATTGAAGTTATCGTGTCCATAAAAAAGTGATATAGATAGATAAAGTTTTGAACTGGGTGTGGTTTTGGGTTCTGGGAGTCATGATCGGCGTAGATCTGCAAAAATTTTTCAAAATTTCCAACTTAGGTGAGAATGTAATAGGTAAGTATTTCTTACGAAATCTACCTAAAAAAATAAAACAAGGAGAGTACAAAAGTTAGAAAAAGAAAATAATTTTGTGTGTTAAAAAAACTGACAACTCCCCCCTGCCCCCCCCCCAAAAAAAAAATCGACCGACATTTTCAAATTTCAGAAAATGTCTAAGCTGATTTATAGCTAAAGGGGTACTTAAAATATACCGACTGATAAACAGAAAAAAAATATATTTTTTTCAGACTATAGTAAAAATAAAAATTAGTAGCTTCTTGATTAAAATTCACAAAGTCACTGATTATCAGTCTTAAACTACTATTTGAAAATGGCACATAAAATGCACAAAAATTTTAATCAAAAACTTCTTTTTTAAGTATATATTTTTTACTGTGCATATTAGATGCATCATTGTATCATTATAACCTTTTTTTTTTTTTTTTTTACAATAAAATAGAAACAGTGTATCTGAAGTAGTATGCTTCGTGGAATCTAAAATTAAATAAAATGCTTAAAAAGGTCCATTTTTTTTGTAAAATTTCAAGTCAAATTTTTATATTCTGAATTCAAATTAATAAATTTATCACAGTTATTTTAAAGAATAATAATATTAAGCGATCATAATAATTTATTTGAGGTAAATCTATAAAATATAATTAAAATTAATTTTGATATGATTAAAAAACACGTATTTTTAAATATTTCTTCCTCACTTGAAATGATATTCTTCTGACCACATGCTCAATAACATTTTTGTCTCATCTACTGACCAACGAGATGAATTCAAACACAAATCCATACTTAATAAATAAAAAAAAAAGGGAAAAAAATAATAATAATAAATAAACAATGGTAAATAAACGTAATAAAACAATTAATGCAAATAACAGGAGAATTATCGCTAGGAGCACTAACGTAAAACGTGCAACGTGCTGTTGATAAGCAGTTATTCCGGTGAAGTGGCGCTGTTTGTTTGTTTACACGCGCTGCCTCATGGGTAAAAGCCGGATTACTGACCTAATCCCTTGCAGGTCTGATTTCGGGGAGAAAATGACCTAGGCTAGTTTTACCTTCAAACCGGTTTGTGCATTGGAAATGGTGTAGGGGGTAAAAAGACCGTTCATAGGGGTCTTGGAAAAGGCATTGTAAACGCGGCTATAGTGTATAATCAATTGGCTCATTTTCACAGTCGTCGTTGGTTGCTATACTGGAATCTTTAAAACAAATTTTATTATGTCTTCCCTGATTGCACTTAAAAAATTACACTGAAATTATAATTGTCGAAGAAACAATTTTTTTTTTTTTTTTTTTTTTTTTTTAAGAAAGACATGGACCATAAGTGAACGGAAAATATTATTTATCCGTTCGGTTCTAGTTTCCTACACTTCCACATCTTTTCATAGAGTATTATTTTGTCTTAACAATTATTTTTTTATTATATGCTTTTAGTAATGATAGTATATGACTATACATTTATCGAGTTGTAATTTTCCAACTGGACGAAAAATGTCCGGGACAGGATTTGAACCTGGTATCTCTTGGCTGGAGCTGTCATTGCTCCATTGAAGCTTCCATTGCTAATTGAAGCCCTTGGCGATGGCAACTTCAGCCAAGAGATCACAAGTTCAACATTTTTCGTCCAGTTAGAGAATTACAACTCATATGATTTCTTTACCAATTTGAATAATTGTGCTAAAATTAATCTTAGCGTAACCACATACCCAGCTTTTACTGGAGTTCCAAATTACCTGCGATCTATTCTGTTGAGCTGATTCAGATATCAGACCAGATGCTATGATCAATAAGGTTAACTGGATGAATTAGTTCCTCCAGATTCGACCGTGATGGCTCACTTGGTAGAGCATTGGTAGCTTCAGCCAAGAGGTCTCAAGTTCGAATCCTGGACCGGACATTTTTCGTCCACTTGGAAAATTACAACTCATATGATTTCTTTACCAATTTGAATAATTGTGTTAAAATTAATCTAGTGTATATGCATTTATTATTATGACTTCATTTATGTTTTAGCACTTAATTTAATCTATATAATAAAAGCGCAAGTCATGTGAATAAGGAAAATAAATACGGGCTAACCGTTTCGTTTTTCATATGCCAAGCGACCATTTTTACAGAAAATTATTTTTTGGAATAAAGGTTCATAAAAGTTACGTTTTTACAAAAATCGTTCAAAAAATTATGTTTGAGATATGAGTTACATTAAAATATGTTTTATTCTGAGATAACTTCCGTTGAAATTAGGTTGACAGTCCAATATCTCATTCCATCAATAAACACTAAAGATTCGTTCATCGTGAGCGGTAAAAATATTAAACCATGAAGGAACCATTCGCAAAGCAAGTTCTCCCTCGATGAATTTTTAAGAGCTGTAGTCTGGAATAAAACAAATAATTCGCGCCTGTAGGCCAATCAGAGTTTATTCAGTTCAGTTAAGTGCAGTACAACTCAACTTCTTTCGCGATATTTTCTTGAGGAAGTTTAACGTAAGCCAATCAACTCATATAATAAAATTTAATGAATCAAATTTCAAAACGAATCGCCAATCAACTCATATAATAAAATTTAATGAATCAAATTTCAAAACGAATCGCCAATTAATTTCTCACTTAAGTACTATCCGTTCCCAGAAGATAAATCACCGAAAATGATTATTAATAGCCAATCATATTTACTATTGTCAATGGCCGATCGCGTCCAAATCTGCAATTTAATATATATTTATTAAATATATAACATCATTAAAAATGGTAAATGATACAGAAGCAAACTAAAATAATACAAAACAATAATTTAGTATGCATTTATTAAACCCCACACATACGAATGACGGCTTTTAGCTAAGATATTTTTGCGATGGTAGTTTTATCTCCCTCGTCATCTAGAAGAAAGTCTGTGAATTTTAATGAGATTGCACACCAAGGGCCAAAAGTGGGTGATACTGATAGAAAATATTGTTTAAAACGAATGTGATTATCATAAGTAGCTTCCAAAAGTTCTATGTTTCACCAAACCATATTCACTAAAATACACCAACTAGTATGTAGCCCGATTATGACACATTATCCAAGACGATTAGATGAGAATATTGATAGATTTTCTAATCTTCTGTAATCGAGACTACTGCCAAGGTTAGCGGGAAAGTACGCCAAATGAGTGGACCCAATTACGAAAGGTTACTTAATAGGAATAAATTATCTCCGCATTAGTGAAAGTATTGCAAGTGATAAGAAAACGGACATGCAGCATAAATGCCTATTTGAGTTAAGCAGTTTTGTCAAGAAAGATGAAAAACATAACAACCAAAATTATACGAAATGCTGCCATGATCCAAGGACTTCTTGATTTCTCTATCAGAATCTTCCGATTCGGCGAAGGATCAAACAAGTAAATTAATTTATGAATAAAAGAAACATGTTGCAGGATACATTTAAGACAGAGCAAACTGGTCGCCAAAAGTGGCTAGTTAGAATAATAATAATGAAAGTTTGCTTAATTCTCTGTATAGCGTTCGCGATTCTTCTATTTCAAACATATGTTTCAATCTTTAAATTTAAAATAGAGGCTACTTTTCTGCACTAGTAATTTGCGATAAAACATAAAAAAATACTGAAAAGTTGTTATGTCTGTTTAATCTTCTTGTAATACAACATTTTCCGGACGTCTTCGAAAAATCTTCCTTCGCTTGTTGTATGCAATATTATTGTACGCAAAATATCTGTACACTCGTTAGATCTCGGTAAATGGCATAGTCATTAAATTTAATAAACCTTAACTTTCGTGATTTGAATGGCTATTTTTAATATAATCAAAGTAAAATTATTTTTTCCCAAAATTGAAAAAAAAAAAAATCAGGATTTAATACGTTACCAATAGCATGGAGAAGTGTGGATATCATGAGACAGATGCACACTTACTAATAAAAGTAACACATGTAAACAAGGCCCTACTTATTTTGATGAGAGAATCAAGTTATAAGTGTGTTCAATATATAGAAGTTGTAATTTTCCAACTGAGTAGAAAAGCGTCCAGGCCGTGATTTGTACCCAGGACCTTGGGTTCAAACTCCTGCCTGGACACTATTTCACTCAATTGGAAAACTGCAACTCCTATGACTTATTTACCAATTAGAATAATTGTGTTTAATTAATGAAGTGTGTTTAATATGTTCACCTCGGGCAAGATTACATGTGCACTCGCTTGCATACACATCTGGGTCGCGTTCCGGTAAAATCCGGTTGAAAAAGGCAACCCAATAAGGTCGTATGTGGTTCGAGTAAAATCTGGTCACTTTAACCGCTCCAGACACGTTCTCGAATGTCACACTTCCCACAAACTAGTCGCAATCTGACTTCAAAAAGTGGTCACTGTGTTACGTCACAGAAGAGCCCGAAACCGGTCATAACGACTTCACATCCACGTCATTGAAACTCCATATCGATGTCACTTGACTTAACATAGACGATCACAAACTCACACTGTGACGTTGCCGTGACATTGTCGTGACGTTACAATGATATACGGGATGCATTGCTGCAGATGTTGAACAAATTAAGCATTCTGTCACATATGCGTATCTTGTAACACTTGTGACTTTTGAGACGTTCATAATTCCTAAAATAATGCTAAAAATAATTCATAAAATAAATCGTAATCAATCATAAAAAAATAGTAAAAAATAAAAATTAAATATTTAAAAAAAATGGATAAACTAAAAAGTCTAAGGAAGCAACAAGACTTGTGAATTCTTAGACGGATGGAAAACAGCTGATATTGAAGTACATTTCAAGCTTGCCACAATTCGAGCTTAAGAAAGTAAAATTTGTTATCAAATGATAAAAATTATTATTATTAATGTTACTGTTGTTTTTTATATACAAATTACTTCTGTCTGTAAATAAAAATAAATAAATGACTTCTTTATATTAAATCATTTGTATAAATATTGAAAAAAGTGTTTACGTGTATGAAACAGTGAATAGGTTGCCAGAAAATGTGTATGGAAAGTTTTCTTCTATTAACAAAGTGACTTTCTCTATCTCGTCAAGGCCTCTATAAAAGACAATTACCAAAAAAAAGTGTGAATTAAATTCTTTATCCAGTTTATATAAAATAATTATTTAGTTTTGTGGTTTAAAACGTTTCTTGCATTTTTCGAAAAACTTATTCGTACTTTTCTCTCTCTCCCCTATCCCCTTTTTTTCTCCCTTTCTTTTTTTCTTTTTTCTTTCTTTTTTTTTTTTTTTTTTTTTGAGCTTAAAATTTTTTTTGCGAATCAGTGTAGGATATTTTAAGTATGAAAAGTTAAGCTGTCTTGTATTTTACTATTCTCTGTTGCCGTTTCTTTTCCTCTTCGATTTTTTTTTATGTCAATCACTGCAATTTTAAATTTCTTTCTTTTCTTTTCTTTTCTTTTCTTTTCTTTTCTTTTCTTTTCTTTTCTTTTTTTCTTTCTTTTCTTCTCTTTTCTTTTTTTCTTTCTTTTTTTCTTCCTTTCTTTTTTTTTCTTTTAAGCATTAACCAATTCTTCAAAATCTCTCTGTGTTTGACAGTTTCACTCTACTAATAATTTCCTTTTAAATACGTTATATATATATATATATATATATATATATATATATTTTCTTTTCTACAAATGAATCAGGAAATATTGTGGGCTCATCGCTGTGACGTCAATACGCTGCTTTACGTCATCAAATGGTTCGCTTGCTGTTACTTCTCTCATGATGGCGGAGAATTTTTTTCAATCCATTTTTATTTAGAATCCTCTTGTTATAGAGTTGCAATTCCTCACTTATTTTAAAATTTTGAAGTTAAATTTAAAATATTAAATTAAAAATATGCGTAGTTAAATTTAAAATATTAAATTTAAAATATGCGTAGTTAAATTTAAAATATTTAAAACTATATTTAAAAAAGGAAATTGTGCTTTGTTGTTAAATAATAATTCACTGTTGGATATATGAAGATATCTTAATGTTGACAAACCAATCAAAGATGCTTAATTCAAATTTCATTGGTAAGTATTCTTCAAAAGTATTCTTTAATAGAATTAGCTTGTAAAATAATTAAAAGTAAATTGCAAATTCAACGTGAAATAACAATTGATCAAATAAATCTTTATTTAGTTATATTTTTTCCCTTTATTACTTGCCTGACTTTGCGAATAAGTGTATAAAATATTAAGAATGAAGAGTTAAATTCTCTTATAGTCTGGTATTCACTGTTGCTTTTTATTTCCTCTTTGATTTTTCTTCGTTCTGTCAATCACTCCGATGTTGAATTTCTTTATTAAACAACATTTTTTCATAGTCACTCCGTGTTTAAGAGTTTCACTATTTGAAAAGAGAATTATAATTCCCTTTTCAAATATGTTTTATCTTTTTTTTTTTTTTTTTTTTTTTTTAAATATATAAATCATGCAGGACGAATTGTGTGTCTATCGCTGTGACGTCACTAAATTGGTTCCGGGGGTGGCTGTAATTCTTTCGTGATTGCAGGGAAGTTTTAAAATCCATTTTTACTTTCTTCTATCTTTATAAGAAGAAAGTATTGGATTCATGAAAATTTTCGACGGATTTATACGTTTTAGAAGGTCCTGAACACGATTTGATTTTCTTCTATCTTTACAAGAAGAAAGTATTGGATTCATGAAAAATTTCGACGGATTTATACGTTTTAGAAGGTCCTGAACACGATTTGATTTTCTTCTATCTTTACAAGAAGAAAGTATTGGATTCATGAAAAATTTCGACGGATTTATACGTTTTAGAAGGTCCTGAACACGATTTTCTTCTATCTTTACAAGAAGAAAGTATTGGATTCATGAAAAATTTCGACCGATTTGTACGTTTTAGAAGGTCCTGAACACGATTTGATTTTCTTCTATCTTTACAAGAAGAAAGTATTGGATTAATGAAAATTTTCGACGGATTTATACGTGTTAGAAGGTCCTGAACATGGTTTGACTTTCTTCTATCTTTACAAGAAGAAAGTATTGGATTCATGAAAATTTTCGACGGATTTATACGTTTTAGAAGGTTCTGAACACGATATGACTGTTTTTAGAAAATGTCTGTCTGTGAGTCTGTCTGTATGTGCAAAAATTTTGTGGGCTCTCCATCTCAAGAACTAATGCATGAAATTTAATAAAACTTTATATTCAGTTAGTCCATGATATAAATTGATGCTGATTAGTTTTTGGTGAAAATCGCCCAATAGGTGGCGCTGTTATGCTGCATTTTTTTGCCATTTTGGAAATAGCTCTATCTCAAGAACTAATGCCCTTATTTTCATCAAACTTCAGATTAAGTTAGATCTTGACATAAATAGACGCTGATTACGTTTTGGTGTAGATATCTCAAGAGATGGTCTGCTATACTACTTTTTTCATGATTTTTATGATAGTTTGTTATAGTTTCTATATTTCAAGAACTAATACACGGATTTTCATCGAATTTCAGACTCAGTTAGACGTTGACATAGGTTGTTGTTGATTAGGTTTTGGTCTAAATCTCTCAATAGGTGGCTACATTTTGCAGGATTTACACGAATTTAGCAATAGTCCTATCTTAAGAAGTAATGCACGGAATTTAATAAAATTTTAGATTCAGTTAGACCTTGATATAAATTGGTGCTGATTATTTTTAGTGTATGCGAAACCTGCGTGAGAAAGAAGAATGTTTTGCGATTGGCACATCCGACTAGTTTATTTAGAATCCTTAGAATCCCTGATTTTAGAAAGGTAACAACAATGCAGTTACTCTAACTTCACTTTAAATTTTTGTGCTGGCGAAGTTAAATTAAAAATATTTTAAACTATGATTAAACAAGAACGAAACATCATGCATCACGGCATTTATTATGAAATACTTTCCAACAGTATCGAATTATGTTAAGAAATTTAATTTTTGTTCATACAATGAAATGAACATAATAATCTAAATAAAAAGCTCAACACAGTAAAAATTCATTTTCAGCAATTCCTGTCCTTAGCCTTTAGTGTGCCCTGTATAGGATCTTTAAATTTACAATACACTAAAAATTAGTTCAGTTTTAGAATGCATATCGCAGCTGAAAGCGCGCATCTAGCCGTTATGGCTCATAGTCAGTCCTACAACGGAATTATTTTGAGTGGCTCTGTAAATAAACGATAAATTCTAGGTACTCAGTAATCTATAAAAAAAAACACGCCGTAGTGCACCTCAGTAATGTATATCGACTTCATTGAAATAATGTAACATCATTAAAATACACTGCAAACGATTTTTCCCTATAGATCATAATGTGATGGAATTATTTTGTGTGCCTCTGTAAACGAACAATATTTGTTGCTTTCTCTATACTCTATAGAAAGCAAGTTGCCATCCACCTCAGTGATGCATATACATTTCATTATGTTTGGAACAGTGTAGCATCGTTAAAATGCATTGAAAAGGTTTTTTCTGACCTTAATGTATAGTACTTCTACTTTTGAGTGTCCGCGTAAACAAACTAAAATTGCTATTTAATCTATACTCTATTGAAAACCTCTTGTCATCTACTTCAGTGATGTACAGGGTGATTATAATTAAAGTCCCACATTCAAAATGATGTAAAAAAGGAACCACTGGTCAGAATGACTTTAAATTTGAACTGAATATAATGGAAGGGGGAAACGGCATGGCATCAGAAAAAAAGTTCCAAAGTGTATCAATAGATGGCGCTGTAAGCGGTAAGCAAATTAAAAGACACTCATGCGTAATTAAAAACCGAATCATTATGTGATTTTTATGTGATTTTTCGTCCAAGAACAATTAAAAACCGATTTTTCCCATCCAATGTGGTACGACCTTGCCGTGGTAGATGGGATTTCCAGTAACAGTACCACAGCTGTTGACTGATTTGGAAGTCATTTTTTTCCGTCGAACAACCGAAACACTCATGCACATTGAACATGAACAGTATGGTTGGTTTACTGTGCAACTCATGCCGAAGCCTCGTATTTCCATTAAAAATGTCACTTGTAGCCGAATACATTTTCGTTATGCCGCTTACAGCGCCATCTATTGATACATTTTAAAACTTTTTCTTTCTTATGCCATACCGTTTCCCCCTTCTTCCAGTATATTCAGTACAAATTTGAAGTCATTCTGATCAGTGGTTACTTTTTTACAGCATTTTGAAAGTGGGACTTTAATTATAATCACCCTGTATATCAATTTCATTATCTTTCAAAGAGTGTAACATCATTAAAATGCACTGAACATGATTTCCCCCATTGCCCGTAATGTAACGAAATGCTTTTAAATGTCCGTGTAAACTAGTCATAAATGGTATGTTCTTTCCAATAATGAACATGTCATGCTAAACTTTAATAACATATATCAATTACACGGAAATCCAAGTATACAGTGGTGGTCAGAATTATAAGAACAACTGAAAATTGCACAGAAAAAATTTCTGAACTAAATAAAGTGAAATTTATACATAAAATACTTTTTTATGCTAGAAATCATTATAAAATGCAAAACATTGGGAAATGCAAAATATGAATGTTTTGGCATAATTAACAAAATATGTCATTGTAAAAGTTGGACAAAATTATAAGGACAATGAATGTTTTTGCCTGAAACACACTAATAATTAATAATCTCCCCCTTCTTCTCAATCACTTTTATCAGTCTTGACGTCATGGAGTTTGACAGTTCCTTCAGAACGTTCTTGGAAATTTTTCACCAGGCGTTTTCGATGGAGGACATGAGCTCTTGCTTGTTCTCATATTTTATACCATTTTTGTATACTTCATGTGCCAGAATACCCCACAGATTTTCCATTGGATTCAGATCAGGGCTTCTGGCCGGCCAGGGAAGTAGTTTTACGAAATTAGCATCAAACCATGATTTTGAAGTTTGAGAAACATGTACTGAGGCATTGTCCTGCTGGAAGAAATACTCTCCACTCGTTATTAACGGTGCTTCTGGTAAAAGATTATCTCCCAATACATCAACATAACTTTCAGAATTCATTCTACCCTGCACAAAAACTATTGGAGTAGTTCCACCAGTTGCGAAACCTCCCCAGACCATTACGGAGCCACCTCCAAATGCACGCTTTGAGAAAATTTCTTTTTCTCTACGGATATCATACCAGAAGTAGCGAAAAACATCTAGTCCATCCAAATTAAACTTTTTCTCATCGGAAAAGACAACATCATCCCACTTTTTCCCCATAGTAATGTATTTTTTGGCAAACTCCACCCTCAGTCTCTTATGAATTTTTGTAAGAGGCGGTCGTGACATATGTTTGCCATAGCGAACCTTTTTTTCTTTTTGTAAAACACGTCGAACAGTTCGAGCACTGCATTCTAAGTTCAATTCATGTTTTATTTCTGTTGACGTTTGTTTTTTGGAGCAAGCTTGCCTTATTATCGTTCTTTTCTCCCGTACAGAAACAGAAGATGGCCTACCTGTATGTCTTTGCCGTCCATATTTACCGGGATTTTTAAGATAATTGTAAATAACCGTTCTTGATCTATTAAGCTTCATCGCAATTTGACGTACAGAAAGTCCTGAACTTTTAAATGCATCCACTTTCCCTTTCTCAAACTCCGAAAGCTTTGTACCTAGCGGCATGATTGAAAAACAGAATATGACTAACTCAAACGCTTACTATGCATTTTTATCGTCTGGAAGTTCCGTGTGTAGAGCAAAAAATATGCAAATTTTACTTTTTAGAACACACAAATACAGTTGTTCTTATAATTTTGTCCATATCACATGACTCGATAAATCCATAATACATTTTATAAATATGAATTTTCCACATATTTCCATAAAAACTTATAAAAATATTCTTAATTTTTCATTGTTTTTCAGCTATTAAATTTGCATTATTTTCCGGCCAAGTGTAGCCAAGATTTGGCGATTTTTGCCTTGTCCTTGTAATTTTGACCACCAATGTATTTACATGAGTTAGAGCACGGCCAGACAGACAAACCGAATTCATAAACACTTTTCAACTATGTTGGAAAGTATTAAAAAGAAATTGTGTTTATTTCATGAAATATTAATTTACTGTTGGATTTAGGAAGCTATTTTAATGCTGTCAAAGCAATCCAAAATGCTTAATTCAAATTTTATTCGTAAGTAACATTCAATATAGAGAGTTTAAACCATTTTTAATATCTGGCGTTATATAGTCATAATGCTTATAAATTTTCAAATAATTGGCTATAACTTGGCTCATATGGGAATAAAAAAAAAGTCACTTGCAACTCTAGATATAAAAATTGTGAAATAACTTCTTATCCAGTTTATAAAAAATAATACATTTTCTTTTGTGTTTCAAAGCGTTTGTCTCCTTTTCTGAAAACTGCTTCTTTTTCTTTTCTTTTCATTTATTTTTAACACTTTTCAACATATTGAAAATTGCTTATAAATTCAGTTTGTCTGTCCGCCGTCTGTCTGTCTGTATGTAGTATGTATGGCCGTGCTCTAACTCGCGTAAAAATACTCAGATTGCCATCATGCAATTGATATATCTAATATCTTATTGAGGTTTACTATGGCATGCTTGGTATTGAACATGAAGTGTGTAGCATTTATAGTTCATTTATAAGGACACTCAAAATAATTCCGTTACATTACGGTATTTGGGATAAAATCGTTTTCGGTGTATTTTAATAATGTTAAACTATTTTAAACATATTGAAATTGATATATATAATTGAGGTGCATTACAAGAGGTTTACTATAGAATGTGGTGGGCATAGCATTCATTGCTAATTTACATGGATACACAAAATAGTTCGGTCACAATACTGTCTATGAACAACAATTGCTGGCAGTGCGTTTTTAGTTGTGGTACGCGTTTTTAAATTTAAATATATATATATATATATATATATATACATATATTACATCTTACTTGGTGTGTTAAGTTTTATAGATCATATACAGAGCAGCACAAAAGATCTCGATTTCCGTTTATTGACGGAAATTGCTGAATGGGAATTTTTAACTGTGCTATGAGTTTCCTAACTGAACTAAATTTTAGCATACTATGTAGTATATATACAAATCTATAGATCGTATACAGGGCTGCACAAAAGCATTCAGATATTTTTCAGATTATTGATGGTAATTTCTGAAATTCTCAAATTTGTTATGCGTTTTCCAAAATATACACCAACTTTCCCTTTATTAATCGGTAAAGTTTAGTTAAAGTATTCTGGAAATATTGGAAAGTGTTTCATAATCTATGCCTGGCACTTGATTTTTTATTATTTATTATTTTTTAGTTGTGTCACTTTACAAATAATTGCATGATATATTAAGAATGAAAAGCTAAGCAATCTTGTAATCAACTATTCATTGTTCCTTTTCAATTTATTTTGAGTATGTCAATGCTGCAATTTTGAATATCTTTTTTTTTTCTCTAACAGTAGCAATTTTTAAAACACTCGGTACGTTTGACAGCTTTACTTTGCTAATAATTCCCTTTTAAATCGGTTATTTATTTTCTTTCTTTCTTACAAATGAATCAGGAAATATTGTGTGCCCATCGCTGTGACGTCAAATACGCTGTTTTTACGTCATCAAAATGGTTCAATGTCTCGTTGTACTTCTCTCATGATGGCGGGGTATTTTTTAAATCCAATTTTATTTTGAATCCTCTTGTAGAAAGGCAATACCAATGCTGCTCTTTTTCAAATTTGTTTTGACGAACTTAATTTTAAAATAATTAAAATAGAAATTGTGTTCCGTTCTTGAAAATATAATTCACTGTTGGATTTAGGAAGATATTTTATTACTGGCAAAGCAATCAAAGATGCTTAATTCAAACTTTATTTGTAAGTACTCTTTAAAAATATTATTTAATAGGATTAACTTTTAAAACAGTTAAAAATTAATTAATAAGTTTATATGAAATAACTTTATGTGTCACTATATGTCACCTTACGTATAAATGTATGCATGAAAAGTTAAGTTCTTTTGTATTCTTATATTTGCTGTTCCTGTTCGATTTTTTCCTTTATGTCATCCACTGAAAATTTGAATTTCTTTTTATAACGATACAAATTTTTCGTTGTCTTTGTGTTTGAGAGTTTCACTTTTTAATAATTCCCATTTTAAATATATAATTTTTTTTCTTCTCTACAAATGATTCCGGAAGTATTGTGTGCTCATCGCTGTGACGTCAATATGTTTCTTTTACGTCATCAAAATGGTTTGATGTCTGTACTTCTCTCACGATGGCGGGATATTTTTAAAAGCCATTTTTATTTAGAATATTCTTATTAGAAAGGTAACACAATTGTAGTTATTTTCGTTTCTTTTAAAATAGCGTACTGACGAAGTTAAAAATAAAATAATAATGCACTGGTATGATTCAGGAAGACCTCTTAATGTTGAAAAAATAATCAAAGATGATTAAGTCACGTTTTATTCGTAAGTACTTTTTAAAAATATTATTTAACCCATATTATACGAATGGCAGAATTCCCTGCCAAGCTACACCATGAATCAAAAAACATGTTTAGTACCAGGAATCTTTTAGTAGAATGTTGCTTAATATGGTGTCATGCCTATTTGAGATAATTTCAATTGTAAAATTTCTGATACAAAACACGCATGTTTTATACGCGGCGTTTACAAGTAAAATAAACATTTCTGTATCTATAAATCCATTTAAGAAAATATGTGATGCTTTATGTAGTATTTATTTTAGTTCAGTTATGAAATAAAATTCATGGTTTAAAATATGATTATTTGATTCAAAGAAAAAAATCGGGAAGTTTTAGTTTCGCAGTTCTTTTGTTGAAATACAGCTATTAATGTTAACTTTAAAAATCGATTACTATACTTCATTCAAAGATGCTTGCTCTGATTGATTTTGGAACTAGTAACAAATTTTATTTTCTGATTTATTTTTATTGAAGGTGTTCCGTTGCGAAAAAATATAAGTATCTTATCTCCATAAAATGCAATTTGTTTTTGTTCATATTCTATTTTTTTTCGATCTATGGCAAAATTATCGTAAAATATATACAGACTTTAGTTAATATATAACAGGAAATATCGATACTTAGCATGAATCTAAGAATAATTTCTTGCTGTTACTAATGGTATTAATAATAATGACAAAAATAATAAAAATAGTTTTAGTTATTTCTGATCACTAAGATTCACTTGAATTTTAAATGCGCATTTTTATTTTTAAATTCTAAAGAAAGAAAAACTGATATATGTCTGAATAATAAATATAATCTGAGTAAAATGTTTACTTAAAAGAAGAAATTATTACTTAGAACTTATAAAATTACTTAAAAAATCATTTTAAGTTAGACAGGCTACCTTAACAATAAAAAACGTCCGTAGAATAAAAAATATCAATTTTAGCTATTTTCTAAATACCACCAACCCTATCTCTATAACAAATATTATGATTAAAAATAATTACTCATATTATAAAGATAATTTCAAAAATCATTTAAAGCTTTTTTTTTAACGATAAAATAAGTAGTACTCAAAGAATTTGCTCTTTAGCTGCGATGGCCCATTTTAAAATTATTCACTCTCACTACAAGTTAATTGACTTCTTGATTTAAATGAGACGGCTTGTCGCCACTGATTATTTTTAAAAATGTATACAATCAAGAAATGGGTGATCTTTAATTCATGGTACAAACTTTAAGGGTTGGTGTAGGACACTGTGACAATCATTTATTGTATAGGAAAACAGGGTACGAAATCCATTTATTTAGTCAGAATTACAGGGCGTCTCACTCCAATCCGAAGTCGCATTTTCCTTCATAACTTTAACAGAAGCGAAGATATTTTAACAAAATTCGCAACAGGCTCACCTTTGTATGAATTGTAAGGATATTGTAAGAATTTCATTAAAGTATCCTCACTACTATTAAAGTTATGAACGAAAACACGTCTTCGGGGACGCCCTGTAATTTTAACTAAATAAATAAATGGATTTCTAACCCTGGTTTCCTATGCAATAAATGATTGTTACAGTGTCCTGTACCAACCCTTAATGTTTGTACCATGAATTCAAGATCACCCATCATTCTTAGGAGAAAACCTTTATTTGATATCGTGATTTATATGGATACGGATGCATAATTTCTTCTTGGATTTTGCATCCAGACATTAATTTGATGAGACATAAAATTACTCGACATGTCTGAATGCTAAATATTATCTGAGAGTAATGCTCACTTAACTTTTTTTCAGTGCAAACTTTAGAATCAATGAAAATTTGGCCTTCAAAAGTTTTTCTTTTTTTTTTTTTTTCGAATTTCTAAAAATATATTAGTAGATTTCTGCAATAATTAATTAAATTTTAGAAAGTTTTCATCTATTAACTAAATCAGCATTTACAGAGGTTTTGTGAACTATTTACAACTCTACCTAAATCATTTCTTCAGGATATTGTTTTTGGTATTTTATAGAATTGGAAAATGTACAAATGTAATGCCTTATATATAAGCATAGAAATTTTTCGCAACTAAAAGTTTTCACTCCATGTCATCAAGAAATCCAAACAGTTACAATTGGAAAAAGAAATAATCCATTTAAAAATATTTTTGCTTTGTACAACAAATAATGCTTTTGGAACATGGTAAAGTAAAGCCATCCTACACTGTAAAAGAAAAAAGGTCGATCTACCAAAAAAAATTTGGTTTTTCTCATTGATCCTTGCAATTACTAAAAAATTTTTTGTATTCTTACTCAGTTACAAGAAAATCTGTAAGAATTACTAGAAAAAAGCTAGCAACGATTCCGGTTTATAATACCGGTTATTAAAAAATTCTGAGGAATACAAATTTACCAAAAAAATTTTTGTAACCTCATGTTTTTTTTCTTTTACAGTGTAGATTGTATTACTGCCAATTGATGTGTTAAATGAATTTTATACCGAAGTTTCTTTTAATGGTACTTCAAAATACCGCCGGACCATTGAGAGTTAAAGAAATTGTAATTCAAATATCATTTTAAGTTACACATACGTTAATCAAGTAAAACATCCGCAAAATGTAAATTTATTTACTCTCCTTAAAGCAAGCAATGCAATCCATTTCATCATAATAATAACGAGCAGGGAAGACCGAGCTATGCTCAGTCAAAAGTAAATTTTAGTTCAAATATAATGACCCATGACCAAAATGACCCACTAATTGAATTTTCTCGAACATGTGACTTAGCCCAACAGTCTTCTCGTGCCGGAAAACCATAGGATGCAAAATTTAGTGTAAATTGAGCCGCTTTTTAGATATTGACCCACAATGACCCAGAAATGACCCACTAATCGAATTTTCTCGAACATGTGACCTAGTCTAATGATTTTCGCGTGCCCGAAACTCGTAAAATACAAAATTTAATCAAAATCGTTAGAGCCGTTTTTTAGATAAAATTAATTTGACCCGCTTTGACCCAAAAATGACCCCATAATCGAAAGTTCTCGAACATGTGACCCAGCCCAATAGTGTTCTCGTGCCCGAAAATAGTCGGATACAAAATTTCGTCAAAATCGTTTGGACCGTTTTTTAGATACAATTAGCTTGACCATGACCCAAAATGACCCAAAATGACCCACTAATTGAATTTTCTCGAAGATGTGACCTAGCCCAACAGTCTTCTCGTGCCCGGAAACCATTGAATGCAAAATTTAGTGTAAATTGAGCCGCTTTTTAGATCTTGACCCACAATGACCCAGAAATGACTCACTAATCGAATTTTCTTGGACATGCGACCTAGCCCAATGCTTTTATCATGCTCGAAACTCGTAGGACACAAAATTTAATCAAAATCGTTAGAGCCGTTTTTTAGATAAAATTAATTTGATCCGCGTTGACCCAAAAATGACCCACTAATCAAAAGTTCTCAAACGTGTGACCCAGCCCAATTGACTTCTCATGCCCGAAAATGGTCGGATACAAAATTTCGTCAAAATCGTTTGAACCGTTTTTTAGATACAATTAGCTAGACCATGACCCAAAATGACCCAAAATGACCCACTAATCGAATTTTCTCGAGCATGTGACCTAGCCCAATGGTTTTCTGGTGCCTCAAAACGGTAGGATACGAAATTTCGTCAAAATCGTTAGAGCCGTTTTTAAGATAATTTTTGCATATATATATATATATATATATATATATATATATATATATAACCATCCACAAGATTTGCTCGTATTAGAATATATGATTAAAAAACCCTTAAGATTAAAATTATTTTCTGAAATCATAAAGATGGATTAAAAAATCATTTTGTGCGTTTCTTCAATGATATAATATGTAGAATTCAAAGAATTTTCTTTTTAAGTGCGATGGTCCATTTGCAAGTTACTCGCTCTCACCAAGTTAATTGACCTTCTGATAAAAATGAGACTGCTTGTCGCCATTATAGCTTTTTTTAAGCAAGTAGATATTGCATCATTCTTGTGGGAAAGCCTTCATTTGATATCGTGGTTTATATGGATGGGGTGAGTCCTTTTTTTCTGGATTTTGCATCCGAAATGAATTTGACAAGGCATAGAACTATCTGACATGTCTGAATGTTCAATATTATCTGATAAAAATGCTTACTTTCAGAAACTATAAAAATAAAATTAAAAATCATTTGAAGTTCCACTGGATACTTTAACAATACTGTAACAATGGAAAATATTTGCAGAATACATATTTACTAAATTTAACTCCCTTTAAAATATTACCATCCACATCTCCACTACAACATCTTCTGATAAAAATTATTATCCGAAATCATAAACATAGATTAAAAAATCATGAAGATTTTTTTTCAATGATAAAACGTGTAGTACTCAAAGAATTGTCTTTTTAGTTGCAATGGTCTATTTCCAAGTTACTAGCTCTAACATAAGTTAATTGACCTTCTGATAAAAATGAGAGTGCTTGTTGCCATTGATTTTTTTAAGCAAACAGATATTGAGTCATTCTTGTGGGAAATCTTTTATTCGATATCGTGTATAGACATGGATGCATTATTTTTTCCCTGGATTTTGCATTAGACATTAATTTGATAAAGGCTTTAGAATTGAAATTTATTAACTTTAACTTCCTTTAAAACAATGTCATCCAAATCTCCACAACAAAATCTTATGGTAAAAATATCTTCCTGACGTCCCAAAATATTTGAAGCTTTTACTTCAATGATAAAATTTGAGGTTCTCAAATGATTTTCCTTTTATTTGCTATGGTCCATTTTAAAGTTACTTTCTCTGACGCAAGTTAATTGACTTTCTGGTAAAAATAAAACAGCTTGTCGCCAATTATTTTTATTTATTTAATTTTTTTAGTAAACAGATATTTCGTATTTTTTGTGAAAAAAATCTTTCTTTTTCTATATCGGGGTTTATTGGGATAGGGATGCATAATTTTTTCCCAGATTTTGCATACGACATTAATTTGATAGGCTTAAAGCTATGTTATACATTTTAAAGATAAATATTATCTGAAAAAAATGTCTACTTTTAGAAATTATAAAAAAAATCATTTAAAGTTTTACCGGAAAGCTCAACGATATAAAACATTCTTAGAATATAAATTTATTAACTTTAACACCCTTTAAAACAATACCTTCAATGTCCCTTTAAGACCCGCCCCCACAATCAACATTATCTATTTTATCGCTTATTAAGTTCAAATTGCTTTAAAATCTATCAATAATGATCGTACCTTTTTGTTTCACAGTTTAAAATTTTGCTGCTGCATATCTCCTCTGCGAAGATATTTTGAAAGCATTTATTTCGATCACAATCAATTAATTGAGAAATGTCCTGGATCTTAAAGGAATATCTCCATATGAAAATCTTATTTTCTGAAAGCATAAAAATAGATTAAAAAACATTTGACGCTTTCACTACAATGATAAAATTCGTTGTCCTCTTTTCGGATGGGATGGCCCATTTTCAAGTTACTCGCTATCACACAACTTAATTGACCTTCTGATAAAAATGAGACGGCTTGTCGCCACTGATTTTTTTTAAGCAAACAGATATTGCATCATTTTTGTGGGAAATCCTTTATTTGATATCGTGATTTAAATGGAGAGGCATGCATCATTTCTTCCTGGATTTCGCAGGAGACATTTATAATCGTCTACAATTTGATAAGATGTGAAACTAACCGACATGTCTGGATGATAAACTCTATCTGAGAAAATCTTTATCAAATATTCACACATAATATGCGTGGGCTGATGTTTTGAACTCGGGTTAAAACAAATAAGAAAACAAACTTATTTTTCGTTGCTCAAGTTTGCAAGATCAAAGATTCATAAATTTTATATGGTATAGATCTGTCCTTATTGGAAAGAAGGGCTACGTAGCGACTCATACAGTCATACATTAACCCCTTCAGGGGCAAAGTACGCTTGGAGCTAAAATATTGAAATGATTGATTGACACCAAGATTCATGAACGAATTTATTTTAAAATAAGTAAAAGGCTTTCCGTCATGTACCTTATAAATTCAAAAATTGATTCTAAAATTCTGGTGTCAATGTGGCATTTTGGGATTAAAATTAAGTGGTATATATAATATACCGGCGCCCTTCAAGGGGTTAAACAAACTTTGGAACATCGGGAAAATTTCATCTTAAGATGTCGACTTTTGTTAGTGTAATACTTTTGGCACTATTTATTGACAGAATTATTTTATTTCAGCTACTTAACTCTTAAAATAAATATTTAGGAAGTACGTATATCCTTTTGTATATTAGTGATGAATTCAGGGGGTGGCCCGGAGCTCCAAAATGCACCCCCCCCCCCTCTGAAGATTTGCGATTTTGTATTTGATAATGGTTCAAAAATGCAAATTCCCTCTGAAACTCCATATTGCCTCCTCCCCTGCGAGAAAAAATGTCTGATTTCAGCACTGTTTGCACACAACAATTCAGTAATACTATTATTGCATTTAATGTTAATATGTTTACAAAGTTGTTTCAATCCAAAAGTTGCGTTCCATAAAAACTGAAAATAAAATAATAAAGAAATATGAGCATCAAAATTTCCTTGGACTTTTCAAAATGATTTCTTTAAGATAATTACAAAGATTTTGTTGAATTGACAGATTTTAAATGGCTTCGTAAAGGAGAAACTCTGGAAGTAAAACAAATACAGATGCTCACTTTATTTCAGTTCTGTAAATTTCAAGGAACTTACTTCCAAAATTGCTTTGTCACTTGCTTAGCTTTAATGTCGAGACCACTGCACGTCATCTGAGGGAAAATATTTTAAGAATTACAATTTATTTTCAGAATTACAATGTACAATTTTCAATATCTGCATGATTTTAATCTCACATTCTATGGAATGCCCCTTGTGCATATTTTATTGCATGTTTTTAATGATTTATATTTTAGGCAATTTTTTAGACGATATCATATACTCTGTATGATTTTGGTTAATGTACGCATGTTCAGCCGAATTGCGATGTTCAGTATCAGTACTGCTGGAGTGGTTAACGATGGTTTGAACTCAAAACATTTATTATGAGCTCAGATATTTTGAACTTAGCAGATGAACCTTATGAATTAAACTTTAGGAATTTTAACTTCTTCCTGTTTTAGTACAGACATCAAATGTAAATTTTTTGAAAAAATTATATACTTATTTTGATATTTTAACAGTTAATTAACATATTTTAAGACAATTCTCAGAAGTTATACAACACCATTTTGACGAATTGTATAAATGGTAATTTTCTCTTCAACTAGATTTTTTAAAAGAGTAATTTAAGGCACAAATAAAATAAACAAATAATAGGTTTAAATTTGTTACTTTGAATTTTATTTTTTGTTTGGGAGTTGTATTTTTCACATTATGATAGAGAAAGAGGTAATTCATTTTATAAAACTGTATCTACTTTTATTACCTAATCTCTGTAATTTTGAATTCGTGACATTTTTTTTAAACTACAGTAATCTATAAACAGAAAAAAAAGTCTTTTTTAATAATAACCTACAGAACTGCTGAAATACATATCGTAGTCTACGTATTACTACATGGTAGGTGGCAGGAATGAGACAGCTATGCAGTTTCCTCAAGATAGAATCTTATAAAAGAGAGGCAACTGATCTATATATTGTAATCCAAGTTTAAGATATGACGAGCGGTACAAGAGGTTAAACACATATAGCACCGACTCCGTATTGGTGAGCACAGTTAGTATTTATTCAGAGCAAATGACCATTTTCTCAGTTCTATTACTGGTACCTCTATTTAATACTAATATATATACAGGGTGCCCACTCTCAACGGTGTCCTAAGGCTTATTCCGTTAGTCCTAGAGATATAGTTTCAGTTGCAAATATGTTTTAACACATGGGCTGATAAGTTCCCGGTCTAATAAAGAAAACATTTTTTTTTACATAACTTTATAACTTTATAACTTTAATAAATAACATAACTTTAATAATAAATAATAATAATTTAATAATAATAATAATAATAATAATAATAATAATAATAATTTAATAATAATAATAATAATAATAATAATAATAATAATAATAGAAATAATAATAATAATAATAATAATAATAATAATAATAATAATAATTTAATAATAATAATAATAATAATAATAATATTAATTTAATAATAATAATTTAATAATAATAATTTAATAAATAAATAAAAATAATAATTTAATGATAAATAACATAATTTTATAACGAAAAAGCTCCAAACAGTGCTCAGAATCATCGACTCGTTGTTGTTTTTGGTCAAAAGTCAACATGCGCGGCACCCACTTTGACAACAACTTTTTCATAGACAAATGTTCATTCAAAATAAAACCTACACGCTCCTTGGATATCTTCAGAGTCTGAGCTATCTCCTGCAACCTCAATTTGCGGTTCCCCAAAACGATTTTGTGGACTTTTTTGTGTTTTCCGGAGTATTCACCTCTTTTGCGTGGTGCATCACTGGTGTCCGTACGACCACGTTTAAATTCAGCAAATCAGTCAATAATGGTTGATTTACTTTGTGCAGTGTCCGGATAACGCTTATCAAGCCAAGCTTTTGTTTGAACGGTGTTTTTCCCATCAAATAACAATTCTTGAAATTCTTGTTTATCCATTTTTTTGTTTATCAACAAAGTCG
Organism: Maratus michaelseni; assembly: GCA_963931845.1. Taxonomy (NCBI): domain Eukaryota; kingdom Metazoa; phylum Arthropoda; class Arachnida; order Araneae; family Salticidae; genus Maratus; species Maratus michaelseni. The sequence continues at coordinate 132,666,943 of OZ007593.1, forward strand.
TTCAACTAAAACCACTCTAACGTTTTATCCACACGGCGAATCGTCATAACATTTTTTTCTGCTACCTTTTAAAGGTTAGTATTTACTAAAAAAAAAGCATCGGTTCGGCGATTGCAACGCCATCTGTGTGCCAGACCGGGAACTTTTCAGCCCATGTGTTAAATCAGGTAAAGAAGTATTTTAAAAGCGATTTGGGTCAATAAAAACATTTCTTAAGAAGTTATGAAATTTAATTTTTTATACGGTCCCCCGGTACTGTAAGTGATATTTAATAAAAACCTTCTATTACACTAACAATTAATACAAAAAAAAATCCCATTCATCTAATACTAAAATTGACAGAGTTATGAAACTTTGAATTGCATCACTTATACTAATTTTCTGCATCTGAACACAGATGAGGTGGGTCATGCTTCAAGGGATCACACACAAAGTGCTTAAAGTATTAGTAGAATTTATTTCGTGTATATCTGCACTTTAACTGAAAGTAGTCACATCATACTATTATTACGAGATTGTTAATTGTTATTAATTAAGTTTCAGCTTGGTAAAAATATTTGTATTTTAACACATGTTTTATTTTGCAAACAATTGAGGCTCTTGCTTTTCATCATTTAATTTGACAAAAATTCTGTTATTTTTTCACTTATATTTTTAGTACAAGTCGTACAGTTTGCTTTAATATGCAAGAATGAAAATAGATTTCAAATTTATATTGTAATGTTGATTTTTCTCTCAGCTGTTATTTTTTTTTATATCTGACGATTATTTATATTTCTAGTAAATTTGTGAATGACCCCTATTTCATAATAAAAAAGATGCTTCAACTTAAAAAAAAAACTATTATTTGGTCAGTTTTAAACATAGAAGTGTAATTGTTAGTGTAATAGGAAATTTTTACTAAATATCCCCTAAAATAGGACCGGGGGACAGTATAAAAAATTAAATTTCGTAACTTTTAAGAAATGTTTTTATTGACCCACATCACTTTTAAAATACTTTTTTACCTCACTTAAAACATTTTTGCAATTGGAACTATATGTCTATGATTAACGGTTGAGGAATTAGTCATTACTCTCCGTTGAGAGTGAACACCCTGTATATATATACAACTATCGAAGTTTAGACTTATTATAATGATTTACGCTAGTCTGAAAACAACCAGTGCATGTAGCGCCATGTACGCTAATTGCGCCTGGTGCAGGTAAAATCCGTCGTAGCTGCAAAGTCCTCCAAGTGCCCTATGAATTATACCTCTGGAGGTGCCAAGTCAGGTGAAGTTCTGGTCACCTAATCAAGGTTCTAATTACGAGACCAATTCCTTTCTTTTCTTTAATTTTTGCCTTTTTTTAAATCTGCCAATTCAACAAACTTAAATAGAAACCTTGAACCGGAGCACTGCAGCGATGACAACAAGGCTATTGTCAGGTGGATCACACCCATACTGTGATCAGGCGAATATCGCTCCGCGCCCAGGTACTAACTCGTCAAGCTGGGCACTCATGCTGGGTAGGTAGGGGCCTGGTTAGCGATATAAAAAGAAAACCAGTGGATGTACGTGCCACTATGGCATGTACACGGGATCACAAATACAATCTGCTGTCTTCATAATATCTTCTTTAACCATGAATTCAAAACTAGACTAATTTACTGTAAGATATTTAATGTTTAGAATACAACATAATTTGATTTTTATGTGTACTTCGTCTTCAAAACATTTTAATATTCAATTTTCAACAGCCACTAAAACTGATTCCGTCAACAATATTTAGTGAAAGAGGATGAAGATTAATCTCTATGACACATAATCTAAAATACCGCATCGTACGAAGAGTGATTTTCATGATAAAGGCACTTGTTTATTCAGTAGCTCAATATATTATTCAAGTTTAAAAAATAGTAAGTACCTAAAATCGAAAGGTGTAATTAGTATTTAAAAGATTGTTGGTCATTCTTTCCTTATATAGCAACAAATTTATTAGTATGTAGGCTATAGGTAGTTTTGTCTCAGAAATGATTACTTAATGAATGTCTAAATAAGTCTTAATGTTCCATAATTTTAAGGAGTGGAAACCGATATCTCTACCCTTGAGGAATAAATTATTCAAAATGAACCAATTTACGATCACCAAATCAAATTAGCCTACATAAAATCTTGTTTTTAGTACAATGAACTTAGTATATGATTTCAAATTTGAAAGAAGAAAATAAATAATGTTAATATTTATTTTAGCATTGACGAACTTGATGATACCCTGCGTGGGTCTATGAATCAGTGATGCTTTTTAATATACATGCAGGAAATTTTGTCGTAAAATTTAACCTACGCAATTGTAGTTTTCGCAATTTATTAATGGCGGAGGGAAAAAAAAATATCACGAAAACGAAAATGCGCAATTTTTATTTAAAAAAAATCCATGTTTGAATCTTAGAAAAAAGTATCACAGACCATCTAATATAACTAACTTTTTTAAGCATTTAAATATAGGGGTTGAATGAAAAATTTTTGTATCCAGGGCACTAACCAGATTTTATGCCCTTTAAATTTGTTGGTTGTTTAGTATAGAACGCTGCAGTATTTTTTAGCATCAGGGTGTTCGAGATAAATTTGACAGTTTGTAAATGGTATAAAATTATGAGTTGTCGTAAAAAATTACATATGTTTATACTATAAATATTAATTTGGAGCTTGGTGCGATATAATTAAAGTAAAAATAAAATACAACGTTAAAACACCAGTATAATTGAATCTACAGCATCTACTCATATTGACAGCATCTACATGCTGTAGATTCAATTATACTGGTGTTTTAACGTTTTATTTTATTTTTACTTTAATATGTTTATACTATTTGATTTTAGATACACCCAGGATGTCAAAGATAACGGAAAGCCAAGAGTGGAAACCATCAGAATATATTTGAAAAGAGTAACCTGCATCATTATGATTTGCGCCGGGAATCCAATTCCACAACAACACAGCTACTCGGTGCTCTTTAAAACCTTAAAACTAATACGAAGTGTAATTACGAGTCCCAGTAGAGGTTACGAAACGCAAACAACACAAAATGTGATGATGTTTTGATGTGACTCTTGTAAGGGCATATGGTGATTTTAACGTTTGCCCTTTTAACCCTTAACTACAGTGACAAAAACTGTCACATAATTATTGCAAGTGGTCTCTCAGTACTAGAGCTCCAAACGAAACAAAATTGCACTAGTATCTGTAGTTAAACTAAGAGTTAAAAGTTAAACTGTGAAGATTGAAAAAAGAAGCGGTTTGTGAGACGACTAACAACAGTTAAGGGTTAACTTTCTTGATTGCAAACCTATGAATCATTATATGTGTGGCGGGAATGAGCAAGTAACTAAAGAGTAGCCAGTAGTCGAAAGAACCAACTGATTGACAGAACGGAATTTAAGCACGCGACTTGGAGTCGAGGCTAAAATTCGTCAGCTGGTGGTATTTACATTGGAATATCAGCATTGCGCTCTATGAAGTAGTGTAATTAATATTTATTTCTTAAAAATATAGAAAAGAAATTTATTGTTGCTGAAGTAGATACTTAATATATTGTATTAAGGGAGATATCCGAAAAAAATTAGCTAAATTTGAAAATTTTTGGCTTTACTTTATGTACTCAATATGAGTCGAGGCTAAAATTCACCTGTTGGCGGTATTTGCAGCTGCGCATACTAGTGCATACTATACGGACGATCAAAATTTCGCAGCTAATAGATTTGTTACATAAAAAATATAAAAGATGACATTTTAAAATTTTTCGTAGTAAATTATTTCCATAAGTATATTAAGTAACAAACTCAATGTCGTTTCGAAAATTTCATGTCAAGAATACAATCTTAAAAATATGTGTGATAACTAGTCTCTGTTCCGATGTACTTTATGAGTTTCCTATCTGAATTCTTTATTATTTTTAACTCAATTACGCTGATTGGTAAAGACATCATACGAATTGACATTTTTTCCAACTTATTAAAAAAGTTTGTCCAAGCTGGGACACTTTTTCATTCAGTTGAAAAAATTTTTAATTCGTACGATATCTTTACCAATTAGCATAATTGAGTTAAAAATAATAAAATGTATCTACATATTCATCCTTTAATGGAGTTCCATTATCTGCGGTATATTCTGTTGAGCTATCTACAGACCAGATGTTCCTTCCAATACGGTTATCCAAGTGGACTGTGCTTACGTGAAGAACTTTGTTTTAAATTGCCAAGGTTCTGCCTATTGAGCTACCTGGACCGATAACCGATCAACACAATTTACTCAGACAATCATATTGGAAAGAGCATCTGTTCTGCCATGTAGATAGCTCAACAGAATATACAGCAGATAATGGAACTCCATTAAAGGATAAATACGTGGATACACTTTATTATTTTTAACTCAGTTATGCTAATTGAATATCATATCATACGAATTGACACTTTCTCCAACTGAGTTAAAAAGTGTCGAGTCCGGGAGACTTTTCCACTCAGTTGAAAATAATGTCAATTTGTATAAATTATTATTATTATTTAATATTAAAAAAGCAGTATCAAAATGAAATGTCCTTTGATGTCTTCAGGTGTGTGGGAATTACCTTATAGGAAAATAAAAGCGCAATTTTTTTCACAAAAATATAGTTTCCACTTGAAGAAATATACAATGTATATTTATTAAATCAATGCAAAAATTTTATGTTGGCGCCAAAAATCTTACTCACATGATGAGACATGTAACTCCTCAACAAAACTAGCAAACAACTTGTAATATTTTTTCGCATCAGTGTCATTCATTGAATGATAATATTCTGATAAAAATAGCATCTTACATGATTCTTTAAGACCCTGACATTTAAAGAAAGTATCCAAACTACCAAACCCAAAAAGAAATAAGTTGTAGCATTTTTCGGCTACCACCCAAAGTGGTAAATAAGGCGTCGCTTCAGGTGACCACCTTCAGGCAAGAAGGGCGTGTCTTGCCACTGTGACGTCAATGTGACGTCAATGAATATATTGACGTAACGTAAGTAGTGGTAACAACGCCCACGTAACAGGATCCGAGAAAAAGGCGGGAAAATATTTTCTAGTTTGGAATGTTGATGGTTACTTTTGTTTTGTTTTGTATTTAAATGAGAAGGTGTTCTACTTCCAACGAGCTCTGGAAGCCTGTTAGACAAGATCCCGTAATGTTAAGCGAAATTACAGACCGCTTTCAAAAAGACAGAGTTTATCCAATGATGAATGATTAATTTCATAAAACAATGTGTGAGGTCCAATTGCAGTTTCTCACTTTTTTTCGACCCAATTGTAATATTGCGACCAATTGTAATTTTTTTTATAACTCTTTACTGGAATTTTAATTATGAATTATAACAATCAAATTGCATGAAATTATAGCTTTTTCGGAAAGAACAGAGTGGTACAACATGTTTTTGAACGATCGGCAACTTTCTTCAGAGAAAATAGAAGAGGAGTAGGAGGTAAACTCAATTCTGGGTTAGTAGTTTGTAGATAATATCTAAGTATGAAGGTCAATATGCATTCGTTTTCATTGTATATTATCTGTATAATAAAAATGTTTTTTTTTTTTTTTTTTTTTTTTTTTTTTTTTTTTAACGGAAATAGGGAACGTAGATAAAATTCCAAACATCATATCGATTTTATCTCGAGAAAACAATAAATAACAAAATGTTATCAAATCGCATACATAAAATTAGCATCGCTTAGAACTTACAGAAGGATAAAGTAATTTTTATTTGTACCAACTTTTAGTTACTGCTTGTACCATGAGTTAATGTGTAAGCATCCTTGAACGAGTTTAAACAGACTACAATTGAAAATGAAGATAAGCTCAAATTTCATATAACTCTATTATACAAGACTGCCGATTGAAATTAATAATTTATAAGGTTTTGGGGGAAAGAGTATTGCAGAAATGACTAGCAAAAAACGTAAGTACCTCTATGAAGAATAATAGCAAGGAGTTGAGGAAAAATTTTTGTTAGGTTGAAAATATAGAAAAACGCCATTAAAATGAAAAATATATATATATATATAGTTAAATTGACTACATGATGCTGTTTGACAGATATACGAAATTTTCAGCTATATATCATGCCTCATTTCAAAAAATTCTTAAGTTTCGGTAGAATGAAATAGCTTTGATTGCTTCTATTGATATAAAACCCAAATTTTTCGGCCGGAACAAGTTTATTGCCCTTATAAGTACCGTAATTTCCTATGCATAAGCCGCGGCACAAATATATCTGTTTCCAACCAGATTTTTTTTTAATATATAGAATGTAACCTATTTCTACTTGGTACTTATTAGACTCTATTTATTAAATAAAATTTCTGGGTTGAAAGATTTATATTAAGACTGGGTTGTTGACTTATTTTAGCCACTTCTTATATGCCGGAAACTACGGCATTTTAAATTATACATCTTTTAACCCGTTGAAGGGCTGTGGTATATAATATATGCGACTTAAATTTAATCTTCAAATGCCACAATGACACCAGAATTTTGGAATAAAATTTTGCTTTTATAATGTACGTGAAGAAAATCTTTTACTTGTTTTCCAATAAATTTGTGCGTAAATCATGCTGTCATTCAGTCATTTTAACATTTTAGTAGCATAAGTACTCTGCCACTGAAATGGTTAACGGAAAACGTACTTAAAAGGGACAAAATGCAACTTTTAAATAGTTATAACAAATGAATTTATTCGAAAAACTGAACTAATTATTTTTTCACGTTATAGAGACAAATTTGGTAAATTATCTATGTTTTAGTTGTTTTCAGATCTATTACAGTCATTTTAACTCTTTCGGTCTTCATCACGGTTTTGAAATCCTTTTATCATGCTTTTTGATAGATAATATTGCTTCGTTCCTCACGTTTAATGCTAAGGTAACTGTTGACTGTTATATAATTCTATATTACATGTCCACACATTACTGTCCATTGCGGCCACGACAGTGAAGTACAACATATTCATAAATTAATCGCTGGATTAAAAATGACCTTATAACTTAATTTTACACAGTTTGTTTAAACAATTTATAACAGTTTTATTTTTAGCTCAAAGATTTGTATTGTCGAACGTGGAAACAGCGGAGATGTATCAATAGAATGATCAATAAAATGATGGATGAAACAACATCAAGAAATTGAACTTGCATCCGATCTTCAGCTAAAGACTGTGGTTGTATTAATTTGCGTAAAGAGTGTATTTTTGCTATAAGGTAAAGGCTTAGTTTCAGTCCCAGCAAGTCTATTTACTAGGCTAGTTTTTAGTTAGGAATTCTTAGGCCAGCGATATGTAAAGTAGTTTATGAAAGGTTAAAAGTTTTATGCAAAAATTACAAATTGTTCAATACATTAAATCAGAACAACCAAGCAACAACTTCTCCAAGCAATTTAGTAACTATGCAATATTCAATTGTGCAATTTATTTGCTTCAATTGTGCTCACATTCATGTGTACTAAATGCATTTTATGTTCTACACTAATTCGTATAAAGTCTTTGAGTTGCTGAATAAAATCTAGCAAGAGTTTTTTTTTCTATCACGTATTCCAAATTTTTAGTAATAACTTTTTATCTAATAATTAAATATGGAAACCCTCTATTTTAAAATAGTGCATCTGATTCGACATACAAAAACTGTAATTAAAATAAATAAATATGACATTTAATTGATTAAAAAACAATGAATATATAGCAATATTTTTGAGTGAGCAATTTTGACGAAGCCATATCGCGGTTTTGATTCGAATATGCCGCGTAACTTCTATCCAAAATCGAGATTTCATTCGGTTCTCGCAGTAGTTTGAATTCTAAAAGCTAATGATCTATCTATTTATTCTTGTATATGATGATCTTGGCATAATTGTAAAAATGCTAAAGTTACGCGATCTAGAAAATCTTCTTGTCGAATATCATGCATGATGATAGGCTTACACGCTAATCATACCTAATAGCCATATCCTTATTTTAGACCTCTTAATTTAAACTTTATAAATTCCATTAGGCATTTTTTAATGTTATCGCTGAAAAAATAATTAATTTTTAGTAATTTCGAAAACAAAATATTTATTATAAGTTAATAGGGTTTTGAAAGTGACAAAAGTAAAATATATTAAAACAGTTAAAAGAATATAGAATTTTTTATAGTTGTCAAATACAAACTGATATACAAAGTGGGCCAAAAGTACTTGACGAATTTTTAAATTCAATTAAAAATCAAGTAATTGGCATACGAGAGTGCGATTTGGACGAAAATGTTTCTCAAGATATGGAGGTTAGTAAAAGGCAGAAACCAACGTTAAAAACGCACAAATAATACACAAAGAAGCAGCAAACAGCTGTTTCGAATCCATGAGCGAGATTATTTTTCAGTGCGACAAAGAGCAAAGCACAGCGTTCTAGAAAAAGCAAGACTGTACAAAACGACAGAGAGGCAGGGGTTTATATGCCCGATGCGGGTAGAGAACGCCAAAAAGCAACCAATGAGAAGAAAGCAGCATGAAACAACTGACTAGACAAGTTGAGACAGTAGACTTCAGTTTAAGCAAATATATATATGTATAATATTAGTTCCAATAACTGTCCATAGATGGCGATACTCTTGCAAAGCTACTCAAAAAGGCATATAAAGCTTAGAAAGTATTTGATCACAGATAACGTCACTAGACGTCCTTTTAGAGAAAATTTAACTAGAAGCCACAACTTAAATTAAAGCGGAGGTCGTGTGAATTATACAGAAATAAATCGGAGTAAAAACAATAATTAATTTTTACTAAAACTAGTTAAAAAAATATTAATATTTAAAAAGATTAATTACATAATTAATGAAAAGCATGGCCGAAAAAAAAACTAACACGCTCATTTTTAAAGAGCACCAAAAATGTGCACTCTTTAAGACCTGTAGTTTTCGTAATTATGTAATTAAACTTTTAATCGCATTTCTAACATGTTACTCCGATTCAATTACTCCGATTTATTTCTGCATGATTCACACAAACTCTGCTTTAAGTTGAAATTTCTTAGTTTAAATTTTAGCAATCATTTTGAAAAGTTTGTTGTTAGAAAAGTTTGTTGTTATTAGCAGTATATCTTGTATAGAAAATAGATTACCGAAAATTTTGGCAGATAAGTCGATGCTTTAATCATAAAATCACATGAATAAAGAAAGTTTCTTTATAAAGTTTCCTTCATAATTTATGTATAATTTTCTGGATGATGCTTACAAATCTAAGCTCAATCTATAGTTGATAATTTGGGAGTCAATTTATTGGACAGGTATATGTTAAAAATAAAAATTTTGACACACATTTAGTACATCTCAAATTGTATGCTTGTAGTCTTATGCTTCAAAATATACGGTGATTTTCTTTTACAGTTCAGGAAACAATGAACAATATAATAACCTTTTTATGGCCATGTTCTTCATTATATTTATCACTTAGCCCTTGGAGATAGTTTAAAGAACAACAAGGATTTCCAGTTTCTCTATCATTGCTTGAACATATTTTGTCTTTGACCTTTTCAAAACACAACCACGTTTTGGTAAACACTTACAAATGTCTCATATCTCACCACTTTTTTATATAAGATTCTTTTCAAAACATGCACAGAATGCAGATTTGATTTTTTTAAGGAGACATCCTTCAATATTTTACTCGATTTTTAATGTTCATTCAATACGAATTCTTAAAATTTCCTTGTGAATGATTAAGTGAGAAATAATAAATGCGAATGCCAAAGGATATTTCTTGGAGGACTTTTTTCGCAGTATAAAAAAGATATGAAATTCTGAAGATTATCAGAATTTGTAATGAACGAATACAAAAATTCTCAATAAAAATTAAATAAAGTACCCCAAACTGGTCAGATCATACCTCTGGACATACTTTTAAAGGAGTTCCGGGTACTAGAAATACCCTTTGTATACAGAAAACCATTTCTGATTATTTTTTCACAATTAAGGAACAATGCATAATATAGTGGTCTTCATATGACTTCTTCCTACTTATATTTGTAACTTAGTCCTTGAAGATAGTTGAACTACGGCAAAGTATTTCCAGTTTGTCTAGCACTGCTTGAAAATGCTTTGCCTTTGACCTTTTCAAAACAGAACCACGTTTTGGTAGCCACTTGAAAATGTCTCATGTCTTACTTTTATTTTCTTTTACGAATCATTCATAAATGTATAAAATATCCGTGGGAGTATATGACGTATGTGTCATCAGTGTAATCCTGACTTACTCCAAAAGTGTCTGTATGAGATCTTCAAGACCACTACGTTCCGGTACGTGATATGCAAACTCTATGAGTTGTCGCAAAAGATAAACAGTGGGTGTGAGTCATTTAAAAGATCAAGGTTGTGACGTAAATACGGGAGACAAAGCAAAATTAGGTATTATGTCACAAAAATATTAATAATACTTTGTGACAGTAAAATATGTATTTATATACAGAGAGAGAGAGACAAAAACTCATAAATTTAGTAACAGAATTATTCATATGATTTGAATTTGTTCCCTTGGACTTTGATATTTATCGCTGACAGACTGAATTATTTTCAAGGTCTTATTGCGGTTTTAAAGCAAAATTTAAACGTCACGTTGCTTTCTTCAGTCTGTATAAAATAAATCCTTTCAATCAATAAATTCATTTCATAAAACATTTTTTTCTTAACCTAAGAAGATGACATATATAAAATGCTTTTCTACTTTTCATACTTTTTGAATATTAATTGAAAAATTATAATAAAAGAGAGTATGAACTTTTATAGTATGAGTCATATTATTGGTCACATGTCAAAAATTGATTTATTGAGAAGTTAGCTTTTAAAAGTCCGGCATTATTTTTCTGATGTGCTGAGAAGCAATTGTGCAAGTTATCGATTAAGTTCGCTCTTAAATTCCCAATAAATAATTCTAGAGACTAGCTTTAGTAGGAGTATAAATCTATATAAACCTTTTTTTATGCAAAACAAATTGGTGATTGAGTGAAGGACATTTGGTAGCCCAGGCTAAAGTGTTAATATGATTATCCTTAATTGTTAATCTATATTTACTTATTTTTCTTATCTCATTTCCTTCTGTGGTCAGCGTTTGGGGATTTCTTAATTTTCTAAAGTTGATAGTGCCCAATTAGATAATTCACGTAATTTTTAGGTTAAATATGTTCACAGCAGTCAGCTCTAGATATACCTAAAGTTTAGCTATCTTAAATGATTAGTTTTATTCGAATAAGTTTCTCATGTGAGATAGTGCAGGGTATATAGGAATACTTTCCATAAATGGGTTATTATTCCATATCAAGTGGTCTAAATTTGGATATGGTACCAGTTGGGCTCTTTTCAATTTTGATTAATCGCTACAAGGCGTGGATATAGGTATAAGATGGGTACCTACAAAGTGTCAAAACCAAATGTCAGTCATATGTTTGGGGTATAAAGATTGCTTCTATAAAGTTCACCTTTTCAACACCGTGGTAAACATGAATAAATCACCAACTTTGACATCTCATGATACAAGAAATCTTACAAAATTAAAACTGGTTTCTTAATTCAACTTTTTGTACTGAAAAACATAATTGCAGCAATAAAGATAGGACATCAATACATTCATCACCACATGGTCTCAAACTAGACGATACAGTTTGTCACGATGAGTGTTTTCTTTTTGTTAACAAGCTATAGCTACTGAGTAAATGGCTTTGAAAGACTGTTACTTTACCAATTACTTACCCATTGGCATGTCATAGAACTATTGAATTCAAATCTGGACACACACAAACTTTTCGTGAACAGATACAGTCAGAATTATGAAAAAAATAGTCTACCTAGAGTAAAATGACATTCCGCTATCCTATTAAAGTGACTACATCGTCCCTACTTGCAAAATTTGGAAGTTATCAATTCTATTTTGAAAAACTATTAGAGATGGCGAAAAAATGTCAAGTACAAAATTGTAAAACGTCGACAATTCAGCATGCAATAACGTCTTTATTAGAAGCCCTGAACTGTTAATTTTTCGATCACCAATCATCAGCTTTCATATATATCACTAATCGCTTGTACAAGTGTAGCAATATAAGGGAGATTCGTTTTTACTAATAAAATGAACACATGCAAGCAAGATACAATTTATTCCATTAAGAAAGTGAATTTAAGAAAGTGTGTTCAGTGTGTCCACCGTTTGCAACAATTTACATGTGTACATGTACCACATGCACACATTTTAATTGCATGTTCCACATGAAGGGAAAAATCTCGGGATTCTCCATTAAATATTCCTGTCAAATTATTATCACAAATGGGTCATTTTTTGACGAGCAATATTTATGAAAGCAACACTACTTTTACTTTTTTGAAAACAATGTATTATACTTTGGGAATTTACTAATGGATTTTTTGAAAACAATAGAATTTAATAACTTTATTAAACGTTGCTTTTAGGCGAAACAAAACACCGTACAATCTCAAAAGTGGCTTTCAAAGTACTACGACATATCTTCTCCGTCGAATACGACCATTTGCTTTGGTGAATTTAAATGTGGATGTACAAGCACCGATGATGCTTTACATTCTGGACGTCCAATTAAAGTGTTAACTCTAGAAAACACACAAAAAATACAATGTTTTGCTTTGGAAGACCGCAAAGTGAAAGTGAGGGAGATAGCGGACATCGTAAAGATATCAACAGAACGTGTGAGGAATATTTTTCATGAACATTTACATATGAAAAAGCATTGTACGAGACGGGTGCCGTATTTTCTAATAATCGGCCCTAAATAACAACGTCTTAGTGACTTCGAATCTGTTTGGAGCTATTTCAGCGTAATCCAAATGAGGAGATTTGCGTTAAATGAGGATATCGAATGCGAAATAATTCATTTTCTCATGGAGACCTTGGAAAATTGTATTTTATGAAATATATTCAAATGTTGGAGAACCATTGAAATAAATGTATTGCTCTTGAAGGAAACTATGTTGAGAATAAGATTGAATTTTGCCAACAAAATTTTTTTTATTGTTAGTCCCAATCTTTTCACTACACGTGGTAAACTGCTGCTGATGGTAGGCACATTGAGCATGTTTAACTTCACTTTTTCTTAATACAATACAGTGTAGATTGCATACATGTGTAATTTTGTATTAATAAATACCTATTTGCCTTATAATACCACACTTCTACAAGCGATAAGTGACGTGTTTAAACCGGTGATTGGGGTTACCGAATAATTAATATTTGAGGGCTTCTAATTATGTTGTTTTTGAAATATCACCCCATATATTTTGATAGCCAATTGTGGTAGAAAAAACAAAAATACATTTATGCTCCGAATTATGTCTTCTTTGAATTTATATATTTTAAATGTTCAGGGGACAGTCTCTACATTGAAAAAAGAACAAAATCTAAACTCTTTAACGCGAAAACCAATTAATGATGCCATGTAAAAAATCTTTCATGAAATTAGCCTAAATATAAATTTTTATGAAGTTTCTAGAAATACGCAGGTGTGCAAAATTAAGAGAATTTTCAGATTTGGTCAATTATCTTCAGAACTTCTTGGCAGATTTTAATGAAATATGTTGATATAATGCAAATAAAATAACCATTCAACAGGTATAATACACATGCATGATTGTGCGTAACACTCATCGGAAACAAAAGGTGTGAAACAGTGGTTAAATAATCGAACAAAAAGAGTGGTTAATAGGGGGTATGGTCCCTCCTTATAGATATACGGGCCTCACACCGTGATTTCATACTGGAAATAAGGCAGTTTATGATTTCCTGCGGCCTTCTTCCGAAGCAGTGGTTTTACATTTAAGTCCAACTCTTTTCATGAAATTCGACAAAATATGCAAATTATCTTAATTTTGAACATCAGTGTAGTTCCGGCGATATTCAATATCAAAAATGGGCTAATCTGAGGATAAAATTAAAATCCGTTACTGTAAATTTTCAATTTACCACAAATTTAATGGTACAAATTTTAATATTTCTAATACTATTGATATAAAATATCATTAGTATTATGAAAATGCTAATAATTAATTAATATATTCTATCAATTAGTTGAGTCTGCTATCACATTTATAAACACTTTTTATGAAATTAATATATCTTTTTTTCAGTGACTATGTGGATCCTCAAACTGTAGAGCTGATAGTTCTTTAAGCAAAGATTAAAAACTACTTGGCGAAATTATATCAAATTTTACATACTGATATTAGAAGACTAAAAACTGATTAAGGTTAAAATATTTATCTGGATAACAATTTAAAACTTTTTAATATTAATTTCATATTTCACATTTCTTGCATAAAACTTACAAAAAATGCATGAAAATCGAATGATTATGTTTCAGAAATTTAATACTAACAAACGAGAAGAAAGCAGCGGGAAAAAATAATTACTACAAATGAAAATATACAAAATTAATTTAAAATTAGGAAGGCACACTTTTAATTTACATAATTCTAGAACTTCTCTAGCGAATATAACTTCAAACTTAGTATCTAAAAGTAAAATTTATTCTAAAACCTGACTTTGATGTCAATTTTGGGTATTGCTATTAAAATTTTAAGGTTTCTCATTTCTTTAATATCGAGACACTCCGTAAGCTAATTTTTTATTATAAATATAAAGAAGACATATTTCCTTATTGAATTGGCATTTTCATTTTTCTGAGTGACAATTTGGTTATTAAAATGCATGGGGAATTCTAATTTTCTTTCTTTCTTTCTTTTTTCGCAGACTAAAGGTTTATGGAAATTATACTTTTAGGTAGCCATTCAGTTATATCATATAAGTAGCAAACATATCTTTGTGATAAAGGTGAAAATAAGCACTCGCCAGTCGCCACTCGTCGATTATACTTGAAAAACTTGTGATTAAAAATATGGAAAGAACCGGCCAAATGAAGGATTTTCCAATTTCCTTTTTTCCCTAAAATTCGCAATTTTTCCGCTCCCGTTCGACGAAATTCAATATTTTCCCCGCCCCCAATGGATGACATTCGTGATTTTTACGCGCCCGTTTGACGAAATTCATGATTTTTACGCGCCCGTTCGACAAAATTCATGATTTTTACGTGCCTGTTCTACGAAATTCAATATTTTCCCCGCCCCCAATGGATGACATTCATGATTTTTACGCGCCCGTTTGACGAAATTCATGATTTTTCCGCGCCCGATCAACGGAATTCACGATTTTTACGCTGGCGTTCGACGAAATTCATGATTTTTACGCTCTCGAATGACGAAATTCATGATTTTTACGCACCCGGTCGACGTAATTCACGATTTGTACACGTCCGATCGACGAAATTCAGGATTTTTATGCTCCCGTTCGACGATATTCATGATTTTTTGGTGCCCGTTCAACGAAATTCATGATTTTTACGCACGCGATCAACGAAATTCATGTTTTTTGTGCGTGCGATCGATGAAATTCATAGTTTTTATGCGTCTTTTTGATGAAATTTACAGTTTTTTCCGAAATTAATTGGTGAAATACACAATTCCTGAATTTCTGGAGATTTTGGCCCACGGGCCTCAGGTTGTCATTGTGTAATGAATATCATGTTGTGGGTTATTACTTAGTGCATAAACATACCTATTTTATTATTGTCAGATCTTAATTCTAGACAAATAATATTAAAGAAAAAAGGTACTTATGTAGTTAGCTACACAAGTACCTAAGCATAGTGGGACTTATGTAGTTAGCTACATAAGCATGTTTTGTATAATTTTGATGTTAACTTATTTTTAAATTTAAAATAGATTGGAAATTAATATCTCAAGTTTATTCGAAACAATATAAATTAAAATATTTTTTTTAGTACATAATTTGATTGTTTACTGTAAAGTCATTAAATTTTTTAAAATTAAATATTCAGTGACATAAATGTACTTACTGGCTACTAAAAAAATCAACCTACCGACCAGTGGCTACTAAGCGAAATTCCTTATTTTCACCTTTACTTTGTGAATATTTCAACCAAATTATTATTTTACTAAAATCACCATAATTACAACTTTGTTTTGTACAGCACAATATAAAATAATCTTTTCACTATAGTATATGGTTTTCTTGAGCTTATTTTATTTTATTTTATTTTATTTTATTTTATTGTCAATAAGGAAACATTTCCTATTCCGATAACTTTTCAAACACTTTTTTTTTAATTAATTGCGGGCTTAATTTAGTGCTGAAAAATAATTAAGCATATTTACAAAACTAAAGACATACTAATGTATTATTTATTTATTTATTTATTTTTAAGGTTAGTAAATAAAGCAGGATCCCTAGCCGTAATAATTTTTGTCTTGATTTAGTCGAAATAAAATATTTCGCTTAGTCTCTAATTTTCTTTACTTTAAAAATAACGGTTTTTAGTCATCCAATTTCCATTACGTTTTATTCAGATTTTTAATTTCGTTCAAACTAATAAATGTTATTGTGTAACAATTATGATAAAATATATAAATATAAAAAAGTAGTTATATCAAAAGTTGTTTCAGTATACATTTTTTTTTTCAGATTTCTAACATAAAAAAACTGAAATTCAGGAGTAAATTATGTCTTGCATTTTAATTCATCATTTAAATAATTGAAATTTTAAAAGGATTTTTGCAAAATATAAATGTTTTTATTGTTCAATTCTGGAGCAGAGGAATAATTTCTGTTCAGTTTTGATACAGAAAAAGAAAGAAAAAAAAAACAGTTTAAGTTCAATTTTGGTTTTCTGTTCGGTTCTAGTTTGAAGCAACACCAAAATAAATTACATAAACAAAAATAATTTTTAAACATGTGTAGATAATAAACTCCTGTAACTTTATTACTTTTATTAGCGTATAATACATATAACAGTACATATAAAGTTGATATTTGGCCGAACCCTTGTGTTCCTTCGAGTTCCGGTAACTAATTATACAAGATATACAAAACCACCAGCAGTTGATGCTTTTGCCAATGTTTTTTCTTCTCTCCTCTTCCTACCCACACACTTAATTGAAAGTTGGTTAGTAATTTCTTGATCACACATCATGGGAAATATTTCAACTTCCTGCATAAAAAATATGAAATATAAAGTTACCTTTCAATTACAGTAAGAAAGAGGTCATCTATAAATAACGATTACCTTAATATATGAATATTTAAGAAAAATCATTTAAATTTTCACTATTTTGTAACTCAAGTTGAATAACGAATATGATTTATGGACATAAAATTGGATAAAACGTAAGTTTCAAGAAATTGCTAAAGCAAGTAAACCTTATTGAGTTATTTAATTTTATTTTTTTAGTTTATTTTTCCAACAAATATTAGTATCGTATATGGTAGTAATAATCTTTATTATTTAACCATTATTTTGTTCATTTTTGCCACCTAAATCTTCACATTTTGTTAATGCAATATTTTATCTTCCCCTTTTGTATGCAAATCGTTGTTTATGTAAGTGCGGGTTTATCCCACATGATCTCCTAACTGTCAACCATATTTATAGACATATATCTAAATGCATTATTTACAGTATTGTAAAGAATTAATTGGGGATTAATAGTTTTATGATGTTTTAAAGATTTATTAATTAAAATATCTAAATACTTAAATGAGATGCACGAGTAAGGAATAGCAACTGGAGGTTTAATATACAAACAACAAGACATAACGTCACAGCACACACACTATATTCAGAAGCTACTTCCATTACAATACAATAATAAAATGTATGGCGCTAACGAACAGACGCATTTTCAATATTCGGTGCTGCCATCTACAGTGTTTTTACTGAAGGACAAACACCATAATTTTGAAAAAAAATTAGTTCTATTCAATTTTCTCTTCTATAATAAAGTCAAAATTAAAGCTGAAATGAAGTAATATTTTTAGGAAACTAAGTTTTAATTCCCCATTTCAAAGTTTTAAAATTGACAAGAAAATGCCATCTGTAACTTAATTTACAGCAAACATTTTGTAGATAAAATCAATGCTGTATGTGTAGCCAATTTAAGAAACAGAAAATACCAAACAACACTATAAAACCAAACGAGTAAAATGGCAATATTTTTTCCACGTAAAGAAAAAAATGCATTGAAATAACATAAATTAAATAGTCTGAAAAATCCCTTTGGTGTTGTTAAACTACATTTACAATACAGGGAAATAACTTTTCTTTTCACATTAGCTAACAATACGATTTTGCTTTTTCGTTTATACACTATTTCTCTATTTATACGAGCAGCTTGATAGTTTTAAATACAGTATAAGATGCCTGTATATATATTTAAAAAAGTATTATACGTTATTAAAGTTTATTTATTTTTTACTTTTTTGAATTTTTGTAATAGAATGTTAAAAACATAAAAATGTTGCCGGACTGAGATTTATATTTTATGATTGTATGGGTTCCTTCAAAACATACTCCGGTACTGCCTTCTATATATATATATATATATGTATAAACTAATTTAAAATATTTGTGTTTCAGCATCAATTGCTCCTGATTAAAGCAGGTTTTTAACATTAGCGAGCAATCAAAGTCATTTCTCTGGTGACAATCTTTTTTAAGTTACAGATTATGCATCATAATACAGCTTTAAGAATATCTGTCATCTTCCTGGTCAACTGTTTGGCGGATAATCTACATGACTGTTCCAATTATTGTATCACGGGCGAAAAAGTTTAATATTTCTCTTGAAACTTGCAATTTTACATTTTTTCTAAAGTCCGGAAAACAAAAAGCGATCACTCCATGCTAATTCTACTGCAAAGAATCGTATAAAAAAGACATAGGCGTCGCTCGACTGGATATAATGTTTACTATTAAAAGCTGTGCATAAATATGCTTAAAGAAGAATTAAAGCATATATGCAAATTAAAAATGGTAGGAACTTTCATTTTTCGAATGGAAACAACCACTTTTGACGCTTTATTTAAGTTCTTTGAATTAAATTAGCAAGAAAATGTATATAGTTTACGCACTTTTTATTAAGCAATTTTCACAGATATATAAAGTTTATTGTTAAAGTATAATTGTATTAGACGTATACTTAAAAAAATTAAATTTAGATCTTAGACAAATAAAATTAACCCATTTGTTCCGAGAATTTTTTCATAACATTCTTTGTAGTTTACGCATACTAGATGGAACCCGTCAAAATTTGACGGCAAACAACTTAATAGTACCATAAAAATAAAATTTGTAGTTGCTTTAACTTGACAAATTTCATAGTGGGGAACATAATATGATTAAGCGGTCACAGACCTTTCCATCAATATATCGCATGAGGGGTGTGTGCAAAATTTAGAAAGTACCCCTTGGGGGGGGGGGCAAAGTGGGGAGATGGACATGGGAGATGCACAATATGATTAAGTGGTCACAGACCTTTCCAATGATATATAACATGAGGTTGTGTGCAAAATTTAGAAAGTACCCCTTGGGGGGGGGGGAAGTGGGAAGATGGACATCGGAGATGCATAATAGGATTAAGTAGTCACAGACCTTTCCAATGATATATAACATGAGGGTTGTGTGCAAAATTTAGAAAGTACCCCTTGGGGGGGGCTAAGTGGGGAGATGGACATCGGAGATGTATAATATAATTAAGCGGTCACAGACCTTTCCAACAATATATGACATGAGGGGTGTCAACAAAATTTAGAAAACTATCCCTTGGGGGGGGATGGGGAGATGGACATCGGAGATGCAAAATATGATTAAGTGATCACAGACCTTTCCAATGATATATAACATGAGGGTTGTGTGCAAAATTTAGAAAGCACCCCTTGGGAGAAAGGTGGGGGGAAGCAAAGTGCGGAGATGGACATCGGAGATGCATAATATGATAAAGCAGTCACGGACCTTTCCAACAATATATGACATGAGGGGTGTCAACAAAATTTAGAAAGTATCCCGTGGGGGGGTCAAAGTGGGGAGATGGACATCGGAGATGCATAATATGATTAAGCGGTCACAGACCTTTCCATCGACATATCACATGAGGGGTGTGTGCAAAATTTAGAAAAGTACCCTTGGGGGGGGCAAAGAGGGGGGATGGACATGGGAGATGCATAATATGATTAAGTGGTCACAGACCTTTCCAATGATATATAACATGAGGGTTGTGTGCAAAATTTAGAAAGTACCCCTTGGGGGAGCAAAGTGGGGAGATGGACATCGGAGATGTATAATATGATTAAGCGGTCACAGACCTTTCCAACAATATATGACATGAGGGGTGTCAACAAAATTTAGAAAACTACCCCTTGGGGGAGGGGGCAAAGTGGGGAGATGACCATCGGAGATGCAAAATATGATTAAGTGGTCACAGAACTTTCCAATGATATATAACATGAGGGTTGTGTGCAAAATTTAGAAAGTACCCCTTGGGGGGGGGGCAAAGCGGGGAGATGGACATCGGAGATGTATAATATGATTAAGCGGTCACAGACCTTTCCAACAATATATGACATGAGGGGTGTCAACAAAATTTAGAAAACTACCCCTTGGGGGGGGAGTGGGGAGATGGACATCGGAGATGCAAAATATGATTAAGTGGTCACAGACTTTTCCAATGATATATAACATGAGGGTTGTGTGCAAAATTTAGAAAGTACCCCTTGGGGGGGTGGGCAAAGTGGGGAGATGGACATCGGAGATGCATAATATGATTAAGTAGTCACAGACCTTTCCAATGATATATAACATGAGGGTCCCTTGGGGGGTACAAATTGCTCGACAAATTTCGAAACCATATGGCGAATTTCACGATTTTTTCCCCGAAATTGACGGATGTGATTTTTTTTCTCGAAGCCATTCAACGATATTCGAAAACTTTTTCTCCCGAAACCAGTTGATGAATTTTGCGATTTTTCCACTGTCGATTAATAAATTTTGCGATTTTTCCGCTATCGATTGACGAATTTCGCAATTTATCGACTATCGATTAACGAATTTCACGATTTTTTCTATGAACGAACAAATTGCGCACTTTCTTTCCGCTAATGTTTGACACATTTCGCTCTTTACAATTCAGCCAATGAGTTGAACGTTGTTTCTTTCCAGAAATGTCAGGAATGAAACAATGATTCTTTAGGATGAATTCCCTTCGTTCGATGCCCCATGGAAGAATGTGTGCGATGCAGCAACGAGCGTCACAGACTTTTTAGGGCACCTGCAGACTAAAAACATCTAACCAATCTTCGTGGGGGAAAAAATCACAGATTTCGTCAAATGATTGAGGAAAAAACACTAATTTCATCAAAGAATCATGGGAAAACATGACTTTCGTTAAAAGACCACAGAAAAAACGTGAATTATGCAAAAGGATTGCGAAAGATAAGCAAATTTTGTCAAAGAATCGCAAAAAAAGAAATTTCACCAAAAGATCACGCTTTTTTAATAAATTTCGTCTAAAAATTTCGGAATAAAATGTATTTTATCAAAGAATCGCTGGAAAAGGCGAATTTCGTTAAGGATCGCCAGAAAAATGCGAAATTCTTCAAAGGATCGCTGAAAAAACACGAATTTCGTCAAAGAATTGCTGAAAAAAACATGAATCTCGCCCAATAACAGAATAATCATGGTTCATAATCATTATATCTAGTAGTATATGTAAAATACAGTTTGTGATATAAGACAAAATTAACACTCACCAATCGGCGAGTAATACTGAAAATTGGTGATTGATGTTATTGCCACCACTGGCTAAACTTAATAGTCACACTCGCCAATTACGATGATTGAATGTAAATGAAATTTTTTTCCCACTGTCACTCAAATAATTTCTAAACCATTTGGCGAAGATTTTCCTGAAACCATTTTGTGAATTTCCTGATTTTTTATTCAAAATCATTTGACGAATTTTGCGACTTTTTTCTTGAAGGCATTTGGCAATATTGTATTTTTTTACCCGAGACAGTTTGACGATATTCTTAATTTTTTTGAGCAATTCGTCAAACGTTCGTGGAAGAAATCATGAAATTCGTTAATCAATAGTCATAAATTGCGAAATTCAACAATCGTTTGCGGTAAAATCGTAAAATTCGTCCGTCTCCGGTAAAAAAAATTGTCTTGCACGCTGATGTGATGATCAAAAGGGTTTTGAAGGTACACTCGAACCTCGTTAACACGAAATCGCTTAACGCGAAATATCGTTTAACACGAAATAATATTCAGGTCCCGTCAGATGAGTCTGAAAATCAATGTTAATTAATTCATTTAACACGAAATACAATTTTGGAAAATCCCGCTTAAGGCGAAATTTTTTTTCCACTTCAAAGTCAAAACATGATTCCTTATGCAATGTTTTCGATATTTCAAACTTAAATGTCACATACTCTTATTAAAAGTGGAATTTTCTCATGGTTTGAAAACGATTTAAAGTGAAAAGGGGTTTAAGAAAATTCTGAAATACTGAATTCCTGAATAATTCCTGCTTTTCTTTGATCTCTGATATGCGCAAGTGTTCCCACTTTAACCATATGAGCAATAGATTAGTCACAATAAAAGTTTGGGGAAGGAATTTCTTTTTTTGAAAGTGATTGTTCCATTACTCGGTAGACTGTATTGACAGTAACATAAACTATAAACCGGGGGTTTGAATTCTCCTATCTCTGAGTGAA
Organism: Maratus michaelseni; assembly: GCA_963931845.1. Taxonomy (NCBI): domain Eukaryota; kingdom Metazoa; phylum Arthropoda; class Arachnida; order Araneae; family Salticidae; genus Maratus; species Maratus michaelseni. Next base: position 132,689,606 of record OZ007593.1, read on the forward strand.
AGAAATGACTATCTCTACTTCACTACCTAACATAATGGGAACGCTGTTCACAGTTGCTCTGTAGAATTTTGTGAAAGATGAGTCGAAAACAGCAAGCAGTATCTTAAGAAACCAAGCAAAAAAATTAAACGAAGTTAGCGATAAAGTGCTGAAAAAATTACAAAATGCGGCAAAGTATGGGATACCTACAATTCTTCTACAGTTTTTAAAGAATCGCGAAAAGATTGAAGCGGTTTATGCTGTGAGTTAATTCAAAGCAGTAAGAAAACGAATGTGTAGAAGAAAGAATGAATAAAATGAAATTGCTCTCTTGCGGTGGATAAAAGTCGCAATATGCCAGAACACTGCTTTAACTGTTGCAGTTTTGCAAGATGAAGCAGAGGCTTTTGCCGATGCTCTCGGTGAGAGCGATTTCATATTTTCTAATGGGTGACTGACAAGATTTAAATAGCGTCATAGACTTGTCTGCAGAAAGATATGTAGCCAAAATCGGTAAATTCTTTTTTAGACATTGTTTTTTCCAAGTACATTTGCATAAATGAAGATGTGCTGACTTCGGGTGTGACGACAGACTTAGAAATAATTGCTGAAAAATAACGATGACAACATTGAAGTGTCAGATGTGGAAGAAGAAATTGACACAGAACAGAAAAGTTTAGTGTCAATAAATGAATCTACCGCAGCATTGAAAACTGTACAACGTTTCCTTATGGATCAAGAGGATACTTCCCGAGCTTTGGACAAATTAGATTAGGTCCATACGTTCCTAAAAAAAGTATTCTACAAAAATTGAAGCCAAAGTCAATAACGGACTATTTAAAAATATGATTAGCATGTAAATAAAATTATTATTGCCTAAAAAACGATAATTAATTTATTAATGAAATTTACTATTTCTTATTAATTTATGATTTTTTGAGCAGGGATATATTTGTGGGTTAATTTATTTAGTTTTTATATCTAACATAGATGGCGCCACTATTATGACGGTTAACACGAAATTTCGGATAACACGAAAAAAAATCCCAGTCCCTTCAATTTCGTGTTAACGAGGTTCGACTGTATTTATTTTATTTGTTGTATGGTGTATAAATATCTAGGTGTCGATTTTAATTTTAGCGTTAAAAATGAATTTAGTCTCATTTAATAGTTTGCCAAATCGATCCAAATGAAAATTGCATTTTTTAAGCTCTGTCCTTTTGTTTGTATAGTACAGAAAATAATTCACATAATACACAATTGGAACTCGTATAGTCCGTTTATTATTTATTCATACGGTGTTCCGATTACTACAATAAAATTCATAATATGCGAGAAAATGGGGATTTTTTATTTTTTAACTCATACTTACAAATTATAATTGTTTTGATAAAAGCATACATCTAACACATCACTGAATGCTTTAATTTCTTAGCAAACTCTTAATATTTACGATATATTTACATTATATGGTACTTTTCAGATATATGGACATCATTGTCGCAAAGCATACATTTACATACATTATGCATTAGCATACATTTTGGCATGGTGTCCATATAATGGAAAAGTACCCATTATATTGTTTGTATGTATACAAATCTTGTATAAAACATTAACTTTCTCACCGTCGTGAAGTGATATATCCGTTCACTATGCTCAGGTTTCACTGCAATAGAGGCATTGTTTAAATTTATATAATTCTACAAATATGATGCAGTTTTAAAATATCAATTAATGATTAATACTGTCAAGGAATATACTCATATACGTAATTAAGTTTTTTATACCAAGTTTGAAAATTCATCTTTTTTTTTTGACATTTAAAAAAAAAATAACAGAAAAAATATTACAAATTTGCCCATTTGCTCGGCGGTCAGATGATTAAGTAAATATTAATGATTAGCGGAACTGGTTCTATCTATGAAGTATATTATTTCGCCCAAAAACCCCCAACAACAAAATAATTACAAAGAATAAGTAATCGTCTTTAAATATACAAAAAACAATGTGATTAATGGCCAGGTTTTTTTTATATATAACATTTTTATATACAAAAGAAAAACCGAAATAACCTCATTCATTTCACCTGAAGTCAGAAAGTTTTTTTTTTTTTCGTATTCATGGGCAAAGCACGAAATCAATAAAATCACCAATTTGTGACAAATTATGAGTTTCATGTGAATCGCCCAAGAACGGACATGCAATCTGGTATAAAATGAATGTAAAAAATCCAAACATTCAAGATTTGTATACATACAAACAATACAATGCAAATATTTCTTAAATATTAACCTGGTAGCAGAAAAAGTGCAGCACGACAGCAAGTGCTGCAGATTATTTTAGACATTGCAGATTAATTTCGCAGCTTAAAAAGAAATGTTGGGCTTATAAAAGTTGTTAAAATTTAGTGTGTCTCTAGATTTATTGTATATTAAAAAAAATAACAGAAAAAAACATCACAAATTTGCCCATTTGCTCAGCGGTCAGAGGATTAAGTAAATATTAATGATTAGCGGAACTGGTTCTATCTATGAAGTATATTATTTCGCCCAAAAACCCCCAACAACAAAATAATTACAAAGATTAAGTAATCGTCTTTAAATATACAAAAAACAATGTGATTAATGGCCAGGTTTTTTTTATATATAACATTTTTTATAAACAAAAGAAAAAACGAAATAACCTCATTCATTTCCCTGAAGTCATTTACACACACAAGTTGGTTAGACACAAGTTAAAATTTAGTGTCTCTAGATTTATTGTATATTTTTATTATATTTCAAATCAAAACATTCAAGATTAATGAAAACATTCGAGATTAATGAAAACATTTAGTGAAGTGTGAAGCATCATGTATGTATAATAAGAATTACGTGAATTATTTGCTGTACTATAGAAACAGAAGGAAAAAAGCGATTTCCATCTAGATTGATTTGGATTTGGCAAAACGCTAGAATCGAAATCGACACCTAGATATTTATGCTTAACATTAAATGAGCCTAAATTTAGTTTCGAAACCTAGTTATTTATACAAATTACATAATAAATAAAATAAATACCTTCAAAACACAGATCAGCGATGTAGATAGCGATATATGTTTTGTCAATCCGAATCTGCTTCTGGAGAGTAACAGCCCTAACCTCATTGGCTGAAACATCCCGGAATCCAAATCTGTCTCTAGAGAGTAAAAGCCTCTAGCTGATTGGCTGAATGCTCGCGCACGCGTATAGAACCCATTTTTGCATGGATTGACGAAAAAACGGTTTAGCTTTAAATATATGGATAGCTAATTTATTATTAATGCCCGATGAGATATTTTGGAATTCATTGTCAAATTACTGGTAGTTTTTTGCTTGTAGGAAAACCTGCCATTTCTAAACACACATATCCCAACCTACCAATTTTTTTCAAGTCAAATTAACATACTTCAAACCAGAAATATAATTTCATAAAATAAATAAAATAAATACTACATAAAAACAACACTCATATTCTTAAACAAATTTCCTGTACAAAAATGTTTACTTGACTTGTAAACTTCGCGGATAAAACTGGCATGTTTTGCATTAGAAACTTGAGTACACTGAGGAAATTTCGCGACAGAATAAAAGAATATGAAGCAGTTCTAAGATTAAATAGACCCCACACTGCGTTAGCAAGATTAGCACAAACTGAACCCATAAAAGTAGATTTCAATGGATCCAAAATTATATTCCGCACAAATAATCACCAGGAAGCTACCATAAGAGAGTCTCTGGAAATAATATCTAAAAAAGAAACAGTCTGTAACGATGTATTATCATATGATATCCACGCAGTCTAAAATGAATTAATACATTATTGATTAACCTGTACTTATTCTTGAAATGTTGAATGACCTTTCCCATCCCACCTTACATTCCAAACCCTTGAAGTAAAATGATTTATTCCGGGCAAGCTAGAAAACGCGAAGAGACAACAACTCAACTCAACAATTAGTTTTTCACTGATGATAACTGAGTAGTTTGGTTGAAAACGTTTTGAATTTTTAAAAGGAATTTAATGTGCTTTTAAATGTTTTATGTATGTTTCTACGCGTCTTCAAGCAATATATTTACATTTAGTTGTATATTTATGAATTTTAAGGTTTCATCATTTTATGGTTGCAGCTACTACAGCATCAAATGTTGGTTCAAATTTTTAACAGTGTAATTTGTTACTGAAACGAACAGTCCTGGAACAGTCCTTGACTATCCGAAACGGAATACAAGATTCTCCACCCCCCACCCCCAAATGCATAACATTTAACAGTAGTCACTATTACCAATCGGTTAGTACCAGTATCGTTTTTATACGATGATTTGTTTCAGAGTTAGTGGGAGGTGATCACTTTTTATTTCTACAAGACTATTATTTGCAATTTAGTCCTGGAACAGCCCTTTACTTTGAGTTCCTTGAATCAAAGCAACCCGGAAAAAATTATCATTTATGTACTTTTGCTTAAATCGTCACAGAATTAGAAGAGGACAAAGTTTGAGAATGCTAAAGTTAAAACCGTGTGGCAAACTTTAATTTATGTCTTCCCAAAAAAATCAACCGATTGAAATGTTTATTTTTTAATGAGATATAATGAGCCAACTTATTTTTGTTTTGCAATTAGCTTAAAGTGACATTAAATAATCATAATTCATAATTTTTTATCTATTTTATGCTGTTAAATAAATTTCTTAAGTGCGAATTGCATGTGCACCGCGTAGTCTGAGAAGATTTTTCTTTTGTCTGATGTACAGTGAGATGTACATAGGATTCGCACTTCAGACAACTTCAGAAATTTATGATTTCATATACATTTATAATGACATATATTATAAATAAATATTTCGAAATATTGTTTTTGCTTTATTCAGCATTAGAATTTTCAAATTGGCCTAAAACGAGTAGAAATAAAACCCATATGAAAAGCCATAGCTTCCAAATTGTGAACACTAAAAATGTATTATATTATTGAATCGATTTATTGTCTTTATGTAATCTACTACAAACCAAGTATCTCACGATAAGTATCGAGTGTTTATAATTTGGAAACGCTGTGTACATGTAGTTAAAAGTCTACCGCCTGAAGTATATATACCTATTTGACTGGCCCCATATCTCTATTATTCATAAAACATTTCGTTTAGATATGAATCGCGGGGGAATTATGTAGCCTGAAAGACAAATTTTAATGCGAAGCAAATATAATTCACGCAACGCATTGAAGAAATGTACGTGTGAAATGCATTTGATTAATAAGGTGGTAAACATTTTGCGGAATGTATAAAAAATATCAATATAGTTGATACTTATAATAATTAACAGTTCTCCATTATCCTTTGCATTTACCCTAATCTATATTCATTGCATGTTTTGTATATAATTGACAATTTAAAAAAAAAATAGAAAATATTTCATTTTGATAAAAAAAAAAAAAAAAAAAAAAAAAAAAAAAAAATACTTGATATAATTAAAAACCATAAACAAATTTCCAGATTGATTACTTCTTTAAAAAAATAAATAAATAAATAAAACTTGGTTCATTACGTTTTTATATTAATGCTTTTATTATCATACATTATAATATAGAGAAATTCTTGCGAAATTACAACATTCTTTTTTAATTCAGTGGTCATGTTTATTAACAGATATTTAAAAAAATTATCAATAATTAATATTTCTAATTATTAAGGATACTCTAACCTTCTTCGCATTTACCTAATCAGTATCGATTTAATTTTATTAAACAAGTACTCTTGATTTATTTTATAAACCATAAATATGCTTCTACATTGAACGCTTTAAAAAAAAAATTAGCCCATGCGTTTTTTAAGAAATGTAGAGTTGCTTATTGTTTCGATCGCTGGAAAAAAGTCGTGTTATTTCTCATAAAACGATTCCCCTATCCTACAAAGAAATCATTATTGAAGCTGTTTGTGTGTTGTGGATTACATGGAAGATTCCTTATAACTCAACATCATATTACTTATTGAAAAACGGGTTGTTATACCTATTCTATTTATTAAACCCCGGGTTATGATAGAAAACTTATTTTCTTTTAACATATAATCGTGATATATAGGAATTCTTCCTAAGTTAAAACATTCAATTCCAATTCATTTCAGGTATTTATTACGAGATCTGCCGAAATATATCGATGCAATTGATATTCCTAAACCACTGGATTCACTTTCATTGGAATATCTAAATAGTTTTGAAGAACCGGCCTTCTCAAAAAATTAACATAAAAATTCCAATGAATAGAATATTAGGCGAATAAGGCTTCAACTCTGGAGCTACTCTGAAGTAAATAGAACAACGCTGAATACATTTTTGAATAAATATTAAAAACAAATTGGTATTTATTCACAGAAACGCAGTAACAAACGGCTCAAAAATTGTGAAAGCAAGTGTTTCTTATCACTTAGAATGCATAAATAATGAGGATACCTTTTCAATAGCTGTCCCCTTGACTTCTCATAGAAAATGATGTTTCGAATTTGCTTCTGTTTAACCTAAAAATCAAATGACCGATTTGTTGCAACACATGCATTGATGAATCGGAAAAAAAAAAAATATTACAATTTCAAATGAGTGTCACTTTACTAACCATAATGGTAAAATATTTATGATAAATAAGGAATAAAATTAAATTTTTATATCATCATAAAAAATATTATAATTCGAATTCAGATTATTAGAATTAATCGTTTCTAGAATTACTAGAACTTACAATTCTTTTAAAAGGTCAAATTCTCTTAGGGGTCCACAGGAAGATCTTTAGTGACGAAAATTGACCTAAGTTTGATCGTGCATTAGAAAGCCTGTAATTAACTTAAACAGTTATATCTTTTTTACCTTTATTTATTTATGTTTCAAGGAAATGAAAAATATTCGTTAAACTGTATATATATATATATATATATAAGTTTTAATAGTGTACGGCGAAATTAATCTTGCAAAACTAATTTTGCTTAGACTCCATATTTTTAAGTCTTTGTTTTTTCTTTTTTAGGTGCGTTCGTAATTATATAAATACGTAGCACCTATAGTCTTCGTCTGGTCCGTCCGTCTGTCCGCATATAACAGCGCAAAAACTACCCAACCGAATGGTTTGAAATTTATTATATGTAATCGTTGCAGAATTTTGTCGAGTCATTTAAAATTTTATGAAAACCGAATCAAAACTTAAAAATATATTAATAAAAGTTTTCTTCATTCTATTAAATCCTATCATACGTAATGAATTCAATTTCAACAAAAGATAAAATGCTGCCAACTTAAAATGTACTTATTTTATTAAGGAAATTAATAATATCCTAATAACAGACTATATAATTCATTTCACTGAAATAACAACGACGATTTTTTTTTATCTTGTCTTGTATTGGATATTTGCGCATTGTATAATTTTAATGTAACAGAAATGTAATTAATTGTTTGTAAAAGTGTATTGAAACTTAATTTCATAAAATAAAATTAATATCTATAACACAAAAATCTACACATAAAATAAATCTTGTATTCATGTATATTTTTTGCATAAGAGTGCAACAGCTATTGCACCAAGATCTGAATATTTATAAAATTAATTATAGTACGAACGCACCTCATTTGTCATGTTTGACGTACAATTTTCAACTTGTTTAAATAAGTGAAAAACTACATATATGAAAATGGTTGAGAAAATAACCGCTTTAAAAAAATATTTAGATTCGAATCTTTCACTATGCTTCCTAAATGTGATCGAGCAAAGTATTTTATATGAAAGGTAAATTCTAGTTTTATTAATAGACAGATTAAATAAATTAATGGTACTTAAAAGTATCGTCGAAGCATAAAGGGTTAATAAAGAATTATAGTTAAGTTTTGAAATCTTCATTATAAAATATGATTCCTAAAAAATAAATTCATTGTATTCATTGTTTTGTTTTGTTTTATTTAAATAATTATCTTTCTCCTAGACAATTTTTGCATATTACATTCAATGATATCAGTTACACAAAACTTTTCACGTATTTTCAGATATTCGATGTGTTAGATATAATTTAAATTTTAAAGAGTTTGCGCAGCTAAAAATGAAAAAAAAATTACTAATTGTTCTTGATTGGAGATTTTAAAAATATAAATACAAATGTTATAGCGTATACCATGCGTAGTTTTAACAAAAATGCGTTAAAAAACACGCACACACTGTTGCGTTTTATCGCTACTTCCATGGTTTTAATTGAATCATTTTTATTTTGCGCCTCGCGCAGACGATATTTTTTGTTGACAAATGAATCTGTCTTAGAACTTTATGAACTGAACTAGAAATGTAATTACGGAATATAAGATGTAATATTTAAGAAAAAGGTATGATGTGCGCGAAAACGCTATGTATATTTTGTTTGTGATCGTTAATATATAATGTTTGTGTGTTACATTGTGTAGATTCAATTACTTCTTAAACAGTATGAACATTTATTTTCGAAAACACAGAAGAATTTAAGATCTCTTTTTATCTCCCGAAAGAGGACCTTTTAGGTAAGCCTAACCCATTCGTATGTTCTAGTTGTATGATATTTTAACTTTGAAATGAATATTGATAAATAAATACCAATATAAATAACATTGAAGACAGAATTTTATAGAAAGGGACAGATTCAATATATTGAATAAATTATTAATTATTGAATAAATTATTCAAATAAAAACTTTGTCTAGAAAAAAAAAATAGCCTTGGCATTTTTTGTGCATTTGAAAAATGAACATAGAAGTATGCACTTAAAAGTCTCGATGTCTAAAAGTAATCAAAGAGAACAGACAAAAATAGTAAATATTTTTGTAAACATGTGAGTACTTTTCAAGTCATGCATGTTTTTCCTGTTTTTTGTGGGGAGATCTTTCTCACTTCTATATTTCTCATTTCGTATTTTCTTCAATTTTCTGGTCTATTAGTGTACGATTGCCCCAAATCATGTATTATTTTAGCTAATTTTAGCTTATACATGGATGAGATCATACTTTTTTGTAATATTTGTGGTAATTTAGGCCTGTTTATTCTGCTGCAGTACCACAAATATTTCATTAATTCACCCCCCCCCCCTTCCAATCTGTTTTATCTTATCTTGATCATATATTTTATTTTCTTCTGCATTTTTCTTGATATTATTCAAACAGGTGTGTGTTCATTTTTCAATTTTATTTTTATTACCCTATTTGTTGTATAATATGTTTCTGTGTTGTCTTTACTGTTATATGTATATATATATTTGGATATATTTCTTTGTATCTATATATATAAATAAAAGTCCTAACTGGGAAGATGATCAACACGCAGCCCAAACTACTGAACCTACAAACACGAAACTTGGATGAAAAATACTTCTTAGGATGTAGAGGCGCACTAAGAAGGGATTTTCAAAAACTCCACCCCTAAAGAGGGTAAAAAGGGGGAACAAACTTTAAAAAAATTCCTTAAAAATCAGGTATTGTAGTTATGTGTCAAATGATAACATATTTTAATGTATTTTTGCAAGTTGAACCGAGTGGTACCAATTAAATACTCCTAAGTCCAATACTTCGTGAGATATTGCACATTTTTTTCTAATTTGGCGATGTCTTTGGCGTCAAAATCTCAAAATTTTTAACAATACAAGTGATAATTTTTAAAAATACGTCCGTTACTATAGCAATGGAACAAATTCAAATTAAATCTTTTTGTTATTTAATTCTTTTGTTTATTTTTACAGATAGAAACATTAATTGTTTAATCGGGAATTGAATATTATTCTTACGGATATTTATGTAATTGTGTATTATTATTACTTCTAAAAACGCCACGATTTAAAATAAAACCTTGCTTGATAAAAAAAAAGTTTTGAATATCTGTTTAGTATTATGTATTACTTATTTATTTGTTTTCGGTCTTCAGCCATGTTTCCCCTTTTCTTTGGGTAGTTATTCATAAGATTTCGGGCTAATTTTCCGCAATCCGATACCTCGTCAATTGGCGTATTAGCTACAATGTTGAAAGCATCGTTTATGTTTGAAACGAAACCTTCATGATGAATCCTATTACAGAAAATCATAAGGTAAAGCTAGGAGAATCTGCGCACAATTCAAAAGAATAGCAATAAAATACCTAAATATTATTTTTTTGCTGAACTATCCAGGAATAATTTTTACATTTGTTTTTTATGCATTTCAATTGCTATTTTGTTGTTATGTTGCAATTTAATAGAACAGTTGTAATAAAACCAATAAAGTTATTTTGCGCAATCTCTCCTTACAGGGTTGGTGTGATTGCGCACATGGGTAGGAAAGATTGTTACTAATAATAACAACAATTAAATTGTTAACAATACTAATTACACTTAAATGACATTGCTGTAAGGTTTTTGTGAACAAATTTTAATGTATTGGGAGTGAATATTTCAACCAAATGCGTAAAGAATCAGAAAAAGGAAATAATTTTAAAAACGATTAAAAATTTTTAATTAAAGGAAAAAAATTTAAAGAATCAGAAAAAGCAAGTCCAAATAAGATTACAAAATAAAATTATGTAACTTAATAACACGTTTAACTTAAAATTAGTCCATTTTCATTTTTCATTTTTTATGCAAATTTACCAATAAGCTGCGCCATCTCTCCTAAGTAGCCGATGCGCAAACTCTCCAATTTCGGTAAGAGAGATTGCGCGGCCTTTTATTTAAACATGGCCGCTACTAAAACGGACCTTTAATGTTCACATTGTTAGTCTAGATTAGTAGCTTATGAGAAATCGTTTAAGTTTAACATATTTTGTACTATTGACATTGTATAGAAATTCTGATGAATAGCTATGAAAATTCAAGCACTTACTTTGGGAAAACAAAACAAAATAGCAATACTTTATCTTAGACGCTCAAAGCAATCAACGTGCACTTTCAAGTAAACACTCCACTACTGTTGCTGTTACAACTACCTGGAGTCGCTACGCTCTGACTGTACTCCTTCCCCCCCGAACCTCTATATGCGCAATCTCTCCGACCGCGCCATCTCTCCTGGCTTTAACTTATCATCATCTACTATGAGTATAACCCGCATATTCACAATTTAATCCGATTATTCATGATATTTTGGTAGGTTTTACACTGTTAGTTAGGTAATGTTTTTTGAAAGGTTTTAACGTATAGCTATTCTACGTTACTTTGTTATACAGCTACAGAGGAAAGCTCTAAAATTATGTGAACCCGATTATTAAAGATTACCTTTCAAAAAAAATTCTACTGAATAAATTTTGATGGAAGAGATTTTTCAGGTATGGTTAATGACCCTAAAACATATCATTCTATGTTGCTTAGTGATAGAGCTAATATGAAAGTGATTGGGAAAGGTGAATGCAATTATGAATGATATATCTACTATATATATAAAATACAAATTTGCATTTCATTCTGACCGTTTATAATTTGAGTTCTGCTGGACAGACTTTGGTGGGATTTATACTGTTAGTTAAGCAATTTTGTGGGGATGATTGGTACTTCTCTGGAGCAAAGTTTTCGTCTGCGTTGTGTTTTCTGAAGCGAAAGCTTGACAACGAATCCGATTACAGAAATCATATTATGATCATCTACAATGTTTATAAAATGCAAATTCGTATTTCATTCCGATCGGTTAAAAAACTCAGGTTCTACCGAATAGATTTTTATAGGATTTCCCTGTTAGTTAGGTAATTTGTTTTAGAAAGGTTTTAAAATAAAGCACATTGTTCTACATTGCTTATTTATAGAGTTACGGGGTGAAGTTATAGATAAAATTTAGTAAACCCGATTCTAAAAAAAATTACCTTTTTTAAAGTTCTACTTAACGGATTTTGATGGGAGTTTCGCAGTGAGATAATATTTCAGGAATTGGTTTTCTACATTGTTTAGTTATGGAGCTATGGGAGAAAGTTGTCAATAATGTAGTCGCAAAAAAAAAAAAAAAAAAAAAAAAAAAAAACAGTGCATATACTCTATAGACAGAGGATATATACTAGAGAGTATATTTTATAGCTACGGAGGGTTTGCTGAGTTTCGTTTTAAAAATTACAGAAGGTTGACGGCGTATACCAGCATAAACTCTCTACAAAATACCTGAAAGTTCTATCATTAGGTGAAGACGAATCTGAAAGATACATTTATCTGTCTACTGCAAAGGGGAATTTCGATCCTGCCGCTTATACCTTGAATTCTACTGAATGCATTTTGCTGGAACTTGCACTGTTAGTTAGCTAAATTTTGAGGGAAAGTTTTAGTGCATAACATATCATTCTATGTTGCTTAGTTATAGAATTAGGGGGGCATTTCTATAATCAGTTGAACCCGATTATGAAACATTAGACTTTTTTAAAGATTCTGGTGAATGGATTTCCATGGAACTTGCATTGTTAATTTTTCAGGGATAGTTTTAATATATTGCATATCGTTATATCGTTCTTTAGAAAATCCTACTGTAAATGATTAAATAAACAAGTTGGTTTTTAACAGCCTAAATTTTGTGTAATACATTAGAAAATATAACAGCTTAATGGCTGTCGTATCGATTTACAGCAATGCTAACCATGCTACAGGCAAGGTAAAAGTTCATGTTTCTGTAAAACACAAGATCAAATTCACCGATATATTTCGTTTCATTCAAGTTTTATTTTGGAGAAACCGACCAGCGTAGCGAGCAAAGCCTGCTAGGTAATTATAATGGTTAATTTTATCAGTATATAAAATTCTATATGCAGCTACTTGAAATGCTTCAACAAACTTAGGGGGATGATAGTACTCATCAAGACGAACAAAAAATGCAATGGAACATGGGGTCGCAAATGACGTTTAAAGGGTGAAAATCGCAAAACTAATAAAAATATCGAAATTTTGCATGCTGCTTTTCTGCAAAACTGGCTAGTAGCACGAAGTTTCCTTTCACTTTGTGCATATCCGGTCAGAAAGCGATAACAAAAACGTAGAAGAAAGCCAAACAAATCTGTGAGCAGGAATCCACGTATGCAAATTTTCCATCTTCTTAGAAGCAGACCAATAAACGCAACTTTGCAGTAAGCATGCGTTGTAAGTACATGAACCGCCAACGACGATAGGTAAGTATCATTGCGAAAACATTTCTGCGGAACCACCTTGATGGAGTTTATCTGGCAAGATGGATTGGACGTGGTTGGCCCTGTTGCTTTTCCTCCACATCAATATTTCTAACATTACAAGTTATAATTTCTAAAAATACATCCATTATTATAACTTCTTTATTACCGCCACTGCAACATATCCAGAAATCTCATCTGCCACTTCAAAGCACGGCACGAGGTACAGAGTAACTGAGATCCGAGATCAACAGCCTTATTCCTGGAATAAATACACAGCGCTCCCTTTTGGCGGAATAGCTCCAAATTTATCTGCGACCTGCAGGCAATAATCGAAAACATGCACATAAAATTTGGTTCAGCTCTATGATTAACTTTATACACTTTTCGATGATACTCTGATGAAAATGGCACGAAAACTGATATTACAGCTCTCTCTTCCGGTGAAATATCTCCAAATTCAAGAATAACCTACTGGCCATAGTCACAAACCTATACGAAAAAAAAAAGGTTTAATTCTATGCATAATTTTATTACACTTTTCAATAGTAAAAAAACTGCTATTACAGCGCTCCCTTCCGGTTGAATATCTCCAAATTCAAGAAGGATCTACTGTACATCTACTGCCATAGTTACAAACCTATAAAAAAAAAATTATTAAGTTCTATGCATAATTTCAAACATTTTTCGATGATACAATGAATAGACGCAAGGACAGTCAGAGAGTGTGTATAAACATGTTTTCGGGATCTGATCCCTAAAATGTGTAAATCCGTTTAAATCCGGAAGTTGAAAAATTTTTATTACAATACTTTCTTCTATTATAGATCGAAGAAACAAAGAAAAATAAAAGAATAAAGGACATTTCTTCAAAATATTCGCAAATTTTGGTATATGTCGTAATGATAGTATTAGAGACGAAACTCCGGTGTAAAAACAAAGCGCGTCATTAGGCGAGCCCAACCGCCGCGCATACCCAAGTTCTCGGGAACTTATAACGTGCGGGACCAGGTGGGTCCGGTTTACTCGGGACACCACACAGGTGCGTTTTACGGCCAAGGAGGAGCACTGCCCAACGCACGTCACTGCCACTTGCACCATAAAACATTATTTTCGATAATTTTTCACATTTCAAAGATACATAAAAGCCTTAATATTATATATTTTTAAGAATATAAAGAAAGCAAAAGAAAATGAAACGCACATCGCATTGGTTGTCTACTTTTTAAAAAAAAGCAAAATAACTTTTTTAAATAAAAATATTAAAGATAAAAATAAAAATGGTTTTGCATTGTTATTTACCGCTTTTAAAAATATAAAAATCTATATCTATAAAAACTATTTCTTCTTTAATTTTCCACCACTACTTTTGTACTTATAAAAAATGTATTGGTTTTATAAAAATTGATGTTTTATATCATGTAACATATGTTATATCTCGTAAATATTTTCCACCATATTTAGTATGTAATGGATTATAATATTAAATGATTAATAAATAAAGATATCTGAAAAAAAAATTAAAAAGTCAAAAGAGATATTTTCTGCAGAACGCCCATATTAATATTAAACATAAATAAAAAATCTATATCTATATATATATATGTTACGGTCAATATCATTAATCCGGTCATTATTAATAATAACCGGTTATTATTAATAATAACCGTAACATATATATATTTTTTTCTATTGTTTCCCCATTAATTTAAGGAGAATGTTGGATACCAAGACACAGGCAAAAAAAAAAGAGACCTTAAATATATATTTAAAATATAAAAAATATGTTAAAATATAATTTTTAATTTTAAATTGTCATTACCTATGCAAAAAATATTTATCATGAAATTTATATCGATATTTTTGTCTTTAAACTAAATTAAATTTAATTTTTGAATACAAGCTGTGTTAAAAAAGTTTAATTAAATTAAATTTTTTTACGTTTATTTTACAACTTTATTCCGTTTAATAAAGGGATACGGGGGGGGGGAGAATATATTAATTTGGTTGAAAATAATGAAAATTTATTTTTTTTAATGTGAAATATGTATATGTGTGTGTGTTTAATTACTTCCTTGCAAATCAAAACCAAATCTATAGAAATAACAAACACATAACTGACAAATACCACTTGTATTTCTTTCAAAAATTGTAAAAAGTTAATTGATCTGCTGTTTCATTACAAATTTCAAAGCTTAAATTAAGCCATTTCAAAAACTCAGAGAGTCTTTGCAAAGTTTTGTTACTCCCTCCTCTCACGAAAACACTCAAACGTTCTGTTTGCTTACGAAAAAATACAAAAACTACGAAAAAGCTATGAAAGCAATTATCCCCATGAAGAGAGAAGAAAAAAAGATAAAATTAATTCAGGAAATAAGATTTCAAAATTAAAATAAATAATACAAAACCCGTTTCATGAATTTTCATTTTCTGAAGACTATAAAGAACGTATTAAAAATATTATATTAAAGCAATAACAATACTCTCAGTAGTAGACATATGATAACTGAGCAAAAAGAATAAAAATTCTCTAAGAATAAAAATAGCTGGAGAAGAAAAGTAAAACATTTTGCTACTTCATTTAAATAACTTGAATTAATGATTTAATTACTTCTTTGCTAATAAAACAGCATCTAAGGAATTACAAACACATAACTGCCAAATATCGGCTGTATTTCTTTCAAAAATTCTGAAAAGTTAATTGATCAGCTGTTTCATCACCAATTCCAGACAAGCGCAAAGCTTAAATTAAGCCATTTCAAATATTCAGCAAGCATTCGCAAAGCTCTTCGTTACTCCCCCATCTCACGAAAACACTCAAACGTTTTGTTTTGCTTACGAAAAACCGCAAAAACCATGAAAAAGGCAATGAAAGCAATTATCCACGTCAAGAGAGAAGAAAAAAGATGAAAAAGCATCCTCAACCAGTTTCCCTTTCGCTCTCCGACATCACAGCTTCCGGCGCAATCGTGACTTCCAATCAACGCCCGAGGCGTTAAAAAGTATCCAATCAAACAATTAAGGGGCGGATTTAAATACCGGATGGTGATATAAGCCTCTTCAAAAGATGAGCATTGTGATGGAAATTTTTCTTAGTGATTAATAGTAGCAGAAAAAGTTGTATTTTAAATTTTCAGAAAGTGGGAATTTATAAAGGAATACCTATCTGGGTAAGGATTTATGCATTTTTATTGTTATTATTATTATTATTGTAGTGGTGCATTTTATTGTTAGAGAATATCCATGTATTAAGTTTTTATGAGATATTTTTAAATTGCGCATTGATAAATAAATATGATAAAAAAAAAGAAATAATGGATTACCAATTTAGGCAACGATTTATACATTATTTCTGATTGTAGTACATTCACCTGTTTAACAAACATCAATTAACTTAATTTCTATATTTTATTGTGAAAATGCTCATGGAGGAATAAAAATTCTAAAAATATTAATTAATCTACTATGCTGATGAATAAAAAATTGGAAGATAAATAAATATTATAAAATATAATTATTTGTATTATAACCAATTTTATATTAATATAGGGGTATACATATTTTGAAAAAGATTTATTCATGGTACTTGTATAAGATGCCTCCTTGTTTAAAACTATCAATGTATACATTTTACACATTTTATTTAGACATTGTTCTATAATAAATAAATTAATAAAGACAGAAACTGACGAAATTATTTCTATATTTAAATTACATTTACTAAATCTTGCAGCATATTATTTATTCTTAAAGATTTACATGAAATATGTTTTTGTTACTCATACTGTAAAATGTGGATTGTGAAACTATGCCCTTACTTAAAACTTGAATTATGTACATTATGGTGTTGGCCACATCGAACTTTTATATAATTTCGTCTTAATATAACTTAACTGAGAGAAGAGCGTTCCATGTTTATCATATATCAGATAACATAATGAAATGGCTTAAAAACATATTCTTCAAATGCCTTTCATAATTTGAAAAATCATTTTGAATATTTGTAACCTATTTAATGAAACTTTTTTTTTTCGTATATTTCAATATTTGTAATCAGTTATATATTTTAATGAATATTTTCAGTAAAAAATAAGATATTTAAATATCGTAAATAAAGTATTAATATTATTTAATCCGATCTTATAAAAATAGTAAATTATCACTAGAAAAAAAAAAAGCGTTGATGCAAAGTACTTTGAAGGTGAAGCATAAACATTTTTAGTATAAGTTTTAACCTTTAAGTATTAAACCTTTTTTTTTCACATATAAAAAATGTCATTATTTTTTAAGCCAATACCAATTAAATTATTTGAAATAACAAATGTAAATATTTGAATTTTAAGGAGCATTTCCTTATTAGAAAAGAATATGTATAATACAAAAAAAATAAATTTTGAGCACAAAAAAGCCAGAATTATTTAATATTAAATACATCATATTAAGTTCAAATATTTTAAAAAAAAACATCGTTTTTTAGTTTCATTGCAGCATACATAATCAAAATGTATGTGTGTATGCGTGTGTTGAAAGATTAAATTTTAAAAAAAACTACGCAGATTTAGTTTTATAATGTATTTTTGCGTATTAATAAGAAGCATCTTTTATTTTATATTTTTATGAATAAAAACAAGTTAGGTTTTATCTATTTGTATTTATTCACGATAATTTAACAATATAACAACACCACTTATAAAA
Source organism: Maratus michaelseni (assembly GCA_963931845.1). Taxonomy (NCBI): domain Eukaryota; kingdom Metazoa; phylum Arthropoda; class Arachnida; order Araneae; family Salticidae; genus Maratus; species Maratus michaelseni. The sequence goes on from OZ007593.1 coordinate 132,707,386, forward strand.
TATTTTTAAGTTTTAAAATCCAATGTAACTTTCAAATTTATTTTAAGACGTGAGTGATCATTCTCTTTTTTGAAAATATTATACTTGATCACATCATTGTCTGTAACAATTCAAGTCTTTTAAAGACCCTTTTACTGCAATACTCTGTCTCTCTCTACGCTCCGGACATCCTTTTAGACTTTTTCGAGATATGCATTTTTAATACTATCTTATTAGAACACCGGAATTATCTCAACACTTATTATGTTATGTATGTTTATTTGTGTACATAATATTTTCATATTCTATTAAAAATCTTAAGATATATTGCTTTCAAGTAGAATTGTGGTATAATAAGAATGATTTGTAAGGGGAATGACATTACCTATGATGTAAAAATAAATAAATAAATAATAAAGGGAAACAAATAGGGAAATCTAATGCATATTAGACTATTACTTTATTTTATTTTATTTTATTTAACATCCCGTTATGATTTTCAATGAAAAAAGTCTTAAAAATCCAAAAGAATTGTTGCATGAAAAACATGAGACTTTTACTATGAACTATTATATTAAATAAGTCATAATAAGTCATAATTTCTCATCTTAAGAAAAATTGTAACTTTAGTTTTAAAATGAACTACATTTTGTTGACTCACCGATTTTATTAGCATTTATTATTTTTATAATAAATAATAAGATATAAAAGTTAAGTAAGTTCGCATTGTTTTGCTGTAAATATTTTCCTTAAATCGAAGGCAATGTTTGTCATTTATATTTATAAATATCTCTATAAAAATCTGCCGCAGATTAACTAAGCAAAGTTTAACATTTTTTTGCACATAATGATAAATGGCGTAATCAAATAAAATAATTTTTAAATTAACAGCGATTAAAAAAAAAATCATAAACCTGTCATTTGGAAATGACAATATTTTTATTAGAGGAACGTGGGTGATAAGACGCATAAAAAACGTAATTTATTTTGTAATGAACATTACATTGTAAAGAACATTACATTGCAAAAAATACATTGTATTGCACAAATCATTGTGCAGAGTGACCAAGATAAAAGAGGCCTGGTATACAAAAGTACAAATAGCGTATATATATAATATATATAATATAATATATATAGTTGTATATATATATGAATGATATATATATAATAACTACTTTTATTTAAAAGTAGTAAATACAGAATATTGTGAATAACAACACCTCCTGTGAACTATTGAATGTTCAGTATGTTGTTATTCATAATATTCTGTATTTACTACTTTTAAATAAAAATGAGTAAGTATTTGTACTTTTGTATACCAGGCCTCTTTTGTCTTGGCCACTCTGTATTACATAAAAACGCTATTTAACGAAATGACCTCGGCTAAGCTACTCCCGGGAATAACATTAGTATCATTGGTGCGTTTTCATGAATGAAGAATTAAGAAAACTTTTGCCAAATGAAAGGGGCTCCAAAATGATATCGTGCTTCCCCTCGATTTAGAAGTTAATCGGGCCCTGTATTACTCGCAATACCCGTGAAGATATTAAAAATCTTTAAAACACACACATAATTAAACTGATTATTGCTATTAATTGCCCTAATTATCTCAATGCTAAACTTATCTTAATATCATAAAGTTAACACAACGTATTCAATCTTACCTTTGTGAGAGTCATTTTCTTCAAATGGGTCTTTTTTTTTAAAGCATATTCAAGTCAAAGTCTCTAAAGAACTAATAATTCCAATCAATAATGCGACTTGCAATAATGTGACTGATCACTTCATCTTTTAATGGAAAATCTCGGCTAACATTGCAATATACCAGCTATTGATTTCACACGGCCTTTTCATTTTAATGGTGCAATAAGATACATGAAAATGTTAGTTAATATGGTCCTGAGTCCAGATTTAAATAAAGAAACAAATGAAGCTTTTATTCCGTGTTCCTTGCTTTCAATGGCTCAGTTGTAAATCTTACACAAAGAGCTGTATTTGAAACGTCTTTTTCTCTTTCTCCTTTCTTTCAATCTTTCAAGACCTCAGAAAATTCCTTTGCATTTTCTGAGGTGTAAGGGGTCTCCTTGAAGTTTGAAATTCTGTCTCGTAAAACTGATAAATTACTACACTTTGACAGGCAGTTGCAATGTAGAAATTTTATCGCTGAGAAAGAACAGTGTCCGATAAGAAAGATATTTTCCCCTAAGTCTATCATACTTTTCGCCGAAAATATCATCAAAATGAAGGTTGTTTTGAGCATATTAGCCGTCATCCGGTTTTGACAGCTCGTAAAAAGCGTGAAATTCTTAATATAGTTTAAAGGATGAACCATTCTTAACGTGCAAATTGTTTGTTTTAACCGTGTTCTCGTTTTAGCCGTGCTCGTTAAGCGAAATTGACACTTTATACATACACATATCTATATATATATAGAAAAAGAGAATTCTTATATATTTATTTTTAAGTTGCAAATTTTTTTTTATTAGCATGTCAAATATATTACAGAAATCTGTCTTCTTTTGTCGCACAATGATGTAAATGTTTCTCCCACATGTGACAAATTGGGTATTTAATTGATGTCTATTGACCTTCAACAGCGCAGAAACACCTTTTTTGTAATTTTTCTAAACAAAGCTTTTTCTTATTAGCAAGAATAAAACGTCAAAAATGTAAATTTTGTAGAATAAGTGACAATCAAAACATCACTAAAATTTATTCCGTATCATTTATATTTTTTAAAAAGCATGAAGCGTAGAATTTTATTAATAGATTTTCCAGCTTTTTCATGCAAATGTCTGGGTGTATATGAACAATTTAAGATAAAATGTATTGCATTTTCTGTTATGTTTTGATTTTTCCCAGGCGTTTAAAATTATAATAAAAAATATAAAGATTCAAAAATAAAATAATAAATGCATGAAATCAAAACATAATAAATAACAATGAAAGCATAATATAAAATACGGGTAAAAAATTGCCTAAAATGGAAAAAAATAGTGCGTTTTTTTTTTTTTTTTATTGATATAAAATGCATTAACCATGAAATAAAACTAAATCTTACAATGAGATTTAACATGACAGTAAAATCGTACTTAAAATATTACAATTAGTGTCTAATGGAGGAAAATAGGGGGGCATGTGTTGCAAAGATGGAGAAAATTACTCCTCTTTTAATTATAAAGGAATAATATATCTCTTTAACAATGATTAGTCTGCTGGAAGTACCGCAAGGAGTCTCGAATTCCTGAGAAAAATAAAAACGCTGTTTGATTCTTAGACACTTCGCATTCAATACCTGCAATTTTCAAGGGAATAGAAATAAAAATGAATCAGTGAATATTTCAGAAAGTTTCCCGTTGTTAAACGTGATTTATCTCTTTCGTCCTTTCTTTTTACTTACCCATCATACGTAGTATAGGGTAAGTCTTGTAATCGTTTTGAAAATCGAAAAAAAAATGACGGATTTACACGTTTCAGACACTGGAGAGTCCGAAAAATATATTTTGTGAGAAACAAAATTGCCGTCCGTCTGTCTGTCGGTGTGTGTGTCTGTGTGTGTGTCTGTAAACGCTCTATCTCTCGAACAAATTGAGATAGAGACTTGAAATTTGGTATGTACTTAGTATGTAATAATAGGAAAAAGCTTATTGAATTTCAATAACCTCGATTATCTGGAACTATTTTTTCGGACTCTCGAAATATTCGTTCTGATAAAAGGTAGATAAAATTTTTCGATATTGTTTATTTTAAGGAGTGAATATAAAAGACAATAAAAAAACATAAATTTTGCATCAAGAATGAAGTCGATCGGATAATGAGTTGCCGAGATATTTGTAATTCTATTTTCCACACTCTTCGATTTTTCATGACCTTGTATTTCATTCAAATTTCAATTCAAAGATATATTTTAATTGGAAATGAGACGCTTAATCCGACGCAGTAAACCGTTAGTTAATATTATTATCAATTTTGGAGTTATAGAGAATTTAAAGTTTATGACGTCATAAAGCCACGATTTTATTCGAATTTCAATGCATTTTATAAATAGTTTACATATGTTTTATTTTCATATTTTATATTATGCATATCCATGATGGGTAAGTATTACGGTGGCCCTCAACGACTAGTTTATTTGTTTGTTTGGAAAACACTTAATATAGAATAAACTCTCCTTATATTATATATTTATCGTGAATCTTTATTAGATTATAAACGGCTAGGTGCTGTTCCCCTTTTCCTTCTTGTTTATAATTTTGTAAAAATCTATAGTAATTCATATATTATCCATCTTTATTTGAAAGCATGCAATGTGCTTTTCAAAAAATAAGAAGAAAGTAACATACGGACCCATATTCTCTGTGTAATTGGTCCCTAATGCTATTTTTTTCAATTTTCATTATATGACATTCATCAACAATCATTATTAGATTATAAACATTTAGATGCTATTGTTTTCTTCTCTCTCATCCATTTCATTAAAAAGATAGTAATTAATTTATTGTTAATCTTATAAAATACAATGTAAACACATTGATAATTTGTTTGTTACTAAAATAGGTGCAATAATTAAAACCACAGTTTTAAAACATTAAAACTGTTAGATGTCAAAATGCATGAATTCTTATCATCATCATGCATTCATACATCATGTATGAATATGTATATTTATATGATGCATATTTATATATGATATATGATATATACGATATATGATATATATTTAATGTATGACATATCCATACATTATTCATGCATCATGTATTTTGACACCTAATAGTTTTAATGTTTTAAAACTGTGGTTTTAATTATTGCACCTATTTTAGTAACAAACAAATTATCAATGTGTTTACATTGTGTTTTATAAGTTTGATAAGGTGAATTTGACGTTCATATTATATGGAATTTTCTATATATTTTAGTTATTGTTAATCATTATTAAAATATAATGGGCTAGTTGATGTTTTTTTTTTCCTTTGTTTAAACTTTGTAAAAATTCTGGCAATTTATTGTTACTATATTATAAACAGTTAGATGCTATTTATTTTTTTTGTTTGTATTTAATTTTATAAAAAATCTTAATAATTTATTTATTGTCAATCATTACTATATTATGAAAAGATAGATCCTGCTCCCTTTTTTTCTTTAATATTTATTTTGTAAAAAAAAATCCTAGTAATTCTGTTGTTATCTGTTTTATTAGATTATAAAGACTAAATGCTATTTCTCATTTTCCTATGTTTTTAATTTCATAAAAATTCTAGTACTTCATTTATTATCCATAATTTTTAGATTACAAACAGCTAAAGGCAGTTCCTCTTTTCTCTCTTATTTTTTTATTTCGTAAAAATCCAAGTAATTTATTTATTATCCATCTTCATTTGAAAGCATACCACGTGTTTTTTTGAAAATAAAAATAAAATAACATCTGGACCCATATTTTCTGTGTAATTGGTGCCTAATACTATTCTTTCAATTATTACATGACCTCTTACAATGACAACAGGGATGAGTTCGTTGGGATCCCAGCATTACTTAATCGTTTCTCATTATCTTAACAGCAGTGAGTCCAGGCACCCAACAGAGTCAGTATTCAACGATATAACTTAGAAAAAGACTACCTTACCAACGAATCGTTAGTAATTTTTTTGTCAAATTCGTCCATGCTTTTGCATGTTGAATACAATAGTTCAAGGTATTTTCAACAAAAGATCAGAATTATACCTAATCATTCTGATTCCTTTTGTAAATATACAATTATTTTAAAATTATTTCTGTGTTGCTACAAAAATATTACGTAAAAAAAAATAACATGTAGGAAAGGTAATTACTCTTTCTGCCGATTATGATTTAATCATTAAAGATATTTTCGCAATCTTTAGTCAACCATCAACACCATTGAAATAATATTCATAATCACAATTTATACTGTAAAAACTTCGGTTTGAAAAATAATTAAATTAAACATGAGAAATGTCACTTTAAGCATATCAAAATAAATAAATAAAAAAGAACAAATAAAGGTTCATCGATCAAAGTGTGATCTAAATTACCAAAGAAGATGAAGTTTTTTTAAGAAGAATTTGCAATTTCCTAGTACAAAAATAAATAAATAAAGAGAATTTGCTTTAGGCATTAGGGATTCATAGACGGTATTTTAAAAAAGGGAAGAAAATCTGTGATTACAGCAATATTCACTTGGAGCTACTATTGACACAAGTGTAACTTTGAAACAAAAACTACATTGTAGCGTCACCTCTTGAGAAATCTACTAACAATTTCATTTAGTTACAATGTTGTAAATAATTTCCCAGTAAACAAAATGGTTTTTGAAAATTTCATTTAGAAGTTAAGAAGAGCGGCTGGTTTAAATATCTACTATCTATCTTCTTAAAAAACGATAATGACCTTAAAAACCATACCAAATGCTTCTTTTCCCCACAATTACACAGGCATAAGTCTACAATGAAAAAATGTTTTTTTTATAATATTAGCTAATCTTAGAGTAACTGTTGATGCTGGATTTAAAAATCACATTAAAAATGGTGTATCACGTACTATTTTTGCATAAACTTGACTTTTTTTACTACAATGCCTAATTTGAATTAAGTGGAAAAACTTTTTTTTATACAAAAGAAAGAAAAGTATTATCCCACAAAATTAAAAGTTTGTAGTGCTACACATTCAATTAGAAAAATTATTTCTTCTATTTCAGAGCAAAAGTTTGGGATCGGGATGGATCTATTGTGTATAGGAATTAATAATACTGTCCAAAGGTTAAAATAAGGTTTCAGATTTGGTATCTTATTGGCATGAAAATACCCTAAATATCACATTGATGACTGCCTTTTTTTATGTGATGCTTGGTTACAACTCTAAAAACAAGAAAGACATTATGTGGTAGACCAAATTTTCCTTGGCCTTACAATTTGCTCCACATGGTCCAAAAATTTCTGAACATCGTGCTTTTACAAGACATATTTTCACCTGATTTTGATTCAGATAATGCGGATGTTGATGATTTTTCGAGTAATATAGACAATGATGTGAATTAACTATTCAATCAATCTGAATATTCTAATTTAGTAAGAGATTTGAGGTTGTCTAAGGAATTTAATGACATTTTAGGTTCCAGACTAAAAGAAAAAACTTCCTAGCTCCTGAAACATCTACTACTGTGTATATAACAAGAAAACAGAAGTTATGTCTTACTTTCTACCTGATAGTGTCTAAGTTTATTCCATTGATATTAATAGATAGCAAGTTTAGCGTTAAATACAAAGCCCAGGAATGACTTTTTTTGACAATACTAAAAACAATCTTTAAAATGTTCTTTTGCACGATGGGAACAAACTTGTCCCTTTACCTATTCTACCAGAGTCAGAGGAATACATGATTGCCGATTGTCCGATTGTTGCTGAATGTTTAAGCGTGAAAATGCGGAATCATTACATAACAGAAAAGGGCAATTTAATTGGAAAAAAGGAAAAAGCAATATCAGACCTTTGACTAAGAAAATGAATTAATTTAAAATTATTTTAATCCATTCAATATGTATATATATGTATAAATTTTGAAATAAAATTGTTCTATTTATTTACCATTATTAGGTTTAGCAGGTCTGTCTATCAATGTAATGTATATTGACGCAGATTGTGAAAATACTGAAGTGATTTTTGGAATAAACATCGCAAAAATGTATAGAATCAGTATAATTATTTTTAAAAGTTTACGCAAACGTAAATTTTGTAGATCTGTGTTATTATTAATCTGAGTTTCGGGGTGGCATGATGAGGAATAACTGCGGGGAAAGGAAGCGCTTGATAGACTGTAAGGTAGATTTGTGCCCATTATAAGAAGGAAGGACTTCTCTTCGATATTTAAAACACAATTTCTCAAAAGGTTAATAGACCAATTGTTTGTGTTGAATATAATGGAATGGATGGTGATATTAACTCTTTTTTCTACAATATACAATTTTTGAAAGAATTTTGTTTTAAAAATTACACAGTCAAAAAGTGAAAATCCAAATGATAAATTTACTACGTATTTCAAATAGATGATGATTTTAAATATGTAATAATAGAGGAGATACTGGTCGATTACATATTAGTTAAAAGGATTTTGGAAAAAAATATTAAGCGGTCAGAGGGTTCATTTCCTTGAAGCAATCTAGTCGTCAGATTCTTTTGGGTAGCTTTGAATCTTTTAAAGTAACAAATCTGACGCGTGGTTTCAGTTTATATTGATTCAATTAATAATTAAATAAAATTGGAATATATATATATATATATATATATATATATATATATATATATATATATATATATGGAATATATATATATATATATATATATATATATATACAGGGCTTAACAAATACGGTCGACAGGTCGCCACTGGCGACCAACTTTAATCTGGCGAGCAAGCAGTTGTTTAATCATGCGGGTTTTTTAGTTATTGTTTCTCCTTTTTGTACAAAAATGGATCTAAGCTTTCTTCAAATGAGCACAAACTCCAGTTTTATCCTTCCCCTCCGAACCCAATATTAAACAATAAACTTAGAAACTATATTCAAACAAAAAATAATTTTTACTTTTATTTTTAATTTGACGAAAATAATTTATCCAAATGTAAATTTTAAACTAAAAAAAATCAGAAATATTTGAGACTTCGACTGAAAAATAGGCAAAAACAGTATTTTTCGAACATGCAGGTTAACCCAGCTTTTACAGTATTTATTTTTTTATTTTTTCAAAGATATATAATTTTGATAAGTTTCATTAGAAAACTTAGTTTATATTGTCTTTCTGAACTATATGTAACTAATAATTCTAACCTATGCTTGTTATTATATTTCTCAACTAATTCATAAAAACTTTTGTGCTTTTTAAAAATCAATGACGAGCGTGGAGAGGGTGGTAAATATTTTTTACTGGCGACTGGAATTTTTAGCTGGCTACCAGATTTTATGAAAATTGTAAAGCCCTGTATATATATATATATATATATATATCAACGATCTAAATAGGGATTGTTGAGAGTGATATTTTTTGAGTAAGAACGCTGAAGTAATATATTGTATATTTGTAAAAGCCGAGGACAAAAAATTTGATAAAAATTATTTTTAAAGACGTACTTTAGCTTTTCTCTGTATTTAATATGACTTCAAAGCAAGGTTAGGATTTTTCATAAATACAATCATATATAAACATTATTAGGCACTTATAATGAATTTTTAGCATGTAATTAATGAGTCCCAAATGAACTTACAACTCAAGGTCAGAAACTTGTGTTTTTAAATTTATAAATTTGCGTAATTGAAACACGTTCTAAAAGTCAATTTATACACTTCAAGTAACTTTATGATTTTTGTTTGATATTTGTTTGATATTTGTTTGATATTTGTTTTTTAGATATGTTATTTCAGTAAAATTACACGATTTTACTCAAATAGCATTTTTGTTTATTAAGATCTCACTTTCTTTACAAAATTAGACAAAATTAAATCCCGTTAAAAGAAATTTATACAAATATAGAATAAATTCACAATATTTTGTATGGAACGATCAATTATAGGCAATTATTTGAGGAGTAGTAAGTTAGCGAAGAATTCAAATTAAGTTATAAACTAGAAATTAGGTTTTCAATACAGCAACAATTTTGAAAAATCTTCTGCATTATTATACAAAAAATTCCATTCAGTAAATGAAAAAAACACGCATATTTTATTTTATAAGACAATAAAGACTATTATCAACTCAACACTTGAGCAAGAAATTTATAAATAATTCATAAGAAACAGTTTGAAACATTTTCCACCCATTTTTATTATAAGCTATTTTTCCTATATACCTTTCTTCTTTTATATATAATAGAAGGGTGAATTGCAGTCAAAATTCTTCAATATTACCTTCTAACACATCTTTATTTTCTTTTATTTTGCAAGTTTTTTGACCTACTCTAAATCACTTTTCCTTTTTATTACCTTTAAAAAGGGTACTTTTTTTTTAAAGAAAGATTTTAAAAGTGTGTATTTGAAAAAAAAATATATTTGACTTCTAGCAATAAAGTATCAATTTGTCGTTGTAAAGAAGTAAAAACTACTAAAAGCATAAAACGAAAAAGTAAGGAAGTAGAAATGTGTTTACAAAAACCATTTCTTGTACTATCAGTATTAAAATACCATAGTTGTAAAGAAATATTTAAAAAAGTAAAAAAAAAATAAGATATAGGTATCCTAGAAATTTGTATACTGCAAAAATTCTTGCACATCTGCAATTTAATATCGATTTTTTGCTGTAAAAAAATACCAAAAACAAAAGAAACAAGAACGAAAAATCATGCATCTGGCATAGAGTATGAAACACTTTCCAACTAAAACAGAATAGGGTTAAGAAATTTCATTTTTTCATACAATGAAATGGGATATATAAATAAACAATTTAAAAGATACATAACTCAGTAAAAATCCATCTTCAGCAATTGCTGATCATATGTCAGAATTCTCTCTTCAGTCCTGTATATAATCTATAGAATGTAATAAACTAAAAATTAATTACGATTAAAATGCACACCCCGTCTGAAAATACACTTCTAACAATTATTGATCATAATCAGTCCTGTAACCTAATCTTTTTTTGTGTCTTTGTTAATGAACGGTAAATACTTTATAATCTATTGGAACATGTTGCAATGAACCTCAGTAATCCGTATGAATTTCATTATGTTTGAAATATCGTATCATTAAAATACACCGCAAAAGATTTTCCCCCATAATTCATAATGTAACGGAATTATTTTAATGTAACGAATTATAAATGCCACATACTTTATTTTCAATATAGAACGTTCTATTAGTAAACCTCAATAACATATGAAAATTACATGGCAATCTAAATATATTTACGAGAGTTAGAGCACGGGCAGACGTCAGAAGATAGCCAACAGACAAACCGAATTCATAAATATTTTTCAGCTATGTAGGAAAATTTTCAACACGAAAGAAGCATTCAAAAAATTTGCATATGGAAAAAGTTCTTGCACATCGCAAACTTTAAAAAAGTAAAAGAAAAAAGTGAGAAATAATAAAGGGAAAGCAGGAATGAAATATTATCTAAAAATATAAATTTGGAAAACAATTCTTGCATAACAGCACTGGACTAAAAAAATTATGATGTAGTTAACAGAAAAAATCAGTAAAACAAAACTCTCTTCAACATAAAATATGAACAGAAAAACATCCTACTTAATTAGCTAATGATATATCATCTCCAACCAAACTAATTAGGTTCTGATAATAAGTTATCTTTCAGCTGTAATCTTAGACTATCCTTGAATGGGTGAGACTTTAATTAAAATTCATGAATGATGCGTGTTAAATTTGTAACTTTTCATTGATTTAACCATGCAATTATGCATGGTTTGCTTTCTGCTCTTAACATCTTCATATTAGTAAACGCATATGTTTTATAAACACTTTAAAACGCGTGTACTTTATAATTAATAAGAAATATTTACTTTATTATAATAAGAACATTTTCCACATATTTTTGTTGTAAGCAATTTTCCGGGCATTTCCTTTGTATAATATTTTTTATTCTAAACACGTTTTCCTTTTTCATTTTAATTTGCAACTTTTTTGACCTACTGTAAATCACTTTAGGGCTGGCGGAACGGCGCTTGGGGCCCTGGCAAAACATTTAGTGGGTTTCTATGTATACTTCAATACTGAACAAATAATTTATTTTTAAATTGATAAATCAAGAAAATTTGTTATATATAGATTAATATACATTTAAGGTATTTAAGGTATATTTAAGGTTAGGTATTTTAATATAGATGATAAAATGTATTAAAAAAATAAAAATATATCACTGCTTTCACATTTAATGTGCATAATTTTTTTTTTCGTAAAATCTTGTATCCTTTACAATATTTTAAATATTTATCTTTTGTGTTTACGGTTACTTTCAGGATTATCAAATCTCTATTTTGCCCTACAGTTATATGAACTTTTCCTGTAAGAAATAAAGTTAATACACACCTTTTTCTTGCGAAGAAACATTTTAAAACAAAACCTGAGCAATAATATTATTATTTTATACAGGGTAAACGTTATTTCGAATTGTATAGAGAAGCTCGGGGCCTCTAAGAACCCAACTGGCCCTGGGCACCCGCCCCGTTTGCCTGATGGTTACGCCGGCCCTGAACAACTTTTAACTTTTATTATCTTAAAAAAGACAGAGAAGAAGAAACAAGTTGGAAATTGCACGTCAAACGTGACAAATGAGGTACGTTCGTACTATAATTAGTTTCTGTGAAATAAATTATATCGTCTGTTATTATATGATAAATTTTTGTAATAAAATAAGTACATTTTAAGTTGGCAACATTTTAACTTTTGTTGACATTTGCTGAAAATTCCAATGGGAAACTTAAGCCTAGCTTTGAAACTTCAGAACTTGAAATCCAAATAAATTTTTTTTAATTTAATAATCTATTTCTCCGAAAACATCTATCCAAAAAACTGCCGGTAGATTATAATATTGATATAATTAAACAATTTTAGTATACAAATTCGGTTTTTAAGTTCAGTAATACTGAATTCAGAAATAATATGTCTCCGTCTTAAATAGGCCATAATCACCATGACAACCTAGAATCATTTCCTATCGTGGACTATCATTGAATTAATTACGTATGATAGAAATTAATAGAATGAAGAATGTGACTATAACTTGGTCATAGAGGTTATAAAACGTCATATACGTCATGTATGACTATAACGTCATACATGTCAGATAACTTGGCGATACATCTCGGTCGCTTGACGATTAATCCTCAGAATTTGCTATAACAAGGAAGTGCCGATTTAAAAAAAAATCAAATTACTTAATAAATATTTTTATTAATATCTTCTTAAATTTTGATTCCATTTTCAAAAAATTTGTAATGACTCGACAAAAATCTGCACCGATTATATATAATATTAAATTTCAAACCATTCGTTTGGGTAGTTTTTGCGCTGTTATGTGCGGACAGACGGACGGACCAGACGACGACTATAGGTGCAACGTATTTATATATAATTACGAACGCACCTAAAAAGAGAAAGAAGAAGAAAAAGAACGAAAGACGTATTCTACCTATGTGTATTTGTCAAAAGTTTTTTCACATTAGTAATAAAATATAAATTTGGGGTCTTAGCAAAAAAATCATTAAAAACAACTCTTTCCAATAAAATGGTATGAAAACAAGTATGTCCGATATAATCAGTTGAAGATAAATTATCTCCAACTAAACTAATTAGATTTTGATGACGTGTTTTACAGCTACAATCTTAGACTGTCCTTGTGCGAGTAAAGCCTTAATTAAGATTCACGAATCGTTTGTGTTAAATTTGTAACTTTTAGAAACATACAATTATACTAGACGGTTTGCTGTTTCTAACTTCACCTTTAGTACGGCATATACTTTATAACATTCGAAAAGAATTTAAATTCTAACGTTTGTTGATTTAAATAATGAAAGGTATACCATCAATATCTGAAAATGATGATGTAAGTTTGTGTTCTAAAAGCTTTTTCTTTAGTCTGTTAAAATCTATATAAAACGCTAAGAAAAAAAATTATAAAAATTGGGAGAAATATTTATGTTTTCCACCTATTTTTATTGTAATGTATTTTATCGTGCTGTTCTTGTTATAATAAGCAAAATTCTTATACGTTAACGTCTAACGCATTATCTTTATTATTTTACTTTGCAATTTTTTTCATATGTTTCCTAAATTATTTTTAGTTCTTATTTCCTTTTAGAAAAGAGAAAAAATAAACCGAAAGAAGTATTCGAAAAATGTGCATTTGTCAAAACTCCATTCTCATAAGGATGAAATATAAACTTGCTACTAATAGTTAAAAGAAAAGTCATAAAACAATTAACCATTTTCAACAAAAAATATGAACAGAAATACGTCCTTCTTAATCAGCTGAAGATGTATTATCTCCGACTAAACTAATTAGGTTTTGATGACTTTTCTTTCAGCTGTAATCTTAGAATATCCTTGAGTGGGTGAGACTTAATTAAGATTCGTGAATGGTTCGTGTTAAATGTATAACTTTTAATTGATTTAAACATGCAATTATGCATGTTTTTTTTTTTTTTTTGTATCTGACTTTTTCCTTAATAACGTTGATACAGGGTGGTGCACGGGAATGGGAAAATTTAAATGGAATAAAATACTCCAATAAATGCATGGATAAATACATTTAATAAATAATATGCATATATATATAATAGGTCGTTAATATTGTCATTAACTGGTGGCACTTATGTGTCATTTAATGTCTTGAATATACGGCACCGAAAAGACTTGTTCTCTATTTCCGTTTTATCTCACAAATTTTGATTGATAGCAAATATGTTATATTTATCTAATTTGCGCACAGCTCTAGAACTTCATCATGAATAAATAGCAAATCTTTGAAATTTTTTTTTCAAATTTAAATAAAATGTTTGTTAAAAAAAGGCGGGGGGGGGATTTTTTCTAACTTTTTTATTTTGCATTATTTTTTCCTAAAAATTTTAATCAGAAAATAATGTGAAAATAGTTATTTTGTCATTATTGATCGTGAAAATGTCACCGATTGAGCGTATGAAACTTGTTGATCTCAGTATTAAAAGGCATTTATAAGCCTTTATGTGTATTGTTATTACTTTAAGATAATACATATTTACTTTAATGGTAATAAGAAATTTTCTTATATATAATTATGTCAGAATACATACAGTTTAAATGTTTTTTCACATTACCAGTGTTTCATTTCAATTTCCATTCTTTATCTAAAACACATTTTGTATGTAATTATACTCAAAATTTTGATTTTCAACACTGATCAACATAGTTTAAACGTGTTTATGACTTCGTTTTGTCTGTCGTATGGCTGTCTGTATGTTTGACCGTCTGGCCGTAATCAAAGTCTTGTAAATATACTCAAATTACCTTGTACTTAATGTATGTTATTGAGCTTTACCATAGCATATTTGGCCCCACCAGTGGTTGAGAGGTTCTGCTCTCAAAAGCTGGTAGACGTGAGGTGCTGGGTTCAAACCCCTGTTGCGCTCGTCGACCTAAGCGTTCGGAGTTTTCTGTGGTTTTCTTCGAACCTTGCCGTAAATACGGGTTGGGTTCCCTTAGAAAGACCCCCATGGAGTGCACTCCTCCCTAGGGTCTATATCCCAAGAGTAGATAATCGGCCCTCAAAAATCAACCAACCAACCAACCATAGCATATTTGCTATTAAAAATGAAATGTGTAACACTTGTGGTTCGTTTATAGGTACGCTCAAAAGAATTCCGCATAATGATCTATGGGGGAAAAATCCTTTGCAATGCATTTTAATCATGCAATCTATTTCGAACATGATGAAATTGATATGCATCATTGAGGTGGACTACAACATACTTTCTATAGAGTATAGGGGTAGTAGCATTTATCGTTCATTTATTGGACATGCAGGCGAATTCAGTGACATAATTGAGTATGAGCCATAACTGCTGGAAGTGTGTTTATAGTTTTGGTGGCATTTTTAAACTCGACTAATTTGTAGTGTATTACGTGATGTGGTTAAATATTATAGATAATATACAGAGCTAAATGAAAGAATTCCGTTACATTACCGGCTATGGTCAACAATTTATGAAAACGGATTTTTATTGTGTTGTACGTTTTTTTTTTTTTATTTACTTAGATATCTCATTTCTTTGTATGAAAAAGTAAAATTTCTTAACAATGCTCCAATAGTGTTGGAAAGTGTTATGTGATCTATGCCTGATGTAGAATTTATCGCTCAGGTATGATTTATCGCTCTTGTTAGATTTGCATCGTTTTGTTGTTGTAATGTTATTTTAATTCATAACTTAATTGAATGAAATTTGATTTCTCAAAATATGTCAAATATTATGCATTAAAAGCATAAAAATATTAATTTATTTCCAGCAAAATTGGCAATTTTTTTTTAAGTATTCTTATTCCGTCGAATTTCAAAATATTTCATCTCATATCTAATATAATGGATAAAAGCTTTACAGTTCAACGCAGTTAAAATTATCACCACTGGATTGTTCTTCAATTTTTTAACTTTTTAACAGAATTTTTAGCACAGAGTTCTCTAGTTTAAGATCTCACATTTTGAAAATGAGAAAACAAGCAAAAAACAAATTGTTAAAATAAAATTGTGAATTACCAATTTTCTTGGGGATAATTTCTCCTTCCTTAATTTGCAGAATGAGATTAAATAATTAATTAATATTTATTACGTAATTTTCATTTAGTACTACAAAAGTATTCTTCAGAAGTCAAGCTTAATAAATTATTTATTATTTTAAACAAGTTTTTTATTTATTTATGTGTTTTCTTTAAACTTTTATTATTACTGTTATGTATATATATATATATATGTTTTCTTCGAATTATGATCAATAAAAGGAAAAAGAAAGGAAACTCAGAGAAAAAGGTGAAAAAAATTAAATATTGCTTATTTTATTTCCAGAAAATTTCCAAAATCATTCAAACGAATGAATGAAGAAAAAATAATCTCTTTTGATGCGTTTCAATCAATTTCATTAAAATATTAAAATGCAGATGAAATGACACATAGTCTATCGAATAAAAAAGAGAAAATTGTAAATACTTTTGCAAACTTTTACCTGTTATATCATAGTTTTTCTCGATACAAACGAGTTTTTTAAAAAGTGTTTTGGTTTCTCGTTACATACACGCTATAAAAATAAAATTGTGTTACTATCTCTTTTTGAAATATTTGGAAAATATTTTTGGTGATAGCAAACTGACTTAAATAGAAATAAAAAGAGCCGTTACATTTTCCCTTATAAATTTACTCTTACTACGTGTAATTCATGTAATGTTTATGACGTAATTGCATAATAAATGATGGCAACAAAACCACAAACTTGCTTACACTGAATCCGGCGTAAAATCCCCTCTACAACTTTCATTCATAACGTTACTGCGGTGCAAGTAGCAACTTAGTTTCGATTTTGGTTTTAAAAAAGAAATAATAATAATAATAAAAAAAATCTGAGACCACAAATTATCATGTGACGTATTGTACTTACTTAATACTTGAAAGCAGTGACGTAAGAGAAAAGCTTGCAAGGAAGGTGGTTCATCTCTACAAAGTGAGATATGAGATTTGTTTTTTTTAATCTTCTGTAGAAAAGGGGAATCATCTCTAGTCAAAGTTATGCATTAATATATACTTTATTTCATTAATGTATATTGGTAAAGGTTGCAAACCTTTACAATTATAATTCTGGTTGAGAAAACTTTTGAAATATCACTTTTATTGCTCATTTTTTCTGGGAATATTCTTTGTGAACAATTTTTTAATTCGCAATAGCTATCTCGCTGCTATTAGGGAAAAAAAAACTCTAAAAACTAAATATTCAGCTAAAAGTTATTTCTTTGCTTTCATTGAAGTTAGTATTTTGTGTTAAAATTTAAAAAGTTTAAGTGACACTAATGCAATGATGATTTTCTTTAAAAAATACATATTTACGGAAATAGAGTTATTGTTAACGATATCAGTGTAAAAAATCTTACACAATGGGTAAAAGCTAGGATTTAAACGCAGATATACTCTTTAAAAAAAAAAAGAAAGCAAGAAAGAAAAAGAAAAGGTCGATATTTCTATCTGGTTCTATTTTCATATAGAGAAAAAGAACTTATTATATTGGCATTTGGCTAAAATTAATTCAAATAAGTGATAATCATCAGCCAGTTTATGAATTTCAATTGAAAAAAAAAAAATCTTCACAGTGTAAGTTCCGGTTGGAAAAGCAAGTGAAATATTATTCTTAATGTTAACTTCCCTTGTGAATATTCTTCATGTTTATTAATGCTCCAAAGGTTCAGAACATGAACAGAAAATACAATCCGAATATTTTCCCAAAATGTGCGTTAAAGCTCACTCCCTTGCCTAGCTGATGATAATCATAGAAAAGCGTTAAAATATTAAAAACAAATATGCAATTTTTGCCAGAACCAAAAGCCATGCAACAAATTTAGAATACTTTACAAACGTACACATCAAATTTCGAACTAATCGATCGCTTTATGCGATAGCTATCGTGAGATAGACAGACAGATATGATAATTCAATCGTTTCTCCTTAGTAGGACTCTAATGTTTTGTTAATGAAAATAACCTTATTTTTCATCAATACCGGAGTAAATAATATCTCTCAGTGTGTGTGTGTGTGGGGGGGGGGGGGGGGGGATCTACGATTTCAAAAGCAGATATAGAGTTTGTAAGCAAAACATTTTCAATTTCCCTATCTATTTATATTTCCATTTAAAGAAAAACACTTTCCCATTTCTACTAATCATGAGTGAAACCTGAAAATAAATTCAAGTAAGTGATAACCATCAGATAATAAATGAAATTCAATTTAAAATACTGATAAAAATCTTCACAATGTAAGTTCCGGTTGGAAAAACAGGTGAAGTATTATTCTTACGGTTAATTTTCTTTGTAAATATTCTTCATGCCTTTTTAATGCTCAAAAGCTATCATGCTCCTACTAGAAAACGAGCATAAAAAAAACTGAATATTTTCTCAAGGCGAGCCTTAAAACTCACTCCTCCACCTTAATTGACGCCAAGTTTCTCAACAGATTGGGGCTTCTGACCTCGCCATGCAACGAGTTCAAAAACTTTTCCAACCTTACAAAATAAACTGGCACACACAAACTCATCAAATTCAAGGATTACGAAAATTTCTCCAAAAAAGTGGAAAAAAAATAAATAAAAGTGAGATTATTCCTAAAAGAGACTTAATTTCCCCAAAAAACGGAGAAAGTGATAATGACATCCGTTACGAAATGATGATAGATGGGTTTTTAGGTTGCTTCACTCCGTTTCTTCATTCAGAAAATTAGTTAAAATAATGAATTCAAAAGTAAAAGCAATAAATTAATCCAATATCCTTAAATTCACCTGTAAATGCATTTTTTTGTTAAGGTCGAAATGTTTCATCTTGATTGATTACCTTAATTTCTCTTTTTTCAGTTCAAGAGATATTTTTTCATGATGCGTGATGCAAAAAATTTTTAATTAAAATAAAATTTTAAAGAACCGTCAATCATATTTTCCGCATATTTTAAAGCTAATAATCTTATTACGACATGAATAAATTTTTTTACCTTATATGTATAATAGTTATTAAAGTAAAATAATAAATAAATCAACACACATTGATCCTTCATTTAAAATATTTGGGGGATTTTATATCTAATTTCTAAGTAAAATTAAAAGAAGTCTTTTTGAGGCATCTAAAATGCATTAATTATATCCTAACTCACGTTCTCAAAGATGTAATGAAGAGCTTTTCTCATAAAAGTAAAATAATAAATAATTTAATACACATTTATCCTGTTATTAAAATAGCTTTGGGATTTTATATTTAAATTTTAAGTAAGCTTAAACGAAGAATTTGCGGTACCTAAACTCTAATAATCTTATACTATTTTTTTTAAAGATATAATAAAAAAAAATCAAAGAGTTTTTCTTGCAAATGTAAAATAGTAATTTAACACGCATTTTCAAACCATTTATTTAATCCAGTATCCTTAAGTTCCCATGTAAATGCACTTTTCTTAAGGTCAAAACGTTTCATCTTGATTGATTACCTTAATTTCTCGTTTTTGAGCTCTATAAGTGATTTTTTTTTTCTTGACGCGTGATGCAAGTAATATTTAGTAGAACATTTAACTAAAATACAATTTTAAAGAACTTTCACTCATATCTCTTCACATTTGTCCTATTATTAAAATAACTTTGAGATTTTATATATAAATTTTAACCAAACCTAACGGAGAATTCGGGTTATCTAAACTCTATTAATCATATACTAATTCATTTTTAAAAAAATATGTAATAAAAACAAATTAAAAAAAATTTTCTTTTAAAAGTAAAAGAGTAATTTAACACGCATTTTCAACCATTTATCTAATCTAATATCCCTAAGTTCACCAGTAAATGCACTTTTCTTGAGGTCGAAATTTTTGATTTTGATTGATTACCTTAATTTCTCGTTTTTGAGCTCTAGCAGGGATTTTTCTTGATGCGTTATGCAAATAATA
Organism: Maratus michaelseni; assembly: GCA_963931845.1. Lineage (NCBI taxonomy): Eukaryota > Metazoa > Arthropoda > Arachnida > Araneae > Salticidae > Maratus > Maratus michaelseni. The sequence continues at coordinate 132,727,527 of OZ007593.1, forward strand.
TTCAATAGAACATTAAATTAAAATAAAATTTTAAAGAACTATCAGTCATATTACGCATTTTTTTAATCTTATTTCCAACCTTATTAGGACGTCTCATAAAAGTAACATATTTTAAAATGTGTTTTTCATCAAACTACTAAAATATTTTGCTCATTTTATATTTAATCTTTAGGCAAACTTATAGGAAGAGTTTGGGGTATTTAAAATGTATTAATCTTTGACAAATTCATTTGTTGCAAGTATAATTTAGATTTCCCCCTATAAAAGTAAATTAATAAATTAAAAGAAGGATTATTTGCCAACTAACTAACTTATAACTTTACTTATAACTTTATTAACTAACAAAATTATCAACCAACTAACTTATTATTTAATTCAACATCCTTAAAATCACTTGAAAATAATACACCTTTTTTAAAGTCGAAATGCTTCATCTCGATTAATTACCTTAATTTCTCGTTTTTCAACTCCAGATATGACTTTTCTTGATGTATGATGCAATAGATATTTAGTAGAACATTTAATTAAAATAAATTTTAAAGAACTGTCAAACATATCTCTTTGCATATTTGGAAAGTTAATCTTATTAGGACGTCTCATAAAAGTAAAATAACTTAAAATATATTTTACACCCAACTACTAAACTATTTTGCTAATTTTATAAATCTTTAGGCTAACTTGAAAGAAGTGTTTGTGGTATTTAAAATATATTAATCATGGACTAACTCATTTGTTTCAAATATAATTAAGACGTTCATTTGCAAATGCACTTTTCTTGAGGCCGAAATGTTTCATCTTGATTGATTACCTTAATTTATCGTTTTTGAGCTCTAGATGTGATTTTTCTTGATACGTTATGCAAATAATATTCAATAGAACATTTAATTAAAATAAAATTTTAAAGAACTATCAGTCATATTACGCATTTTTTGAAAGTGTTAATCTTATTTCAGAACCTTATTAAGACGTCTCATAAAAGAAACATATTTTAAGATATGTTTTTCATCCAACTACTAAAATATTTTACTCATTTTACATGTAATCTTTAGGCAAACTTAAATGAAGAGTTTGGGGTATTTAAATTGTATTAATCATTGATTAATTTATTTGTTTCAATTGTAATTAAGTTTTTCCCCCATAAAAGTAAAATAATAAATTATAAGAGCGATTATTTAAATCAATAATCCAATTTGGCATAATCCTATTTCATTCCGTCATTTGGCGTTTTTTAAAAAAGTTGGCCACATTGGCGATTTCTAAATTGTTTATTTACATTTATCATACTGTAACCAACAATCGGCTAATGGTAAAATATCGTCATTCTTAATTTTTAAATAGTTACACATAGGAAAAGTAATGGATTTATAATGGAAAAACTTAAGGCAAATTTAAATGAAGAGTTTGGGGTATTTAAAATGTATTAGTCATTGACTAATTCCTTTTTTCCAATTATAATTAAGATTTTCCCCTATAAAAGTAAAATAATAAATTAAAAAACGATTATTTAATTCAATAAACCGATTTAATTATTTAATTCAAAACCAATTATTTAATTCACTAACCTTAAAATCACCTGTAAATAGTACATATTTCTTGTCGAAAGGTTTCATCTTGATCGATTACTATAATTTCTCGTTTTTCAACTCTAGATATGACTTATCTTTATGCGTGATACAAAAGATATTCAATAGAACACGTAATTAAAATAAAATTTTAATGAACTGTCAATCATATCCCTTCGCATATTTGGAAATTTAACATTAGTAGGACGTCTCATATAAGCAATATAATTTAAAATATGTTTTCACCCAACTATTAAATTATTTTGCTAATTTTATAGTTAATCTTTAGGCTAACTTAAATCAATTTTTATCAATATTTGATTACGTCCAATTTTATTATTATTATTATAATTGCTGATAATGTGTATTTGCACCATTTTATAATGCTTAAACTAACAAAACTATTTTTTTCTTCTTTTACAGTTTTGTCAATGGTATGACCTATTTATCATAAAATATTAGTTTGAAGCAAAAGTTTTGATAAAAAGTTACTGACGCAAAAAATGAGCTAATCATATCAGAATTCCCCTTTTTCAAATATATAATGAAGAATATTTTAAAGCTTTTCTGGTATAAGTAAAAATAATAAATAATTTAATTTTTAATCCATTAATTTAAATATTTTTTATTTAGCATTTGGACACATTTAGATAAAGAACAAAAGCAAATTTTTGATAAAAAGTTACTGACACAGAGAATTAGTTAATCATATCAGAATTCCTCTTTTTCTAATATATAATGAAGGGTATTTTAAAGCTTTTCTGGTATAAGTAAAATAATAAATAATTTAATTTTTAATCCATTTATTTAAATATTTTTTATTTAGCATTTAGACACATTTAGATAAAGAATTTTGCATCAATCGTATCTCCTTCCATTAATTACTAATTACTTGTTTCAGCGAGATAATTAAGACAATTATAATATTTTTTCCTTTTAAACTATTAGCTTTTTTCCCCCTTTCAAAACATTAAAAAAATATATGTATTTATTGAACGTGTTTTTTACATTTATTTTTTTTATTTTTTACATTTAAGTTTTAGGAATACTCAGCTGAAATTGATATACTTAAAAACATTATATGGATATGGCGATCTATTTAATAGTACATATTTTTGAATTTATCATAATTGTTATTTACATTTAGTTATAACAGCACATGGCTTTATATTTACCATTATCAATACATTTGTACATAAAAAGTTAGCAATAAAATTAAAAGTAAAGCTTAAAATTTAATTTTTTAATGCTAAGAATTTTATGTCTAAACGTGTTTCATTTTATTAATTTAAATTACTTAAATGAAACATTAATTTAAGACAGAAGAATTTAAAAATGCACATGAATCTGCAAAATTGTGATATTAGTAGAACGTATCTCAAAATTCATCTAATGTTACAATTTCTTGATTCATTATCCTAACTTCTATCTTTTAGGAGTCCGCTCGGTACTTATGTACTTATGTACGCAAACTATGTCCTACTACTTATGTGCGCAAACGTATCCTGCGACCCAAATTTCTGCTTATAGTCAACCCGAAACTTGGACCAAACTCGGTCAAAAATAATTGTCAACCCGAAACTCATCCCGAACCCGACACATTTCAATTCGAATCCAAATCAAATCTGACACGAAGTGAAAGAAAATTAATCCATATTTTAATACAATGATGGAAAGGTAGTCTATAATTGTTTCTCTAATATAATTTTTCCTTTTTTTTTTGTGTGTGTAAAAATGAACATATATACACTAATTAATATTCAAATATATAGATTTTTCAATTGAAAAAAAATGAAGACTTTCTTTTCAAAAATCAAGTACACCCGAAGTAAGCTCAACTCGAAACTGTCCTGAACCCGAAATATTTAAAGTCAACCACCCGAGCCGAACCCAACCCGCAATGAAAAAAAAATTAGCATGAACTCGAAGCCAATCCAAATCCGACTCGAAGGGAAATAAATTAATCCATATCTTAGTACAGTTATAAAAAAGTAGCCACGATTGTATCTATAATATCAATTTTATCGTTTTTGTATAAAAATGAACATACAGGGTTGTTATAATTAAAGTTCGCCTATTCAGAAGGCTCTAGAGCCGGTTCTATGGCTCCAAACGAAACAAAATTTCACTAGTACGTAGTTGAAGAGATGCGCTCTGTGAAAAACGAAAAAAAAAATAGTTACATTTTTCGTCAGTAGGTGGCGCTGCGCCAATATTTAAGACGATGTTTGCAGATTCATTATATCAATTTCAGTCAATCCAGACGAAGCACACAAATTTAAAAGTTTCAACAAACTTCGACGAACTGCGAATTGTTATAATTAAAGTTCACCTAATCAGACAGCTCTAGAGCCTGACCTATGACTCCAAACAATACAGAAAAATGAATATAATTTCATGTGATGTAATCTGCATCAACAAAAATGAAACATGTCGCTCGGCAGCAAGGAAATAACGAAGAATAACATTGCGCATGCTCAATGAATCCTCCACCATTTTCAATAACGCATCCTATTCTCAGAATTGTGCTTTCTACAGCATTGCGTAAACTGTCCTGTGAGATTGAGCGAATCTGAAGTCTAATACTGTCTTTCAGATGAGAGATTGTCTGACATCTGTCTTTAGATACAGAATCTTTCAAAAATCTCCACAACCAAAAATCGCATGGTGTTAGATCAGGCGATCGTGGTGGCCAGACTGTTTGAAAATAACGACTTATGATGCGGTCTTCTGTAATCTGGCTTGCTAAATCCACGGCAGCAGTAGCAATATCTTCAATGCTAGAAATGTCTACCTTTTTTCGTCCTCTGCCATGAAGAATGTCGAGTTTTCCTGTTTCCTCGAACTTTTTAATCATTTTGTGAACTCCACGATCCGACATTGGTCCACGTCTAACATCTTTTAGTTTCCGGAATTCTCGAAGAGCTGCAGCTGCGTTGCTGTTATTTTGATAAAATAACTTTACAAGAAGTGCCTTTTCTTTCAAAGTTACCATTCTCCACAAAGCGTAGATTCAAATGCTTTTCAGAAACAATCAACTGTTCCAGTGTCAAAGAAATCACAGACACACTTTATCAGCAAGTTTTAAATCGTCAGGTGGTTAGAAGGGTATTTCAAGTTTTCGAAGTTGTGACGTCACTTTGATGTCGTTCATCGAAAATTTGAATAAAATGTGATCTTTTTCAAGCGTTGGGTGAAATTTTGTGATTTTGTGTGTTTCATCTGGACTGACCGAAATTGATATAACGAATCTGAAAAAGTTTACTTTTACCAACTGTGAAATAAAATTTCCTGTATTTTGTTTTTTACAAAATAAAGGAATCTGCAAATATCGGCTTAAATATTGGCGCAACGATACCTATTGACAAAAATTTTAACTAATTTTTTTTTTCGATTTTTGCAGAGCGCATCTCTTCAACTACGTACTAGTGAAATTTTGTTTCGTTTGGAGCCATAGAACCGGCTCTAGAGCCTTCTGAATAGGCGAACTTTAATTATAACAACCCTGTATATACACTCATTAATACTCAAATATATAGCTTTTTCAACTGAAATATATTCCGGATTTTCATTTGAAAAATTGGTCAACTCGAACCCGACCAGACATAATCAAACCTCAACTCAAAAACGTCGTGATCCGGAAACATTTAAAATCAACTCGACCCGCAATGAAAAATGTTAGTGTCAATGTTAGCTAACCTGAACCGCGGGTTGGGTCGGGTTCGGGTAAAATCGTGTTACCCAACCCTATGCAGAACTCTAACGCAAACCAATTTTCATTTGTATGAAATTAATTTCAGTTGGCCGGTTCCAGCTAATCTAGAAAGCCTAAACGCTCGTAGGTCAGATTAATTGTAACTAAAGTAATGTAAAGCAAAAATCTTTTTATCATATCTGATTTCATTAATCAGTGTAATCTGTGGTCAAACATTTTTCGGAACCTCCAAGGTAAACTGATGCTATCAGTATCTTACCAATGATTCACCAACCTATTTACTTGGTTCTGCATTTACATTTTGTCGCTGGCCTTTTATTTCAAAACATCAAAGTAAATACCGCTTAATATAAAACGGTGTCATAATGGATATATCAAAACCTATTACAGGGAGGGGCGTTTTAATGCAATATGTTCAGTGATTGTAATTATGATACATTAAAAAAGTACGTGATATCAACTTAACATTTAACCGCGATATAATTAACTATATTTAGATAATATCTGTACAAATAGATAAGCAAATACTACAAGTGCCTACAAGGGAACATTTAAAAATTGCTCCGGTATCATGTTTTTTATTCTAATTACCATGCTTCTGAAATATCTCATTTTATCATTAAACATAAAACATACTATTAAAGCTTAAATACATTGCACCATTTTGTTCATGAACAGCTTAGAAAATTCTTTACATAAAAAATTACTGCATCGAAGTTCGCCTTTCTTGTATAACTTGAGGCTTTTAACCGTTACTTGACCTATTATAAAGTAAACATTTCCGTAATGAACGTTATTTACTTATTGATTAGCTATAATCCCTTCTAATAATATGTTGCACGTTTTCGAATTTTTTTATAAACAGGTGCACAATTTACATTTTGCTGACACGTATATCTGAATGCAAATTACTTTAATGAAGTTATTTTGAACAGATTCGAATAAAACATGAATAAAAATGATGCAGTTCTTGCCATGAATCAGAATTAAGCTTTCCTTTATTCATATAAAACTGATAACAATAAAAGAAATGCAGTATTGTTAGTATTGTTTATAAAGCCAGAAATGTTTTCTGATTTTTTTTTTTAAAGCTCTTTATGGAAGATTAAAAGAAGGTGCACAATTTACATTTTGCTTAAATGTATAGCTGAATACAAATCATTTTAATTAAGTTATTTTGAACAGATTCGAATAAAACATGAATAAAAATGATACACTTTTTGCCATTAATCAGAATTAAGCTTTCCCTTATTTATATAAAACTTATAATAGTGTAAGAAATGCAATATTGTTAGTATTGTTTATAAAGCCAGAAGTGTTTTCTGAAAGTGTTTTTAAAAAAACTCTCTATGGAAGCTTAACAGAAGGTGCACAATTTACATTTTGCTTAAATAAATATATGCATGCAAATCATTTTAATAAAATTATTTTGAACAGATCCGAATAAAACATGAATAAAAATTATCTGTTTTTTTTCCATTAATCACAATTAATCTTTCCTTTAACACCACGTCAACATATTCATATAAAACTGAGACTAATAAAAGAAATACAGTATTCTTAATATTGTTTTTAAAGCTCTAAGTGTTTTTTAAAAAATGTATTTTAAAAAGCTTTCTGCGAAACTTTAAAGGCTTATTAAAGCTTTTAAATTTTCTACAGCCAAACGTCTCTGTTGAATCACGTCATTTATTGTTTCAATATTTATTGATTTTTTTGTCAATCCTGATTCATAACTATTGTATATTCTAGTTTCTTAAGAAGCTAAAACCAACTAACGAGCTTATTTTTCTTACTCGTGAAAAAAAAAAGAAGGAAAGTTATTTAAAAATTTTCCTTATTTAGTAATTAGTTATTTCTAGTTAAGTCGAATTGTTTCAACATAAATACTCGTATAATGACAATTTAATATCGCCAAAAAAAAGGGGGGTTTATCTTCAGAGGGCCTCTGACTTCGTCTTTTGTTGGAGCAACATATTAGTTAACTTGCATTTTTTAATGGGAAGTGTTCTACAATCGCTGCAGAAAGTTACAAAGAAAGCAGAATCACATATGATATCTATATTTACTGTTAATATCGGGAGATAGTTCTGATTTGTTGCTCATTGGTTGCGTTCTTTTTGTGATCCAGAAATTGTTGTCTTGGAATGAAAGGATTCTATGCTTTCTCAGTTGAAAATTAGATGAAACTTTCGCTTCTCTATAAGCAATACTGAAGTTGGAATGGAACATTGCCAAATTCACAAACTCGCAAAAGTCGTGCTAGAATATTTTCTATTGCATATTAAAGGATCAGAGTCTATAAGCCGTGTTTTTGGTACATGAAATAAGACTAAAATTCGATTTTGTTATACTGACTTAATTATTTCACTTTTTAATATTAGAAGGTTTATCCTGTACGATTACAACAATATTTTTTGCATTTTGTTCGGATTTATATAACTTACACAAGTTCAAAGTTCGTATTATTCGTAGTTTTTGATGAAAAATACGCAATTTCTTCTAATTTTGCCTTCATTTTAAATATATTTTTTTATATTTTACTATGAGCGCAGCTTTGCAACACTTTTATTTTTACATATATTGTACATTTTGATGTATTTTATAATGTATGTAAAGAAAAAAAAATGTTGCACGATTGCGCTCATATAAATAATTGAGGTAAAATTAGGAGAAATTGCGTAATTTTCATCAAAAGCAACGAATAATACGAACTTTGAGCTTGTGTAAGTCATAAAATTCCGAACAAAATGCAAAAACTATTGTTGGAATCGTACAGGATAAACTTTCTAATATTAAAAAGTGAAATAATTAAGTCAGTATAACAAAATCAAGTTTTAGTTTTATTTCATGTGCCAAAAACACGGTTTATGGACCCTGATCCTTTACAATGGGACTAATCATTTCATATTTGTCGATTCTGTCGGTTAGAACTTTGTCACCCCTATTTTTGAATACAAATCCTCACCTTATTAAATCACAGGTTTCGCCAATTGAATACTATTCGGAAATTGTGGTGAGAAAAAAATCGTATCAATTGGCAGCTATAATATTAAAAAGCATTCACTTACAATGTATAACATAATAAGATCGAAAAAATGATATAAGTATTATTTTTTTAAATCTAAGTTCATAGCATTCATCGCCTTTTAAGAATTTATATTTTACACGAAAAAATAATCTTCGAGCTTTGAAAATAAAAACTGAACTCTTTTAGTAATGAATTGAGCTTTTTTTTTTTTCTTTTTTTCAAGTTCTTTTTTAATTTTTTACCTAATACACACAACATAGGAAAAATAATGTTAATCTTATTAATATATATACATATATTCATTTCTTTAAAGTATTTTAGAAATAAGTAATATAAGAATAATATCAACTATAAAAAAATAAGAATAGTAGATAAAAAATAATCTGACGCTCGAAAAAAAAAAAAAAATAGGTGTATTTTATTGATATCTCTCGATTTAGTACAAAACGTTTTAACCATTATTGCCAATTCATAAATTTCCTCAATATTTCAAACTTTGTTTTGCATATTTCATTGCGAAAATTTAATGAGCCTAATTTGCCATGCATCTGTTGCAGCAAGTATTAGCTGTCAACTTCAATACATGAGTGTAATTGAAACAATATTTTATAAATCTAGACCAAAATGATCAGTTTATAAGCAATCAGTCCTTGTGATGTTTTTCTTTCTTTCTTTTTTTTCGGTGGGAGGGGAAATTTCCTAAAGTTAGGATTTCCAAATTCTGTTAAAATCATTAAAAACTTCGTTGATGATTCAGGCACGTCATTCTCCATTTGGGCGATAGAGATGACTGACAAGTGTAATAATCCATCAAATGAATCTTAGAAGTTAAATGACTTTAGGTTTCTAGGCTAATCATGGGTCATAAATTCAAGGATATATTTGATATATTGGTTTATAATGTATAGAGAAAAATTTTGCATCGTATTTAAATGTTGAAAGTTGCTTACTGTCAATATTTCTAAAATTAATAAAAATGTCTAATTCATCCTTGAAAAGTCTGTATCAAAACGTTTTCTTCCCCTTTTTAACTAACTATACGTTTATTTCATTTGTTTTTTCATACTTTTTTTCGTGCTTTTTTTTTTTTTTTTTTTTTTTTTTTTTTTTAATAAATTCTAACATTTTTTAAGAGCTGTAGATGTTTTGCTCTTTTCTTCCTTTCGTTTGTTCATGTTTAGATTTTATTATTATTTTTTTTTTTTACAAAAATTGTACACTCTGCAAAATGCATACTATTTGAATTGAAGAAATTTAATATATTAGTCTATTATCTTATTTATTTATTTTATTTTATTTTATTTTATTTTATTTTAGGTAGATGAAAAATATCAACTGAATAAAGTATAACAAATTTCAATTTTAAATCATTGAAAAATTTAAAGTATAAAACATGTTGAAATATCTTGTAAGCGCTATAATAAAAGAGTTTATTAAAAACATGTGTTAGAAAAAAAAAATTAGAAAATTTGTTAGAAAAAAAAAAAGAATAACATTTCAAGTCCACTTCAAAACTCATAAGCAAATAAAATTCTTTTATCGCTTAGTGAAAGTTAAGAGATTAGTTAAGCAAAGTTAAGCGTTAATGAACTTTTTTTTTTTTTCAGTGAACGTACGAAGTGTTTCATTCTTTAACAGGGCAGTCGACATTAAAAACCAAATACTATATTTTTCAATGGATTAATTTGAAAATTACTAGACTTGTTAATGGCAAGCTCAACTAGATATATTCAAAATCTGGTGTTAAAATAATAATAAGTTTTTAAATTATTCAATTTTTAAATTTATAAAGTAATGAATAATTGTCATATTTTTAAAATCCCATGCGCATTTTTTTTTTTTTTTTTTTTTTTGCATAAAAACAACATTTATTTATGAGATACCTTTTATATATTAAAATGAAGGTTGACATTAATTGTAAAAGTTCTTTGAATGTATAAACAGAAAAAAATATTTTCATAATATGCTTTGTTTTTTCTAAAAAAGCAGCTTTATATTTCCATATGCGCATACATTTCAACCTTAAAATACCCTTGAAATACAATTTTTTATACTAACATTTATTTACTATTCCATATAGGATATACAGTATAAATTTCAAAAGAATCTGATAATTCGGAATGCGAATGGAACGTTTCAAAAGGTAGAAATGTGCGAAGATTTGAATTTTGAGAAAACAGCGTTTTAAAAAGAAAACATTATATAAATGTATAGTTTTTACCATTATAAAAGCTTGTATCTCTGCAAAGAAGCGTCAAAATTGAAAAATTCTTTTTACATCAGAAAAATTTGAGCATCTAGTTTCATAATTCTAAAAATAATAATAATAATAATAATAATAATAATAATAATCGACTTTTAGTCGAATTTTTTGATTTGGACTGTCCACTGTCATTTTAAAGAACATACTACACATATAACATTGCCACCTTGTTCAAAATGCGTCAAAAATTAATGTCTGTAAAAATTAATTCAGTATTTTACCTATTAACTGAAAAACAATTATAGTAAATATTATTTTATAAAAATCTTTCGTTTTCAAGTAACTAAACAAAAGTTGCTAAATTGGTGCAGACATTTTTTTTTTTTTTTTTTTTTTTTTTTTTTTATGAAACATGGGTTTTTATTATTTTATACATAATTAATTGTTAGTGGCTTTAAAATTCATTAATGGCTTCATTTTTATAACTTTAACTGAAAGATTTAAAAAATTAATATAAATGTGTTTAATTCTTGAAAAGTATTAAATCATTATTTTTTAAATACTCAGTATACAAACTTATTAACTATTTGGGTTTATAAATGTCATTTTTTTTTAAGCTCAGCACTAATCGATTATTGTTTTATTATAAATAATGCAAGCTATTTTTCTTATAAATCCACTAAATCGGTAAAATATACATTAGTTTACCAACAAATTGTTAAAAAATATTCCTATACAAATCATATGACTATATGTTTAAAAAAATATTTATATAAAGTTTGTGTTTCTATAGATTATATAATTGTACTAGACGGTTGCATTAAGTTAAAAACAATGAGTCTTCAACATTTTCCTGTGCATGTAAATAATCATGAGCCAATACTTTTTTTTTAAATGCTAAAATGACCACTTAACTGCAGTTAAGTTCCAGCCAATCAATTAACATACAACCCATTTTGACCTGTATTCAAAATTACAGAAAACACAAAATACGGCATGATTTTTCGTTTATTTTGTCAATCAGCTGTCAATCAACTACCACCTTTATGTATAAAATTATTTATTTATTTATTTACCTTTTCTTAAAGGTTTAAATAAGCTACGACTTGCTCAAATATTACATAAAGAACTAAGATTGATTCAATTTAATTTTTAAAGAAACTCAACGGAATAAAAATTTCATTTAAAGTGCTTATGATGTTTTTTTCTCCTTCAAAGAATCAATACGGATTTTCATAATTTCACTGGGAAAAAAAAGACTCTGTTTTTCTCTCTTACGTTACTTTTTCTCATTTTCTTTCAGGCACACACATGAACATACACTCTTATTTACATTTTTTCTAGAAAACAAAACTATTCAAACTGTTTGAATTTCAAATATAAACTACAATAGTTTTCCTAAACTATGTATTGAGTATTATATTACAATCGCATATCAATACTTACGTAAAATTGGGCTTGAATGGACATTAAAGTCCAAAATAAAGCAACTACCAATCAGTTAACATATATGTCCCATTTGCACTTGTTTTTTAATCCGCGAAAAATATAAAATGCTGCATTATCTTTCACATGCTTTGTCCATCAACTGTTAATCATCTAGCATCTTTTTTGCAGGAATTCTTTTAAATTTTCTCTTGGGTTGCCGCATACAATGGCATACTCAAGCACATATTATACAAAGAGTAATTCGTTGTTCAATCTAAATAAAAAAAAATTACCAAAATAAAATTTTTATTCAAATGCTTTTTTTTAAAAAAAAAAAGAACGGATGCAGTTTTTCATTATTTTTAGTGTGCAAAAAACTTCTTTATAATTTTTATGGTTAAAAAATACCTAATAAAAATAATATTTTAAAACAACTGCTCTCTCTCCTGCACAGTCCTGCCCCCATCAAAATTTTTATTGAATCAAAATTTTTATTGAAATACTTTTTTAAAAAACAACTGATGCAGTTTTTCATTATTTTCAGTGTGCGAAAAACTTCTTTATATTTTTTACGGTTAAAAAATACATAATAAAAAATACGTTTAAAAAAACCGCTCTCTCTCCTGCATAGTTCTGTAACCATCTCTCTCATCTACACACACACACTCACACATAACATTAAAAAAAAACTGTGCAAACTGTCTGACTTTTAAATGAAAAAAGCACTGACTCCTTAACGATGTCGTGAGCATTATAATCACATTCAGTAACTTCCGTAAAATGATGCTTTGAATGGACACTAAACTCTAGATAAAAACAACTGCCAATCAATTAACAAACGTCCCATTTTCACCTGTTTTGAAAACCGCCGAAAACGTAAAATGCTGCATTATCATTCATATCTTTTGTCCATCAACTGTCAATCACCTAGCACCTTTTTCGAAGAAATTCCTTTAAATTTTCTTTTTGGGTTCCGACAGGCCACGGCCTGCTCAATTGCAAATTAACCTTGCTGGGGTGAACGTTGAGCAATAAAGATTTTCTTCTCTTTTACCATAAATTTCCACTTTAGTCAGGAAAAATTCGAGAGGACGACCATTAAGAGATCGTGGAATCTTTCATTCTGTTGGGCAATAATCGAGATAGGGTGGAAAGGGGGAAAATAAAAACGTTTAGACGTCGATAATTTATGGTTACGACGCTATTAAAGCAGGTTATTTGCGAACTTGTAATATTGTTGTTGCTAATGATGCGCATATGGGATGAAGCTGATCACTGGAGGACGCAATTTTTTTAATTTGGTTACGGTCACAACTAATTATTAGTTGTGGCGCAAATATTTAATATATTTTGCTGTTTGGCTTAAGGCTTTATTCATGGTAACTATTTTATTGCACACAGTTATATTTTAACTATTATAATTATCATAATTTTTTTTCTACTTCTTTATTTATTCAAAAATGTAAGATATAATGGATTAATAGATACTTCTGTTATTTAAAAGTTTTTTTGCTAATCAGTTTAAATCAGTATTTTAGATGTTTAACAACAGCGATCTCATATATTAAAGATTTAACAACCATTTTATTGTAGTACTTTTGATGTTACAGATACAAAAACATATTTAATATGTAGTATATGAGATGTGCCAAAAGTACAAATATATTGCTTATTTTTAAATGTAGGTCACAAATCAAGAAATGTAATATGACAACAAGAGGGGGGAATTTCATGCAATTGTCACGTAAATACGCATTTTTTCATTATATTCTACATTAAGTTTCAATGTGCTGTTTATGCTTGCCTGAGTATAAACATATTTCAATAATGTTAAGAAATATATTAAAATAAACAGGCATTCACGTCTTTATAAAACTAATGTAAACTCATTGTAAAGCAAACCAAACTTTGCAAATTAACCTTTAATTACTCTGCCACTTAACTTTGCAAAGTTTGTAGTTGTAATGTAACCAAATGTATCCAAACTTTATAAACTACGAAACCTATCTTATGTAGGAAACTTAATGATGTTCATTCAAGTAATACATAGCATTAATATTCACCGAAAAAAAAAGGTATATATATATATGGGTGATTTTATATGAAATTTCTGTCTTTAACTTTAAATTTCTGTCTTTTTTTTTTTCTATTTTGAGGTAGGAATCGTAAATTTTCTCGGAATAAACGGATTTTTTTTTTTTTTTTTATCCTTACTCGATTCGTTGAATGTTAAAAGTGGAAGTATTCCTTCCGAAACAGACAAACGGAAATGTTCTTTTTCAATTGAGATAAAGCGGTAAAATTCCAGTTAAATTGTCGTAATTGATGTTTTGGCCTAGAATCAAGTCATTGGATGTGGCCAGTTGGTCTATAGAGTATAAAGCAGTCAGCCTGTAATGTCGAGTACCGTGGTTCGAAAGCGTGGAAGACAAGGCGATAAAAAAATGGTGTGATAATATTCAATACAAATTCCGTGTAAATATGTATGAGTACATATAATTATTATTAAGATTTTTTTTTTAATATTGCGCTGTTGCTCATATTTATCTCTCGTCTTGAATAATGGGAAATTTTCGTCTTGAAAACGGAAGAATACCAAAACGAATGTTTTGAGAAAAAACGAAAAATAGATGGCAACTGTGCTGCCAGTACATTTTCCGTTTTTTCACGATTTTGTGTGTGTGTGTGTGTGTGTGTGTCTGTGTGTGTGTGTGTGTGTGTGCGTGTGCGTGTGTGTGTTGAAAAATAAAGCACAGAAATAAGTTTTGCTTTTAGTTTAATGATAAAATTCTTCATGATAAAATTCTTCATGATAAATTAAGAATGACGTTAGCATTCCAATTATAATGTTCATTCTGCAAGAATTAAGTTTCGTTGCAGCTGGCATAATGTGCAACATAAATAGTGAGCATTTAACGAATGTTTAATTAAATCAGAGGAAACTTTGTCTTCAATTTCTCTCAAACTAATTTAATAAACACACGATTAGTATTATACGTCAGTTTATAAAACTCTTATTTCTGCGTTAGTTTTTGCATCATAGCAATATTTAAGGAAAATTGTGGCGCTACAAAATTATAAATAACTTGAACTTTCTAATAAAAACTACCACATTTCATTAACATTTTTGACACTGAATACATTGAATCAGCAGGTATATTCTTAACCTGTTAACTGGGTATGACGAAATATTTCGCCATACACGAACTACTACTGCAATATTCTGAACGCATTACTTCCACCAGTAAAATTTTAATAGAAATTTTCGCCTTATTAAAACGCCTTATTCATGCAAAATTACTGCCATGAATAAGTAAAAAAATTATATTCTTTTTTTACTGGTGGAAGTGTGCCCCGTTGGTAATCAGGCATATCAGTTGAATGAAAGTTTATTCCCCGGTTAACAGGTTAAAAATATCTTGAGAAAGAAAATATATATATATTAACTAAATTTGCAAATTTGTGACATTTTTTTTATATATTTCTATTTATGACACGTCTCTTAAAGAAGTAATAATAACAATAAAGTAAGCAATGTCTTTAGGGAAAAAAAGAAGAAAAATCCAAATGCACATTTCACAGTAAAAACAACAACCGGAAATCAACTTTCTGCAGCGGAACAGATGGTAGCGAATAAAAAAAATGCTATCGTATTGAAATCTCTCTAAGCACAGCAGCAAAATGTGATGCTGAAGAGCAAAGTCATTAATGTCAATATGATGCTGCAAGTTAGCGTTTTGAAGGGACATTTTTTGACTTTTCGATTTGCATGTTTTGCATTCAAAAGTTTTGCTTAAATAGTGGTAATTTAAGTTTAAACTCTCAAAAGCGGTGATATAATCTTGTATCATAGTATTTTATAATTACAAATCACAATTACTCATAAAAAAATTACACTAACTACTAATAATTACATATCCAATTACAAATAATTACAAATCTAATTTCCCAAAGGCGATCATCACTGCCAATCATAATTTCCAGTTATAATAACTAATTCAAATAATTGTTTAGATTGCATAAAAAAATTAGAAATTATTTGGAATTATAATTGCAGATCTGAATGTAGTTTGGAATTATAAATGGAGATAGCCAAGTCGCATTTCGTTATTGGCTATAATTTTATATTGGTACAAAATATTGCGCCAAAATTTCGTATATCGGAAATACTTCCACTGAAATACAAATATTAAATAAATATTAGATTTAGAATGGAAATATTTTCAAGGAAACGCTAATATTGAAGAAATATAGGCTTTAAATTGGAGACATTTCTAATAAAACGAAAATGTTGTATAAATATTCGCTTTGAATTGGAAATGCTGTCAATTAATTATTTCCAAGATGGGTGCAATATTGACAAGATATAAATACCCAAATGTTGAGCAAATATTTCATGTCAATATTAGCAAAGGTATATCCAAAACAAACAAAAAAGAACAATAGCCCACTGGGATGGAGCATGGTGGAGCACTTTTGAAGTTCTAATTTTTTTCTTCTGAAATTTACAGATCAATCTACAAGAAAAAAAATTAAATGTACCTTAATACCTTAATATAACTTAGTTCCTTATCTCCATTTATTATTTTTCACAAAGCATAAGTCTTATTAGTTTTTTAAATAGAAAATAATTTTTAAAGCTTAAAAATGTGTCCAAGTGTACCGCATGAGTGTGGTACAGTGGGACACCACATGAAGCATAGTGCACATTGAAATGTGGATGGAGCATGGTGGACCACTTTTGGAGTTTTAATTTTTTCTTCTGAAATTTACAGATCAATCTGTATGAATATATATATATATATATATATATATATATATATATATATATATATATATATATATATATATATATATATATATATATACTTTAATACCCTTATGATGAAGATCATATACATATTTTCATTATTATTCAAAATTTATAGTTCCCTTATGTTTCCTAAAGATTAATTAAATTTTTATTTAAACCCTTTCTATTTTAAAGATTAAATGCAATTATATTTCATCAAATACATTAGCGTTTCTTTTCTATCATTTTTATGTCTGGCTTTTAACCGCAAAAATGATCTTCCTTTTCTGCAAAAAATGCAGCTGCAAAAATTATTCAATATGTACGTTAGATATTTTCATTATCCTTTCAAACTTTGCTTTCTGTCTGAAAAACTTAATGATAAATTCAAAACGTTTTTACATTTACGCTTTGGACCGAGCAGAATATTAACTTCCTGGTTTCAATGTAAATGCTGTCTTTAATTAATTCCCAACTGCCAAAATTCTATATGCTCATCAAATAATTCATATACAGAAAGCCACATCTGACTTCTTTCTCATAACATACAGTAGATTGCTGCTCAAAAATTACGAAAATAGCAATAAGTAGCCAGGCATGGCACTCCTTTGATTCATTCCCCCCTGTAAATTAATGTGCCACATGCCTAACTGTCCGAAATTCTTTCTGGCGAAAAATGTGCGATACACATGTATATTTGGTGTGGAAAACAGAGCATCGGCGAGAATGTATTGTAAAATTACGGCAGATCCTTTTTATCTCGGGTACGGAGAAGATCTAAAGTTTCATGATGTGAACTGCGTTCTGAGTGCCGAGGGGGCCACCTCAAACTTTCAACTCTCTTTCTCTTAGAATAAAAACATTCCATGGAAATCATCTGTTTATTTATTATTCTTGCCATGCATCTTTACACGGGAGGAGAACTATGGGTCATCTGCAAAAAAAACGACGCAATGGTATTATGCTTATTTCCTTCCGAAACGGCCAGAAGACACTTGGACTCGAAACAACGCCACAACCCTAATATAACCTAGTTCCTTATCTCCATTTATTAATTTTCACAAAGCTTAAGTCTTATTAGTTTTTTAAAGAAAAAATAATTTTTAAAGCTTAAAAATGTGTCCCGCTGTACTCCATGTGTGGGGTACAGTGGGACACCACATGAAGTATAGTGGAAGTTGAATTGTGAAAGGCAAATCGCAATATTAATGCACATTTAAGGGTAAGTACTTTGTTCGAAATCATTAGCCCTATTTTTCAATACATCAAATAGCACAAAAGGCAATAGATTAACTTAAAAAAATTAAAAAAATTTTGGTGCATATTGACGTTATATGCATAAATATATATTTTTAAATAATACTTAGATATTTAATTTTAAATTAAAATTATTTAGTACGTTTTAAACAATATGGAAATAAGATAATTTTAAGAACAAATTTCCTCGCTACCACCTGACTAATCTTAGCTATTTAAGTCTTAAGTAGTATAATTGTTAAATTATTTTTTTTTAATAAAAAAAAAAGAAAAGAAAGCAAATACCCATTTATATAATTCTGTTAAATTTTCTCAATTTTATATGAATTCGCAGCCATATTCTTGAAGATATTAAAATTGCGCAGAACACAAAAGCAATAAACTTATTTTCCTTTATAAAAATGTAAAAAAAAAAAGAATAAAATATACAAGCATTTTTTTTATACTTCATTTCATTGTTACTGTTGACTGCTATTGTTTGAATATCGAAATAGCAGTTCTAACTTTTAATCAGTTTCAATTTGATTGCTTCACGATGTCTTATCATACTCGTGCATCATTTCTACAAAGATGTGTATGTACAGTATTTTACAATTTAAAAATTATAATTTCTTTTTATTTTTAATTCCCTAATATGTTTCCAAAGAACTAAATTTTTTAGTTTTTTCCCCCCTATGTCAACGGGTAAAATTGGACTATCAAAATTGAAGTCAACCATCTACTCGTGGGTCAGTTATGAAATCACATTCTGTCATTGATTTTGATTTTTAAAAAAAAGTATTTCAGAATTAAGTAGCACGAGAGATACTCGTAAGCGAATATTTTGAGAATAAAATTAAACGGGGCGATTGTACTTCAAAAGCGTTTATCGTTCTGTCTTATTTATATGCTTGTCTTCTTACTCTTGAAATTTCGTAAAAAAATCTCTAGTCGTTACTAGATTTTTATCAATTATTTGAGATACGTTTAATATTTCCAATTACTAATCTATAGTATCCTAATTTATTGATGTATTTTTTTTTCCTACAAAATAAATTAAGCGTGTTCTGCATTAATTTCACGTACATAAAGTTATAATGTTTCACAATTTGAGCTTAGTACTTCCTTAAATATGTCCATTTGGTATTATAGAAATATTGTTTTATTTAATATTACAAGCTATTTCATTGTTATAAAATTTAAAATTATAGTTAATGCATGCATAATATTGTCAAAAGTCCAAAAGTCACTGGGCACTGTCGATTTTAGACATTTGTCGAATGTATAGAGACACATTCCACGAATGTTATTGAACTTTTGAGATGTAAACAATATGTTGGGTTGGGTTGGGTTGATTGTTGACGGCCAATTATCTGCACTTGGGATATAGGCCTGGGGGGAGTGCCCTTCGTGGGGGTCTTTCTAAGGGAACCTAACCCGTATTTACGCATGGATAAATCCACGGCTCGAAGAAAACCACGAAAACTCCGAACGGTTAGGCCGACGGGCGCGATTGGGATCGAACCCAGCACCTCCCGTCTACCAGCTTCGAGAGCACAACCTCTCAGCCACTGGTGGGGCAACAATATGTTGGAACTCATATTTTTCGGTAAAGAGTTAGCCACGAAGGCAATTAGGGGATCAAATACAATTTTAATAATAATAATAATAATAATAATAATAATAATAATAATAATAATAATAATAATAAAAACAAGTATTGTCGATCATTCTATGTTTCATAAAAAGCTCAAACTCTGATGTATAACTATAAAAAACTGATTTCATAAGGCCTGTAGAACGTTTTTATGCATTTGTACAAGAATGACACGTATATACATGAAAATATAAATGTTTCTTTTAAAAATCCGCATCATTTTTTTTATTACATACAGGGTTGTTTATAAGAGTACAGCAGCAATATTACACTGCAATTAGAAAATGAATATGTCGAATATTTGATAAAATATTAGAATCTGAATAAAATATTTTTTTAACTACGTATGTGCGAATTAAGGCACATTTGTTTCTTTTATAACTTAATAATCAACTATATAAGGGATCTTTATAAAAATGGCCAATTGAATATTACAAAAATTCTGAAAAATATTTATGGCGTAGTTTAGAGTCCTGCACGGTTTGGGTCATACCTGAGACGAACCCGAAAATTCTGCTTAAAGTCAACCCGAAACCTCACTCGAACCCGACAAAAAAAATTTGTCAACCCGAAACCTGACCTGAACACGAAATATTCAAATCCGAAGCCGAAGTGAAAGAAAATTAATCAATATTTTAATACAGTTATGAAAATGTTCAATTACAATTATATCTTCAATATTAACTTTATTTCCTTTTTTTATGTAACAATGAACACATACTCACTTTAATATTCAAATATATAGTTTTTTCATTAAAAAGGTATTCAGGACTTTGATTTGAAAAATCGGGTCAACCCGAACCCGACCTGAAATCGACTCGAACCTGAAACATTTATAGTCAACCTGACCCGAGCCCGACCACGCCGAAAAAAAATTAGGGTCAACCCGACCCGATGCAGGAACTTATTTTTTTGTGTAATGCAAAGAGAGAGTCACTATTGATGAATTTATTTCACTCTTCTTTACAAAAAATGTTTACTAGCTGCCTCTTTCTTTTATTATTGAAAACAAAGTGCAAACATTTAAACAAAGGACTTTTCAACTGATAACAGATGATATTAACAAATGATACTTGATTTCAAAAAGAAGGTCTTTCCCCGTTTTACTGTTTAGTAATGAGGTTATCAGCAGTTTGTTCATGACATTTTCATAAAACGTATTTTTTCCCCATAATATATTAAAAATTTGGTCACACGTCCAAGATATTTTGATACAGAATAGAAGTAAAACGTGGTCGATTGTAGCAAGGCCAGAGTAAATTTATTTCGTATGCTATTTGTTTTATAATCTTGTGGTAAACAGGTGACAGAAGAAAACATATTCTCTGTCATTTCAGTTTAACAGTTGACTATATATTGTCGGCGCACTTTCTTATGTTGGTTATTTATTATCCGTATAATAAGCGTATGCACATATAAACATGTAGATTCTACACCGAAAAAATATTTGAATTTAAAAAATATGAGATGGAAAAATAGATTATGATTTCTGTTAAGCTTTATTTTTTGACAAAATTTATTTGTGTACTCTCAAGCACGGCTATTGCGTTCTGTGTTATATACAGGGTCATCTAAAAAATTTGAAGGAATTTTGAAAAAGAAAATAAATAACACAGAGAACAGAACACTACCAGAACTCCTAACCTGTATTTTATGGGAGGCAAAGCTCCATAGTCTGGGAGGATATCGTTGCTGCAGACGCACTTTACTAAATACATTGCAACTATAACACAACAAAATTAAAATTACAATTAGTACAATGAGATATTTGTTAAATTGGGAATATTATAATACCATAGTAACTTGTTTACATATGAATAGATTATCAGATAAAAATTCACATATATACATTAATGTTGTAACAATATAAATAAACCACAATAGCAAAAAATACAATACAGATAAAGTCAATTAAAAAGTTGAAACATTCCATTAATTTTATAAATTAGAATGAATAAGCGAATAATTTACGCAACATAAATTATTCAATGAATAAACAGTAAAGATTTAATGTTTGTAATTTTATTTTAATCTTTCTATCAAAGATTGGATTTGTTATCAAGATGAGAAAGTTTTGTTTTACTGTAATTGTGTGGTTATAGTTAAAGTAGAATGGTATTAGAGGAAAGTTATATACATGATGCAGTGGATTCCAATAGGAACTACAGCCACTGATAACGGATCTCGGGAAACTGACAAAACCTGAAGGAAATTAAAGTATTGTATTATTCATGTATTTTAATTCTTTTAGAATTATCGGAATAAAGTTGTAGGTATGTCTAACCTTGATAAATAACACATATATATATAATTTTTGTGCAAAAATATTAAGTGTTTAAAGGTGCTCGCGTATCAGGGTGTGTTTCGATGTGCGCAACATTAGTCGCTCGACAGACGTCAAGACGTTAATCAATCTCCTGCCGCGTTTTTAGAATTATGTCCGAAATTCTATATGTATTTTCAAATGTGTTCAAACGTCTTAGGTAAATGAGAACAATTATTTCTTTGCTCTAAGAAATTATTTTTATGTATAGACAAAAGAAAAAGTACAGCAGAGAAAGATCTTGACTTCACGGTGGTTGAAGAGGACAAAGTATAACGGGCTACCATGCAGAGTTGCATCTTTCCGAATTTCGCATTTTAACCAAAAATTGAAATCTCATTTTATAATGAAAACATTCATTCTCGAGTTCCAAATGGACATTTTCAAGAAGTATTTTAACACTTCCCTTTATATTCTAAATTACCATGTACTGTAAACGAATTTAAATTAAAGAAGAAGACTGGAACATCCTTAAAAATTAAACACTGTATGCTAAATCTGGTTGCTGCTCTTGATATAAAATTACTGGGATTTTTTTTTCTGTTGTTTTAGTTCTTGCACTTCGTGACTTAAGTGTCCATGAAATTAGTATAGAACATCGAATACAAAACATTACTCAAAGGATAACAAGTTTACAAGACATTTTCCTGTGACTTTTCATTGCAAATCAATCAGTTATGCATTACCTCCCCCCTCCCCCTCCCGGTTTGCTTAAAACTTTCCTTGAAGCATTGAAACGCATTCCAAAGACAAAACAACTCATATGTTTCCGGATATATCCATCAAATACATAACTTCATGAATAATTCTCTACGAGTTTTACGTCTTTGCTAAACACTTTCACTCCATGAGTAAACTGAATCTCCTATCTCAAATGTATGCCGTTTTGTCCTTTTGTATGGCATATCTGTAAAATTGTGCAAATTACTGACTGTGTTAAGCACTATTCGTGATGTTATCATTTCTATGAAATGGTGATTCCCAGCGTAACTGGAATGCGAAAAATGGCACTGTGATTTGTAAATAGCAAGGTCTGTTATATGCATTTAACTATGTGGCAAAAAGAATCCCGTATACGTGTTATTTTTTAAACCACTGACACGAACTGATACTGATTCGAATAGTAACTTTTGTCTTATTTAATCATTGAAATTATGTGATCTGCTAAGGTCAAAATTACGGACGAACATAGTGCTATTCAAAATTAAGAATTTTGCGCAACTTATACGGCACATATACACGTGTCGCTCGTCATGAAGGAGTTAAGGACATGTATTGACGATTCGTGAAATGCTTTTAATAACGATGACGCTGTCGGATGGTGACATTATTTTACAAAAGAGATTTGCCTTATCTTTTATTTCAGAAATGTTTGAATGCTACTATTGCTGATGATTGATATACGAAATCATGATTGATTCAGTGTTATATTAAACTGTTGTTATTATAAACTGATAAAAATTTTGTGCTAAGTTGAACCAACTTTTGGTGATTTAGTAGCTGTAACCATGAGATGGTGAAATCTCGCTTTAACATTTAAAGCTATGGTTCAACCGGAGCTCCAAATGTTTTAACTAGATTTCCCCATCTTATTGTTGCAGCTAATGCAGCACCAAAAGTTGATTCGACCCAGCACAAAACTTTTAACAGAGTATAATTTGCAGTTAAATATTATTAATTAGAATTTTCATATTGAAAAGAGAGTGAGGATCTGAAATATATGACATATTATTAAAACATATTTATTTTTCTAAATCCATCAAAAATTATTTGTGCTTTTAATTAAAAAAATTATCATAAAATTGCTGAATTCAGCAAGACAGAGAAAAGTCTTCTCTTAAACATATCTGATTGAAAGATATTTGCCTCTAAAATAAACTGTAGGAAAGTTACGTATAAACCTACCATACCTTTCTACCATTCCCAAAATCCCCAAAATCCTTGCACACCAAATTAGTTAGTAAATCTAATTATAAGTGATTGTTACGGTTCTGGGCCTTTGTTTGGGAAATAATTAATTGTTTCCACTTGTAATTTTCCATTAAACGGTTAAAAGAAATAATAACTTAACCTAATAAATAATTAATTAATTAGTACAAAATGATAATGCGCTGTGTCAGTTTCGTAGAAACAAAGACCTTTTAAAACCCACTAACTAGCATGTACTTTTCTGCTAAAATATATTAAAAATAAAGACTATTATACCACAAAATAAGAAATTGATATTAATTGAAACAAAAGCATTTATTTACAAAGAAACATAATAATAAACATAAAACATAAAACACATATAGTATTTACATAAACATTAATTTTAAATGTCAACATAGTGATCAGGTGCTATTATTAACAGCATGAAAATGTTTCATTTTCTATTATTATTTTTATTTGGTAAATTCCTTTACCTTTAATCTTTAAATTGTTTACTCATTATCAATTTTTCTTTACATAAATTTATCTTAGCCTAATTATTCATTATTTATTTTATAAATGTTATTGTAAAATTTAATTATTCCTAATCAATTTATTAAAAATGATATTTAAAATTAAAATAATCACCAATAGACTACCCGATCCGGGTACCAAAAATTTCCCTCGTAATATGGTAATATAATACATATTTGTCACTGGAAATATATAACGAAAGTTGTACCTTGTTTCTTGTAAGATTCATCGGCGTATCAAAATCCGAGAAATGGCTAATAAAGTTCTAATATTGAGTTTATTAGTCTAGCATTATTCATACTAAATTGTACAGGCTATATTATTTTGTTAGAGCCATATAAACTCTTTAAAAGCTCCATGACGTTTCACCAAAGTTCTTCACGAATTTCGACCGTGTCGCGTCAATTCGTCGCGCACAATTCATTGCGGAACAATTCATTGCGCACAATTCATTGCAGCGTCAATTCGTCGCGGCGACAACTCATCGCAGCGCCAACTCGTCGCAGCGTCAATTCGTCGTGGTGTCAATTCGTCGCAACGAAAATGGTTTTGAAGGCTATGATGATTGAAGTAAAGAGAATTTAGTAAAATTATTATCTCTTGTAATTTGTTAGTTATAATTCTCTATATCTAAAAAACTAATTTTCATTAAATAATTTTACTAAATTATTTAATGATATTATCATTAATAATATCTTTTATTATCATAACCTTCAAATATATTTACGCTGCGACGAATTGACCTCGCGACGAATTGACGCCGCGACGACTTGACGCTGCGATGAATTGTTCCGCGATGAATTGTGCGCGACGAATTGACGCAGAACCAATGTCAACAGAGGATCAATGTATTCACACTCACTTTTCAAACAGCTACACATCTGCATTAATAACATTGCTAAGACTGGAGACATGTTGATACTAAGTCATACTAAAAACTGACTGGTCATGGAACCAATCTTAATATAGTAAAGTAAAAGAACTTCGGAGATAGGAATATAATAAGATTGTAGTAGCATCTGAAAATATGGGAAAAATTGTTTTCGATGACACATATGTCCCGAGTGACGTATAGTGATATCCCATATGTTATTCCCGCAACAATCCAAAAGCACGACATCCTGTTGAGAACTGGAAGAGTTTTGTTTGAACGAGGAAGAATCAAGAAGAATTTGACGGAGAACTTTTCTTTATTTAATCGATGAGAAATGATATATCCAAGAACATATTCCACTGTTAATAATTTACAGGCATATAAGATTCACATCTTGTATCATGACAATCGCCATCGAGGGTGACATTCAAATTTTTTTACAGGGCGACATAAGCGAAGTAACAAGCGAAGTAAGATATCAAGAAACCAGAATTTTGAAAAGTGCGAAAGTGTTTTTTGGAGAATACCATAAGGATGGCCAAGGGGCCAAATCATTTTTAGATGTTACTTCAACTGAGGTCAGAGGGAAAGTGGTCTCGAGATATGACAGCGTGCGTTGGAAATACGCCAAACGATTTACTTTTTTGAGCCAAGAGAATTGCATTTTTACGTGGGTTGCCGTAACTGTTACGGATACTTCATGTAAACTTCGTAATTGACGTCATGGATAGGGAAATCTTTTTTGGCGAAGTTTGGCTAACAAGAGAGTGAAATAGAATTTGACGGTTAATTGTTTTGAGAAAATGCAAGGAAAGGTATTTTGGAAATATATTGAAAAGGCGCCAGAAAGACTGAATGAGCATCTGGTTGCTTTAGGGAGTCAAAATTGACCATGAGAAAGAAATCATTTTATGTATTGTATAATTTCACTTACATTGATATGTGGGAGACAGAATAAAGTACCTTAATGATAATTTAAAAACAATATGTATGATTTTGACTAAAAGATTTCATTTATAGAAAAGGAAAATGGGTGCGCGTCTTTTAACAGCTGGGAATGTATATAAAATACGATAATGCAGAAAAGGGAAAATATACTTAATAAAGTTCATAAACTATAGATTTCTTTAATTTTGAAAGAATATATATGGTATCTTTACCACAGTGCACCTAGCTGATACCTGCCTATTTTGGAGACAGTTGTATTTTTATTGCCTTGTTGATGTATTCTCTTAATTGATCATCTGATTGTAATGTCATAAACAAACTCTTAATGGCTTTGAATATTTCATAATTAAAAATACATATATTAAAATAGATGATAAATTATCGTTAATCATTTTTTACAAACATATTGGTATGTCGTATGACCTTCTACGACTGATATAATCAAAGTTATGAATTATTGTTCTTTTATTACTTATTTAGTTCTTTTCTGGAATCAGTGTTCCTAGTATTTATTTATGGGGGTGTACAGTACTTCACATTCGCGAATGATCTTAGCATCATCATGCCCATAGCTTTTGAAAAATATAAGATTTTCAAAATACAACTTACCCGTCTCAAACGGTAATGTAAAACATTGTATTTGTCACATCATGGAATTTGGAGAATATATATTTTAAGGGACGCGTTCAAGTTTTTGAAACAACAAGTACAAAATGTCAGCGTTAGACGTTGTATAACTGTATTCCAAAAGTGGATTTTACTATGTCTGTTTTCCAAACATAAAACAACGCATATGTTTCAAAATATTCATCAAATACATAACTCCATGAATAATTTTACGTTTTGGCAAAACACTTTCACTCCGAGATTAAGCAATATCTTCAAACACAAATGTAGGTCAATTTGTCCTTTTCGTATGGTATATCAGTAAAATTGTGCAAATTGACTACGGTAAACACTATTCGTGATGTTATCATTTACGAGAAAATATGACCCCCACGGTAACTTGAATGCGAGAAACTGCACGGCGGTTGGTAACTATCACGATCTGAATCTGCTATATATGTCTTTAATGAAATACGTTGACGATTCGTGAAATGCTTTCAATAATGATGAAGATGTTATCAGGTGTGGCCGTTATTTGATGTGTGTGAAAGATTCATCTAATCTTTTACTTGAGAATATGTTGAATGCTGCAAATGTTGATAATGATTGATTTACGAGATCGTGATAGGCTCAGGGTTACATTAAAAAATTGTTATTATATAATTTGTCGTCCATTCTCTAAAGCGATGCATTAGTGAAAGGTAGAAAATGTGCGCATGTTTTGTGATGTTAATAAAACTCTCAAATAAGAGATTCATTTAATTTTTTTTATTATAGAAAATGCTGACTGCTGCAAATGCTGATAATGATTGATTTAAGAAATCGTGATAAATTCAGGGTTATATTAAAGAGTTGTTATTATATCATTTGTCGTTTAGTCTTTAAACAGATGCGATAGTAAAACGTATGTTTATTAAATAAATATATATATTGTAACATTGTTTGAAATTTGTAGAATACTATTTCTCAATGTAATACTTTCATTACGTGGGGAAATTATTATTCAGTGTTAGGTATTATGAGATGAAGATATTATCAGATGTAGATGTTATTTCAGTGTCTATAAAAAGAGATTTATCCTATCTTTTATTCGAGAAAAATTTGAATGGTGCAAATGATGATAATGATTGATTTAAGAAATCGTGATAATCTCAGGGTCACATTTAAATAAGTAACAATATATCATTTGCAGTTTAGGATTTTAAGTAGATGTGATAGTTAGTAAACGGTAGCAGTATTGTCCTTACGGATGGCATACACGGGGCCAGAACCAGCTCCCGACTCAGACTGAGGTCCCCCGATTAACAAAATTTAACTTATCATATATATATATATATATATATATATTAACTTTAAAATATATATATTCCGAACTCAGAAAAATCATAATTAACAAGAATAAAAAACCAGTTTATTGTTGAAGTTAATGTTATCATTGTGAGAAATTAATCTCAAACTGATGCTAAATATTATAATTTCCTGTCATATGTTAAAGAAATTTTCTGAATTTACTTATATTTTGCTATAGCTCAATAAGAATATGATATAAATATCAACAAACTTACAAAGAATATAACCACAATAATGTGAGTACAAGATTTTACTACAGTTGAATATTTTCTGAAAATAAATAAGTAAATATATGTATAAGATGAAAATTACCAAGAAAATTAAATACACTTATGGATTTAAAAATATGTAGGGAAATGCTATCTGAAGAAAAACAATCAAATTTATATACTTTGATTTTTTTTTATATAATGTTATAAAAAAAGCTAGTAAACGTAAGACCATTGTGTTTTGATAATCTCTTCATTAACAACGCACTGCAAGTAAAACTATGCTAATATCGTAGCATTAATTTTGCATTTTGCCTGTTTCAATTGAGGGGGTCGGGGCAAGAAAATTCCAAGCCACATTTTTGGTGAAATAAATCTAACACTGTAATCTGTTGCTTAATATTGTAAATTATAATATCATACATATAATTTGTTTCTAATGTCACTTGGTGGCAACGTGTGTCCCAGGTTTCATTTTTGCTCCATATGTTTATGCTCCCCAATGAAGATAGCTAATTTGTAAAAAACGTAATAGTAATATCATTAAAGTAATGCCATATTGTTACTCAGAATATATCAAATGTTACTAAGGCATTGGCGAAAAAATTTTATGTTATATATATATCTTGATTTGAGTATTTGATCAAATTTTCAAATTGAAATATCTCAGAAGTTCAAAAACGTGGTTTAGCACTCTCTTGCCTCGACCCCCTCAATTATTAAAGGTCTGCATATAAAACAAAATATATAAGTAAATAAATTAAACTAAAGCATGTCACCTTTCGAAAGTCTTCCATGATCACTTTCATTTGAACATTTTACAGGTTATTTCAACTTTTAACAACCGTGACATGTACACGACTCGTGATTTTTTACAAGCAACATTTCGATGAAAATTAATGTGAGTTTCTTTCTAACTAAACTGGCAGTACATGTGATTTTATCGAATCTTTTTTTTTTTTCTAACATTAAAACGAACGTAGTATGTGCCACCTTTCTGTTTCAACATCCTCCTCAATAATGACACTACAGTATCACTATATCATGCGTGTCAAATAAAAACGCCACGAATGTCACAAGTGATTTACCGTAGTAGCCACAGAGGTCATGAATAAGGAATTCCAAAGCGCTTTAATGAAGAAAAAAGTCGTCGTAGGAGAAAAATTGAAGAAAAACAGTAAAAATGTCCTGCTTTGGAAAAAAATTTCCGTTTTTGTAATAATTTAAAGAGTTAGCAGACATCCCATTTTGTTTTAAAATCTTACCATCACACAGAAAATAATACTAGGCTAGTACCGAGTTATCAATTTTGTGTTTTACTTTTTTTCATTTTTAAATGTTCTTTATTTACAGCAAAATAAATAGACAAATAACAAAATTCTTAACTGTTAAATCTTGCCTTACGCAACTTCATTTTAATATTCTTAAGTGTATTTCAAAGATATTATTTTTAACTACCATGAAATATATGCAAATCACGATCTTTACCATCAACATATTGATGACAGGTTAATGTGAACTTCTTTGTATATGTTCCATCTTCCTGACGGAAGATCAAGAGTATCAGTATCGTCACATCATGCACGTAAAATAAAACTGTGTGGAGAGTTAATGGTCGTGGTAATGTAATTATCGTATGTGGTCACAGAGATCTTGAAATGGTATCCCAAAATATTTTTAATTATTTGTTTGAGCATTGTAAAACTGGGAGAGGGTTCAGATTATTTGACCTGGTTCAGATTATTTGAGGGAAAAAAGTATACAAATAATTGGAAAGGGTATCAACAAGAAAATTAATTACTCTTATAATAACAAAAAAAAAGAAAGAAAAAAAAAAGAAAAGAAAAAAGAAAGAAAGACATAAAAAAGGACAAGCATTATGAAAAAAAAATTATCTGTTTTTATGCAAATTTACAGCTTTTATAAAGTTCTAAAATCTAATTGATATCCTAATATGTTTTGATAATTTCTGCATTATCACAGTAAGATTCATAAAATCTCAGCATGAATTTTGCATTTTAACTGTTTCCCTTATTAAAGCTTTTTATTTAAAGCACAAATAATAAATAAATGAATAAATAAATAATGTTAGACAACTTGGAATAAACTGTCTTAAACATTGTAATATTCCTACAATATCCTTTTAGTATTCTTACATTTTTCTCTATTCTTCTTTAGTGCCAAAACTCTATTTTTAGTTAAGAAACTTTTTTCCCCATTCAAACATATAGAAACCATCTTTCAAAAAGCTTACATCAAACTTTAATGAATTTAGACTGACAGTTTTGATATTGCGTTGTGTACTATTAATAGGATAAGGAGCTTTTGATGATTTTTTTTTTCCGTATGTTTTATTACAATAGCTGCAAAATGGATAAAACTTTGTATGGAACTTTAAACACTTTGAAATTACTTCTTCTAAGAACCAATATCCTACTATCAAGACACATATTCAAATATCATTAAACCATAAATTGCAATATTTTTTCTTACAAAAACAGCATGACTTAAAGTAATCTTTTGAAAGTCAATAAATTCAAAGAGTAATTAAACTACTTTATAATATCAACAATGACAGTGAACAAAACTGATTTACCGGGAACACATGCATTCGCAGGGTCATCCATCTTCAAAGAATCTTTTCCGATGTGTATCGCCCTTTTTGGAGCAAATAATGCAACACGAGTTTCAAGTCATTTGATTAAAACAAAGGTTTCTGGAGAAATATTTCATAAATATTATTAAAAAGGAGAAGGAACAGTGAAAAATTGCTGTAATCTTAGTAGGACGCCAGACCCGAAAAAGTTTAAAATATTTCAAAGACATAATTTTTAACTACAGTGATATATATTAGGATCATGATCTTTTACCAGCAATATGTTTGTGACTGTTTAATGTCAGCTGCTTTATAATTAAATTAGCAGTACACTTGATTTTATCAAATCTATTTCTTCTTAACGTAAAACGTTTGTAGTTATTTGCAATCTTCCTCAAGAGTGTCAGTATCACCACATCATGCACTTCATACTATAAAACCGTGAAGAATGTCAAGTGTGACTTATCATGATAATCCCAAAAGTCGTGCATAATATCGCAGTCAGACTGTGGTATTTAAGTCCTTTATTTTAATTTTTTTGAATTGGACAACCTGGAATTAGGCTATATCCACTCACACTACCAAATATTTTGAGAGACTTAATTTAGCCATTGGTCAGCACACAAGTTGTTATATCTGGAACTGTAAATTCTGACTATACATATTTATTATTGTTTTCATTCTTTGTGGCATGCATTTTAAATAAATGAATGATTGAAGGATATTAAAGTTAAGAATGTTTCAGAACTAACTCAAGTCCCGAATTTTTGTTTCCGGGCATACGCCTCAGAAAACTTCACGTGGAAGGACTTAATTACCGTAATCTGAACCCGATATAACTGATACAAAAATCTGTTCACCATTTGTATGAGCAATATGAAATTGAAAGAACGCCACCTGGTTCAGATCACTTGCGAAAACGAGTGCACAAAAAGTTGGACTGTGAATCAATAATAAAACTAAGTACTCTAATGTTTTTTTAATGCTTCTCAGGAGTGGAAATAATCTCAAGAAAGGCAATTATTTTTTTATTTTTGATAAAATGTCTTGAAAAGCTACAGGACATCTAACAGCATCGTCAAAATCTCTGCATTTTCACCAGAGGAAATAAGATTGTCCTAACACTACAATATCCAGATTGCATTTTGTCTGCGTCCGTACACTGTAAAAAATGACCAATGTTTCTTATTTTATGAAAATATACTATAATCACGAACGAAAGTATAATATAATTATCTGAGTTATCCGACCTTCCGAATAGCGTGTTCCACTGTGTTTTGAATCCCTAGAAACCAACACATTTCCACAATTTAAAGAATAATTTATAAAAGCAAAGTATTTTTAGCTGCCCGAATTTTTCAGAAACGTTTCCGAAGAGTTTTTATAGTGTATTAATGAGTGTCCTCAGCCTGGAATACCTGTTTTTCGAATGCTATCCATTCTGAAGTAAACATTTTCATGCTCAAAAAAATGTTTAACAGACAAACATGCAAAATTAACAGCGTTAACAGTAACATTAAAATTAAGATTATTTCTTTACTCTTTCATGTATAAATTAACCTATGCGGCTGAACACGTGTACTTGAGAATGGATAACATTCGAAAAACAGGTATTCCAGGCTGAGGATACTAATTAATACACTATAAAAACTCTTCGGAAACGTTTCTGAAAAATTCGGGCAGCTAAAAATACTTTGTTGTTATAAATTATTCTTTAAATTTTGAAAATGTATTCGTTTCTGGGGATTCAAAAGACAATGTAACGTGCTATTTGAAATTTCGGATAACTCAGAAGATTATATTATATTTTCGTTCGTGGTTATAGCATATTTTCATAAAATAAGAAACATCGGTCATTTTTTACAGTGTATGAATATTCCGTAAATCATAATGTATTAATTAAAAAATGCTTAACAACTTACAAAACTCAGTAATATACACTTTCTTTTTAATATTCTTACTAACATTTCAATTACATAATCTTTAACTGCCGTGCGATGTAATTAAATCACGATATGTTACCAGTAACATTTTCTTTGTAGCTAAACTGGCAATTTGATTTCATATAGAAGGAGTTTTTTAGACGATTTTTATGGTACTTACAGAACTATTTTACCTAAAATATTTGTGTTTTTAATGTTCAATTTGGTAACCTTTATGATGTAGCAATCTTTCTACACAGTAATTTTCATGACAATAGTGTCTTTTGTAGTTTTGGAAGAGATATTTTAGCCCATTCCTCTTGAACAGTTTTTCAAAGTACATAAATTGTTGTAGGTCGAAGTTTAGATAACACGCTTTTTAAACGCACAAAACAGCAACTACGTGTAATACATCAAGAGATTTAGCAGGTATATCAGTGAGCCCTGATACCCGTTTCTCGTTCCATTTTTTCCACAAAATGGAACAGTGGATTGTGATGTGTGGCTGCTTCTATTATCTTGATGCAGTTCAACAAATTGATGGCACTGAGGGTAAAAATATGGTATTTTATGTTTGAAGATTCGAAGTAAAATATGTTTCTGGTAGTATGTGGAATTGATCTTAACATTTTTTTACACTCTCTTTATTTTTAATTTGCCGTTATAAGCACAGTCAGCAACATTCATAAATCCTTTGCTAAAACTTTCTTTAGATACATTGAACCATGTTTTAAGATTTTTTTCTCCTTTTTGGTGCTAATAAATGGATCTATTTTTATTACAATAATTTAAATAGACCCAAGATTTATCTATTGTATCAAAATTTTTTTCATTTTCCCCGGATAAATACTTCTCATAAAGAGCTTTGTATCGTGTTCTACGTTCGGCGATATGTCGTGGAGAAAGACGATGAACATTGTGTTTTTTTATCTTTTTAAAATTCAAATCAGTGTTAATGATTTCGTTAACAGTTGACACTGAACATTTTAACGATTTAGAAACAGTCTTTTGACTTGGAGAATTTTCCTTTACCACAAAAGATCTTATCTTCGCAAAATCCGAAGAATTCCTTTTTGTTCTTGGGTACATATTTGGAAAAATATTTCTACTTGAAGCCAGACATTCACGTTTTTTCCTTATTTTATTGACAATATTACCTACTGTGGCTTTAGATATATTAAAACCATATCTTTCACAGCGTTTTTTAATAACTGAATACGAATAATTCTCTCGGAAAGTGCGGAAATATAGCTTTCCATTCATCGCTTCTTTAAAAGCATCATTTTGCATATAAACAATAATTTCAGTTGCCAAATGAGAATTTATAATTTCAAAAATATATTAGCTGTGAAAAGTAATTTCTCTATGCAGACGATTTTTTTACACCAAAACAAACTCGTCTAAAAAATATGCGAACAGTCCGTGTAGAATCTATTTTACTAACGTTAGAATGGCTATACTTTGTGCTGCATTCTTCCCTCAAGAGTATCACTACATCATGCAGGTCAAATAAAACCGCTAGGAAGTCATGAATGATTTGTCGCAGTGGCCCCAGAGGTCATAAATAAGAAATCCAAAAGCTGTCTAATGAATTTTAAACAATTGTTCTAGGAGAAATATGAAAAAATAAATAAATAATTTTTTTTCTGACTTGGAGAAAATTTCCTGTTTTGTAAGGTTTTACAGAGCTGGTAGATGTCACATTATGTCTTGAAAATCTTTGTCTGATAATCTCTTTCAAAGTAAAAATTTAATAGTACCATGATATTCATTTTGTGTTTTGCATTTTTCTTTATAACGGTCTTTATTTAAAACAAAATAAATAAATAAATAAAATAATACTCTATTATTAAAAGATTGCTTTATGCAACATCATTTTCATTTTCTTAATAAAATTTCAAATACTACCTTTTAAGTATTGTGACATATATTATTTTTAACAATCCTAACTATCCCAATTTTTTTTTCAATCAACATGGCTAATGTAAGCTTCTTTGTATGCTAAACAGTCAGTGCATTGGTTTTAACGAATATGTTTTTCCAAATATTAAAACGATCATCGTTCGTAACATCTTCCTCACTGAAGATCAACAGCATCAGATCATGCATGACGGATACAACCATGCAGAGTTAAGCGGACTCGCGAAAGGTTACAAATTATAAATATGAAATCTAAAAATTATTTCATTATTCGCATGAGCGTTAGGAAACTGGTAGCGTTTCTCCTTATTTATATCAGATGTAGAAACGAGTACACAAAACATTGACGGCAAATTAATAAGGAAATTAAGACTAATGAATTGAAGAAATTCTTTTTCAGTAGAAATTATCTTAAGAAAAGCTATCAAATTTCTTGCATTTTTAATGACCTAAAGAACTAAAAGATATTTTATTATGTCTTGTTTATATATGTGTATCATCACTTAAGAGGCTACTTCACTGACGCGAAAATACCCGCTTGCTAATGTTTATCTTATGAGGGAAATATCTTAAATTTTTAAATGATTTTTTTTTTTTCATTGGATAGCTGAGGTCGAACTTGATGCAGGCCTTTTTGTACTTTTTCGATTTTGGCTGCAGTTTTTTTTATTGAGGATATTTTCACTTTCGAAACCGGTTCCTAAAGTGAAAGTATCTTAACACTTTGCCGTCCGGCGACACCACAGTGGTGTCGTACGTAACTTAATTTTAACTTAAGTTTAACTTAAGCTTAATTTTAATTTAAGTAACTTAATTTTAATCCTTAAATGCTACATTGGCAACAGAATTTTGGAATGAAAAATTCCTTTTTATCAAGTGCATGAAGAAAACATTTTACTTATTTTCAAATAAATTTGTTTCTAAATTCTGATGTCAATCAATCATTTCAACATTTTACAAATAGAAGTATTTTTACGAGACATACGGATGGCAAAGTGTTAATAATAAAAAAAAACTTGTAATCAAAATCGAAAAAGTACAAAAGGGCTTGCATCCTCATAGAAGACCTCATAGAAGATAGACCTCAGCTATCCAA
Source organism: Maratus michaelseni (assembly GCA_963931845.1). Classification (NCBI taxonomy): domain Eukaryota; kingdom Metazoa; phylum Arthropoda; class Arachnida; order Araneae; family Salticidae; genus Maratus; species Maratus michaelseni. The sequence continues at coordinate 132,763,440 of OZ007593.1, forward strand.
TGCAATATATATATATTGAAATGCGAACGAGATATCTTAAAATATTTCCCCATGGGATTAAGAAATTAGCGAACGAGTATTTTCGCGTGAGTGAAGAGTGAAGTGGCCTCTAAAGCAAGTTAGACTAGTCATGAAATAGCAATATCAACTTTGTGTTTTGTTTGTAAATACAATTCAATATTTAAAGCTATATAAGTAAAAGAGCGAAAGAACTTGGAAAAGCCCCTCTTAAGCACTTTCATTTCCAAAGAATACTTCAAATTCATAACATTTATATATTATGACATACAAAACAAATCACGATCTTTTACCAGAACCATGTGGGTGACAGGTTGATGCGAGAACTAAATTGGTTGATTTTATTGATTTTTTTTTTCTAAAATAAAAATATTGTAGATTGAATAGTCTTCCGGTTTCAACATCTTCCTCACTCACTGAAGATTATGAGCTTTCAATATCACTGCATCATGTACGTCAAATAAAACAGTGCAGAGTACCACGAGTGATTTATCATGGTAACCCCAGATACCCTGCATAAGGAACCCAAATACTTTTTCACTATTTGCGTGAGCATTATTAATAATTAATTATATCAAATTAATAATAAAATTATGTACTCTAATGAATTGGAAAAAAAAGTTCTCAATAAAAATTCTCTAAAAAAAATCAATCGCTTTTTTTTTTTTTTTTTTGAAAACTCCCTGTTTATTTACTATCCAAAAGATCTAGTAAGTATTTCATTATGTTTTGATAACCTCTCTGTTATCATTACATCAACAAGAGTCCTCGTATAGCAATGACAGTTTCGTGTTTTGTTTCTTTTTGTAGTAAAATATTTAAAGCTAAATAAATAAATAAGTAAAAGAATAGTGGATAACTTGGAAAAATCTATCTTAAACACTTTCATTTTAATATTTTTTCTTCAAACACTGACATAACGCATGGGCTGAAAAGTTCCCGGTCTGGCACACAGATGGCGTTGCAATCCGTGAACCGATGCTTTTTTTAGTAAATACTAACCTTTAAAAGGAAGCAAAAAAAATGTTATGACGATTCGCCGTGGGGATAAAATTTTAGAGTAGTTTTGGTTGAACGGCTTTGTTGATAAACAAAAAAATGGATAAACAAGAATTTCAAGAATTGTTATTTGATGGGAAAAAACACCGTTCAAACAAAAGCTTGGCTTGATAAGCGTTATCCGGACACTGTACCAGGTAAATCCACCATTATTGACTGGTTTGCTGAATTTAAACGTAGTCGTACGGACACCAGTGATGCACCACGCAAAAGAGGTGAATACTCCGGAAGTCATAAAAAAAAGTCCGCAAAATCGTTTTGGGGAACCGCAAAGTGAAGTTGCAGGAGATAGCTCAGACTCTGAAGATATCCAAGGAACGTGTAGGTTTTATTTTGAATGAACATTTGTCTATGAAAAAGCTGTTGTCAAAGTAGGTGCCGGGCATGTTGACTTTCGACCAAAAACAACAACGAGTCGATGATTTTGAGCACTGTTTGGAGCTTTTTCGTTATAAAATTATGTTATTTATTATTAAATTATTATTTCTATTTATTTATTAAATTATTATTATTAAATTATTATTATTATTATTATTATTATTATTATTATTATTATTAAATTATTATTATTATTATTATTATTATTATTATTATTATTATTATTATTAAATTATTATTATTTATTATTACATTTATGTTATTTATTAAAGTTATAAAGTTAAAAAATTATGTAAAAAAGTTGTGTTTTCTTTATTAGACCGGGAACTTATCAGCCCATGTGTAATATAAAATCCACGATCTTTTACCATTAATATATCGATGTAAAGTTAATGCGAGCTTCTTTGGAACTGAACTGGTAATATATTATTACCTGATTTTGACAAAATCTATTTTTCTTAATGAATATCTGTAGTTAGATTGGAGACAAAAGACACCTTCTTGGGCGGATCCAATGGAGTCAAAGCCGAGAATATCCCTAAAGTCCAGGAGGAAAGAGTTAGAAGGAGTTAGGATGACTGTAGTTTGCGCAACATCTTTTTTCAAATCATCTTCCTCAAGAGTATCACTACATCATAAACGTCAAATAAAACCACCAAGAAAGTCATGGATGATTTATAGTGATGGTCTTAGAGGAGATAAATAAGAAATCTCAAAGCACTGTGTTAAAGGAAAAAAATATTTTGGTACATTTGAAAAAAAGCAAAATTTTCTCCAATTTGGAAAAAAATTCCTGTATTTTCAATGTTTTGAAGAGTTGTTAGACATTCCGTTCTGTATTGAAAATCTATGCCTTATCATTACGCAAGAAATAAGATTAAGTTATAGTAACACGATGTCAATTTTGTGTTTTTATTTTTTCTCGTTATTAAAACTCTTTATTTAAAGCAAAATAAATAAATAAATGCTACACTATTAAAGCTTGCCTTTTGCAAGTTCATGTTAATGCTCTGAAGAATATTTGAATGACATAACTTTTAATTGTCGTAACACATATTTAAATCACGATATTCTTAAAAGCAAGATGTTGATGACAGATTATTGTGACTTTCTTTGTAGCTAAACTAACAGTGCAGCTGATTTTATCAAATCTATTTTTCCTGAGGTTGGAACGATAGTATAGTATTTTTCCATCCTCCTGTTTCAAACTACCTCACGGAAAATCAAGAGCATCAGTATCATCACATCATGCACATGAAATAAAAAAGGGAAGAATGTTACAAGTGGTTATCGTAGCAGGTCCATAGATCATGAATAAGAAATTTCAAAACCTTTTCAAACAGTTTTGTGAGCATTAGTTCACGCGGTTCAAACCAGTTATGATAAAAATTGTACAAAAAACGGAACTAATGAGGAAATTAAGCTTTCTAAAGAAAGAAAAAAGATTATCTTGAAAAAATTATCTGAAGGAAAGTAATCAAACTTCCCTTTCAAAAGAAATTTTTTCTGCCTTAGTAATGCTCTAGATAGCTAGTAGTCATTCTATTATTACCTGATAATTTCTACATAATCACGACAAAGCAAGTAAATCTGTTTTAGCATTGTTAAATCAACTTTGAGTTTTGTTTGTTTTCGGTGTTAGCACTCCAACGTCCATTGTCACTTCCAAATGACACGTCTTTGAAAGGACCACTAGACTTAGATTTTAAGTGAATATGTACTGCTTACCTAATCATATAAAAAAGCTCCATACCTCTCGGATTTTCTGATATGATACTATAACCTTCCAAAGTTTTATACCTCCTTCAAACAAGCAAGAACTCTAGTTAGTCTTTTTTTAAGGGGTGGGGTATAAAAATATCAAAGAAGCAGTAAATTTAAATTTTTGTTGTTGTTGTTGTTACCTGAATGTTAAATTTGACTAAACATTGTATTGATTTTTGTAGGATTTCGAAAGTTTGATTATTTTTTGTTGCTGTGATGCGATCTTAAATTTGTGTGTCACCCATAGGTGATAGTCCAAATTATCCCCCCTATATGTACTTTTTGATAAAATTTGTTTTTTATTTCTCTCTTTTTGTGAAACAATGCAATACAACCTGTGAATTTGGAAATATATATATATTTTTACCTATAGGCGTCGGATAATTTAAAGCAAAGTAAATAAATAAATAAATAAATTATTTTTAAAGAATTTTCCACATCTTAAAAAGCCTTCTCTTAACACTTTTATTTCATGTCTTTCAAAATATTTCAAAGAGATAACATTTAACTACCGTGACATATATGCGAATCACGATCTTTTACCAAGCAGCGTGTTGATGACAGGTTAATGCGAGCTTCTTTGTAGCTAAACTGGCAGTACATCTGATTTTATCGAATCTATTTTTCCTAAGGTTAGAACTGAACGACCGTAGTTGTGTGTCATCTTCCTGTTTCAACATCTTCCTCACGGAAGATCAAGAGCGTCAGTATCACCACATCATGCACGTCATATAAAACCGTGAGGACTGTCACGGGTGATTTATCGTGGGTGGTCACAGAGATCACGAATGAGGAATCCAAAAACATTTTCATCATTCGTGTGAGCAATGTGAAATCGAGAGGGGGCCACCCCAATATGTCAGACTCGTCAAGCATTTCCCTGTTGGTGGCTGGTTCAAGAAAGTTTACCAAGGCATGAAACGCTTCGTTTTGCGCAATTGATTGATAGCTCGTGTACAGTTTCCAGCCGATGTTTTCTTTTAGTCGTCTTTGTAAACATAATATTGTAAAGTATATTGATGTATGATCTTGTTCTCATTGCCTTATTTATACACCTTGTTTGAGGAAAATGTAATATCATAATGAGTATTCCGTTACGAAAATAACAGATTCCGCTTTAAATTTCATGTTAAACAACTTTGAAATTATTGTTCAAAATACAATATTCAAGGAATGTAATTATTTTAACAAATAAATCACTAAAACAACTAAATTTGTAGATATTCAAAAAGAATTAAAACGGTCAAAATACATTTTCATCATTCGTGTCAGCAATGTGATATCGAGAGGGACCACCCCCAAGTCACGTCAAGATTTCAACGTTGATGGAAAATTCAAAAAAAAAAATTCCAGGGCGTCAAAATATTCGTTTTACCCAACTGATTTACAGTTCGGGTTCCTAGTTCTGTTTTCCAGCCTATGTTTTCTTTAAGTCATTATTGCAAACATGATATTGAAAAGTATACTGGTGTGCCTGTCTTTTTGCCTGGTATTATTTGTAAAATTTGTTTAATGAGTCACATAGCGTTAAATCGACCAAAATATTCGATTTTTATCACTCATATTAAAATTTAGTTCATTTGTAAATTACAAAACGGCACTCAAAATTTTGAATTAAAATAAAAATTCTGTAAATAGAACTTAAGTTATTGCCGCATGCGTCAAAAATAATGTTTATTTTTAACCGACTTCAACCAAAAGAGTTATATTACACGTTTGTATGTTTTATTTATTTATTTTATTTTATTTTATTTTTTAATGCAGGTATACACAAATTTTGAACGTATGCTCCGCTTTTGATAATTCATTCATCTTTTATTTTCTTTATTTTGTCTTTTCTTTTCTTTCCTTTTTTTTTTTTTTTTTTTTTGTTGTTGTTTTTGCGGGGGCGGGTTGCTTCAGTGGGGGTTCCATATAAATTTCAGCAGGGTCTAAAAATGACATATGTTTATCCATCTGTATATTTTCTTTTCTTTTCTTTTTTTTTTGCAGGGGGCGGGTTGCTTTAATGGGGGTTCCGTATAAATTTCAGCAGGGTCTAAAAATGATATGTTTACTTATCTGTATATTTTCTTTTCTTTTTTCTGACTCTAAAGGCTTTAAAAAAATCAATCGCCACGAAATTTCAATATCTTGTTTAGGGGCACACATTAATACTTTGATTTTAAAATAATTGTTATACCATACACCTTTATTTTTTTTTTCTTTTTGTAACGCTTCAAAAGATTTTATATATGTATTAAACATAAACGATACTGGCAATAATATGGTTTCAAATAAATGTAAATAACAATAATGGATTGTCAAAGAAAACACTCTATTTTGACAAAACCACTATCACTAAAATAAGTTAACTGGTGTGCAATAATGTTGAGAAACAATCATTTGAAGTGGGTTTTCTTTAAAATTACTTACTAAAATCATTTTATTCAAACCCCTTACGCACGCAATTTTTCGAAAATGATACGCCGATATTTATGAAATTCTAAGAACTTGCATTGCATATGAATGGACGTGAAATGACCTAAAATATTTATTCTTCAGTTAATGTTCCTAAAACGTGTTTATTTATTGAACTGAGTCCTACGTCGTTATTTCAAACTTTAAGAATTATATTTATAATTTTTGTATCATATTTCTAACAAAGTTTTTAATAATCATTTAATTAAAAAATATTTATTAATTTTTAAAAGAATTAATCGTGTTATTTTTTACATGCTTTAACAAAGAAAGTAAAACCATTATTAGTTAATTTGCACTGAAAAGAGTTAATTTACTAATCATAAAAAAATACATTAATCAACTAAACAGAAAGCAAACTTTTCAAAACATGTATCGAATGTACTTTTATAGAAATATTTTGCCGAAAACATTTAAAACAAATTTCGTAGTTCAACCTACATTTCACACCTTTTAAATTCAACTTTGGCCATAAATTCGAATATTCAATTGTTGTTAACAAAGTGTGGGAACAAACTTCCTACTGATTTTTTCGTATCTCATGATTTTTTTTTAATGTCTCAAGGCTGTTATTTTAAATTTTTCATCTTTATGCAAACTTAAGTCTTATAAATCAACTGCTATAAATTCTACAGTTGTTCTTTTTTATTTTTGTATCTGCATGATGGTTTTCTAATGGTGGGATACAGCTTGCATAAGGAAGATGGTGTCTTCCTTGGGAGACATGACAATCTTTTACTATATTTACTTACCTTGATGCGAAGAGCAAAGACGGAAATTTTTCTTACATTACAATTTCATCAAACTTATTTAATCAGCATTATTATTTACATGGCAATCTAAAATAGACTAAAAGTTCTCAAAATTCAATAACAAGATGATGGTGACAGCGAGAATTTCTTTATTACGTTTCTTTGATTTAGTTCCAGATATTACCAATAGATTGCGTTGCGCTTTCTCAAACTGTCAAAACGCCCAAATTAACGCATAAAAATGGATTAAAATTTATTCATCCCTTATTTTTTATTATAATTATTTGTTGAAACAAAAACACACACAAAATGGTTTGCATTTTGAAATTGTAAAGTTACGTTGAGCAGTATTAAAGTTTGAGAAAATGCAGTGACATCTATCGGTGATATTTGAAACTAAAACAAAAAAGTGTAGTAATGCCGTTCTCGACTTCGCACATAAATATTCTGCAAAAATATGCTAAATTGTTGTAAATGTTTATTTTTTAATAATTTTGAAAACCTTCAGTCCATTGTAAAACATTATGATAAAGAAAAAGGAGACACTTCGGAGTAGAATCAAAAATGGTTCGGAGTATGGGAATGGTCGAAGAATTTGTAAGCATCTGAAATATAGGAAAATTGTTTTCGGTGGGACATAAGCATTTAGGTCCCGAGTGACGTATAGTGAATTGCATATTGTTTCCCGCACTGACTCAAGTTGACGACATCCTGCTGAGAACTGGAAAAAGTTTTGTTTCGACGAGGAAGAATCAAGAAGTATTTGACAAACATCTTTTCTTTATTTTAAAACGATGAAAATAAGACATATCTATGAAGTTATTCCACAGTTAATAATCCAAGGGTATGAGAAATCACATCTTGTAGGATGGGGTGACAATCCAAATTTTTGACAGAGGAGCGAAGTAAGAATATCGAGAACTTAGGCTACATATCCGAATTTTAAAAAGTGGGAAAATGTTTTAGGAGAGTACCATAGGGTGGCCAAGGGGCCAGAATATTTTTAGAGATGTTACATCGCGGAGATCAGAGAGGAAAGTGTATTTTTGATAATGACAGCGTGCGTTGGAAACTATGCCAAACCATTTACATTTTTAGAGCCAAGAGTATTGTACTTTGCGTGGGAATTGTAACCGTTACATATACATCATATCAACTTCATAATTGACGTCATTGGTAGGGAAATCTTTATTGGCGAAGATTGCACTTTGGCAAAAAAAGAGAGTGAAATAGAATTTTAGTGATTAGTTGTATGGGGAAGTTGTCGTGTTCCTTTATGCATATAGAAGAGTTATCGTGGGAAGTAAGTTCAGGGGGTGATTATTGAGAAGATGTCAAAGTTGGCGAATCCTTTGAAGAGACCTAAAGGATTTACTTTTACGGAGTGAAACAATTTGTTAAAACAAGAAGGTATAGTGGCACTTGGTTGTTTTGGCAATCCGCAGAGTGCGTTTCCTGGGTACTGAAGTACTAAACTGGAGTGTAGTTTTCCCTTTTATTTTGTATGGAGAAGCAAGGAAGACGAAAATCACATCACTAATGTTCTTTAATTGGAGAATGATGTCACACTTCACAATCTTCCACAATAGTGATATTTTGATCAATCAAAGTTTCAGATTTTTTTTAAATGAATCTGATGAATATTGGTGAGGTGACATTTTAAATTTAAAGCCAGAGGTGAAGAACACAAACGCGATCCAAAGAATAATCCAGAAATGCTGTTGAACAGGTCCGATCAAGTTCACGTAATCCAAAGAGTTTTTAAGCCATCAAGAGGATTTTTCATTATAAAACCAAAGGGTGGCCAAAGGGGCCAAGACATTTTTAGATGTTTATGAGATGAAGATCAGAGGGCAAGTGTTCTATCCGATATGAAAGTGGGCGCAAGGAAAAACACGCCAAGCGAGATACATTTCAAGCCAAGAGAATCGCATTTTTTTGCGTGGGAAATGTAACCGTTACTTATATACATATCAACTTCATAATTGACGTCATTGGAAGGGAAAAATCTTTTGGCGAAGATTGCACTTTGGCTAAAAAGAGAGATTAAGAATTTTACCGTTAATTATTGTTTTGGGAATAGGGCTTTCGAGGAATGCAGCAAAGGCGCCGTTTAAATGCTATAGACATCTGGAACAATATGCGAGACAAAGCTGACCATGAAAAGGAAAACATTTTATGCCTTGTATAATTTCATTTCTTTTGATATGTGGGAGACCGAATAAGTACGTTAATGATAATTTAAAAACAATATGCATGATTTTGACTAAAAGTCTTTCGTTGAAAGAGAAAGATAAAAAGGGTGCGCTTTTTAACAGCCGGGAATGTATATGAATTACGATTATGCAGAAAGGGGAAAATATATTTGATAAAATACATAAAATATAGATTGCTTTAATTTTTTTGAAAGGAATATATATGGTATCTTTACCATAAGTTGTTTTGAGAAAATGCAGGAAAGATATTTCAGAAATATGTTATAAGGCGTCACTCAGACGGAATTAACATCTGGATTCAGTATAAAGTCAAAACTGACCATGAGAAAGGAAACATTTTATGCCTTGGATAATTTCATTTCCTTTGATATGTGGGAGACCGAATAAAGTACGTTAATGGTAATTTACAAACAATATGTATGATTTTGACTAAAAGTTATCGTTGAAAGAGAATGATAAAAAGGGTGCGCGTTTTAACAGCCGGGAATGTATATAAAATACGATAATGCAGAAAGGGGAAAGTATATTTAATAAAATACTTAAAATATAGATTTCTTTAACTTTTGAAAAAGATATATATGGTATCTTTACCATATATATATCACCCCTTCACAAGATTTTGAAAAATTTAGAATGTCACCCTGAAAATATAATACACAATATCAATATATAAAAATAATAAAAAATAAGTATGCATACAATATGTAAATAAAAAAAATGTAGTACTACCATAAAGCTTCATACTAGTATAATAAATGGCCATAAAATTTTCAAATTGCAACAGCATGTATTTCAGTAGCTTTCAAAAGTTCCATTATCAACATGAATATATTTGTTTTTGGCTGCATAAAAATATATCATTTTCTTTAAAATGGCATGCCTAATGATATTTTAATATTATTAGTGCACTTGCATAAATAGTCACATTTTATCTGTTATTTTATTTCGAAGATTAGAATGTGCACAATTAAACTTTTCACTTTAAAATCTGGCCATAGTGAAATATAAACACAAATAATATTTCAATATTGAAAAATAGTTACAATTATACAGTATAAGAGTGACACAATAGAGGTTACAAAAACACATATACCAAATGAAAAATGTAAAAAAAAAATTTTGTGTATTAATCGGGAAATGTGCATAAACAGCTTACAAAACCACCTTGTAATTTAATAATTGCATAAATAATCTTTATTTTATTTTATAACTTGGAAAACAATTAAATTTTTATAGTACTTAAAAGGGATTATCTTTACCGAATATTAAAATAGCAATTGAATAAATAATTTTGGAATAACCCATAATAGTTGTAATCATTTTTAAAAATTATATCTAACTTTTATTAATAAATTTCTTTACATAGCAATTTTTACTGCATCTCTAAAGAATTGTTGAATTATTTAAAAAAAACAATACGATGAATAAATGTAGAAGAATTGAATTTTTTTTTTTAAATGAAGGATCAGCTTCTACAAGTGAGAAAAAGAAAAAGAAAAATGCCTAAAATATCACTATAATCTATATAGTGTGAAGTAAAGGTGTTAACATTATGTATGTTCGATGAGAGAGAGATGTTTACACCTGAACAATATTTAGAAAAAGCAACATGTACGTTATCGAAGTAAGAAGGCATATCATAGAATTCAAAAATTTAACATAATTCCAAATTTTAAAAACGATTATGGGAATTATCCACTGAAATAAAGTTCAAAAATTCTTTCTAATTGATAAAGTGAAGGTGGCATGTAAAGTGATGTAACTTTGAAAATAAAAAAAACGATGACATAGTGTATATATAAAAGCAATAGAAATTAATGGATACACTAACATGTGAAGTGCGAATAGTATAAACGGTATGTGTGAATGCTTGACCATACCTATCAGTGAATACAAATCTTAAGTATAGAAGTGTAGTAATAATGAATAAAGGAAAAAAGAAAAGGTTTGAATTACAAAGGAATCAGACCGGAGAAAACTAAGTTAGAAAACGGTAAACAAAAAAAATTCTGGTTACAAAGGAACCAGTCACACAAAAGAAATTTCTGATAACAAGGGGTATCAGAGCTCAATAAATTGTATATCTGAAAACAAAGGATTCAGACTCACCAAAATAATATCTGATAACAAGGTATCAGCCCTCAATAAGTTATATATCTGAAAACTAGGAATCAGACTCACCAAAACAATATTCTGATAACAAAAGTATCAGCTCTCAATAAGTTATATATCTGAAAACTAGGAATCAGACTCACCAAAACAATAATCTGATAACAAAAGTATCAGCCCTCAATAAGTTATATTTCTGAAAACAAAAGGAATCAGAACCACAACGAAAAAAAATTTTTTTTTAATCACAACCGAAGTTTAGAAGAATGAACAAATTTCTGATTATAGAGAAAAACAGAACCAAAAGAATTAATTTAATTTAAAAAAATGTCATTACTTATTTCTACCAAAGGAAATTAAAAAAAAGAAAAAAAAGCTGAATGATGTGAATTTCTGCAAGAATGTGCCAAAGGAAAAGATGCGACTCCGAATTTATTTTGCCTTTATTTTTTTTAATAAAAATTTATTTTGATTTATTTATATTATTTTATTTTAAAAGGACAGTGATGCAAAGAAGAAGAATTGTCTACTCCTGAAATGTCGAAAATACAACGAAGATAAAAGGTAAAATTAAGCTGTGTGTACGGATCAGTTACACTTATTCAATATGCGAAAAATTTCTGACGACCCGCACCAAAAAAAAATCTCGACATACAAATATACCTCTAATCGCTCTACCGTTTCCGTACGCTAAACAGTCAAACGAAGAGACGAACCATCTATACACACAGGTGTGTAAACAATAAAAACATTAACGTATGAAATAGAAAGAAAAATATTCATAAGAGCAGTTGTCTGGAAAAAATTACCTATATAGTAGGGAAGTGTATAAAAAAATACCAAAAATTGAATCGAAGTAAGAAAAGGAGTAAAATATTTGTGACAGTATATAATAAAAGAAATAGATATGCAAAGAGTATCATAATATAACATCTTATCATTAATATAATAGTTTCAAAAAAATATATATAAACTAGAATTAGCAGAGAGTGGTATTTCTTTCTTCATCAATATATTTCTTTATTGACGGACACCCTGGCGAAGATACAGTGTGAGAAATGTTAAAATTAGTATTGTTATTTTCATTATTTTGATATGCAATTAATGCATTTGGGAGGGTTTGTGCACCGAAGATTTTTATGTTGGCCTGCACAAATCGGACATTTTATAGAATTAATACATACCTGTAATACCTGCAATATGATAAAATGAATGACATCGAAAACAACGTTTTACAGGGATAAATCTGATTACAGGATATTTTTTGTCTTGAATAGTTATTTGTTTAAGCTCCAGTAATGTTTTTGCAATAGGAAACGACATCTCAAATATCCAGTTGTACTCATCTGTATCCCTAAGTTTACATTTCCTTATAAATTGTATAGAGGACACAGGTTTTTGAAGAATATCAGAAATTCCAAATAAAATGTCTGGTATATTAAATTTTAAAGGTAATTTACAAATAATGATGCGAACCGGTTTATGATGCATTTTAGTAGGTGAACAAATAGGAATGCTTTCTGAAAGATCACGATTGCTAGAAGTATTTGATTGCTGCATATCAATTTTTTCATGTGCTAAATCATCGAATGTGTTCTCATCATCTGTAATTTGTGAAATATCCGTCTGTGTAAAAATATTATGCACATTTCGGGGTAACATATAACTGTTATGGGGAGAATTGCTTACATTTTTATCATCAAAAACATCATGTATATTTTCTACCTTTTGGGCATGAAGCCGTTCTAATAATTTTTTATTAAGCGAAATTAAATGTTTCTTGTCTAGTACCAATTTATCAAGTTGCTTCATGACAAAAATATCATAAAACTGCAAAAGACTGTCAAATTGGCGTTCCAGAATAACCTGAAATTTGCATAATTTGGCAGAGAGAGCAGAATTGTCCTGCAATTTTATGTGATCATGCAGCTCATTTAATTGGGAGTTAACATACTCTGGAGCACCTTTTAACAAATCCCTGAATACATAAGACCATGTAATATCACTAAATATTTGATTTTGTTCGGAAATAGAAACAGTAGTTTCAGATACTGGTGATGCCTGAGTGGATGCCATTTTCTGCACTCTAGTCCTAGATTTATTTTGCGTATTTTTTTTAATAGGCATAAATATGGAAAAGATATACACAAAACTTTAAAAGAGGTGAAGGAAGTGCATGAATTGCAAAAATTTAAAATGTCATATCTTCTTACCAATATGATAAAAATGGCATGAGGGTATAAATACACCAGTACAATACACAAGACCAGTAACATAAAAGAGCAAAGAGTTTACTCAAAGCAGTGCACACCTAACGTATAAATTAAAATATCATATCATAAGATCATATTTAGAGTATTTACCATAATATATTATTAACTTAGAGTTAAAAACTGAATGCAACCCAAAATGTGAATAGAAATATATCAAAATTTAAAACACAACAAAAACTGATAATTTATTATTATTTTTTTTAAAGATTAAAATATTTAAAACATTAGAGATCTCTAAAATGATAAGCAGTGGCTTCAAATGCATAAAAATACAACAAAATAATAAAACGAAGCAAAATTTGAATAAAATTTATCAGTCATGAAAAAATTCAGATATAAGTGAAATTTAGTATCATTTTAAACTTTGAAAGATCTCTTACAGTTAGAAAACAATCTGCTTCATACCTGTACGCCACAAATATACAAACTACACTTGGAACGATTTAAAATATATACATTATTAAATATTTAAAAGTTCTAGCAGTGGCTTTTTTTTTAATTAAAAAAAATTACAGTTCTTGCACTGTCAAAACTTATCCATCTTAAATATGAACATATCATTTGAAATTACCATAGAAAACTAATTTCATAAAATTTAAATTTTTAATAAAAATAAGAATTTTCTGCTTTTCCGTTTTCTTTTTTTTTTATATATATCAACACCTTAAGAATAAAAACTCTTACCTGTAACACAAGTATATATCCATTGAATAACTAATTTGAGAAAACACCTAGCAATAGAAAAAAAACACCGAAAATAATATATCTATTTTTTCGTTTTAAATTAACACAGATGAAAACGGATTTTGTGATTTGTATCACTATGAATAAGTATTCCTTTACACAATGGAATTGCAGTTGGAGGAATGAATAATTTTTTTTTTTTTTTTTAATTGGAGATAGAGTTCAACAACATTTGCAAGCACAGTTATTTTCTTCTTACTTGATTGTTACAAGGCAATTAAAAACAAAAAGTTTTCGTTAAAGCTGATGGATAGGCATTCAATAACCTTGAATTTTTATCGAAACTAAGTTAGAAAGAGTTTTCCGATTATAAGAACCGCAACGCATGATTAGGAAGTCAATTCGAGGAGCACATTGAGTTTCTTGGTGTTTTTTTTTTTTTTTAATGCCGAAACACAATCAAAGTTTCTCGTGTTTATACGATGAAACCACACAGTGCATAATCATGAGTTGAAATTCACTGAAATTAGCGGCATATTTCATACATGTAATCTGGAGAAATTTTATCGACGAAGAAAAACAATCTTTTTGAAATAATGAAAGCATATGTAGAATCGGTTGAATGAAGTTATAATCTTAACACATTGGAAAAATTTAAGTTGCACCAAAAACGACTGCGAGAAAAAAATTGTTGATCTATCTGGCATGGGTCATTTCAGAAGGCACGTCTGTAGCACACTTTCAAGTCACAGAATAATAGTTATAAACTGAAAGTACTTAATATGTATAGGTAAGGCAGGGATCACAAGGATTTAATTTTTTTTTTTTTTTTTTTTTTTTTTTTTGAAGGCGTATTTATCACAGGCACAGGTTAAAAAAAACTGCACAAAAAAATCCTAGGTTGAAACAGTTTATCACTTACGTGGCACGGAAAAGGCATATTTAACTAACATGAACCACAGGACAAATCCAGGAACATATCGAAGATGTAGAAAAATTCAGGCACTTTTCGAAGGTGTAGACAAATTCAGGCACATTTCGAAGATGTAGACACAAGAGGAGTCACGACAGCAGAAAAATCAAAAATCCACACATTGAGTAGTTGATATAGAGTTCCTTGGCGCACACCCTATGGAAATTGTTTTGTGAAAAATCCAGTTCATCAAAATTAGGCACCAATCTTATATCGATAAAGAAAAAGGAGAAACTTCGAAGTAGAATCAAAAATGGTTCGGAGTATGGGAATGGTCGAAGAATTTGTAAGCATCTGAAATATAGGAAAATTGTTTTCGGTGGGACATAAGCATTTAGGTCCCGAGTGACGTATAGTGAATTGCATATTGTTTCCCGCACTGACTCAAGTTGACGACATCCTGCTGAGAACTGGAAAAAGTTTTGTTTCGACGAGGAAGAATCAAGAAGTATTTGACAAACATCTCTTCTTTATTTTAAAACGATGAAAATAAGACATATCTATGAAGTTATTCCACAGTTAATAATCCAAGGGTATGAGAAATCACATCTTGTATGATGGGGTGACAATCCAAATTTTTGACAGAGGAGCGAAGTAAGAATATCGAGAACTTAGGCTACATATCCGAATTTTAAAAAGTGGGAAAATGTTTTAGGAGAGTACCATAGGGTGTCCAAGGGGCCAGAATATTTTTAGAGATGTTACATCGCGGAGATCAGAGAGGAAAGTGTATTTTTGATAATGACAGCGTGCGTTGGAAACTATGCCAAACCATTTACATTTTTAGAGACAAGAGTATTGTACTTTGCGTGGGAATTGTAACCGTTACATATACATCATATCAACTTCATAATTGACGTCATTGGTAGGGAAATCTTTATTGGCGAAGATTGCACTTTGGCAAAAAAAGAGAGTGAAATAGAATTTTAGTGATTAGTTGTTTTGAGAAAATGCAGGAAAGATATTTCAGAAATATGTTATAAGGCGTCACTCAGACGGAATTAACATCTGGATTCAGTATGAAGTCAAAACTGACCATGAGAAAGGAAACATTTTATGCCTTGGATAATTTCATTTCCTTTGATATGTGGGAGACCGAATAAAGTACGTTAATGGTAATTTACAAACAATGTGTATGATTTTGACTAAAAGTTATCGTTGAAAGAGAATGATAAAAAGGGTGCGCGTTTTAACAGCCGGGAATGTATATAAAATACGATAATGCAGAAAGGGGAAAGTATATTTAATAAAATACTTAAAATATAGATTTCTTTAACTTTTGAAAAAGATATATATGGTATCTTTACCATAAACATCCTGTAGTTTTTGCACGGTGATGGTGGTGAATTCAGGAGGTGGTTCGGGGACCCCCCTTCCCACCCCCCCACCCCACCCAAGGAGTATCAAAAACAAGAAAAATATCAAGATTTTATTTTGCAAAAACACTAAGCATAGGGTTTTTTTTTTATAATGAATTATTATCATATTTAAATGTATTAATGCACATCTTTCATTATTTTTTTACTGGAATACAAACTAGTATGCTGTGGCCATCACAAAACTTTCATCTATAAAATTCTAATACATTAGTTTATAACATCCTCAACGATTTTGAGTATAAATCATAGCGTATTTTTTCGATTTTAAAACGGAGTTACTGTGATCAGTTAATTAACAGAAGAATAGAACAATAGTACCTGCTGGTGGGTAGTAAAACTTAAAAACCGATCAACCTACACATTTTTATCTTTAATTTCAAATATAAAATTTGGTGCATTTCTACACAATAGAAAGTAAGATAGAGCTATAATGTTCATCGGAAAAAAGCACAGGGATAATATTCCATAATCGGGTTCACAGTCAAAAGTTAACGTCAAAAGTGTGCGATTCTGGCAACAATGTTTTTAAAAGCGTATTAGAGTTACAAGAATGGAGTTAATTTCTTCAAACCATGATCGCTAAATTCCATCAATTGGTTGTGGACCCGATTGGGAATCTTTCCCCACGCATAGAATAGCAACGCCTCTTGTTACGTAATCAAAGTTAAAATAACAGCATCTATTTACGTCAAGGTTTAACAGAAGATTGCGTTTGATTAAATTCCATCGATTAGTTATTGAGATATAGCTATCGTGGAAATCGTGAACAACGCAGCATAGTGGCACGTTGGGTGATATACTACATCTAAACTTAATCAACACCAATTTATGTCAAGATCTAACTGAATCTGAAGTTTGATTAAATTACGTGCATTTGTTCTTGAAGTAGAGCATCCACAAAATTTGTGCCACATACAGACTAACAGATAGACAGACATTTTCGAAAAATAGTCAAATCATGTTCAGGACATTCCAAAACATGTAAATCCATTTTTAAAATGGAAGTCGAAAATTTCCACGATTCTATTACTTTCTTCTTATATATAGAAGAAAGTACAAAGAATTGCCCCTTTTTACAATTCAATTAAACAATGTCCATATCTCAGAAAACAAATTAAATTATCAAATGCAATTGTTGCAGTTACTGAAGGCAAGCATTGTTATTGAATTTCATTGTTATTCAATCATGAACATTAAGTGTGTGGGAAAATTGTTCATAATTGATTCTCTTAAAATATTTCCTATCACAAACGTACTGGTATTTTACCTATGCTTACACTGAATGCTTCAAATAAACCATTTATTTTTTAAGAAAAATATTAAATTAATTGGCTGCATGTATTTTTCCAAAAAAAATTCTTAAATTCTGCATTTAACAATAGCATCATGAAAAGCCAAGAATCTTTATTTAAGAAAAGAAAAAATCCTCTAAGTTAAGTGCATTTTTAACACTTTCCAACATAGTTGAAAAGTGTTTATGATTTCGGTTTGTCTGTCTTCCGTCTGTCTGTCTGACCATGCTCTAACTCTCGTAAATATACTCGGATTTTCATGAAATTGATAAATGTTAATGACGTTTACTATGGCATGTTTGGTATTGAAAATGATGTATGTAGAACTTATACTTTTCTTACAGGGGCACTCGAAATAATGTCGTTACAATGTGGTCTATGGGGAAATATCATTTGCAATGTGTTTTAATGACGTTACACTATTTCAAATATATTGAAATGCATATGTGCACTATACAAGGTGCTTACTATCAAATATGGTACGTGTAGCACTTATAGTTAGCTTGCAGGGGTACTCAAAAGAATTTCGTTATATTATGGTCTGTGCTGAAAAATCGTTTGCGGTGCATTGTAATCAAGTTACACTATTGCAAACATAATGAAATTGATATCAGTTTCTGAGGTGCTCTAAAACATGCTTTCTGTATAATATCTAGTGTAAACCATTTATCATTCATTTACAGGGCCACACAGAAGAATTCGGTTATATAATGGTCTATGAGAAAAAACTGTTTGCAGCGTATTTTGATTATGTTACACTGTTTCAAATATAATGAATAATGTACATTACTGAGTTTTGCTACAAGATAGTTGTTGTGTAATATGATATGCACAACATTTATCGTTCATTTACAGGGACACACAAAAGGTTACTGATACAGTCTGTATCAGAAGTACTGTCTATAAGCCATAATTGCTGGAAGTGCGCTTTCTGTTAGGTATGCATTTTTTAATTTAACTAAATTTTTGCATACTATGTGGTGTGCATAAATGCTATAGCATATACAGAGCTACACAAAAGAATTCGTAGACATTACTGTGTATCAGCGTAAATTGCTTAAAGCGAGTTTTTTATCGCGTTATGCATTTTGAATGTGAACTACATTTAGTATACTAAGAAATGTTTGTACAATATAAATAAAATCATATACAGGTTCACGCAAAGAACTGGATACATAACCGCCTATGTATGATAATTTCCGGAAATGGGACTCAAGTAGTTTTCAGCGTTTATTTGCCTGAATAAAACTATAGCTTAATATGTGGCGTGCATTAAAATTTTAAGGTAATATACAGAGGTGTATACAAAATAATTCAAGCATGTTTCCGTCTATTGGCACAAACTGCTGAAGGTGAATTTTCAACTGTGATATGTGTTTTATTACTAAACTAAATTGCAGCATACTATATATAGTATATACAAATATATAAATTATATACAGGGCTGCACAAAAGAATTGGAGTATTTTTCCGGCTGTGGACGGTAATTGCTGAAATCTAGTTTTCAACTGTGTTATGCGTTTTCTAAAATGATTACTTATAGGTACTTTATTTACCTTATTAAATAGCTTATCGCCTTATTAAATAGCGAAGTTTTGTTAAAGTATTCTGGAAGTATTGGAAAGTGTTTCATAATCTATTCTTTATGCATGATTTTCTTTCTTGTTTTAATGGTTAATGGTTTATTACCACATTTAAATTTATTAATGTACACATCTCATTCATTTTCTTTACTGTAATACAGAAAATAAATGCTAGTTTCATGATATTTCGAGATTTTCACATCTCATAAAACAAATTAAATTATCAATATGCAATTAGTTGTTCTAGCTATTGAAGATAAACAATCGTACTGAATCCTGTCATTATTGTATTGCTTAAAATATTTCCTTTCACAATTATTATGGTCATTTTACCTATCATACACTGAATGTTAATGTATGATTGTAAAATAAGCTATTTATTGAAAATTAAAAAATATATCAAATTTCTGTCTGTGTACCATTGAACACTTTAATTATACATTTAACAATAGCGTACAAAAAAGTCAAGGAGTTTTATATAAGAAATACAGATATTTTTATATTGTTAATGAATTATTATATTTAAACTTATAAATATACAATTCTTATTAATTTTACCGGAATATAAAAAATAAATGGTTTATATCACGAATCAATTACGGAGTTTCCACATCTAAGAAAACGAATTCAATTATTCATGTGTAATTGTTCCAGGCATACAATGTCATTGAATACCATTATTTTTTTTTTGATGAACCATTATTAACCATGTAGTAGAATTGTTCATAATTGATTTTCTTTAACATAAAAAACTTCTCTTACAAACAAGATGATCTTTCCCCCTATCCATAAAATGAGTGTTTCAAATAAATCATTTATAGTTATTTAATATTTAAAAAAAACATTAAATTTATTAAGTTTATCAATGCATGTTTTCCCATTTAGATATACTTTAATTATCTATTGAATAGCAACATCAAAAAGCGGAGAAGCTTTAAAAAAATATATTAAATATAGTGCTTTTATGTTGGTAATGGATAATTATCATATTTAAGTTTATTAATATACATCTTTCATTGATTTTTTGTTCATTTGAATACAAAAAAATTGCCCCTTTTCACGATTCAATTACAGAATTTCCACATCTCAGGAGAGAAAAAAAATTATCAGTATGCAATTGTTCCAGCTACTGAAGGCAAACAATGTCATTGAATCGCATTATTATTCTATCATGAACATTATTAAGTAATTTCAACGCTATTAAGTGCATATTAAGTAGCCTTTACTTAATTAGATTTTCATTCTGCATACATCAAAAAGTAACAAGGGAACAATAAGCTCACCCAAAGCTCCTCATGTATGGAAAACAACAATAATCACTTCTGTTTAGCCATTTGATCACGAATTCCAAACTGACACTTGACCCACTTTGAAAATGGTGTTTCGTCTGCTCTGATCACGAATCTGTTGGTCCAAGGCCCACCAGGAGTTGGCTGTTTATCACGATCTCACTCCTGATTTTCCAATTACCTATTCCTTGCACAGCTGAAACTGAAATTCCAGAATCGATCATTTTCAACCTGAATTTCATTACTTTTGAAGGAAATTTTGTTTTTGTAATTTTTCTTGTCTTTCTCTTAGAATATAGTTCTTGACCAGTTAATCTAAATGAAATTGGAGCTGTAGCAATCTGTTTAGTCATATATTATTAAAAATTTATCATTTCATTGCTTCGCGTTTCATTATGCTTCATTGCCGTATATTCCGTTAAACCACTTTTGAGTTATGCAGATTATTTCAAAATGTGTGAATGAGTTGATTTTTATTTTAAGTTTACTTTAGTAAATATTTAAGTAGCGGCTATTCTATCCTGTGAATCTATTAACTTCCGAGTGTGACTGTAGCCGGGCGATCGAGATTGAATAATTTATTCAGTTGGGAATTTATGCAAACATAAATTCCGTTTTCTCTTGTATACACAACTTACGAGACTTTAGGTTTTGGAAGTCGAGTTTCTGCAGTTCTAATATTGATATATAGTGAGTTGTTTAAAATCCATTCCGTTAAACTGCAATGATCTCAAATGTGACATTTAAACCCAAATGTGAGAAACTCTACTACCATTCATCGATCTTGTGAGGCTCACAGACGGAAATTTGTAGAGTCTGAATAAAAAATTAAAAGGATTCAATAATGTTTATCAAAATTCAAATATACTGAAATAGTCATATCATTTCCTACATAATCTATTTGATTTTGATATTTTAAACTCAAACAAAAAGTCTCTAGATTGTCCCTGTGAACGGATTCGAAGATGATTGCCTTATGTTCATAATTTAAAATACTTTAAAATCCACAGAATTTTGTGGTTAAAGCTGTGTGGAAGTCTATTAAAATCTACTTTCAGTTAAATTAGGAGCAGTAAAATTATTCTTCCTGTCTGCAACAACATGAATTTGTGTTTCGATATTCTAAACTACGACATTTAAAAAAAACTACTGCCTCATTTAGTAAGCGTAAATTTGTAGGTGGGGTTGAGATGGGGGCTTAATACAAAAATCATCGCAACTCATCTTAATAGTCAAACAAAATATCAGAATTTTGAGCAACATGAAAATAGCTCAGTTCTAAAACAAATAGTGAGACATATTTTCTTCAGACCGCATTTTACTTAAGTTAGAGTGCCTCTATAATAAAGTAACGACGTACGGTAAAATCCTTTTGGATTTTGGACAAATTACGTGGCGAACTTGATATTATTTTGCACTTGCCGAGCTTGCCATTATCACTAAGCTAATGTTTCTGAACCTGAGTCGTCTAATGCTCGTATTCACCATCTACTTCAACCTAGAATACCTGGGTCGAAGCCCAAATGAAATTCTCGATTAACCTGATTGGACATAATGGCGATCGATGACCAATCAGAATAATGATGAGTACCACATGAGCGTTCGTCCCACGTTTTCTAGATTAAGGTTGATGGTGAATACGAGCATAAGTGTATTTGTATAGGCGACTATCGCCAAGTTCTGTAATGTGGGTTTATATAGTTTGAACAAAAACTTCCAATTTGACCATGAGCCTTGGATGTATATCGCTGTATTCTTATAGAAGCACTCTAACCTAGGTATCTTTTAACAATTTAAAGCAATTTTTAAAAGAAGGTGCTGTTGTTCGCAACAAGATGGAGGCACCTGCCATATCTTAGGTTCATGAACAGACAATGTTTATAGAGAAGTGAATGCCATATCAAGAAACTATGGTCATCTTGTAACCGGACTTAACTTCCTGCAATTTTATTTTGCGGATAAAATTGTAGCAGAAGTGTATGCCAGTAATCCACATACTTTAGATACCTTCGCAACATCATTGTTAAGGAGCTAAAATCAATAATAACCAACATGCTACGATTTGCTCAAAGGTCCATAGATCTGAACGGAAACTACGTTCAGCATCTTTTTAATTTGTAACCAAGTGAATAAACACAACCCATCTGCTTGTTAATCGCCAAAGGCGGGAGATATTTTACTGTTGTCTAGACTGTAGAAGAGAATTATCAAATATCATATGCAATTTTTTATTGTTGTTGTTTTTTAATGGTAAATATTTATTTGTATTCGTATTATCCGTTCAACTATTTAATTGCAAATCAATTTTTAATAAATAAACCGACCATTTTATCATTATTATTTTTATAAGGTGTGGCGAGTAAAACATTTCAATCGCCATAGGTGTGGCAACTTCTTAAAATGTACTGATTTATGACAGTTCGTGTAAACTGTTTTTCAGCAAGAAAATTTCACAAAAGAACTGAAAAGATGTGTAAAATTGTTAAAACTGTTACTTTTAATGGAAACTAAAAGTGTAAAATTTATATATCTTATGCAATATTATTAAACAAATTTACCCGTGCAAATAATTAGTTAAAACCTTAACTTTAAATAAATTATCAACATGACGATAGCTCAGAATATTGTTATTCTTACTTATTAAATTTGTTAGTTACACTTATTAATTTTTTGATTGGAGAATGTTTTTTGATATTTTAAAAAGCAAATGAGTCATTTTTATGTCGTATTGTTATGCAATGTAAAACCTTGAATTGTATGTAATAAGTGTATTTTTATATAGGTTCAGTTTTAATAAGTGTATTTTTATATAGGTTCAATTTTAATAAGTGTATTTTTATATAGGTTCAGTTTTAATAAATGTATTTTTATATAGGTTCAATTTTAATAAGTGTATTTTTATATAGGTTCAGTTTTAATAAGTGTATTTTTATATAGGTTCAATTTTAATAAGTGTATTTTTATATAGGTTCAGTTTTAACATTAAGAAAATACGAATAAAAAAACATCGCGATCTAACTCGCGATTTTTCTAATTTTGTCTTTCTAATACAGCCGAAATGGGAAATTCTAAAATTTATCATTTTCAATCTGCTTTTCGTTTTCTTTTTAATTTCAAATCGTAAAATTGTTTAGAAAAGTAAGTTATTTATTTGTTTAGTAAACAACTAGTTTACCAGGATAATATTCAAGTTATTGCATTTTTTTCAGTTATTCATTAGCTATCTAATATGAATTCTATTAAACTGCAACCTTCTTCAATGTGTGATTAATATTCCTATGGGGAAGTTGTCGTGTTCCTTTATGCATATAGAAGAGTTATTGTGGGAAGTAAGTTCAGGGGGTGATTATTAAGAAGATGTCAAAGTTGGCGAATCCTTTGAAAAGACCTAAAGGATTTACTTTTACGGAGTGAAACAATTTGTTAAAACAAGAAGGTATAGTGGCACTTGGTTGTTTTGGCAATCCGCAGAGTGCGTTTCCTGGGTACTGAAGTACTAAACTGGAATGTAGTTTTCCCTTTTATTTTGTATGGTGAAGCAAGAAAGACGAAAATCACATCACTAGAGTTAATGTTCTTTAATTGGAGAATGATGTCACACTTCACAATCTTCCACAATAGTGATATTTTGATCAATCAAAGTTTCAGATTTTTTTTAATGAATCTGATGAATATTGGTGAGGTGACATTTTAAATTTAAAGCCAGAGGTGAAGAACACAAACGCGATCCAAAGAATAATCCAGAAATGCTGTTGAACAGGTCCGATCAAGTTCACGTAATCCAAAGAGTTTTTAAGCCATCAAGAGGATTTTTCATTATAAAACCAAAGGGTGGCCAAAGGGGCCAAGACATTTTTAGATGTTTATGAGATGAAGATCAGAGGGCAAGTGTTCTATCCGATATGAAAGTGGGCGCAAGGAAAAACACGTCAAGCGAGATACATTTCAAGCCAAGAGAATCGCATTTTTTTGCGTGGGAAATGTAACCGTTACTTATATACATATCAACTTCATAATTGACGTCATTGGAAGGGAAAAATCTTTTGGCGAAGATTGCACTTTGGCTAAAAAAGAGAGATTAAGAATTTTACCGTTAATTATTGTTTTGGGAACAGGGCTTTCGAGGAATGCAGCAAAGGCGCCGTTTAAATGTTATAGACATCTGGAACAATATGCGAGACAAAGCTGACCATGAAAAGGAAAACATTTTATGCCTTGTATAATTTCATTTCTTTTGATATGTGGGAGACCGAATAAGTACGTTAATGATAATTTAAAAACAATATGCATGATTTTGACTAAAAGTCTTTCGTTGAAAGAGAAAGATAAAAAGGGTGCGCTTTTTTACAGCCGGGAATGTATATGAATTACGATTATGCAGAAAGGGGAAAATATATTTGATAAAATACATAAAATATAGATTGCTTTAATTTTTTGAAAGGAATATATATGGTATCTTTACCATAATTCCCTAGTCACTTTGATAGCATATTCGCCATAAAGTGTAAAAAAAGTAATAGTTCAAAGTGGAGCGATATAGAATTTACAATCGTTATACAATTATCGTAATCGAATAAATGCATATAGAGATAGTACGTAAATCTCTAAATTTAAACATATTATAAAAATTAAATCAACAGTGATATATCTCATGTCGATATTGAGAATCTAGCAATCAATCAATATTTTCAAAAGCGTTTTCGTGACGTTCATTGTAGTTTTGCGGGTAGAATTTTGATTTAATAGTAGGAGATAATAAAAGTATAAATTTTCTTCATCTTTTTTTTCTTTTAAATGAAGCGATACATGTGACTATATTAAAAAGATAAAAGAATTTTTTTTAAAAAAAGAGAGAAATAGCCCTATATATAATAATAGCATTCATTTTGTTTTTATTTTTTATTCTGCAGAAAATATCAGCATAAAAATTAATTAAGACAATCAACAAAAATTACTAACAAAAGTTTTCAACTATTGGAGAAAAGTGGTTACTAAAATGCTTGCTGAGAAATCGATTCAATCTCAAATATAAGAAAGAACAGAAAGTCGTGAGTCAGGAGTTGATTTTCATTTTTGAAAAAGTAGAACAGAGGCGACTAACAAGTTGATCGCTATCGATTGGCCTGTCGATTTTTAGTTGATCCCAAGCAGTACACGCCAAACTGCTTTTTTTCAAACGCAGAACCTGTAAAACATAAGAATTAAGGTAAAACAAATGGAAAGTGTGTAAAACAAGTCGATGACATTTATTATAGAACTGTACACTTCAATCGTAATAAGAAAAGTTTTGGTGAAATTCTTTTTTTGCGGTGATTATAGTATAGAAAAGTGTGGTTCGTATGAAGCGCCTTTTTCATATTTCCGATTACAAAGACGTAGTAGTGTCATTCTTTATTTACCAATTCACAAACTGAAGATTCATTTGCAATTATCTACATTTATAAACCATCGACTATGAACGTATGAACGCTTGATTAAAAAATTTGAAACTAAAAAGTCTATTTTTTAATAAAACTTTCATTATTGAGATATTTTATGTACAGAAAAAGTCCAATCATCTAAAATCTAAGAATCCAGATCGCCAAATATTCGAATCGCTATCAGGAAATAATAAAGTGCTTGTAAGAAAAATGCGCATTTTGAAATGCGAATTGTATGCAATCATTCAGAAAAATATTTTTTTTTGCAAATTTCTGTTTAAAAAAACATTAAAATTTATATATAGTTGAAATTTTTTAAGTCTGTATTGGATAATTTGAAGTCAGTATTTACAATCTACGCAAAAATATTCAACTGTTGAACATGTTCAAATAACATTTAAATTTAAATGTAGTTAAATATATTTTGTTCTTCTAATAGTAAAAGTGACATTTCTAAAGGTCTAACATAAATTAAATACATTAGCACTGCCATTTAAATAACAGAATAATAATAAAAAATAATAAACTTCATTCTTTTGTTTAAATAAACAAAAGAATATTTGTGAAAAAAATTATTTTCCAATTATATGGATTGTTTCCAAAACACAAATTATTCGGTGCAACTGGATTTTCACTTTATTGGTTTTACCTTTTGATCAGTAAATATTAATATCGTGATATCACTTCGTTTAAACTTCATTTATACACTTCAGTTGACACCGAATTTTATGGAATTCAATGTCATTAAATATTATTAAATAAACAATAGGTAGATTACCAATCACGTTTTAAATATAAAAATTAATTTGAGGAACAAATAAGTTAGCCACTCTGATATGTAACATAAAATAACGATTTGTAAAATTGGAGATGCAATTTAAACTTTAAATAAATACTAATAATAAAAACACAACTAATAAATAATAATAATAATAATAATAATAATAATAAAATGTAAACTTTATACTAAATGCCTTCAGCTGTAGAAAAAAAACTTGCTTTTTGTATACTTTCATGCTTTTCTGAGCATTACTATTTAAGCTAAAAGAATTTAATTTTAATTCAAAATATTATCACATTCATTCAACTAATCGTTTTTTTAAATAGAAAAATCAATATAAGAACAAATAAGTTGATTACCCTGATATAGAATCTGAAATAATGATTTGTAAACAAATGCAATTTAAACTTTAAATAAATACTAATATAAAAATATTTTAAATTTTATACTAAATGCCTTAAGCTATAGAAAAAAACTTTCTTTTTGTATACTCTCAGGCTTTTCTAAACATTGTTACTTAAATTTAAAAATAAATATTTTGTATTTCTAAATATTATCACATTCATTCAACTAAGCACGTTTATAATATGGTGGTTAAGTTCATTATCAAAAATTTGTAGTCAACTGTTTCATCCTATGAAATGCATATTACAAATATATATGCCGAGCTGACAAAATATGCGATAATTAACGCCACCGTTTAATGTATTTCTCCCTGTCTACTACATAGATGTAACCGAATTAAACTAAACTTCCTGAAAACTAATTGTGTTACGAATGACGTGATGATTGGCATGTCGTAGCGAAAGCATGTAAATCAGTAATGAATCATAATCGAATTGTGGTTATAATTAATTTTTTGAAGTGCTTCCTTTTGATTCAAGTGGCAAAAACGTTTCTAAAAATTACCGAAAGCTTAAAACTTTAAATTCTTAGAACTAAATCAAGAAAATGGTTCAACGTAGTTTTTTATTATTAAAAAAAGCAATAGAAACGTTTATTTCGAATCTTGTTTTGTTCCAAATATTAACGAAATTATTCGGATTTA
Source organism: Maratus michaelseni (assembly GCA_963931845.1). Taxonomy (NCBI): domain Eukaryota; kingdom Metazoa; phylum Arthropoda; class Arachnida; order Araneae; family Salticidae; genus Maratus; species Maratus michaelseni. Next base: position 132,790,918 of record OZ007593.1, read on the forward strand.
TTTTATTTTATTTTATTTTATTTTATTTTATTTTATTTTATTATTTTATTTATTTATTTATTTATTTATTATTTTTTTTATTATTTTTTTTTTGTAGTTGAATATTATCTTACACGTACGATATTGAAAGTATCAGATTTGGAATATTTTGAAAGCTCATTTTTTTTTAATCGAAATATGTCATTCTTCATAAATTATTATTATTATTATTATTATTATTATTATTATTATTATTATTATTGCTTTTCTATTATTTAAATTGTTGGCACTAATTGGGCACCAAAACCATTAAGCAAGTGCTTCTTTTTATTCAAATGGTAAAAAAAAATTCTAAAATTTCCCAAAAGCTTTCAACTTTAAATTATCACAGGACAATCGGTGAAATAATTCAACACCTATTTTTATTAAAAATTTTACTAAAACATTCAGATTTGTTAGCAAAGTGTTTCGATCCAAATGTTTATGAAATTGTTCGACATTTTTTTTTTCAAGTTGAACATTATCTTAGATTTAAGAAATGAATATTACCAAATTTGTAATATTTTAAAAGATCTTTTTTTAAAATCAAATATGTAATTATTTATTTATTATTATTATTAGTAGTAGTAGTAGTTATTATTATTATTATTATTAGTAGTAGTAGTAGTTATTATTATTATTATTATTAGTAGTAGTAGTAGTAGTAGTAGTTAGTAGTAGTAGTAGTAGTAGTAGTAGTAGTAGTAGTAGTAGTAGTAGTAGTAGTTATTATTATTATTATTATTATTATTAGTAGTAGTAGTAGTAGTAGTAGTAGTAGCAGTAGTAGTAGTAGTAGTAGTAGTAGTAGTAGTAGTAGTAGTTATTATTATTATTATTAGTAGTAGTAGTAGTAGTAGTAGTAGTTAGTAGTAGTAGTAGTAGTAGTAGTAGTAGTTAGTAGTAGTAGTAGTAGTAGTAGTAGTAGTAGTAGTAGTAGTAGTAGTGTTTCTTATATTGTTTTCCTCGGACAGTAATACCAAACAAAATCTAATACTAACGATATTCCTATATTGATAACGCAGAGATGATGGAAAATTAATCTAAGAACGGTGTTTTAAATTTGTGTAACGAAAGTTTGACTTTTAGATATTCTTTTGGAAAATTAATTCGAAATTTAATTTTATTTCATTAAATTGATTATAGCAACATTTTTTAAATAACAAACTAAAGTATTTTTTTAATGAAGATTCCTCTAAAATTCTGAAGGAATCTCCCAGCAACTGTGAGGCTCTTAAAAATATATATAGAAAGAAATGTAACAACAGTTAAAGATTTAAAAAAAAAAAAAAAAAAAAAAAAAAGTTTCATATATTTTCAATGCAATTTCAAGTTTAAATAAAAGAACTATTTCAGAGACATTAAGACCTACAAATTCGTTAACAACATAAAAGGCGAAATCAATTAAACTTTCCAATTTTTTTATGCATTACTCCAAAGAGAGTCTTTTGAGAATCACCGATTTCCGAATCATAGCGATTATTATCTTGAAACAGAGTAAGAATTTAATTATAATCTAAAATTTATTATCGACAACCATTCTGTGATCTTGATTATATTTTACCATATCCATCGTTGCTTAAGTAAATTGTAGGTTTTACACATTTCGTATTTAAAGCTAAGTTACAAAAGGAATTTATCAACACTATGGAAAAAGTTTGATTACAGAGAAATTTTAATGGTTGCTCCTAACATATAATTTGGTTTATACGTTCTTCATATTACTAGTTTGGATACAGACAAACTTTATAGATGCCATTCAGTTTTATGAAGTTGTAGAATTTAAAGTATTCTAACTTGTCATTATTCAAGTTCCTGACAATGTAAAAGAGACACTTGGTTTTTTTCTATGTGTAATATGTAGTAATTTTAAGTACACTTTTGAACTAGGAGTAATATAACTTGCACTTTCAGAAAGATGATTGATGAGGTAAAAATAATATCCATATAAATTCATCACTTGATAAATTTTAAAGATGCCATTCACTTTTATGAAGGTATGGAATTTTAATCGTTTACCAGTTTGTCATTATTCAAGTTTTTATTGGCTGGTAACTAAAAATTTATATTTTTCTCTGTCGCTTTTTATAAAAGCTGAAATTTTGTAACTATATACATCTTAATTATATATTTTTTTATCATTAAATACCAGCAATTTAAAATCTAAATTTTATAATCGACATACATTGTGATCTTGAGCATAATTAACGACGTGTATCGTTGCTTAAGTAATTGGAGGTTTTATATATTCAGATTTTAGTAACAAAAGCAATTTATCAAATGTAATTTATAATTTTCATGGGCAAATGTTGATTGCAAACGAAAATTGAAGTGTTCGCTGTTAACATATTTAGGTATACTTTCTACCTTATTGAAATTACTAGTTTTTTTTATGAAGATAAACTTTACAGATACTATTAAATTTTATGAAATTTTAAAATTAAAAATATTCTAGGTTGTCATTATTTAAGTTTTTGTCATTTTACTAGAACAATTTCATTTAATAAATAATAACTAAAAGTTTGTATTATATAAATAATTTTTCTAACACTTTGTATAGCTACTCAAATTTTATGACTAAATACATCTTAATCACAACTTTGGTTATCAATAAATGGTGGCAGTTTAACAGTAATCTAAAAGTTATAACCGACATCACTATTTGTAGTCTTGTATATAATCGATGATTCCTGTCATTGTTTAAGCAGTAAATTGTGGGTTTTAGGCATTTTGTATTTCACGTTTTCAGTAACAAAATCAATTTATCAGATGTAATTTGGGAGAAGATATTAAAATTTTGATTACTGATAAAATTGAAATATACTTTCCTAACAAATGTTTTAATATATTCTGTACGTTCTTGAAATTGCAAGTTTTTGACGGCAATAAGGGTTACAACACTCATTCCGTTTTATGAAATTTCTGAATTTGAAATATACTATTTAGTTATTATTAATTTTTTGCCCTTTTACCAACTAAAAGTTTATTAACAAAAGTTTATGTTATGAAAATATTTCTCCCACCACTTTATATAAATGTCCAAGCATTATCACTGAAGATATCTAAATCACAGACTTGGCCATATAAAGAAATACCGGCAATCTAAAACTTAAAATTAATATATACATCTGATCTTGAATATAATTAATGATGTATATCATTGCTTAAGTAAATTGTAGGTTTTACACATTTCGCATTTAAAGTTGTCAGTAAGCAATTTATCAAATGTAATTTATCATTACGAAGGAAAAGTTTTGATTACAGATAAAACTAGCTATAGCCAAACTAGCATCTATTTCATATGTAACGTAACATTCATATATAATCATATTTGTATAACATATATTCTCGAAATTACTATTTTTGATGAAGATAAACTTTACGGATGCTATTCAGTTTTATGATGTTGTAGAATTAGGAAATTTTTATTTGCCATTATTCAAGTTTTTGACATTTTAAAGTAGATATCTGTCCTAAATAATTATGGAGATGTTTGCGAAAGAATAAAAGAATTGACTGAAAACTCAATTTTATGCATAATGTATAGTAATTTTAAGTATACTTTTGAAGTGGGTGTAATACTAAAACTTGCATATTTTAGGTCGGTGATGGATGAGGTAGAAAGATTTTCTAGATAAATTCAAAACTCCTCTCTTAACCTAATATTATAATGATGTCGAAACTTGTTTATTTTTGTGGAAAAGTTAATGCTTATCACAACTTGACAAATTGCATTACACATGATAAATTACCAACAACATATTTTTCTCTTCAACCAAAATATAAGTAGAATTTTATATTATTCAAATAATGTTATCTAGAACTTTAGGTGAATTCTCAGACTTTATTATTCAAAAATGCTTTTATTGTAACAGTCCTGAGAAAAAATGGTCACCCCCTTATTAACTACGCCATAAATCATCATATAGAAGTATGTCTGATAACAATTGATTAATAACAAAGTCTACTAACAATGCTATATTTAAATTTTGCTTAGGGGCCGTCTACACTTTGAAATTGTAACAATTTTCAATACTAACAAGTGAATTCCAATTAATTTTTCAGGAGCGAAATTCGCCCGAAACTAATGAGTAACATTCAAGTGGATTTTTCCTTGCTAAACTAAGCGTTTAAACCTACAGAGTGAACAATGTCCCAAGCCGGGAATAGAACCCGGAACCCCAGAATAGCTCTCTGAGGCTCTACCACTGAGCTACAAGGAACGATATCCCAACTCGGCCTCTCTCACTTTTATATATGTCGAAAAGGCTACAAAAAAAAATGTCATTTAAAATATGCTTGGATGACAGTTTCCATCTTGTGCTGCGATTGTAGCCTTTCCGACATATATAAGAGTGAGAATGCGGAGTTGGGATATCGTTCCTTGTAGCTCAGTGCTAGAGCCTCAGAGAGCTATTCAGGAGTCCCCGGTCCAATTCCCGGTTTGGTGCATTTTTCACTCTGTCAGTTTAAACGCTTAGTTTAGCAACGAAAAATCCACTTGTATGTTATTCAATACTAACGCCTAACTTATACATCATATTTGGATTCTTCCGTAAATTTTACCTCTGGATACCAAACGGAAAGTCATTCGCAGGGGCGTAGCGAGCGGGGGGGCAGGGGGGGCAGCTGCCCCCCCCAATGTTTGGTAAAAGGATTCAGTCGGCTTATCAGCAGATTTAATTAGTGTTTCTGTAGTATGTCAGTAGGCCGATTAAAAAAAACAATTCGGAAAATTTTGGTTGGCAGGACTTTAAGTCTTCAGAATGCATTTCACTACACCCTTACAATCATATGGCAAAAGCTAGTCGATCTATCAATAGATAAGTTATGAGTAAAAAAAGTAATGGTTTCAATAGATCTATCTGGTCTGCCGGTATGAAAGTCACGTGTTCTGTCACATTTTCGAATCACATAAATAGCTAGTCGGCCTACCCACTGAAAAAAAATGATCATGTATAAATCTTGTCTGCACAGCCCGAAATGTTGGACATATACTATACCTTACCCACACATGGAAAAGCTAAGTCGGCCGTCGATACATAGGGCAATAGGGGAAAAAATGAATCTGATCTATTGATATGGAAATATCAGAAATTTGTCCTACAGTAACACTCGCAACTTACATAGATAAAAACTATATCAATATATAAACTAGGCCGACCGAATGCGAAAGTCGCTTAAGAAAATTCAAGAAATTTTATACTTGATACCTAGTAAGTAGGTTCCAGCAACGATATGATGTTTACGCCCTTTGGAACTGTTTTAGGAATGTTTGGAAAATAAAAACGAAGAATTTTTAAAACTATTTAGAAAAAGAAAATGAATAAATTAAAAAACTATCCGTGCATTTAACATTTAATACCTAAAAAACTTCTTACTTTTTTTTTTTTTTTTTTTTTTTTTGATAAAACTAAAACTAAATTTATATGCTTGTGCCAACATAACATAATTACATAATTTTCACTGATTTTTCACTGATTTTTCACTGTTATTATAAAAATTAGAATTGGAGCTTTTATTAATTACTTAATATTTATTGTATACTCTGATTACCGTAATTTCTGGCGTATAATCCGCGGATCAAACAGTTATGTTTCGACCCAGAAATTTTATTTTATATAATGGAACATACTAAGATCGCTGTAAATATTTTACTTGAATTATTAAATAAAATTTCTGGGTCTAAACATAATTGTTTGATCCGCGGATTATACGACGGAAATTACGGTACATGTTAGCGATTACTTTTTTTAAAAACTAAATCATACGTAAGAGGAATTATTTTTTTAATAAAGAATTCAGAAAGTAGAAGATTTCAGGAAAAATTAAATTATTAAAAGTAGTTTTATGGTAAAAAAAAAACTTGAAGCGATTGCGGAACATTAACACGTTTGCACTTAAAACAATATAAATAGTTCAGCGTTTCAGGCCCGTAACTACCGCCGGGGCACTGCCCCGGGACCCCAAACTGATGGTTATAAAATTATTGTATTTTAATATCTAATCTAACTTCCTATAAAATACCCAGCACCTAGCTAAATGTTAATAATAAAAACTAGTCGGATGTGCCAATCCCAAAACTTTCTTCTATCTCAGTCATGTTAATACTTCAAAAGTCGCTATCACATCGCCAATAAAATCAATATTTTTCGTCATTCTGTTGTACGTCAGCTGCTTGCGAATCGTCGGGTTACCGGGATGCGATCAACTGATGTATACTAAATTACGAAAAGTCCTTCTGGCCTGAACTGACAGGAACAGATAGCCTCCCTATTCCTTGGTTTTACGATTTTAGCTCTGGAAAACACGAAGGTAAAATGCGTGGAACCTAAATAAAGAAGATTCAATCCCAGTTCTCGTCAACATTGAATTTGAATGAGAAATCGCCAAATTAGTCCTCTACAGCCAAGTTGGCTTCATTTATGGCAAGCTATTTTGGTCGCCAAATTTGGCGATATTCCGCCAACTGTCGCCAATTTTTGCGAGAATTTGACGTTGGCGAATATAAATATATAGTGATAAGCATATAATAGGATTAATCGTTACAACAATGAAAGGAAATGTGCCTAAACTGTGTTAACTAAAACTCATAAATTAAACCCTATGGATGAATTCTGCTGTCTTAGGCAAATTGTAGAGGTGATAGAGGCAAAACAAAAATTGCTCCGGATTCTCCGGATCAAGGCCGAACATTTAACGAAAAAAACTTTTAGGATTTCTAATTTTTTTGAATTTGCACATCTTTTTGAATTTGAAATCGTTAAAGGGCTATCACAGCGCCCCCTTTCGTCGAAATATCCTCAAATTCTGATAGAACCTGCTTGCCATAGCCAAAAACATAGAAAAAAAATGCGGTTCAATTTGAAGCATAACTTCATACACTTTTAGATGGTACAATAGTGAAAATTGTACAAAAATATCGATCACAGCGCCCCCTTTCGTCGAAATATCCCCTAATTCTAATAGAACTTGATTGCCATAGCCAAAAACATAGAAAAAAAATGTGGTTCAATTTGAAGCATAACTTCATCCACTTTTCGATGATACAATGAGGACGGACAGACAGACATTTTGTAAAAACATGTTTTTCGGAACCTCTAACCCCTAAAACGTGTAAATCCGTTGAAAACCGGAAGTCGAAAAAAATTTCGATTACAATACTTTCTTCTATTATAGATAGAAGAAATTAAAAATCCATCAAAGTGCTAGAGTAAATGTTTCTGCGTGTCCGTTTAAATACTCCATACGCTTCGCATGCAAAAGCGTCTCTAGATAAAGGTGAAAATAAGCACTCGCCAGTCTCCACTCGTCGATTAAACTTGAAAAACTGGCGATTAAAAATATGGAAAGCACCGGCCGAATACAGGATTTTCCTATATCTGCCTGATCGACGAAATTCTTGATTTTTAAGCGGCCGTTCTACGAAATTCATGATTTTTTACTTCATGATTTGTACACGCCCGATCGACGAAATTCATGATTTTTACGTGCCCGATTGACTATATTCGTGATTTTTACGCTCCTAAATGACGAAATTCATGAATTTTATGTGCCCGGTCTACATATTTCATGATTTGTGTGCGTCCGTTCGACGATATTCATGATTTTTACGCACCCGATCAACGATATTCATGACTTTTACGTGCCCGTTCAACGATTTTCATAATTTTTACGCACACGATCGAGAAAATTCATAATTTTTACTCGTGCGATCGATGAAATTTGTGATTTTTACGTGCCCGTTCGACGAAACTCATGATTTTTATGCACCCGATCAACAAAATTCGTGATTTTTACGCACCTGATCGACGAAATTCATGATTTTTACTTCATGATTTGTATACGCCCGATCGACTAAATTCATGATTTTTACGCTACCAAATGACGAAATTCCTGAATTTTAAATGCCCGGTCCACGTAATTCATGATTTGTATGCGCCCAATCAACGAAATTCAGGATTGTTACGCACCCGTTCGACGATATTCATGATTTTTCTGTGCTCTGTCGATGAAATTCCTGATTTTTACGCACGCGATCGACGAAATTCATGATTTTTACGTGTGTGATCGATGAAATTCATGGTTTTTATGTGTCCCTTTGACGAAATTTACAATTTTTTCCGAAACTAATTGGTGAAATACACAATTCCTGAATTTCTGGAGATTTTGGCTCACGGGTCTCAGGTTGTGCATGTGTAATGAATATCATGTTGTGGGTTATTACTTAGTGAATAAACATACCTATTTTATTATTATCAGATCTTAATTCTAGACAAATAATTTAAAAAAGAAAGGTACATATGTGGTTAGCTACACAAGTACTAAAGCATAGTGGGACTTATGTAGTTAGCCACATAAGCATGTTGTGTATAACTTTTCTGTTAACTTATTTTAAAATTTAAAATAGATTGGAAATTAATATCACAAGTTTATTCGAAACAATATAAATTAAAATATTTTTATTTAGTACATATATTGTTTCTTTACTGTAAAGTCATTAATTTTTTTTAAATTAAATATTCAGTGACATGAATGTACTTACTGGCTACTAAAGAAATTGTCACTAGCCAGTAACTGGCTACTAAAGAAAATCAACTTACCGGCCAGTGGCTACTAAGAAAAATTCCTTATTTTCACCTTTATCTCTAGAACAGACAGCAGAATGTCGAGTCGAATGTGTCATGTCGCGCCAAGTACCTGCAGAGTGATGAGTCAATGCCGTGTGATTTTCAGACTAGGACATGCAGTGAGCTAGTGCTATTCATGATGTGTCATTCGTTTACTAACTGCTCATCAATATCGGACTGTCAGAGCAGTTGAGAGTCGCATAGTAGTGATAGTACGATAGTTTATTACTTAACCCCTTCGTGCCGAGCGTCTTTTACGGAATTTTTAATCACCGGTTTTTCAAAACAGAAATTTTCGCCTAATTGAGTCGCAGAAATGCTGTCATTAAATAAGGCAAAGCTTACAATAAAAATTAACTGGTGGGAATGATCAAGGATTCTGAGCATCTTATGCGTCACGTATACGTGTCGCTCATTCCCAAGGGGTTAATCTTACTTTGCTTGTGTTGAGATAATAGTTTATATTATAAAACGAATTCGGCACGAGCCAAGTGGAAATAAAAAAAGACAGACTCTAAAAAGAAGAAACTGGGAGGCTGCAAAAAGTTCGAAGAAGTTATCAACATGTCTGGAAAGTGGAAACCACTCGACAGGGAATGGTGATAAGAAAGGTATGAATGGTTTGCTTTTTTTCAGTGTGAGGTGTAATTCATGTAAAAAGAGTACAGTCAAACTTGAATAATTCGAACGTGTATAATTCGAAATCGTGGATAATTCAAATGTTCCTGTCGGTCCCTTGACATTCCTATAAAACACAACCAGTGGTGGATTAAGCACTCAAGAGGCCCCAGGCGCAATTAAATTTTGAGGCCCCTCCAAATATTTTCAGTACCCCTATAGTGTGCATTTTTTAGTTTTACAATTAGAATTACTGAAAGTGTATGTTGTTAATTCCATACGATATTATCTCTAATTGGAATATAAAGTTCAAATTATTTTCTATCGCATGCTAATAAAATATTGAAAGTACTTCCCATTCATTACATTATCATAATTTTTAGAACTAATAGATCACATTTTTATTTAGCTTTTATTTTGAAAATCACTACGTTCTATTTACTAAACTATCACTGCATTCTATCATTCTAAACAAACGTGTTTTTCACAAATATAACTGTAGGATTTTTTCTTATCAATACATATTCTTTTTTTTTCTAGTAAAGTTCTTGGTAAATCTTTTAAATAATTACTGAGTTATATCAAAGAAACATTTTAGTAATACAAAATCATATATTTTATTTTTAACTATCAATTATAATTAATCAGTTAAAATTAATTGTAAAAACCATTAATTAAGAAATAATGCGACAGATTGACTATTTTACATTAGTCGGATTTGAAACATTTTTGAGTCGGTCAATCTTGCCTTTTGCCCCCCCAAAAAATTTCTTTCGCTACGGCCCTGTCAAGTAATTTAGAAATTATGCTGGTTTAAGATTTGGAACTGATAATGTTAACCTAATTGTTGCAAAATAGATTGTAATGAGGATAGATTTTTAAGCATAATTTTAAAAACTACAGGTAATAAGTTGTAGTTTTGGATTCGCTTAATTAAAACTTCTATAAATTGATTTCTGTTTAAAATTTTTTGGTTAAAATTCTTATTTTTTTTAATTAATTTTGAAAAAATATATTTTTTAATTAATTTTCGAAACAAATATGAATTTGTAGCCTTTAAATTGTTTAACAGAAATCACTTATCGAAAAGCTTCATAAATGCGAATCCAAAATTACAGCTGATTCCGTCAAGTAGTTTTTGAATAATGTTTAAAAAAACTACCCACATTGTAAGTTATTTTGCATCCATTAAAAATGAATTTTAACATTACGAGTTCCAAACTTTACACATGCATAATTTCTAAAGTATTTGATTAAATGACTTTCCGTTGTATATCCGAATGTAAAATTTACCAAATAATCCAAATATGATATCAATATTATTATTGAAAATCTAAAGGTTTGTTACAATTTCAATGTGTAGACGATGCTCTAAGCTAAATGTATGTATAGAATTAATTAATAGACGCTAATGTTTAATCGATTGATAACATTCACATTTTATGTGATGATTTGCGGCAGAATTTATAGGGGGTGGTCACTTTTTTATATTTCAGGGCTGTACAATGAACTGCAATACAAAATAAGTCAAATAACTACCCAATGGTACAGTCATCACCTTCACCTGAAAAGGATTTTGAATCATTATTACTTGTTAAATGAACAATTTTGTTACTTTATTGTCTATAAAGTAAATTTTTGTAAATATCTGACGTATAAAAAACGGCGCAATGTAAAGTACGAACGAGCAGACAAATTAAATTTTAGTATTCAGATGTTCTATTGCTTCGTAAGAGAAGTCCTTAATCTTATCACAAGAAAAGAAAAGAAATAAGGAAAAGCAGAAGCTGTAACACACGACTTTGATACTATTGTGTTCATTTTCTCTTTCATTCATTTTGCAAATGAAACTGGAGAAGAGGCCCTTATTAGGAAACCTTGAAAGAATTGCATACGAAAATATTTTTGGATATCGATTTTTTTTTTCAGTTGATTTACTCATCATGTTTTCATCTTAACACAGTGGATTTTATATGCATCTTATAAATTTTTAAGTATCATGTAATGGGATATAACCATAAAATCGTACCGCACCCCCAACTATGCTGTGCCTGTGTTTACGATTAAATAGCCTTATTGCAACCTTTTGATGTTTTATTAGAATCTTATTTTTTTTCAAATTTATAACTGAGAATGTCTATTTTTATCGTTGAGTATAGTTAATAAGTTGTGCTCGATTTTTGTGATAAATTTTATATGATATGCAATAGTAAACCTAGCCGATTATCGCAAAACCACCAGTTACCAAAATATAAGTAAAATTTTGTATTATTCAAATAATTTTAACTAGAAGTTTAGGTGAATCCTCGGGATTTATTACTTTGTAAAGCACCTAGCCAATAAAAAAATGGAACATGCCTTGGTGCTTTATAAAATCTGTCCCCACATGCATTATAAGTTATTATAGAATTGAGAGGGAAATTATCATGTGTATTTAAAATACAATAATGATGTCACAAAGATAATAAACTTTGGAAGAAAATTACTGTGTAAAGCAAAATTTATGAATATATAAGCTTATATATAGGCGAAGATGGGGCAAGATGGAAAAAGAAGGCAAAGATGGAAAGATATAGGCGAAGATGGAAAAATAGTTTTAAGATTCATCAAATGTGTACTACTATACCCTATGCCTGAGGGTAAAATAAGAAGGTAAAAAGTGAAAGTTAAATTATAATATTAATGTAATAAAGTACAAACACACACCGACTTCAAGGACAAAGCGGTTTTTAACTTAAGTATATACCATGTTACAGGAAAATATTTACAATAAGTTTGATATATTTACATAAAAGGAAACAACATCTTCAAAATTCTATAAGCAGTCGTGCGTCTTCGCTCGTCTCCTGCTTTTTCCTAAATACGCCTATCTCTACATGTAACAACTGTGGACGTAGGCAATGCGTAGACAGGCAAATTAAAAGACTCTGATGCTGCCATCTATTACAAAGACTGTAAGCTCATTGAAGATTCCTATAAATCTCCTATTCTGATAAGTTGAAAGCCCTTAGTCGACCAGCGGCAAAGCAAATGAAATACAGGACTGGGAATCTGAAAATACAACAAAACAACGAGCAGAAAGAAAGGTTTTTTAAAACAACGTAATCATAGTACAATTCTATAAGAGTTTTTTTTCCTTCAGGCATCAGTATTTACGTAGCACAAAAATCTTCAAAATAAACAATTTGAAACAACGTCGAGAGTTTCAAGCACAAAACATTAATCTTCGAAAACGTCTTCGATATAAACAGTTTAAAATTGTTTAAGCATTTAGATGTATTATTCTTGCCTCTTAAAAGTTCGTCTTTAAAAAGCACAAAATTCATCCATTTGGGTTTATCATCGTAAACATCTTGTTTCTTCTTCATCGACTTTATTGTTTTATCACATTTCATAATCACAAATACGTGAAATCATCTCATTTATTTGGGATGTAGCAGCTTCTTCATAATTAAAGGATTTGCCAGGATCGATATATAGTATTTCTCAAAGTTTGTATAATTGTTATAGTCGGTGTCACCTTCGGAATACATGTCAAATTTACTTTCATTTTATTCTAGAAATTGATTTCTATCACTAGACTTTTTTTTCCTCAACTTCTATTTCCATTTTTTCACTTCAAAGTTTTCGCGATAATTTAATTCGGATTCATTTTCAAATTTGTTTAACGGTTTGCGTACATCTTTAATTTTCTTAGTAGTATTACTTAACAACTTCTTACTTGACATTAACTTTGAATCAACTTCTTAAAGATTTTCTTTCTTTCTTATTTCAAAATTCGGTTTATTTAGATTTTTGGGGAAGTATGACACGTTTTCTTTATCTTCGAAATAAGAAGAATTCATGAAATTTGTGGAAACTGAATCAATCTGGAAAGTTTTTGTAACTATTACTTCGTTTTATTTTGTTTTTAAGTTTAATCATTTATCTTTGTAAATTTTCGTAATCTTGTTGGGAATCTAAAATTTTCTTTGAACTGCGTATTTTTGCAGTTTTTATTCTCGAAAACTCTTCTTATAATTCATCTAACTGTTCACTATATGTCATCACTAAACGTTCTCTATACGGTTCTAAGCATTTTCGTTCTTTAACTAGCACATTAATTCTTTCATGCCACTCTCTAATTTTCTGTGTGACATGACAAAGCTTTGCCTTTTTTTCTATTTCTTGTTCTAATTAATTTCCATGTCATACAATTTAAACTCTAGATATTTTACCGCGATTCTTAATTTTGTTTTTTCGGACATTACTATGTCTTTTAAATCCACTACTTCGATTTATAACACTTTTTTGTTTCCTTTCTAATTCTTTCACTTGAGCAATTAAATTTTAGTTTTCTAAGTGTAATTCTTTGATTTCTGTCCTAAAATAATAACAATTGATTAAATGGTGAGTTTTGGTTTTGGTTTAGAACGTGTTGGTTACTGTTTTAGAATGAGGAATAAAGCAAATGAACTTTAGCATCAAAAGTTATTTCACTCCTTTTTATAACATTAACAAAGGAGTTTTTATGTTTATTTTATGTATTTTCACATCATTACCAGAAACAGTTAAGGTGCCTCGATCTATAACATCAATACCAATAATTATAGCAAAGTCTATTGAATTGTCGTTAATAACAAAAAAAGAGGTTTCAAATTTGAAATCATCAATTTTGATTTCTGCTTACGAAGTAACCGATTAATCTGAAAGATTTCTTTCCGAATTCGGTTAAACACATTACCGTTGGTTCTAATTTTACATAATCTTTAATTTTATTAAAATTACACTTTCTTAAAATTGTACGTTGGCTACCCGTACCTACTAATGAAATGAAATTTAATGAATGGAGCTTAACTTCTTTAAGTATCTGAGAACAAGTTATCATGTTGTGTTGCGAATGTTCATTAGGAAATTTTACATCTTTTGGTTTATTACATCAAAAGATTCATGGCCACATCGATAACATCGGAAACAAAGGACCTTTATCCTTATTATTATTTCCATTTTTATGATTTTTACCTTCACAATTGTAACAGAGTTCTCGTATATCATATTTTACTGGTATGTTTTAGACTTAAAGTCAATTTCTGGCTTTGTGGTTTAACATTTTTATAATCTAATCTCAATTTTTCATAAATCTTAAGCTTATGCCTAAATTCATAAACATTATGACATCCATATAAAAATGATTTGTTTAAACACAGGTTCATTTATAACGTTTATCACATATTGTGTTAATGCAGAATCCTCAACATTACTTAGAGAACACAATTACTTCATAATAAAAAAAATATATTCTTCAAGTGATTCGCTACCTTTCAGTTTTCTTTTAGCTAAGTTCATGCTTTTATTCATGCAATTCGGCTGAATTAATGCTGAGCCAAATTCCGAATTTGTGCACATAATGCCATTCTGCAAAAAAAATTGTTTTAAATGTGTTTCTTCATGCAAAGTCAATCAATTCTTTTGTTCTGTGCATTGGAAAATGTGTATAAAGGTTTCCGATAAAGTGCTTTATACTTTAAATATGTATTAATACTGCAGTTTATCTCTCACAATGCATGGTTCACTATGGCCCGTGTGGTGTACCACTATACTCCATTAGTACAGTGGGACATATTTCTGAGCCTTAAAAGGTATTTTTTCTTTAAAATCTATTACGACTTATGCTTTGAGAAAATTAATAAATTAAGATAAACAACTAAGGTATATTTCGGAATTTTTTTATGTATAAATGTAAATTTTAGAAGAAAAATTAAAAACTTCAAAAGCTATTCACTGTGTGCTATCTTCCTCTAACTAATAACCACAAATCCAGTCATTTTTGATGACGGTGTAACAACCAATCAAAACTAAAATATTTCATAGTGTTTTGAAAATATTGCTAAACATAGAATTAAAAATTAAAGAGCATAATGAAAAAAGAATCTGGAAATTTAGAGGTAAAGGATGGTGATATCAGATTAAAATACTGCAATTAATAATCATTTAGAATTGAAAGAGCATTTATTTTAATTACATGACTTCAAAAATATGACCAAATTAATAATCGACTAAAATTCTAACAAATTAAAATTATCTTTTGGATTTCATAAAACTTAACAAATAATAACTGTGTTTATGCTGAAATTTTCCAACATCAAACAAAATCTTACTGTTGCTGAATTGTCTTTTACAAAAGATTTTATCGATATCATAACTGGAACTTAAGCTTTTAATAATTATATTTTTTTAAAACTTGGAATTTAATTTTTTTTTTCAAAATATCTATTTAAAAAAAATAAATGTATGAGAAACAATATATAAGCTTATTAATCTTGAAAATATTAATATTTAAGTTTATGCAAGAAATAATTATGTAAGAGTTTCTACTCGAATTTTCCTTAAACTATAGCTATTCATCATATAAGTCCTTGGACAGTGATGATTCTAAAAGTCACATATCTCGTAAAAAACATCCGTCATTGTGAAACATGCATAAAAGAGAACATATATTATATTGCTGTTATAGGGTATAATTATACTTAGTCAATGGCAATTTTACGCCACCTACAACTGAACACACCTTTTTCTCTATTCATTTATCATTTAAAATGGAATGATAATGTACTTAATTCCGTTAATGAATTTTTAAAGCATATTTTATTGAAATTATCACAAATACTTGCTCATTTTTCGTACTATTTTGCTCATTTCTTTGGTATTATAACTAATGGGTGCGAAAAATGCGCGAGTTTTTTAAGGAATATTTACTGATATTATTTTTTGTTGAAAAAAAGTTTACAATAAATAGCAGTCTTTAAGAGGAGAACTAAAATGTACCTTATTCCTTGTAATTAATTTTTAAAGCATATTTTATTGTAATTACCGCAAATACTTGCTCATTTTTCGTACTATTTTGCTCATTTCTTCGGTATTATAACTAATGGGTGCGAAAGATGCGCGAGTTTTTCAAGGAATATTTACTGATATTATTTTTTGTTGAAAAAAAGTTTACAATAAATAGCAGTCTTTAAGAGGAGAACTAAAATGTACCTTATTCCTTGTAATGAATTTTTAAAGCATATTTTATTGTAATTACCGAAAACACTTGCTCATTTTTCGTACTATTTTGCTCATTTTTTCGGTATTATAACTAATGGGTGCGAAAAATGCGCGAGTTTTTCAAGGAATATTTACTGATATTATTTTTTGTTGAAAAAAAGTTTACAATAAATAGCAGTCTTTAAGAGGAGAACTAAAATGTACCTTATTCCTTGTAATGAATTTTTAAAGCATATTTTATTGTAATTACCGCATTTACTTGCTCTTTTTTTCGACATATTTTGCTCATTTCTTCGGTACCACAATTAATGGGTGCGAATAATACGCGAGTTTTTCGAGGAATATTTACCGATATTCCTTTTTGTTGAAAAAAAGTTTATAATAAATAGGAATCTCTAAGTGGAGAACGAGAATGTACCTTATTCCTATAATGATTTTTAAAGCATATTTTATTGTAATTACCACATTTATTTGTTAATTTTTTGCTAATTTCTTCTGTTCTAAAAATAGAGGGTGTAAAAAATGAGCGAGTTTTTCGAAGAATATTTACTGATATTTCTTTTTGTTGAATTAAATTTTAACTTAATATAAGAAATAGCAATCTTTAAGTGGATAACGAAAATGTACCCTTATTCTCTACTAACTTTTTTAAATTATTCTTTTTTGTAATTACCGCATTTACTTTCGAATTTTTCGAACTATTATGCTAATTTTTGTATACTAAAATTAGAAGGTGTGAAAAATGAGCAAGTTTTTCGATGAATATTTACTGATATTCCTATATCTTGAAATAAAGATTAACTTATTATAAGAAATAACAAACTTTAAGTGGAATCTTTTTTAAATAATATGAAAAATTAATTAAAATTAATTGCAGCTGGAAGAATTTTTAAATTGTTAAAACTAAGTAGATTTATCCTTTTTAGTTATTTAAGGGAGTCTGCAATAAAAATACGGGGTACGTTTGAGTTAGCGAAAAATCAGTATTTTAATTTTAAAAGGCTTATAATAAAGCAAAGGTTTTGTACAAGAATATTAAATGTAACTAAATCTGTGTGATATTTTGCAAAACATTAAAACATTTTATTCTTCATACTTCAGTCTTTATTATCTGTTTACAGCTCATTTTCGAATTTTCCCCCATACAGCTAAATACGTTTAATTTTAAAGTATGATGTAAAACTAATTTTTGTTTGGGATTTCGAACAAATTTAGCATTTCAAACATACTTATATTTACTTAGCTTCTACAAATTCAACTTAAATTGATTTAGATTGTTACAGAAAGAGCTGAAACGACTGAATATACAAATATAAACTATTATAAGAACGCTTGTGCCCTTTTTTTAATGCAAATTAAAAGAAAAAAATGACACTGGTTTACATAGTAAATATTTAATAATAATGTACTGAAAAATTCCCTGAACACATCCTTTTGACGGATTTTTAATTATTTGATTAAAAATTTCAAAAATATCAATAATTTTTTCTTAAAAAATGTATTGCTTTTTAATTATATTACGATGCAAATGTATGCCTTAACCAATTGTCCCCACTGGTTTTGTAACTTCCCGTATATGTATTAAATGAACAATATATTAGTTACTGGTTATCAAACTTAAAATATGCATTTTAAGTCTAATGTCTAATCAATTGGTTATGCATATTAAGTCTGATCTGACACAAGTCAAAATTACGAATTTCCATAAAGATAGTTATAAAATGAATAACTGTAGATATAAAGCAGATTTTGAAAATGAAAATTCATAAGCTTTTATTAATATGAAAACATCTTTCATGAATTCAAATTATCTCATATTCATTATGCAAAAAGTATACACGATATTTATTTCTCGAAACTTCTTTCAAAAGTAGAGAAAAATTCGCAATCACACAAATTTTACGAGTAAATGCGGTATTATGTAATTAAATGAAAATTATTATACTTGTTATAAATAACATCTTTAAGTCACATTCAATGAGACAATTGAAATTATCTTGGAAATTGTTATCATAAATAAAAGAGCCCATATCAAATATTAGATAAGTCTTTTAATAATGCTGAAGATAATTAAAACAAAAGGAGGCGGGAAGCACTCAAAATACTTAAGTGTTTCGCCTCTATTGTAATTGATATATTTTGATTTATTATTGTGCTTTTTATAAAAACAAAAGATTGATAGCGTTTTCTACTAAAAAAAATCAAGCTTATAAATGATTTTGATTCATATTTGAAAGTATTTGGAGTCCTGTTTTTTATCCAGTGTTATCAGTAAGTTTTAGATTAATTCCTTTCACATTTTGTGTAATGGGGAATTTATAAAATTATTGAAATTACATGTTTATTTTGTGTATAAATGTAGGTTATAGTGTGGTGTATTACAGTAGATCTTTAGATAAGAGATAACTTTAACTCTTGATTAAAATTCTTACGTTTTGTGGGCCGTTGTCAAAATATTTAAAGTAAAATGAGTTTTGGAAAGATATTGTGTTTTATGTTAGTTTAGATTAAAAATTATTAAAGAAATTATATGCAATTTTTTAAATTGTTTCCAAACCTATAAAGATTCTGTATTTTTCTCTATCATTCAAAATTATGCCTCATTTTTTGTTAAATTTAATGCTTTAGCTGCCAGCTTTCTTATGCACAACACTTTGATATGAGACTTCAGCGAGGATGTCTTTTAGCAATAGTCTGAGAGTGTCGTTATCTATCAGTAGAGCATAAATGATACACCGCAATTCCCGGGGTATAATCCGCGGAACAAACAATCACGTTTAGACCCATAAATTTTATTTAATAATTGTAGTCAAATAGTTACAGCTATCTAGTAAGTTACATTTTATAAAATAAAATTTCTGGGTCAAAACATGATTGCTTGATCCACGCCGGAAATTACCTTATATATGAGCGAAATTCTCATGAGTGTGATTTTCGGCTGCTCATTTTCTACTGATATCTGACTGTTAAGTGTCGCATATTATGCTCAATTTGAATTTTTAATAACCACTGATATATTGCAAAATAATAATTAGTAGATGGTCACAAACTTTATTGAAAAATAAATATGATATGGCAAATTTTATTAGACAAAACACAAATTGTAAGGGGACAGTAGTGACATTTTTTGCATTTTTGCCACTTTTCTTAAAATAGAACATTTTTGTTGGAATGTTGCAAGCACTATTTTCAAAGACATATCAAACCTACGATTAAATGGATAGATAATATTGGTTAATCTATAAATATCAATATTTAAATTAGTAACAGAGTTCCCAACGGCCGGGTATACAAACTCGTTGAGCTAGACATAATGACCGACAGGTAGAGGCCTGGTCTGCGGTTTAATAATAATAATAATAATAATAATAATAATAATAATAATAATAATAATAATAATAATACTGAAAATAACTGCATACTGTAATTTGGAGGAAATATGAGGAAATCCATACACCGGGACAGTTAGTGACCAAAAAAGTGAGGAACCACAACTTTAAACCCAGCAAAAACAAATATCCTCCTATATTCACTCCTATAAAAATTATATTATTATTCTCCATGTATATTTATAATAAATCCATTGGTTTTTAATAATTATTGTTTATTGATGGTTTTAATGATCAAGTTATGGGCTGAGGACAGGGGACAGTAGTGACTTTTGAGGTATTTAAATTCCATTTTAAAGATTAGAAAAAACAGATTTTCACAGTAGAAGTAACATAATATTGTACAACAATCACAGAGAAACGTTTTATATTGCGAAGAAATGCAGTGAAATATACTGGGGATTGAGAAATCATACATGAGATTTTCATTCATATATGCTATGTCAATGTTAAAATATTTCAATCCGATTTTATATGATTATTTTTTTTTCACGCATCAGGCTCTTTCAGAATATTCCATTTTTAATTTTAGTACCAGAATATTTTAGTCGTAATTTTTGCCTTGTCTAATCTCAGAACTCTTGTATTAAATAAAGGGGGAAATACTATACGGAATTACTGGTATTAAAAATTGAAATGTCTTTAAATAACATCCGAAACAAAGGGGTTAAACAAAGTTCTAATAGAGAATATCTTGTTACATTCAACAGTTCTAGGCCGCTGGAACACTTCATTTTCGCCATGCTGGTGTTGAAGGGGTTAAAGTAATTTTCATGTACCCTGGAGGCAGCAACGGAATAAGCAGAAAATACACAAAACTTTAAAAAGCGAAAAGAAAAAAAATATTTGTATTCACTGAGGTTATTTGGAAAAATTCACATTTTAACTCTTTCTTCTTCTTCTTCTTCTTCTTCTTATTATTATTATTATTATTATTATTATTATTATTATTATTATTATTATTATATTATTATTTCACAACTTTATAAAAGGAATGATTAAATTAATTTTTCTTTTAATTATGAAGCAGTAATTGTTATACAGAGGAACATGTTTATACGTGAAATATTTAATAAAAACAACTAATTTTATTTTAATTTAACATCTAAGAGGATTTTTCAAAAATTTAATGAAAACTTGTTTTTTTTTTTTTTTTTTTTTTTTTTTTTTATACGGATAATATATTTTATAACCTATATCAGTTTTTGACTTGAAGCAGCTTTCTATTTTACTGACCTGAATCCTCGTGTAATTTTATTTCACTATATAAAACAAAATGAGCGCTAATGACCTAAAAACCAAATACTAAGCTGTATAATTAACATTTCCCTTAAACACTAATTATAACAGCATTCTGTTGAAACATAAAAAAAAAATAATAATAACAAAGAACACCCAAGTCGTAAAATGATTCATAATTCCGAAATTTTGTTCAATTTCAAAACCATCTTAATGCACGTGTTTCGTCATTCAAAAGCATTCACAGCATTAAATGTCGTTCAAAACTTAAAGGAGCGGAAAACAAATTCGTATTGTCGCAAGCCATCCGCGCCTCCATAAGAGTCAATGCCAACTTACGAAAAGAAATTAAAGTAAAAAATTAGAGAGCGGCTTTTTTTAATGAGTAGAAATAAAAGCGAGTAATTGCAATTACACCGAACGTGCGCTAGTCTGAATGATATGTTTGAGAGATGGAAGTGACAGGTTTTGCGAACTGTGAAATAAGGAAAAAGTGTGAAATTATAGAAATATGTAAAAGCAGCGAATACGTTTGCTGAAATATATTTTATTACTGTTTCTGATGTAATCTTTCTGATGTTGTGTATTTGAAACAAAACAGAAATAATAAAAAGCAGGAATAATATATTTTTGGAAATTAAACTGTTTTCTTACTTTTTAGGGTTCCGTACCTGAAAAGGAAATAACGGAACACTTATAGTCTCGCTTTGGAAATCTCGATTATGCAAAATCACGAAATAAATCTACATAATTATAAATTAACGATTCTCGGCTCTTTTCCTTTACATATGCTATAAGACCTTCCTGCGTGCCAAATTTGAAGGTTCTAGGTCAACCGAAAGTACCTTAGGTTTTGAGAATAAAACCTATAGGGTATTTCCGGTTGACCTAGAACCTTGAAATTTGACACGAAGTAAGTTCTTATAGCAAATGTAAAGGAAAAAATCACCAAATTATTAATTTATAAATCTATGTCGATTTATTACGTGACAAACTGGAGAAATCTCATGATCGGGAATACTGATCATACAGTAAGAAATATATATATGTGTTTTTTCATATCCAATTCTAATTTAAATCTCTTGTTATCCAATTTTCCATTATATTTAGTTCATATTTCATTTCAAAATCCATTTGTATTCACTTGATATCAACTTCAAATTATTAACATTTTATGCTTTATTATATAATTTGTTTCTCTCTCTCTCTTTATTAAATATTCTTCATATTTTCAGTATTTTTGGCCAATTACCATTGAAGCAAATGCTATGGTAAAATTATGATTGCCTTTGTTAATTTATTAACTATGTGGTATTCTGTCTACAATTTATTACTAATTATATCTTAGGAGATTTAATTCGAATGTTACAAGAACTTGAATGTTTTTTGAAATTCAAAGATATTATAATTATATATATATATATATAAATTATTTTCGATTTTTTTTCCTTTACGTATGCTGAAAGACCTCCGTTCCTGCCAAATTTGAAGGTTCTAGATTAACCGGAAGTACTCTATAACTTTTGAGAGTAAAACCTATAGCAGGGTCGGCGAACCTTTTCACATCAGCGTGCCAATTTTTGTCAAAAAAATTCTCAAATGACCATGGCGTGCCAACGACCTCCGCCCCTTCGGAACTTATCTCAAGCAAGTTGGAAATTGATGTTATACGTGACAAATGAGGTGCTTTTGTACTATAACTAGTTTTACAATGTAAAAAAGAATTATCCTTGTTATTTCAGTGAAATGAGTTATATCGTCTGTTATGAGCGAAATGAGCATGCCTTTTTAGGTGCGTTCGTAATTATATAAATACGTAGCACCTATTGTCGTCGCTTGGTCCGTCTGTCTGTCCGTCCGTCCACATATAACAACGCAAAAACTACCCAACCGAATGGTTTGAGATTTAAGATATATTATCTTTGCAGAATTTTGTCGAGACATTTCAAATTTTATTAAAATTGAATAAAAACTTTAGGAGATATTAATAAAAATATTTATTAAGGAATTTGAATTTTTTTTTTTAAATCGGTGCTTTCTTGTTAGAGGAGCTTCCGATGGATGTTAAATCGTCAAGCGACCGAGACACTTATTTTATGACAGAAATTAATCTGCAGACGATATAATTCATTTCACAGAATTAAAAATCATCTAGGTCTGAATATTTATATAACTAGCTACAGTACGAACGCACCTCGTTTGTCACGTTTGACGTACAATTTCCAACTTGTTTTTATTATTATTATTACGTATGCGACGTTTACAGATGCGTTTTTCGACACCAGAGTGCACTGCAAAATTCACCATGGAGATCTTGCTTTGCGGATGATTATCTCCAAGGTTTAATATTTGTATGACTCTCAATGAACGAATCTCTTGTGTTTATTTACTTTAATGGATTGAGATATTCTGCTCTTAACCTAATTTCCACTGAAGTTATCTCAGAATCTATACATTTTTTAATGTAAACTCATGTCTCAAGCAAACAATGTTTTTTTTTAAGTTCTTTCTAAAAATGTAACTTTTATGCAATTTTGTTCGAAAAAAATAATTTTGATTAAAAATGGCCGCTTGGCAGATGAAAAAAGAAGTGGTCAACCCGTATCTGTTTTACTCAGTCACATGACTTGTGAATTTAACATGCCTTGTGAATTTCGCAATATAATGTTCTTACAGATGAAGAAATATTAAAACTGAATAAAAATTATATATATATAGCTCTATGATTTTTTACTGGCATTTTAGGTACGGTATTATATAGATTACGTATGATAAGATTAAAAAGAATAATGAAAACTTTTATTAATATCTTTTTAAGTTTTGATTCGATTTTCATAAAATTTGAAAGGACTCGAAACAATTCGGCAATAATTATATATATTAAATTTCAAACCATTCTCTTGTGTAGTTTTTGCGCTGTTATATGTGGACGGACGGACATACAGATGGATAGACAGACGGATGTACCGGACAACGACTATAAGTGCTACATATTTATATAATTACGAATGCACCTAAAGAGGGCATGTTTCATTAGTTTTATTAATATTTTTGCCATTTTAGCAGACTAAAATTAATTAACAAATTACCACACCAGTTAAATAAAGTCTCATATGCAGATCAACATGCATTAAATGAAGCAGAAAATTCAGAAACAATAAAACAAAAAATATATTTTTTTTTTGCTACATTTCTCTCTCTTTCAATGCGAATCACTGGCGAGGGCAGGGAGTGGGGGTGGGGGTCAGAGGTTTCTGAGTGGGTAATTCAATAATATGACAAGTACACAAGCACTTATTATAACAAACAGCTATTTTTACTCAAGCTCGTGCATTAATGAAAGAAAAATAATGAGTTTCCATTATTTTGGGAAGTTTGAATGAATTTTGATTTAAAACTTAAATCAACGGCGTGCCGAAAATATTCTCTCGCGTGCCAGCTACGGCACACGTGCCATAGGTTCGCCGACCCTGACCTATAGGATATTTCCGGTTGACCTAGAACCTTGAAATTTGACACGAAGGAAGTTCTTATAGCAAATGTAAAGGAAAAAATCTCCAAATTATTAATTTATAAATCTATGTCGATTTATTGCGTGACAAAGTGATGAATTCTCATTATCGGGAATACTTATCGTATATTAAAAATATATATATTATTTAAACTAATTGTTTTCGATTTTTTTTCCTTTACATGTGCTAAAAAACCTTCGTTCCTGCCAAATTTGAAGTTCCTAGATCAACCGGAAGTACCGTATAAGTTTTGAGAGCAAAACATTTAGGGTACTTCCAGTTGACCTAGAACCTTAAAATTTAGCACGAAGAAAGGTCTTATACTACATACAAAGGAAAATATCTGAAAATCATTCATTTTTAAATCTATGTATATTTATTACGTGACAAATTAATAAATTTGCATAATCGGCACTAACGCCAAATCAACACATTGTAACGAGATTTTTTTTAACCGTAATATAACATAACGGTACGGAACTCTCAGGATGCGAGTCCTACTAGCAATTGACCTAACTTTTATTTCGTTTGCAGCTAACTAGTTTAGGAGAAGCTTTCCTTTGGTGTTTGATATTTGCATAGCAATCACAGAGTAACGCCGCTTGTATGTTTCTCAATCGTATAAACGATGTCATAATTATATAATTTTTTATGTGATTGCAATCGGTGTTATAAACATTTATAATTCATATGTTTATCAATTTCAAAATTCTGTTAACCAAATGCATCGTAATGCACGTATTTCGTCATTCAAAAGCATTCACAGTATTAACCGTCGTCGTTCAAAATCTTTAAATGAGTGGAAAACTTATTCGTATTGTCACAGACGAGAGGAAAACCATCCATGCTTCAATAAGAGTCAATGCCAACTAACAAAACGAAATTAAAGTAAAAAAAAAAAAAACTAGAGAGTCCTTTTTCATGAATGGAAATGAAAAGTATTCAATTTTTACAAAGCACAATTTGATTCTCAATTTTAAAATTACTTTAATTAAAATGCGTGCATTTCTTCATCCCAACAGCATTAATTTTTAAATCTATGTTGATTTATTACGTGACAAAGTCGTGAATTTCCATAATTGGGAATACTGATCATATATTTAAATTTATATATATATATATATATATATTAATTATTTTCGATACACGTATATTCGAAACTAATTATTTTTTTAATCTGTGTCGATTTATTACGTAACAAACTCATGAATTTGCTTAATCGGTACTACGCAAAATCAACGCATTGTAACGGAATTTTTTTAACGATAATAAAACATAACGGTACGGAACTCTCGGGATGCGTGTCCTACTAGCAATTGAGCTGACTTGCGGTCAATAGAGGTTGGTTATAATCGGGGGTATAAACATTTGTAATTCACAAGTTTATCAATTGCAAAGTTCTGTTAAGCAAATCTATCCTAATGCACGTATTTCGTCATTCAAAAGCATTTACAGTTTTAACCGTCGCCGTTCAAAACTTAACGTGAGTAGAAAACAAATTCGTATTGTCACAGACGAGAAACAAATCATCCATGCCTCAATAAGAGTCAATGCCAACTAACAAAACGAAATTAAAGTAAAAAAACATACAGAGCCCTTTTTTTATGAATGAAATGAAAGCCCAGGCAAGTAATTGCAATTACAGCAAACACGCGGCAGTCGGGATGATATGTTTGACAGATGCAAGTGACAGGTTTGGCGAGCTGTTAAAAAATATATACAGTGTTACATTATATAAAAACGGAAATATGCAAAAATGGCGTGGATATAGGCGTAATCTTGAGTAAATATTTGTTCAGGCTTCGTTTTCACAGTAACTGAAATATATTTTATTCTTGATTCTGCTGTGTTTGGGTTGATGTCAAAAAAGATCAATGGACACTTGAAAATAAAAACATAAAAGACAGAAACTAAGAATATTATGTCTTCAGAAAACTAGTATTATGTTTTTTATTGTTTTTTTAGCAAGTAACTTTTGAAGAACAACATCTTTGAGCTGTTTAAAATTTGGATATCAAATACCGAGGAATATCGGTTATATATTATTCATTTATACATATTTTCATTTATATGATTCCTATTTTATCGCTCTAATCCCTCCTCTAGTGTTCCAATGTTGAATTATTTAATTTTTACAAAGCACAATTTTGATTCTCAATTTCAGAATTACTTTAATTATAACGCGTGTATTTCTTCATTCAAAAAGTTAATGTTAATCCTATGGGAGCGTTTTTTTTTCAAATTTCTCGTTTGCATTTCAATATTTTTAAATGATATTTTTTTAATAGGATGGCTGAGATCAATCTCTAACCCGGCTCTTGTTTACTTTATCGATTTTGGTTGCAATTGTTTTTAATGAAGATGTATTATCTTTCGAAACCGGTTCCGAAGTAGAAAGTGAGCGAATAAAAAAAAAAAATGTAACCAACATCGAAAAAGTTAAAAAAAAAAAAAGAAAAGAAAAGAAGGCTGGTTAGAGATCAATTGCGGCTATCCTGTGCAAAAAATCATTTAAAAACATTGAAATTCAAATGATAAATTTGAAGGATCTCAGATTAACATTAGCTTTCGAGTTTTGACGTGTGACTAGCGTAGGCTGTTAAACATAGTTCGAAACTTAAATAAGCGGAAAACAAATTCGCATTGTCGCAGAGTAGTGGTAAAGCCATCCACGCTTCAATGAGAGTCAATGACAACTTACAAAAACAAATCAAAGAGTAAAGAATTACAGAGCAGCTTTTTTATGAATGGAAATAAAAGCTCGGGCGAGTAATTGCAATTATAGTAAACTTGTGCGCCGGTCTGAATGACATGTTTCACAGATGGGATTTTACGAGCTGTGATTTAAAAAAAGCATTAAATTATGGGAAAATGGAAGTATGTAAAAGTGGCGACTGTGCCCATGTGAGCTTGGGTAAATATTTATTCAGGTTATCGCTTTCCCAGTAACTGAAATGTGCTTATGTTGACGTAAAAAGGGGTAAAAATGGGTATAAGAAAGAAAACAGAAAAAGAACAGAAACTAAAATCTTTATTCTCTCTGAAACATAGTTTTGGGATACCGCTACTCACTTTTATTAAATTAATCAAATTCTTCATACAATTATCCGGTATTTATAATATTCCCGTTAGCCTTAATACAAGTTAACTTCTTACTAAGACTTCCCCTAGTTAATTCTATGATATGAATGGGCTTAACATTTCGATTACAGTATAGGCCATGATTCATCTAACGAAATAATAGGACATTCAAATTAAAAGTTAACCAGACATGTTTAAATATAAAAATCAGTTTATTAAAACACTAACATTATTCACGGAAGTTTTATCCGATCAAAAATAATAATAAAAATAATTTACAAATTTTATATTTGATTGGAACATGACATAAATCAAGAAACGTAGTTTCGTATAGTTCTTTACTCGATTAAGTAATCAATTGAAAGGTATATATTTTTTAATGTTTAATATTTGGATATCATATACAGAGGGACGTCCGTCTTATGTTTCTAATTTATACGGTTTTTTTTTTTTTTTTTTTTTTTTTTTTTTTTGTTTCAAATGTTTAAAACCCACACCCAATTCATTACTATGTGAAATTTAAATTATTTTAAATTTCATCATAAAATATACAAATGGTGAAGGTATTAACTTCACTTAAATATATCATTATATATGGGCTCGGATTGTATTTTAATATGTTCATTTTCAGTTATACGATTTTTAGAGACGGCCTTTAGAAATTATTTAAACGATGAAAAAAATTGGAAGAAAAGAAAGGTAGTTTTTTTTTCACTTTATTGTATTAGTGTTTTCGGTACTTGAAATAAAAAGGGGGGGGCGGAATGGCAGTAACTAGGATTATTATTTCTTCAGAAATTTAGATTTTTTTTTTCTTTTTTTTCCGTTTGTGATTAAATTAGAAATAGATCTTTTAAACTGTTTAATATTTGGGAAGGAGGTATTTGTTAATCATCGTCAGTGCGAACTTTTGAAGGGAAAGTGACCCGAACTTATCATTTCATACATGAATAGCAAATGTTAATGTACACTATATCTACATGTATCTGAATCATTTAAAATATATCATAATCATATAAAATGTTACGGTTGGTTTCAACAATTTTTTTTTTTTAATCTACATTAATTATTTAAATCACTTTCTCAACATTTATTTAAAAGCACTCTTTTTTTCTGTTTCTAATAAAAATTTAAATAAATAAAAGTAATTGTAATAATTATAATAAAATCAGTTTTTATTTTTTCTTCTTTCTTTTTCTTTTTGCAAAGTAATTTCAACGTTTATAGTCTAACGTAGCTTCCTGTTTTTCAAATACGAAAAGCAGACAGCAAGGGAGGGATGTTTTGTCAGTAGACTGCACAGGTGGAAAATTTGGAGTCATCTAGTCTGACTTTGATATAAGAATGACCGACCGCCCTGTATAAGAATTACGTTATCTTATGAGTGTACTATACACGCAATTAGGCTTTGTAAGTTTACGTCAGGCTTCAATTGGCTCTGCTATCAGGCGGATAGCTGGCGCCCATGTAAACAGAGGCTAACAGGACCCCCTTCAGCACACGCCATGGGGGTGATGCATGGTTTCCTTCCCCCATGAAGCGGCCGGCAGAGTGGAGCGGCAAGCTGTAGTCTTCACGATGAGTCCATTTTTCCTTTTGTTTCCATTCCCGTACCCCTGGCAGAGTGGATCGGTCCCGTTTTTCAAGCAGCGCGGGAGAATGAATGTTTACGACACTTGTTGCTTGGCCAAGAGACCTGTCGTTTGACTCGTAAAAAAAAAATTCGACTTATTACGGGGCTCGAAGATTGGCCTGTGGGCTGGATCGCGAAGTTGTTGAAAGCGGACAGGTTTCTGGAAGATTTTTTTTTTGAGAGTGGGGCATTGATGGCCCTACATTAATCATCCTAAATCATGATGTTATGATGAAAAGAGGCTATAAGGGCATTTTCGAATTGCGGATCTATAACTGTTAACGAGAAATTAAGAAGAAGATATGTGTAGCCTATTTTTTTTTGGCGTAGTGGCGCTCCAAGATTATGACTTCTTAACCATCAGAAGTGATCATAGATATTGAACTAAACCGGTCGTTAGAGGTCGTAGTGTTCTGAGTTACGGTGATGGCTATCTTCGAATAAAACACATGCTTCAGGAAGGTGAAATTACTGACTCCGACGGTGAAGTTCTGGACCGTAGAACGATTTTCCCCTCCGGACTAGATGATGGACCTAGTAGTTGATGGCAAGTGATGCAGTGAGATGAGAGGATTGATGAATGTTAGCTTGAAACCACGTCTGAATTTTTCCCCAGCCTGAATACTCCAGCTTAAGTGTTTCATCAGATTTTGAAAAAGGAGGAAATGCTCCTAAGTGCCCATTGACTAAAATTGTAGAACTCTCTACCTGTTGTAAGTACTATTTGCATAGTTTTCCTTTTTATTTATTTGTACCTCTTTAAAAAAAAAAAAAAAAAAAAAAATATGTTTGCTATACCAGAGTTTAAAAGTGAAATGAATATCTTTGGATAATTTCAATAAGAATAAACATTATGAACAGAAATAGTCTGTAGGTTAATATATAATGTTTGTATGTTTGAACGACCATTAAATGGTAATATGATGGAAATTTTAAAAATATGATGTGTAATTTAAAAGTAACCAGTGAGTGGTTTCAACTTAAAAGATCAGCTGTTATATTGTTTTATTAAGATTATTTTTGATAACTTAGTTGCTTCATTATTTTAAATGTTCAAATAAATTGTGTTTTTTTTTTTGTTTATTATCAAAGTTGGTATGTTTTTCTTTGTATAAATCTCTAAATAATTAATTTTTTATATTCACAGTAGACCTATAAGAATGGCCTAACCTTTCTGTGATTAATTAAAAAAAAAAAAAAAAGGGGAGAGAAAATTCAACTTTACTAAATTAGGACTTTAAAATTTCTTAAGGTTAAATTCATAACTGACTGTTTTAATGAACATAAATTGAAGTTCACTCAATGTTATACAATCGTATTTTTGATCTTGATTTAAGGATGGATAGATTAATAAGTGAAACAGTAATATTAAATTTAATTTCATAAAATGTTAAATTAAGCTTTAACTCTCCTCTTTCAGAAACATTGTTCTTCTAAAATATACACCAAAATTGTTTTATTTTAAAAAGTAAAAAAAAAAAAAAAAAAAAAAAAAAAAAAAAATATCCAGTCATTATACACCACTATACGATTCTTGGTTAACCGATCGGATCTTGTTCAGAATCTTCTTCAGTTCTTGAAATCTCTATGGTTGTTCTAAAATTTTAGTACATCATCATATCCCTATTCTATTAACGGATTTAACTCTTTCCCCTTTTGGTCCTCATATTGGAGGAATTTCAGGTTGCCTGCATTTTTCCAAATTATATGATGATTACACTTTTGTTAATTTAATGTGTATGGAGATTTGAGCTTGATCGGGTTGGAGTGGAGTTGGGTGTTCTTTATGCAATCCAGTATGCTACTTGATTTAGAAATCTGTTGCCCCTTACTACATTTAATATTGTCTTAAAATGATGAGTTCAAAATTATCATTGTTGTATTAACCTATTCGGATTCTTAAGTTTTGATATTTTGATTAGTTTAATATAATTTGCTACCTTTTCCATGGCAACAGATTTCAGTGGAGCTAATCAGGGTATACTTATTTTTTTCTAAATATTTAATTGTCAAGTGAAGATTGAGTAATAAATGAGCTTTTTAAGTTTAAGTAAGTTGTGTTTTAGAAAGAACCCCAAAACTCCACAACAAATGGAGCCGTAACAATTCGGTCTCTGGGTTATTGATTTTTTTTTACTTGTATGTATTTATGTATCAAAGAGCAACTGGGTGTTTTTGCAATTAAAATTTTATTTATATGTTCAAGTGTAAAAAGAGGTCTAGGCTCTCTCTCTGTGCTAGTAAGCTACAATTCCCAGTCAAAATTATGCCTTGTGAGCATAACCTTTTCTTATTTACAAAAAGCATAGTCCTGTACTTAAGTTTTATGTATTTATAAGGTTTTCCTTTGCCCTCTCTTTTTCTCATTTTTAAGTTGTCCCCCCCCCCCTTTTTCATTTTCTTTTTGGTTTGTTTGTCATTTTCTAACTCTAACTATGGCTGATAAGCACTCGGAAGCAATTGCCACTATTCAGCGAAAAAATGCTTTAGTGGATAATTTGTCAAACATTCCCCCCTTCAATGGAGAGGCCAGCTCAGTCTGCTTCTCAGATTTTTCTGAGAAATTTGAGAGTTTTGCCAAATTATTCGACTGGAATGAGGAGGAGAAAAAATTCGTTTTGTTAGCTAGATTATCAGGAGCTGCTTCTAGGCGAATAAAAATTCACAAAGCAAAAACATCTGATGAGCTATTAAAAATCTTAAAAGAGAGTTATACTTCACAGGCCACACCAGATGTTGCCCTCAGTCATTTTTTAAATTTTAAACAGCCACCCAATATGAGTGTTCAGGAGTTTTATGACAAGGCATATGATATGTCATTAAGAGCCCTTGTAATTGAAGGTATCCAGGGTGAAGTAGTCGATAAAAGCCGAACGGCTCTACTACACTCCATGCTGTTGAGCAATCTTACACCAGAAGTGCGAAAGGGGGTAATTGCGAGAAATCCACAATCCCCAGAAGAGGTCCTCAAAATTGCGCTTCTTGAGGAAAAGGCTTATAGGAGCATTAACCCTTTCTACAACCACCGCGAGGAAATCCTCAACCCTAATTTGACCCAAAACCTACCCTGTGCTGCAGTTTTTCAGCAAGATAGCTCACAAAAGAAGGAGATAGACCAACTAAAATCTCAAATTGATGTTTTAGCAGCTAAGATAGACAGTTTAGTTGATCTTAGGGCTAGGGATGTACAGGAGAAAAACCAAGAGGTAAGACCCGTAACCTGCTATAGGTGCTCCGTACAAGGCCACTATGCCAGAGATTGTCCACTAAATTTTGTCGACTATAATTTTAGAAGGGGAGGTGGTCAAAATTTCAGGAGCCGTGGGCAAAATTATAGAAACAGAGGTGAAAATCCTAGAGGGAACCACAATCAGCGAGGCGGATATAGGGGAAGAAGAGGTGGTTATTACCAAAACAATAGGAGCACAGCTGCGAACAGAAATGAAGAGCAGGCGGTAAATAACACCCCAGTAGCTAACAATGAAAGTGAGGCTTTAAACTATTAGTGGCCGGATCAGATGTGGTCAAGTCGATCCCCAACAGGCCCCTGGACCCCCCAACTGTGTATAGTATGTTTCAGCCCCAATCATATACATTACCAACTGCAAGAATTTACATAAATAAAGTTTGCCTAAATGCATTATGTGACACGGGTTCTGCAATTAATCTCCTGAGTGGTACTGATTGTAACTGTTTAGAGAATTTTGAAATGGAGAATTGCAATATCCCCATTATGACTGTCACCGGTGAGAAAGTTCACCTAAATAAGAAAGTATTTTTAAAATTTGTTTTTGATAATGTTCAATGTCAAGCTGAATTCTATGTAGTGGAAGGTAAATTAGCAGAGGAATTTAATATGATTTTGGGAATGCCATTTTTGAAAGAGTACCGGGCAAGTATAAATTGTGATACAAATGCTGTCGCTCTTAAAGTGCCAGTTTCAGGCCAATGTAAACAAAGCGTAGAAACCCCAAGTAATACTTCAGGGTGTAATACTTGTCTTGCTACTAATTCTGTAAATATTTCTAACTCTGTATATAGTGTAAATTCTAATAATAATTGTATAAATAATGATTGTGTTAAAAATAATTCTGTAAATATAAAATGTGTCAACAAAGTAGGGGAGAATTCAAAAAGTAGTAATGCCAATAGCCCTCCTGAAAATTGTGCATGTGAGAAAGTTCATGACTCAGTTAATATTGAAAATGGGAATCATAGTAGTGAAAATATGGTAGTTCAGGACCCGCAGTTGAGTAATATGGGAAAAGATGTTGAGATAGTCATTCAAACTGAGTCGGATAAGGAAGTTGAAAGTGTTGCGCAGAACTTTTGCATGCAAACAACATCAGGCGGTAGCTCTGAGGGTAATAACACTGAAAATTTTTCAAGTATTCAAAGTGTCGACAACATTCTTTCAGCAGCGAGTCAGGTAACTCAGGGTAATTTAGCTGAACAGACTACTGAAATTTGTAATATTGATGAAAGTGAAGATTTGGTAAGTATAGAGGATAAGGTACCTGAAGTCGAGGAGGAGAGCAATGAAGATAGCAGTAGTGATAAAACCAATAAAAATAAAAATATAAGTTTCGCTGTGTTATGTAGCAAAATTTCAATTCCCCCGCAGTCAAAAATGTTAGCCCAGGTTAAAAGTTATAAGGAAAATCTTATTAAGGAAAATGATATTGTTATGTTAGAACCTTTGGCGAAAAATTTAAATCAAGGTCTCCTTACCTCCAGAGCCATTTGCACTAAAGAACATGGCCTATATATCTCATTTGCAAATTTTTCAGACAATAGTATTCATTTAAATAAAGGAACCTTTGTTGCCAAAATTCAAAAATGTGTAGATCAGTCAAATATACCCGTAACTGATAATAAATTAACCTATAATATAAATTTGGCCCCTCCAATTGGTGACTTTGATCACGCTGATCTCACTTGGAGCTCTGAAATTAATTTAGATCATTTAGAACCCCCATTAAAACTTAAAATGCAAAATTTTCTAGACAAAAACAAAGATGTATTTGCAGCGTCGGTCTTAGATTTACCCGGCTGTGATACAATCCCGCATGAAATTAACTTAACTTCAAATAAACCAGTTAAAGGCAAAGCTTATAGAGTCCCCTACAAATTACGTCAAGAAATGGAAGACCAACTTAATACTTTGTTACAGGCGGACATAATTTCCCCTTCCATGTCTGAATTTGCTTCTCCGGTTATTCTGGTTCGGAAATCAGACGGTTCCTATCGACTTGCTGTTGACTACAGAAGATTAAATAAAAATCTTGTTAAAGATGCTTACCCAATACCTAACATTACCGACTCTGTTGATGCTTTAAGTGGGGCTAAATTTTTTTCAACGCTAGATTTAACTAGTGGGTTTTTTCAACAGGTTATTCGCCCAGAGGATAGGCATAAAACTGCTATAATCACCCACAAAGGACTTTTTGAGTGGACCCGTAACTGTTTTGGGCTCTCAAATTCAGGTAACAGTTTCCAAAGACTTATGAATGCTATTTTCGGTGATTTAGGCAATCTTGGAATTCTTGTTTATATCGACGACATTGTAATTGCCTCCAGTGATGTTAATTCTCATTTTGAGAAGCTTAGCATGGTCTTTGAAAGGTTAAGACTGCATAAACTTAAACTTAAGCCCAGTAAATGCACTTTCCTTTCGAATAAAATACAATATCTAGGTTTTGAGATTTGTAGTGGCCAAGTATCACCTATCAATAAAAATATTGCCGTAATAGAAAATTTTAAACCTCCAACTACCCGAAAGGCTGTTAGGTCATTTATTGGAACTCTATCTTTCTATAGGAGATTTATACCAGATTTCACTAAGAGAGCTAAAAATCTAATCAACTTAACGAAAGAGACAGGAAAATTTTCGTGGAATGAAGATGCACAGAAAGAATTTGAAGACCTTAAAATGGCTCTTATTTCAAAACCATGTCTTGCACTCCCTGATTTTGAGAAAGAATTCCATTTATATACTGATGCCAGTGGCGAAGCATTAGGGGCAGTGTTATCACAATTAGATGAAAATAACATGCTCCATCCTGTTGCCTTTGCCAGCAGAAAATTGAAAGATGCTGAGACCCGCTACTCCACCACTGAAAGGGAATTACTAGCTTTAGTTTGGGCTACTGCCCACTTCAAATGTTACATTGCTAATACCCATTTTTTCATCTATACAGACCATGCGCCTCTAACATTTATGTTAAAAATTCACGACCCTACATCTCGCATGGCTAAATGGATCTGCACTCTCTCAGACTTTAATTTTACAATCAAGTTTGTTAAAGGTAAGTGTAACAGTGTCGCAGATTTCCTTTCGAGGTATGTCAACAATGATAACTCCAATGATACTGTTAATTGTAATTTTTGTATACAAGTCGAAAAGGAAGTTACTTTTATGCCTCATTCTAATCTACTTGAAAAAATTGGTGAATTACAAAAATCAGACAAGAAATGCTGCGAGATTGCAAGAAAACTGGACCAAGGTGTAGAAATTGCTCCTAAATACATGAAATTTTTTTTTAGAGATGACATTTTAGTTTGTGAGGATACAAGGGAGTCAGCTATTTTGAATAAATCTGTAAAGTTAGTCGTGCCAAAAGAATTGGTTACTCAAGTTTTTGCACTAACACATGAGTCCCTAGCGGCTTGTCATCAAGCCTTTCAAAAGACCATTGATCGCATTCGTGAGCACTTCTATTGGCCAGGAATGTCGTCAGATGTCAAGCATCTAGTGGAGTCATGTATTAGTTGCCAGCAGAAGAGAGCTTATAGAGCGAACCAGCTCGCCCCTCTGCAACGTATGCCGACCCCCCAGTTTCCCATGAACAAGGTTCATTTGGATCTCATTGGACCCTTACCGCAAACTTTTTCGGGAAATAAGTATATTGTCGCATATATAGATTCATTTACTAAGTGGCCAGAAGCATATGCGGTTAGTTCAACCACTTCAGATGTCATTGCGGACACTTTAGCTGATTTCATATCACGCTACGGTGCGCCCTGTTTTATTACGACGGACAACGCGAAGAATCTAATTTCAGATGCGATAGAGCACGTATATAAAATGTTTGGTATTAATCATATTAAGACCTCATCTTATCACCCGGCTGGCAACTCGCAAGTGGAGAGACAGAATCGTACTCTTAAAAATGCACTTTGTCACATAGTCAACCAAAATCAATCTGACTGGGACACAAAACTAAAATTTGCACTACTAGCTATGCGTTCAGCTGTCCACTCTTCAACTAAACTTAGCCCAGCTGCAGTTATGTATGGCAGAAATATGAATCTACCATATAATCTCTTTTCTCAACCACCTTCTTTTAATTATAATGATGCACCCTCTTTTTGCGAACTGTTAATCCCAGCTCTCCAAAAAGTGTACACTGAAGTACATAGTAATTTAATTAAAGTTTCTGAGCAGCAGGAAAAATACCGTGAAAGGACAGCTGTTGATAAAAATTTTAAAATAGGAGATCTTGTGTGGTTATTTACACCCACAGTCGCCCCTGGTAATACAAAAAAATTAAGCAAGCAAAATAATGGTCCTTTTACTATAATTGAGAAGCTAAATGAGGTTAATTTTAAAATAGCGCTAGTTGCTAATCCCAAAAATTGTCAGGTTGTCCATGTTGACAGGTTGTCTTCCTTCAAAGACAGACTCTCCATCTGGTCCAGTGAACCAAAACAAACAATTGGCCTGGGATCGACTGAAAACGTGACCATCGATTCACCACACCAACCGCGCGATTCTCCTCCTGTACGCAGGTGTAAACGCAACCGATTCATTCCCTGGGCACCATATGATAGTAAC
Organism: Maratus michaelseni; assembly: GCA_963931845.1. Taxonomy (NCBI): domain Eukaryota; kingdom Metazoa; phylum Arthropoda; class Arachnida; order Araneae; family Salticidae; genus Maratus; species Maratus michaelseni. Next base: position 132,827,901 of record OZ007593.1, read on the forward strand.
CGCGCACCAGCAGTAGTGAACGTCAACAATAACGAAACTCCGGTAGCGCCGGAAGTGGAGGAAACAGACAGCGACGCGACTGAAATCATAAATCCCTCTCCCCCACCTCCCATTTCTCCGGAGATTGCAGCGGCAGAGAATAACGAGATGTGCGTAAATAAAAATTTAGCAACGGCAGAAGGCAGTGAAATGCGCGTAGGTAAAAATTCAGCCACGGCAGAAAGCAGTTCAACTGCTGAGCACAGCGATTCGCGCAGGTCTCGTTCATCGATTCGTCCAGCTGCTAAATCGAATAGAAGTAGTCGTTCAATATCGATTTCTAGAACCGACTATTCGCTACGGGATAGAAGAGACCGTCCGAGTTATAAATACTAACTACCTTTTTTCGTTATTCAAGCATTTTTATTCAATTTTACCTTGTTTATTTGTATTTATTTATAGTTTAGTTAATGTGTATGTATATTTAATTATTTTTTTTTGACATTTTTAAAACGGAACTTAGTTTTTCTAGCGTATTAAAGGTTTGTTTTGGTTGTGTGTTGATACTCTCATGTAGGCATTTTTAACCCTTTTTATGCCTATACTTAAGGTTTTTGTCTGTTTTATGGTAGATTATGTGGTATATACCCGTCCGCACCCCGTTTTCGTAGATTTTGGGTATATTTTTGCAAAAAAAAAAAAAAAAAGAAACGAATGTAATTTTTGTTACTTTAAAATTTTTTTAGGATGTTGTGTTTTGTATGCCCTTTTGCCGAGGTAGATCTGTTTAGTTCAGTTTTTTTTAATGCATCAGTGTTTTGTATATAACTTTTTAAGTATGTGTTTACTTTAATTTCTACATTTTAACTAGATAGATTTATTATTTACTATACAGTTTGTGGTTTTATTTGAGCTTAAACTTTAAGGAGTGTGGGCCCTTTTTCTTTTTCTAGTACATACTGTCTCATGTACATGCCTGTATGTTGTTGTGTGTGGCTAAAAGTGCTAAAATTAACTATTTTATTTATTCTACTTCCTATTTTTGTGGAATGTGTGTTTTCCTTCCTGGTGATATATGTCACCACCCCTGTTTTTTATTTTATTTTGTGGAATGTTTTCCCTGTAGTGCCCAAAAGGCCCGAAACTGCTTTTTGCTATAAGTAGCACAGAGGCAGAGATACTCTTTCCCATGCACATTACTTGTACGTGCATTTGTAAAATCTACATAATATCCCGAATCATTAGACTGTGTTCGAAAACAAACATGTGTTCTCATATAAAATTGTTACAATTGTGTGCGTAATTCTCTAACATGGTCTGTGATACCATAATTTGTGTCTTACAGATGTATATGTATATATTTTTTTTTGTGTGTCACCAGTTGCTCTTGTGTATTTTTGTATAATAGAATTAATATGTGTTTTACAAATTTCATTGACATTTACAGTGTTGTAACTATGATATTACTAGTACTTATTTACATTAATAGATAGTGTTGTAATATACTGTGATGCCAATTATTGAAGTTATGTATATAAGCAGTATAGTGACAATTAATCAGTGGGCACTTCTCTTCTTTTTCGGCTAATTTTTTTTTTCAAAATTCAATTTATGTATTATTTACAGTTCTGTTGCCAGAAGTCTCAGGAAGGATGCAGTTATGCGTAGGAATGACAGTAGTAGGGAAGTGAGGTTTCACAATCAGGTGGAACATGTGTTCTTTTACAGGTGCAGAAAATATCTTGGTCATTTTAGTGGTAAAATCAGCCTTGTGGTCCCTCCTCTGGTAGTACTCTTTTATGGTCATGTTTCAGGTAATATTTTAGGTAATGGTTTCTACGGATGTGCGAGCTCTGGTTGTATATATCCGGAATATATTGTCAGGGTGGTATTTCAGCGGTGAACTCTCTGGATCCCGTCCCGGATCGATGTATGATCTGTGTTTGTGGGTCAGTTTTTTCAGTGTTGAGGTCCCAGCATGCCATGTGGTACCAAGTTACCTTTCAAAAAAATAATTTGTTTTCTCAAAAAAATTTTTTTTTAATTAGCCGGGGGGAGCAATCTTGTTACGGTTGGTTTCAACAAATTTTTTTTTTTTTTAATCTACATTAATTATTTAAATCACTTTCTCAACATTTATTTAAAAGCACTCTTTTTTCTGTTTCTAATAAAAATTTAAATAAATAAAAGTAATTGTAATAATTATAATAAAATCAGTTTTTATTTTTTCTTCTTTCTTTTTCTTTTTGCAAAGTAATTTCAACGTTTATAGTCTAACGTAGCTTCCTGTTTTTCAAATACGAAAAGCAGACAGCAAGGGAGGGATGTTTTGTCAGTAGACTGCACAGGTGGAAAATTTGGAGTCATCTAGTCTGACTTTGATATAAGAATGACCGACCGCCCTGTATAAGAATTACGTTATCTTATGAGTGTACTATACACGCAATTAGGCTTTGTAAGTTTACGTCAGGCTTCAATTGGCTCTGCTATCAGGCGGATAGCTGGCGCCCATGTAAACAGCGGCTAACAGGACCCCCTTCAGCACACGCCATGGGGGTGATGCATGGTTTCCTTCCCCCATGAAGCGGCCGGCAGAGTGGAGCGGCAAGCTGTAGTCTTCACGATGAGTCCATTTTTCCTTTTGTTTCCATTCCCGTACCCCTGGCAGAGTGGATCGGTCCCGTTTTTCAAGCAGCGCGGGAGAATGAATGTTTACGACACTTGTTGCTTGGCCAAGAGACCTGTCGTTTGACTCGTAAAAAAAAATTCGACTTATTACGGGACTCGAAGATTGGCCTGTGGGCTGGATCGCGAAGTTGTTGAAGGCGGACAGGTTTCTGGAAGATTTTTTTTTTGAGAGTGGGGCATTGATGGCCCTACATTAACCATCCTAAATCATGATGTTATGATGAAAAGAGGCTATAAGGGCATTTTCGAATTGCGGATCTATAACTGTTAACGAGAAATTAAGAAGAAGATATGTGTAGCCTATTTTTTTTTGGCGTAGTGGCGCTCCAAGATTATGACTTCTTAACCATCAGAAGTGATCATAGATATTGAACTAAACCGGTCGTTAGAGGTCGTAGTGTTCTGAGTTACGGTGATGGCTATCTTCGAATAAAACACATGCTTCAGGAAGGTGAAATTACTGACTCCGACGGTGAAGTTCTGGACCGTAGAACGATTTTCCCCTCCGGACTAGATGATGGACCTAGTAGTTGATGGCAAGTGATGCAGTGAGATGAGAGGATTGATGAATGTTAGCTTGAAACCACGTCTGAATTTTTCCCCAGCCTGAATACTCCAGCTTAAGTGTTTCATCAGATTTTGAAAAAGGAGGAAATGCTCCTAAGTGCCCATTGACTAAAATTGTAGAACTCTCTACCTGTTGTAAGTACTATTTTCATAGTTTTCCTTTTTATTTATTTGTACCTCTTTTAAAAAAAAAAAAAAAAAAAAAAAATATGTTTGCTATACCAGAGTTTAAAAGTGAAATGAATATCTTTGGATAATTTCAATAAGAATAAACATTATGAACAGAAATAGTCTGTAGGTTAATATATAATGTTTGTATGTTTGAACGACCATTAAATGGTAATATGATGGAAATTTTAAAAATATGATGTGTAATTTAAAAGTAACCAGTGAGTGGTTTCAACTTAAAAGATCAGCTGTTATATTGTTTTATTAAGATTATTTTTGATAACTTAGTTGCTTCATTATTTTAAATGTTCAAATAAATTGTGTTTTTTTTTTGTTTATTATCAAAGTTGGTATGTTTTTCTTTGTATAAATCTCTAAATAATTAATTTTTTATATTCACAGTAGACCTATAAGAATGGCCTAACCTTTCTGTGATTAATTAAAAAAAAAAAAAAAAAGGGGGAGAGAAAATTCAACTTTATTAAATTAGGACTTTAAAATTTCTTAAGTTTAAATTCATAACTGACTGTTTTAATGAACATAAATTGAAGTTCACTCAATGTTATACAATCGTATTTTTGATCTTGATTTAAGGATGGATAGATTAATAAGTGAAACAGTAATATTAAATTTAATTTCATAAAATGTTAAATTAAGCTTTAACTCTCCTCTTTCAGAAACATTGTTTTTCTAAAATATACACCAAAATTGTTTTATTTTAAAAAGTAAAAAAAAAAAAAAAAAAAAAAAAAAAAAAAAAAAAAAATATCCAGTCATTATACACCACTATACGATTCTTGGTTAACCGATCGGATCTTGTTCAGAATCTCTATGGTTGTTCTAAAATTTTAGTACATCATCATATCCCTATTCTATTAACGGATTTAACTCTTTCCCCTTTTGGTCCTCATATTGGAGGAATTTCAGGTTGCCTGCATTTTTCCAAATTATATGATGATTACACTTTTGTTAATTTAATGTGTATGGAGATTTGAGCTTGATCGGGTTGGAGTGGAGTTGGGTGTTCTTTATGCAATCCAGTATGCTACTTGATTTAGAAATCTGTTGCCCCTTACTACATTTAATATTGTCTTAAAATGATGAGTTCAAAATTATCATTGTTGTATTAACCTATTCGGATTCTTAAGTTTTGATATTTTGATTAGTTTAATATAATTTGCTACCTTTTCCATGGCAACAGATTTCAGTGGAGCTAATCAGGGTATACTTATTTTTTTCTAAATATTTAATTGTCAAGTGAAGATTGAGTAATAAATGAGCTTTTTAAGTTTAAGTAAGTTGTGTTTTAGAAAGAACCCCAAAACTCCACAACAAAAATATTAATAACTTTTATATGATTATAATCGGTGGTTTAATCTTACAAAACTTAAACGTTTATTAATTTCCAAAATTCTGTTAACGATACACATACTAACTAATTCGCATGTTTCGTAATTCAGTAGCATTCGTAATATTAAATACAATTCAAAACTTAAAATAGTCGTTGGAGGCCACCGTAATACTTACCCATCATGGATATGCGTAAAATATGAAAATAAAACATGTGTAAACTATTTATAAAATGCATTGCAATTCGAATAAACACTGAAAAAAATGGGTACTCAAAATTGAGTAAAAAGTACTCAATTTTGAATACGTCACATACTCAAAATAGCCGATCCAGATGTACTTAAAATTGAGAAACACATGTACTCATTTTTGATCCCATGGATGTATTCAAATATGAACTGCTATGTACTCATTTTTGATCCCATGGATGTATTCAAATATGAAGTGTTATGTACTCATTTTTGATCCCCACTGTAAAAAAAAATTCCTGAAAAAAACGGAAATTGTACTGGCAATTGAGACGCCAGTACTATTTCCGTATTTTAACGGAAAAAAATTCCAGGAAATTTTCCGTGATTGCTGAAATTTCCGTTTATAAATTTCCGTTTTATAACAGATATCTTCCGTATTTTTTAGAAATTTTTATGTCGTTAAAATAAAATTTATAGGATAAAAAGAGAAAAAAAAAGTTACTTAGCGAGGACAACTTTATAAGGGATACATACATTTCGTCTCATATTTTTTCATTCCTGCGTGAGATTATAGTAATTAACCAACCCTTGCCATGAGCGGAATCGAACCCGTGATCTCCCGTATACTAACCTGACGACTTGGACCAACGCGCCATGAGTGGTCACGCCTCCTTCTCAAATGTTGTTAGTTATTTTATGATGCAAGAACTTGAGGTTTCATCTTTAGATGGATTTTTTCAGTTCCAATGTTTTTAATATTTTCTTTTCATAATTTTCAATATTTTGCTGCAGTATTTGGTGCCTTATAACAGATAACTTTCAATTTATTATGTATTATATGCGTACAACATTGTATTAAGAATACTGATTGCTTCTTTTTGTAACAGTACCAACATTTTCTTTATTCGAACATATACTTTTTTTAAATTATTTGCCTGATTATCTATTTATCAATTCCAATAAAAATAACAATTATCTTAATCAGACGTGTTTATTACATGCTATTAAAAAATATTTTTTAATGTCTTATTTTAAAAAAATTATGTAATTAAAAAATTTTATAATAATTTTAATTATTATATTTCAGCTATGCTGAGAGCTTTTGCGTACGGTTCTGTTAAACTAAATAGTTAAAAAAATGATTTTTAGAGACAAATTTGAAATTAATGACCTTGGGATAGGTAGGTTTAAATCTGGACTTATTGATCTAATTTAAATTAAATTAGTTTAATTTATAAAAATATAAGCTAACGAAATAAATTAAAAACGTTATAAAGTTTTAAAAAAAATTATAAAAGTAAAGAAAAAATATTAACTAATTTTATAAATTTAAGGAAAAAATTATAAACTTTGTGAAATTATAATTTATAAAATAATAAATGTTAGCGTAATTCATAAATTTGTAAGCCAAATCAGTTTAGTTTAATACCAATTTGCAAAGCTGTAATTTGCAAAGATATTATGTTATGAAAATTTAAATAACACAATATTGCTTCACATTAAAAAAGTTAAAATAAATTTTTAAAAAATAGTGAGGAAAAAAATCATAATTTTGAAGTAGTATCAAGAAAGAAAAAAAAAGTAGATGTGTAAAATGTGAGAAAATAAAAAGAGTAGTAAATGTGTGGAAGTGGATTCACTTTGATGAAAATCCCGAACAACCAGATCCACTTTTCATTTCTCTTATTCTTCGTTTTTCCTTCAAATAATAGCTTTTTAGGCTCCGAAATTTCGTCATTACACATTCTGAAATATACAAGTATGTTGTGTTTGATCATATGTTCATTTTCTATCCAAAAATACTCATTTCGATATGAGTACATGAACTTACTCATTTTTGAGAATGCACATGTTCCTTTTTGATCCAAAAATACTCATTTCGAAATGAGTACATGGACTTATTCATTTTTGAGTATTTCATTTTTTTCAGTGAAATCGTGGCTTGATGACGTCATAAACTTTAAATCGAGGCTAACGAAAACGAGTAGCTACCGCGGGTGTTTCTTTTAGATTTAAAGATGGGTGCCTTTTATATTCACTTATCTTTTTATACAGACCGCTAGAGTGACATGATGCTCTTTTCGTACACCTGCATTGGTGGATTCGAGCATCACGTGACTCTCGCGGTCTGTAAAAAATGATACGCGTAAAGCACTGCGGTAGTCTTTCTTTTTCGTTAGCCTCGCTTTAAATGCTCTATTACTGAATTGCGTAAAAGAAACATCCTTATAACTCCAAAAATGATAATCCTATTAACTAACGGTTTACTGCGTCGGATGAAGCGTCTCATTTCCAATTAAAATATATCTTTGAATTGCAATTTAAATGAAATACAGGGTCACGAAAAATCGAAGAGTGTGGTAAATAGGTTTCCAAATATCTCGGCAACTAATTATTTGTTCGACTTGATTCTTTATGCAAAAGTTATGTTTTTTATTGTCTTTTATATTCACTCCTTAAAATAATTAATTTCGAAAATTTTTATATACCTTTTATCAGAACGAATATTTCAAGAGTCCGAAAAAAATAGTTCCGGATAATAGAGGTTACTGAAATTCAATAAGCTTCTTTCCATTATTACATACTAAGTACATACCAAATTTCAAATCTCTATCTCAGTTTGTTCGGGAGATAGAGCGTTTACAGACACACAGACACACACACAGACAGACGGACGGCATTTTTTTTTTCTAAAAATATGTTTTTTGGAATCTCCAGTGTCTGAAACTTGTAAATCCATCAAAAAAATTTCAATTTTTAAAACGATTGCAAGATTTACCCTATACTACGTAAAGATGGGTAAATAATAAGTGAAAAATTAAATTCGTGTTGGTTCATATGAGAGGCAAAGCCAGTAAGAATCACGCCTCAATAAGAATCGATGCCAACTTACAAAAAGAAATTAAAGTAAGAAAAAAAAATACTTTTAAATGAATGTAATGCGAGCAACTTTTAAATGAATGGAAATAAAATCTTGTGAGAGTAAATACAATTGCACCAAACGTGTGCCTGAATGATATGTTTGACAGATGGAAGCGACAGGTTCTGAGAGTTGTGAAAAATAAATGTGAAGTTATAGAAAACAAAAATATGCTAAAATAGCGAATATATCCCCACAAGTTTGAGTAAATGTTTATTCAGGTTTTCGTTTCTCCAGTAACCAAAATGCATTTTATTTGTCTTTCTGCGGTGTTTCTGTTGATGTCAAAAATGATAAATGGGTACTTGAAACAAAACCGAAAGAACTGAAACTATGAATATTACTATTTCACAAACTAAGGTTTATTATTTTTCCATTTCTTCAGCTAGTAACTAGTTTAGAGGGCAGATCTTTTGAAGAGTTTAATATTTGAATAGCAAATACAGAGGAATGTTGTTTGTGTGTTTCTTTTTATATATATATTTTTTTTTCATTTACATATTTCCGTGTTTATTCCGGATCTGTTTTAATGTTAAACTATTTTGATTTTACGACTTCTTAATTTCATTCCTTGGTTTACCCTACAGTCCAAGTACATTCATAAGTTTAAAAAATATGTGGATTTTCTCTTGAGGTTCACTATGGGTTTCTTTATCTTTCCTTACCTTTTCCTCTTATATATCCATCTTCTCCACAAAAGCGTCTCATATGACAAAAGATTGAGAATGTTATTTTAATGATTTAAATTAATCTTAATTTAATCAAAAATACATTTGTCGTATACATAATTATATAGATGTTATCAATAATATATGTAATTATATATGATGTCTAATTATGTATTAACCCGTGGACGCCACACTTCGGTTCAACAACCTCGCACTTCTAAATAGTGCGATTTGGGATTCCGTAACTTCAACTAAGTATAACTTTGTTGACAATATAGTGATAATGATGTTTCCTATACAAAATTTAATGATGAATCGAAATGCGATAATTATTTTTATCAAAAATTTCATCTTGTTAATGAAAAATGCAAATTAATGAAAGCATGTTTTCAAAAGACGCCAACATTTGAAATTTTGGTCGGTGCGAATTTGCACTAATTTAGAGTTCACGGGTTAATATGCTAATTTCCAGTTATCCTATATTTAGAAGACGGTGCCTTGGAAAACGCTTAAACGACACCTCACTATATTTTATTACCAGCATTTTTCATAACTAGAATGAAAGGTACAGACTTACGTAGAAATAATATTTTTGGGGATTTAAAACAAAAGTTGAAGGATGGTAACAAAATTTAAATTGTTTTAATAACAAAAGTTAAACAATAACAAAATTTGTGTCTATGTAACAAAAATTTTTAATGATGTGATAATGATAACAAACTTTTATAGAAAATATTACTCTATATGTCCATTATGTCAACACATTATTCTCATTATATATTAAAGTAAACAGGTGAGAAAATCTTCACTTGCTTTATTCATTAGTTATCCAATAGATCAAGGGCTACCAACCTGGCGTCCGAATCTCCGAATATCTGCGATTAAATAAGACAAATATTTCTGTAAGACTTTTTTGGTGAATAGCGGGCGCCAGGTGGACAGCCCTGCAAAAGATTTCGTTCAGGATTAATGATATATGTACGTAACGCCTTTATATGTGTGTAGTCACTGTAATTATCAGTAAATAACCAAAATTAACTGCACTCTACACAGAAATGCAATCAACGCTTGTCTACGATAAAGAAAAAATATGCATTACAAAAAAGTTACATTTAAATTTTAATTATGTTTAAATCAAAATCTTGATTATTTAAATTATAAATACAGAATCAAATGCAATAGCTCTATTATAAGTAAAGTCATACAACTACTCTGAAAAAAAGCTTTGTAAATGCTGATATTGAAGTTCAGTTTCTCCTCGACTATAGTCTGTGTCAGGAGATTCTTCGATATACACGTAGAAAGGGTTGGATTCAAGATTCTTCTTCATCCCTTTGAGAAGATTATTTGAGCTCTAATATTCTCCCTTAATCTTTGAAACGGATAAGGAGATAATTTCAAGTTTAGTTCATGTTTTTGAAACTCAGGTTTGGGGAAGGGTTGATGAGGACGTCGGCAGTCATCAGCTTGCTGGACCAGCACTCCAAGTCGATTACTGCTGTTTCCCTTAAATGTTTGATGGGGTGAAACTTGATGTGAAACTTGTAGTGAAACTTGTCAATGTGTTTCGTTTTGCAGGTATATTTTTTCTGACTGTGTCATCTTTAACAGGATTGATAATCCTCATGCATAGTTGGTTATTTGTACTGTAGATTTAAATCGTCTAACAATTTTACTAACCATATGGTTTCTTGTGCTGCATTAGCAGCCGAAACATATGCCGTTGCCATATATGTTTGCCTTTTCTTGATCCATTGGCTAGTATTTCGACCAAGTATAAATAAATTCCCATTGGTCAATTTCCTGCTTGTTTTGTCACAGGCCCAGTCCGCAACTGTATAAGATTTAAACACGGGTTCAATTTTAGTATTTATGATTAGATTTAAATCTTCGGGGGTATTTAGACACCTCATTATTATTATTATTATTATTATTTTACTGCGTTTTAGCTTTTTTCCCGAAATGCTGCTTCCTTCGTATTGAGTAGATTTGATGCTGTGGACATATAGGGTTTGGTTCTTATGGCTATGTATAATAAGGCCCCTACTGCCTGTTTATATCTGATATTGTTCGGCTATAGATTATCTTCGTCTTCCAGGCGGAGGCGACCCGGCTCCACAGAACTGTCAAAAAATTTATTATTTATCTTTTTTTCTGACTATTTTATTTATTTATATATATATATTTTTTTTGTTCAATGCTAATTTTTCTTCTTCGATTTTTTTCTTTTTTTATCCATAAGAAGTAGTTGCCTTTGCCTAACACTGCCAATTCGTATTCAGTTCTGAGGTGTTGAATTGTTTTTTTCATTTGTCCATCTTTTTCTGCTATTAGGAGGTCGTCTACATACACAATGATATATGACGTGTTTTCTACTTCGCTTCGTACAAATAGGCACGAGTCTGCGGTGCTACGCATAAAATTCCGCCTTTTCAGTGACTCGCGTATTTTGATGTGCCGGACTCTAACTGACTGTTTTAGGTCGTAAATTGCTTTGTTTAATTTACAAACTTTGTTTTCTTCGCCGGGAGCAGCTTATTCTTGTGTCCACATGGAACCTGTGATTTTTTTTTACCCTGCGGAGGATTTCATTTCTTCTTGTTTGTCTTTAATCCAATTTTGCTTTTCCTGGGGATTTTGTACTTTCTTCTGTCTTTACAAGAAGAAAATATTGGTTTCGTGAAAAAAAAAATTCGTCTTGTGGTTTTCGGCAGATTTATAAGTCATTTTAGAAGGTCCTGAAAGCGATTTTACTGTTTTTAGAAAATGTCTGCCCATGAATCTGTCCGTATGTCTGTCTGTGCATGTGTCTGTATGTGACACAAATTTTGTGGTCACCCTATCTCAAGAACTAATACACGGAATTTAATCGAATTTCATATTCTGTTAGACCTTGACATAAATTGGTGCTGATTAGGTTTTAGTGTAAATCGCATTACAGGCTATGCTGCCTCTTTTGCAATTTCCGAGATAGCTATAACTCTAGAACTAATGTACAGAATTTTATCAAGCTTCATATTCTGTTAAACCTTGACATAAATAGACGCTGATTAGGTTTTCGTATAAATCGTCCAACAAGTGGCGCTGTTATGCTGCATTTTTTCACATATCTGCTCTACGCTATCCTTTCAAAATAAAAATTCCACATTTTATAAGAAAAGTTACTACAACAGAAAGCATGTATATCAATACTTATTAAAGAATAAATGAACATCTTTAAAATAGCACAAATGAAATACATGTGAAAATGGCAGACAGCCGTTTCGGAGCTTCTAAAGTTCCATCATCAGTGCTAAGCTTAAAAATAATAGATGTAAGTGTTTAAACCATATCAGTATGCGAGCGTATTTGCTCGCGGCCAAGGTGAAATGGCAATGAGCCTAGAAAAAGAAACAGCGGAGTCAGGAGTCCCCACGTGATGTAAGAGACCTATGAGAAACTTTTAGCCAGTCTGACGAGTTTGAGCAGAGAAGAGAAAAAAGAGGAAGAGGGAAGTAAAGAGAGTGAATTAAAGGAAAGTGAGACAGACGTTTGAAAAATTAGGTGTACTGGGCATATATCATTAACCAAGTTGTTTAAATTCTTCCATGTATGATAAGCTTCCCAAAGTTGAAGAGTGTAAATCGATGAAAATGTCTAAATTATTGAACCTTCGAAAAAATTAAAATGTGCTGTTAGACCGGCAATGGTTAAGAATAGTGGAGCGTTTAATGTCAGAATTTTTAACATTGGTTTTATGTTCCCCCAAGCGGACCTTAAGAGGTCGCTTAGTTTTTAATATAACGGCTCAAAGTTCAATCCCCCCTTTTTAAGCGGAAACTTCATGTTTGAATTATAGTAACATGCACCGCAAACGATTTCTCATCCTCCCCACACCCGCACCCCCCCCCCCATATATCATTATGTGACGGGATTATTTTGTACGTCGTTGTAAACAAACTATACATGCTACATACCTCATTTTCAATAGAGAACATTCTATACTGACCGTCAATAACATGTAAAAATTGCATAGCATTCCGAATATATTTACGAGAGTTAGAGCACATACAAACCGAAGTCATAAAACACTTTACAAATAGTTTAGGAAAAGCCAAAACTGTCGCTTAAATACAAATTTTAAAGCATCTTGAGTTAACGGGTTAAGTTAATTACAATCAACAATGAAAATAACTCTAATCTTTCTCATGTTGTCTAGGCACGTTCCATTCCGCTATCTAATTACATAAACTCTCCACTTCTTCTATCAACACTTTATTTAATTACTTAAATCAGAGCAAGAACAAAAAAGTAATCTTATCATAACGATCAAACGAGATCCATTCGTCATTTCCTTGACTGATCTCTCCTCTTCAGAACCAGTCGTGGACTAGAACGGAAAAAAAAACTTCCGACCGGAACCTGTTGCCTTTGTAGGCGGATGGTGAAGTGATCCCCAGCGTCCGAGTGGGCGGTGTGACATCACACCACATTAATCTCTGGTAGATTCGTTAGAAGGTTCCTACCTTACAGCCATTTTGTTTCGTAGAGGACCGAATCTGGTTTTTATTGTTGTTGTTCATAAATTTCTGGGAGATATTTTGACATTTTTCAATGTCAATGAACGGCGTTTTATGAAAACGGAGGAAAAGTAAAACGCGGTAAGGTTAAAAAATATATATATAGCTATATGTCGGAGATATTTGCGGCTTACGTTTTTGTTTTCTTTATCTTTAGAAACCTCAGAAACTACTATATTTTCGAGATTTAAAGAAGCATTAAAGAACAGTTTCTTTGGCCGCCACTGATTTTCAGAAGCATTCCCGTGTGGTTTTTATAGAGCATTAATCAGTTTTCACAACCTAGAATATAGATTTATCTCATGGTATCCATTTTCAAGTAAACATTTTCATGTTCAACGAACATGTTTTACAGGCAAACAAGATAAATTAATGGCATTAACATTAACATTAAAATTGATATTATTTTGTTACTCTTGCATGTATATATTTAGTTACGCAGCTAAAAATGTTTAACTGACAATTAATAGCATCTTAAAAACGATATTCCGGGTTGCAAAAATGAATAATAAAGTGTAAAATCTAATCGGAAACGTTTCCGAAAATCAGTCGCAGAAAAATAAACTTTGCTTTTATTTATTCTTCTTTAAATCTCGAAAATATATTTGTTTTTGATGTCGCTAAAGATAAAGAAAGATTTTCAGAATCGCGGGTAACACGGAAGAGGTTATTATACGTTATAATATATTTTTGTAGATTCAGAAATATTTGTCTTTTTTCACAAGATTTAAATTTTGCTTCTATCTTGTTTAGAAATTGAATTAGAGACATATGAAAAATATCGGATACGGTGCTGAATTATATTTTTAAGTATTTCCTCAAAATCATTTTTAACATTTTACTTTGCTGAAAAACTGTATAAGGTAAAACGTTTAATCTAATATTTTGAAACTTTGTTAAAATATACGGTACTTCTCTATTATCCCGTCGACCACTTTTCATATCAAAAAACTATCGCCAAACTGTAACGCCAAATAAACGGGAAAACGTTGCCATTGGAATTTCAAAATAAATACATAAATAAAATATAAGAATTTAAGGACACAATTGTTATTTTAATTAATGAAATAACTAATAAATCAGTAAAACATAATGAAAAATACACGCAAATGTCGAATTAAAAACCACTTGATGACATAACAAACACGTATAATGCTTCTAACATCAAATAAATGGGACTGCATTTTGGGCGTTTAACCTTACAGTTTGGCGATAGTTTTTTGTTATGAAAAGTGGTAGAAGGGATAATAGAGAAGTACCAAATATACTCTAAAAAGGTTAATTTAATGAGTGAATCTTTCCTATGATAATATTTATATTATTATTTTTTATACGTAAAAGTTAGGAATTGTCATAAATTTTGAAGATTTTTCTTTTTGTTACAGCATTAATATGTATAACTTTTCAAATAGCGTGGTTAAAGTTATCAGAGATTTTATTTCTTGAAAAATCTTTAGTCTTCATAATAAAATTTACAGAAATAAATGTCTTGTTTTAAAGTTTGAGTTGTGTTTTTGTGCCATTCTTTTACTATTTTTATTAATATTTTTGGATAAAAAAATCAAAATTGGAAAAATATATAGTTAATTTACATATTATTCAAAATGTTTAGCCATATTCTACGATAGAATGCACATCGCCTTTAAATAAGAAAACATCTTTAGAACAATGATTCTTTATATGAGATGTAATCTTCTCAACTGGACGAAAAAGTCCGGTCCCGAATTCGAACCAGGGATCCTTTGACTGAAGCTGCGAATGCTCTAATAACTGAACTTAAAAATTCTTTAGTAATTTGAATAATTGAGTCAAAATTAATCTAGTGTAATCACGTTTCCAGCGTTTACTGGAAGTGCCATTACCTGTGATTTATTCTGTTGTGTTGATTCAGATATAAGACCAGATGCTATGATCATTAAAGCTAACTGAGTGAATTAGTTCAGCCATATTCGTCCGGGATTGCTCAGTTAGTAGAGCATTGGCAGCTTCAGCCAGGGAATCCCGAGTTCGAATCCTGGCCTGGACTTTTTCGCCCAGTTGAGCAGATTACATCTCATATGATTTCTTTGCCAATTTGAACGATTGTGTCAAAATTAATCTAGTCTAATGATTCTTTAGTGGTTGTTTTTTTTTTTTTTTTTTTTTTTTTTTTTTCGGGAGAGGAGGGAGAGAAGCTGAAAGGTATCAGGTCGGGGCAGTTGCCCTGTTTACTGATGCTGTAATAAAGGATATATAAATAATGCGGACATCTTATGTAAATCAAGACACAAGACAACGCTACATAACTCTTCCTTTTGGCGGCGTCGTATAATCAAATAAATATCAGCAATCAACCAATAGCTACATTTGTTAGCAATAAAAAACAGAAACAAATTATTAGTTGCTATACGCTCTACGCCCAAGGCTAAGTCAAATTGGAGATCATTTCAAAACTTTGACCATTGAATATGACAGTAGGCGTTGCTAACGTTTCTTAAATAATTCTACTTGAATAGTTAAAAGTTTTCTTCCGGACTAATTCGTTTTGACTCAGTACTTTATTTACCACCCACATACACTCTTTGAACTTTTCGCTTTGTTCATTAGATAACAAGGCAATGGTTAGACGCGCTATCTGATAATAGTTTAAAATAATAATTATAGAGATTAGTTGGTAATGCGTGCCATCTCCTCCGCACGTGATAACAGATGATTCGGAAAATATCGCAGGTATTTCGAAACTCATTTAATGGCCTTGAAACTTCTGACAGTTTTAGGAAATTTTTGTAAACTTTTTGCGGAGTCAAACTGTTTTAAACAAGCTGTAGTTTTCTGTTATTCAAAAGAATATTATTGTTTACCGAGTGGTTTTAACAGATGATGCGGAAATTGTTTTGCGGAAATGCAATGAAATATGACGGAAATCATATGTTTCTTGTCATAAGATATTATCTTATACAATTATCCTCAATAAAAAGAGTTATTTACTACAAAACTGCGTAAGTTTTTTAATAAATTCAATTTTTTATAGAAAGAGAAATTCCTTCATTTAAATTAATATAATTATAATATTAATTTTAGAGATATTCTTGAATTTTTCACTGAAAAAATTTTCATTAAAATAGTTTAGTTATTATTTTTTTGTCAAATTATACGAAATAAATGTCCACAAAAATGATAAAAGTGCATTAATGTCTTATTAGTTTAAAATATGAAAATACTTAATAAGATTAGTATTAAAAGGTTAAAATATTTTTTAATATTTATATTCAAAATGTATAAAAACTTTATATGTACTTTGTTTGCTAATAATTATATTATTTTCTGAAATTGAATTCAAGAAGACTTAAATTTTCAATTCCAATTTCACAAGCACATTATCAAATAGATTTCTTTCGTAATTGTTGGAATCTTTGTAATATACAGGGTGTTCCAAAAACACACTTTAACATTTTACCTGTTGGAGTTACGTAGGCAATGCAAATTAAAAAGTGTTCGATTATGTTGATTAAATAGTCTTGATATTAATTTTCAAAAAGTTGCACTTTTAAATTTTGTATACGATCCCTGGATCCTTTAAGCTATCAATAGAAAGATTTCTCCATGTTCTAACAGTAAAACAGTAAAAATTGCATTCTTCTACGACAAAAATTCCCCGAACTATGTTACTTTGAATGTTATGGAATTTCGGAACTTTCCGGCACTAAAAATGGACAAACGATTTTTTAGTGCCGGAAAGCTCCGAAATTGCATTAAATTCAAAGTATCATAACTCGGTGACTTTGGTCGTAGAAGAATGGAATTTTTACTGTTGTACTTTTCAGACCACTGCACATTTTTTTCTAAATATAATTTATTGTACCCAGGGACCGTATAAAAATTTAAAAAGTGCACCTTTTTGAAAATTAGTGGCAGGAGTATTTCATCCTCATAATCTGAATTCTTACCTTATTTTGAATACTTTTGCAATTTTATTGATTACGTACCTCCAATAGGTAAAAAACTAGAGCTGGTTTCAATCTTTTTACGATGCCTTGTATATTTCTTTTTTTTAACTTGTAGGTGTTGAAGACATAATTTTTCGATTCCTATTTTAAAAGTAAATTACCAAATAGATTTCTGTAGTGATCGTAGGAATCGTTGCAGTATTTTTGTTTACCCTTGGGCTTGTATAAGTATTTGAAGATTTGATTTTGCAATTTCTATTTTACAAGCAGTGTTTCAAATAGATTTCTTTCAGAATTTTTGGAATCGTTAGAGTATATTTTATTATTATTATTGTTATTTCCTAAGACTTGTAGGTGTTACAGACTTAATTTTTTTATTCCTATTTTAAAAGCAGCTAACATTTTTGTAGTGATGGTAGTAATCTTTGCAATATATTTTTATTATTATTATTTCCTAGGACTTGTAAGTGTTAAAGACTTAATTTTGTGATTCCTATTTTAAAAGTAGCTAATATTTTTTAGTGATAGTAGAAATATTTGCAATATTTTTTTTATTATTATTATTATTTTCTTGAGCTTGTAGGTATTTAAAAATATGAAGAGTTGATTTTACTATTCCTTTTTACAAGCCGTTTATCGGGTAGATTTCTTTCGTAATTGTAGGAATTGTTGGAAAAAAATTTGTATGTCTTGTATATGGTGTAGACTTAATGTTGTGATTTCTATTTTAAAAGCAATTTGTCACAAAATTCTCTATATAGTGATCGTAGAAATCGTTGCAGTATTTATTATCATTATTATTAGTACCTTGAGATCTCAGGTAATTTGAAAACTTGATTTTGCGATTCCTATATTTTTAATCAGTTTGTCCAATAGATTTCTTTTTCGCGACTATAAAAATCGTTGCAATATCTTTTAACTTTAACTGAGTTTGTATATTTTTGTAGACTTGATTTTGTGATACCACTTTTAAGAGAAGTTTATCGAATAGGTTTCTTTGGTAATTGTAGGAATCATTGCAAAAATTTTTCATGTCTTGTATATGGTGAAGACTTAATTTTGCGATTCCTATTTAAAAGCAATTTGTCACAAAAATGTCTGTAGTGATTGTAGAAATCGTTGCAGTATTTATTTTTATTATTATTATTACCTTGAGATCTCAGGTATCCGAAGACTTGATTTTGCGATTCCTATTTTTAATCAGTTTGTCTAATCGATTTTTATTTCGCGACTATAAGAATCGTTGCAATATCTTTTAACTTTAACTGAGCTTGTATATTTTTGTACACTTGATTTTGTGATACCACTTTTAAGAAAAGTTTATCGAATTATGTTTCTTTCGTAATTGTAGGAATCATTGCAAAAATTTTTCATGTCTTGTATATGGTGAAGACTTAATTTTGCGATTCCTATTTAAAAGCAATTTGTCACAAAACTTTCTGTGGTGATCGTAGAAATCGTTGCAGTATTTATTACTACTATTATTACCTTAAGATCTCAGGTATTTGAAGACTTGATTTAGTTATTCCTATTTTTAATCAATTTGTCTAATATATTTTTATTTCGCGACTATAAGAATCGTTGCAATATCTTTTAACTTCAACTGAGCTTGCATATTTTTGTACACTTGATTTTGTGATACCACTTTTAAGAGAAGTTTATCGAATAGGTTTCTTTCGCGATTGCAAGTACTATTTTTAATTCTTTACTGAGACTTGTAGGTTTCTGTAGAATTGATTTTCCAATTTAAGAACAATTAATATTCCAATTTAAGAACAATTTATGAAACAAGATTTTACCGCGGTCATAAGAATCATTGGAATACCTGTTGATTTTCCAGAATTTGTAGATTTGTGAAAACTTTATTTTGAAAACTATTATTAACTTTATTATTATTGATACCTTTATTGCGAAACTTTATTTCAATTTTACGAGCAGCATGTCGAAAAGATTTCTATGGTGATTTCAGGAATGACTACAAATAATTCGTTTAGTCTATTTTTGCATTAAGTGTACATAAGAATTCGGGCTTACAATGTGCCACAAATTAAATCTTCATACTTAATTATTTTAACACAATCATAATGATTGGTAAAGCAATCATAAGAATTGTAATTTTTTTAACTGAGTGAAAAAAAAAATGCCCAAGCCGGGAATCGAATCCAGGACATCGGCTTAAGTCAATGTCCTGTGTTCAGATCCTATCTTGGGCACTTTTTTACTCAGTTGGAAAAATTACAATTCTTATGATTTCTTTCTCAAACAGTATGTGTGTGTTAAAAGAAAAATTAAATTTAATTACGTATCCAACGGTTTATTAAAGTTCCTTTACTTGTCGTTTATTCTGTTGAACTGTTACAAATAACACACCAGATGTTATTGCCAAAAGGTTGTCTGAGGGAAACTGTCAACCGGATTTATCCAGGATAGTTTAGATGGAAGCGCGTTGCAGCTTAAGCCAATATCCTGGATTCGAATCCCGGCCTGGTCACTTTTTCACTCAGTTGGAAAAATTACAATTCTCATAAATTTGTATAGTTTAAATCTTAATAATTAGAACGCAAAATAGCAAAACGTGCTAACTTTACGAATGTCGCAAATCATTGCATCTAAAAATATTTTAAAATACGGAGTTTGAAAGAATCCACGGTCTGCCACAAGTACCAGCTACTCAGCCGAAATTAACAGAATCGCTGCATGTATAACATATAACGCTGTCCTTACAGTATCAAATGTAAACTGTCTTATAAACTCTTTAATATAGTTTATCTTTTATTAACGTTCAAAGAGTATAAACATTAATTTTGAATAGCCTATATAAAACATGTGAGGTTACAAGACCAAAAAAAGTTTAAAATTATTGCTTTTGACCACCATTTTGAATTTAAAATTTATATAATTAACATTTTCTTAATAAAATTTCATCAAAGTAATGAGATTTCGGACATATCAGATACCTTGATCACTGATGCAAACCTGTGAGTTTTTTATTATTTCCAGAGAATTCCAGCTTCAAATATTCAAAATAAAAACCAAAATCAGAAATACATTATCTGCAATGCTGTAAAAATTAAAAAACATTTAAAATAAGACATTTAATAAAACTGAAAATATATTAATATTACTTAATAAAATCAATTACAGTAGATGTTTCAAGTTTTGTACAAGCTCCTGGTATCAGTGTACAAATGTCAACAGAAAACCAAAGCTGCTGTTTATACATGTTCACGTTCCAAAATAATGCATTTAAAATATAAAATCACCAGGAGTATATGTTTAAAATATTAAAACACTATGGAGTATGTGAACAGCAGTTTTGGTTTTCGATTGATATTTGTACTGATGAGGAGCTTATGTATAGAGCTTGAAACGTCTACTGTAATTGATTTTATGCGATATTAATGCGTTTTTTAATTTTATTAAATGTATGATTTTATTCTCTTTTTAAATTTAAATTTCTGATTAAGATGTAATAAGTTTAGTTATTTTAAATTTTAACACTCTAGTTCAGCCCACATATATTAACTAAATTTTCGAACAAACCACAGTTGTAGTGCTACTGCTAGTGGTGGAAAAAAACAACTTGCTAGCTTGCAACCAACAAATTCACTGTATTCACTACACCTGACGTTGTGCTTATAGTTTTATATGCAAACAATTTCATCAGATTATTTTAGATTTTGCTCTCTTATTAGCATTCAATGAGCATAAACATTAATCTGGGATACATCGTGTAAAAGATATAAGGTCACAAGATCAAAAAGGTAAATATTTATTGCTTTTGACCAAACTATTGAATTTAATTTGTACGTAATTTTATTTATTTATTTATTTGAAAATTTTATCCCATTAGTTAAATCTTACCCATTTTTTACTCCATTATCTTGAGGCGTCAGACACCTTGACCAGCGATGCAAACCTGGGTGTTTTACTATTGTTAGCGAATTCCAGAGAAAATAAGCTATTCCTTTTGTATTCCCTGCAAGGTTATTTTTAAATTACTGAGTACATTCACTTTTGCAAATATAATAGTTTGAAAGATTAGGTATTACGGAAAAAACATTCATATAAAAAGAAGTGCAATCGAGAATACAATACGAATTGTAACCAAATGATTCAGTACGCTTTAATAAGATAACAGTTTTCAGAGCTTTTTTACTGATGTGCTATTTAGAAAAGATAAAGAAATTTAACGCATCTATCCTTGGATTACATTTTTTTTTTTCAGAGAGATTCTTTGTAAAACTTTCTTAACCTCAGAAATTAGCAAATGTGGGAATGGTCATTATGGGAGTAAGTGGCTAAAACATACCGAAACGCGTGGATAGCGTAGAACGAATTTCGATGAAAACTGGAAAATATACACTCATCAAGTTTTCTTCTAAGAATTTTTGACAATTTTTTCAATAATGGTAATAAAACATGGTGTTTATATAAATTTTATTTTGCACATGGTATGGATTCATAACCGTTATCACAATATTTTGCAAATTGTTCTGGCCCAGGTTCAAATCGGCGCTTTGTACTGCACTATTGCCTGCTATTTGCATCGCCATAATAATGAAAAACAAAATTTTCAATTATTTTACTTTTTAAAAAAATCTTAAAACAATGTATCTAAAGAAAATTTTGGCGAAAGTTTTATGATTGTTTCCGGCTTTGCGTATAACGGCAAATTAAAATTAGAGAGAGTGGAGAAAAATATTACATTCAACTCCACATACTGTCAGAAACCTATTTTACTCCCAATCTTCAAACATAAAATACCATCTCTTTACTAATTAAAAATAAATGAATAACGTGAAATAGCACAAATAAAAATATTTAATTGGCAAACAGCTGTTTCGGAGCCCCTAAAACTCCATCATCAGTGCCAATTCAAAAGATTAAAACCCGATTTAAAAGTTTAAGCCATGTAAATATGCTTGCGTCTTTCGCACACGCCAAGATTGAATGGCGGCAACCTTTGCAAAGACAACAGCGGAGACAGAAAAAAACATGTACGCAGAGACCAATAAGAGCGCCCTGCCAGACCGGGCGAGTTTAAGTACGGAGGAGAAAAAAAGGAGAAAATGAAGAGAATGAATTAAGTGAAAAGTAGCCAGACATTTGAAAAATTTGGTACGGAGGAGAAAAAGGGGGGTGGCGAAGAGAATGAATTAAATGTAAGGTAGCCGACATTTGAAAAATTCGGTGTACTGGACATATCATTAACTAAGCTGCCTGAATTCTACCATATATGATAAACCTCCCAAAAATCAAGGTCGTAAATAGATGAGCATTTCTGAATTATTGAACCCTCTGAAAAATTAAAACTGTGATTTTCAGACCAACAATGGTTAGCTATTTCAGAACGTTTAATGTCACAATTTTTAACATAGTTTTTATGTTCCTCCAAGCGGACCTTAAAGGGTCTCTTGGTTTGACCTATATACATTCTATCACACTCGAAAGATATCTTATACCCCCTTTTTTCTCCTCCGTACTTAAACTCGCACGGTCTGGCAGGGCGCTCCTATTGGTCTCTGCGTCACATGTGCATCATTTATTTTTAATATAACGGCACAAAGTTAAATCCACCTTTTTAGACATCTCTTTACTCCCAGTGCCATCAATCTGTTACACTGCATCAAGATAAAGAACGCATTCACACATCACAATCCACTGCTAATTTCTTGTACAAAATTTACTATTTCTACAGTTCTATCAGTTCAAGTAATATATGCTAAGACGAAATCACATGGGGCCTAAAGAAATTCAGTTTTACATAGGTTTCCATATTACCATCATAGGCATAGTTATATTGCATTCTTTTCGCTGGAACTGTGATACTTTTCCATTTAAAACTGGATTCCGATTTTTGCAGGCTTTACTGTATTTGGTAAAATTTCAAGTTAAACGGCATATCGATTTTTAAGATGCTATTCATTCCCAATTAAATATTTTTAGCTGCGTAAGTGAATTTATACATGCAAGAGTAACAAAATATTAATGTTAATGTTAATGCTATTAATTCATCATGTTTGTCTGTGAAACATGCTTGTTGAAAAATTCATATTTTTACTTGAGAACTGATATTGAGATTTTTACTTGAGAACTGAAACCTATATTACGGGATGAGAAAACTGATTAAAACACAATATAAGAAACTACTCGGAAACGTTTCCCAAGATCATTGGCAGCAAAATAACATTTTTTTCATAAATATTTCAAAAATCTCGAAAATATATCGGTTTCTGAGGTTTCTAAAGATTAAAAAAAATGCTTTTCGGAATCGTGGGTAACAATGAAGAGGTTATTGTATAATTTCGTTCGTGGTTATATTATATATGTATTTTTAGATTAAGAAACATTTGTCTTTATCTACATTGTATGAATTTAGTATTTTTTAATGATTATTTCCATTGTACGTATGTTTGTAAAATTTTAAGTAATTTTAATTAATTTTAGTTTTTCAATAAATTTATTTGTTTACTTTTAGAGACAGTTCTTTCTTCACAAACAAGCAGGAAGTTACATAAATAAACAGATAATAGATTATTTTTTTAATGAACGCTTTTCTGCAAAGTATAATTCCGTTTCAAGCTCATGCTGACAATTAAATTAATTGGCGCTCGAAAGAAAAAATTCTACGGTCTTACATTTTTCCAAGGAAATGAAAGTAATTAGTAAACGCAGCTGTGAGCAATTTAGAAAATGGTTTAGAAGGTGTCTGTTTTATTTAAGGTTAAAAGAAAAAGATTTTTTTATAAAAACTTAAGTGCCATTTAAGTGTTGCGGATAAATTATGTCAAATATTACATGAAGAGGGTAGTTCTTTAATCCATTGATGCTAAGTTCAAAGAAACTGTTTTATCTTTTGCATCTTCCTCTTTAAACTTCTTTTTTCAAATATTGATATCATACACTTATTATACACTGACATAACTATAAAAAGATGTGAAAGAAAACAAAGCCCGTTTTAAAATGAAAAGGTTTTGTTTCTTTTATAAAGAAACAGAAGATAATTGAAAATTTTCATATCTAGGGTTTTAAAAGTAATTCGTTTACTCCCATATGATTACATTACAAATAATATGTAGAGATGTAATGCTGTGAAACATCATATATTTAAAGTAACAAAATCGCACTATTTAGCAATTCTTAAAGATTAGTTTAACTGACCGCCGCAGAATTCGCGGAGCACGGCGTTTTGCGTGATGGAACTTGAACTTGAACTTGTGATAGGTTCAATGGGCTTCCAAGTTGCGAAGCAACTGCACACCCTGGCTTTGAGTAGGTGTATATCAAATCCTGAGAGAGCCATATGAAATGTCTAGCCGTAGTCCAATTGACTACATAAAATAGGATAGTGTTAAGTATATCTATAAAATAATGAAAATTTACTAGTTAAAGTATAAAAGTAAAAATAGTTCATAGTTCAAAAAAAAACAAAAATATGCCAGACGAGGTAAAGTAAAGATGTTAAGAGAAGTTTAGGAGAAAAGTCAAAATAAAATTATCAGTAAAAAATTATAAAATAATATATATATATATATATATATATATATATTAATTAAAGAGAAAAATTTTGAGGTAAGAATTATAGCTCGAAAGGACTATTCATCAAGAATAGTGGAGTACCTTGGTTTTTTCCGGTTGGATGGACTGCAAGCATCGTAGTCAGGTAGCTTATAAATGAGTTCATTTGGAATGTGATTAATGTCATTGTAGAATTTTTTCGCAAGGTGTTTAATGCGATGTTTGAGTGAAGTCGTTTTCAGATCCTTGAGGATTGTGGAGTTTTTGAGGTATCTAGACCCGTTCCTGATGTAACGGAGCTGTTTGTAATGGGTACTAGAGAGGCTGTTCATACTGGTTTTGCAAGTGAAGCCCCAGATTGGACATGCATATGTGATAACAGAGAGAATGCAAGCATTATATATTAAGAGTTTGTTGTGTATGGAGAGTGAGTGACTGCGAAGAAGGGGGGCGAGGGTTTTGGAAATTCCGGCGACTTTACCGCGGATATTAAGAATATGCTTTTTAAAGGTAATGCGTTTGTCAATGGTAACTCCCAGGTACTTGGCATCGTCAGACCAGGGAATGGTAGTGTTATTGATGGTTAATCTATTAGGAGTGGAGAAGGTTCTAGAGAAGTAAACAGCAGTAGTTTTAGATTCGTTTATCTTAATGCGCCATTGATCACACCATTCCATGAAGATGTTGAGGTGGTGTTGTAGATTTTTGTAAAGATTGTATGGGTGATGTGCAGTGCCATAGAGAACAGTGTCGTCCGCATAGAGTGCGAGTGATGTGAAGAGTGTGCGTGGAATGTCATTAAAGTATATTATGAATAAAATAGGGCCAATGACTGAAGCCTGAATAATACCACAGAGTATTATGTGTAGTAGAGAAAGTGAGTTGTTTACACGGACATAGAAGTCACGATCACCAAGGTAAGAGTGTATTAAATGGATAAGTCCAGACGGGAATTTAAGCCGAATTAATTTATAAATGAGGCCCGCGTGCCAGACTTTGTCAAAGGCCTTGGCGACATCAAGAAATATGGCAGCAGTAGGCTTCTTCTCGTTGAAGTTTTCAGTTAAGAATTCCACAAATCGAAGAAGTTGGTGTTGGGTGGAGTGCTTGGCTCTGAAGCCGAATTGTTCAGGCATAAGAATGTTGTTGTTGTGAAGGAAGTCATTGAGCTGTGATCTAATGACGCGTTCGATGACTTTACTTAGACAGGAGAGAAGACTGATGGGACGGAAATTAGTTGGGTCATTAAGATTGCAGGATGGTTTAGGAATAGGAGAAATGATAGAGGTTTTCCAGGGTTTAGGAAAATAACAGTGTTTGAGGATAGAATTAGTGAGCTTCGTAATGTAGAGAATACAGTTGATAGGAAGTTGTTTAAGAGTATAGTTGGAAATTTTATCGTACCCAGGAGATTTTTTATTATTAAGTTTTTGAATAATATTGTTGATCATGATGGGTTGAATTTCGGGAAGAGGGATAGGAGGGGTTGAGAGGAAGTCATTAACAGTATCATTGACATTGTTAAAGTGTGCTTGACTTGCGAGGAAGGGATTCGGAGAGAATTGCCTTTCATATGAGCTAGCGAGGCATTCTGCCTTGTCCTCGTCAGTATACGCAGTTTGATTATTGGCAGTAAGGGGAGGAATAGGGGTATAATTATTATTGAGTTTCTTTTTGATTTGCCAAAGAGAGTTATCCTCGCAAGTAAGACTTTCGAGAAATTTAGACCAGTTTTTTTGCTTATCTTTCTGAATAAGGGTTTTAATTTTATTGTTGAGCCTGTTGACAGCTGTTTTAAGGGTGGGATCTCTGGTATTTTGGTAGAGTCGACGGAGTGTGTTGCGTTGTTTACATATATTATGTATGTAAGTGGGTAAGATGTAAGAGTTATTATTTTTGAATTTGGTGTAAGTGGCATCTTTTTGAGCTTTGTAAATGATGTTGTTGAGTTTATTAACTGCGTTATCAATGTCAGTAGTGTTGTTGATTGTGGGGTAGGTAAGGTCGGTGTTGTTGATGTAATTTTGGAATTTATTCCAGTCAATAGCTACTGAAGGAGGAGGAGAGATAGGGTTGATAAGATCAATTTTGAAGAAGACAGGAAGGTGGTCAGAGCTTACGTCATTAATAACAGAAGTGTTGATAGGGAAGGTAAGATTTTTGGTGATGGCGAAGTCAATAATAGAGGGGTGCTGGTTGCGAGCAACAGGAATGTGTGTTGGTGTAGTAGGTGCGTGGAGACTGAGATTGAAATGGCTAACCAAGTTGTGAAGAGATCTACCTCTGGTAATGGTGGAATGACAGTTCCACTGCCTGCTATGTGCATTGAAGTCACCAGCGATAAATGCGTGTTGGTGTTGTGTAATGATGTGTGTCAGGTCATTTATGGGGTATCGTCGCCCGTGTCGTGCGTAAAAAGATGTGAAGTTGATTTTGGCATGGTGCAAGTTGACGACAATACTGGTGTAGTCAATGCCTGGGAGTGGAATATTTTGAGTTGTGTGATGTGGGATATAATTTTTGATGTAGATGGCTGTGCCACCCCAGTGAGAGTTGGTACGTGGTGTATGATGGAGTTTGTAACCTGGGATGGTGATACTGCAGGAAGGGTTAAGTGTTTCTTGGATTAAGAGTATATCGATTTGTGGATTAATGGAAATAAAGGAGCGGAGTTCATTAATCCTGGGTTGCAATGATTGGCAATTCCAGGAGAAAATAAGAAGAGAAGAGAAATTTTTGTTATTGTAATTATTCATAATTGGTAATGTTGAGCTCCGTAGAAAAGGCGTTTAATTCTTCTGTTATGATATACATTTTGTCGAATGGGTTGTTGCAATTTTTTGATTTGATGGCGATGTTTTTTAAATGTTTTAGGAGTTTGGTAATTTGGAGAAGTTCCTTCATGTCTTTGAAGGTGTCAAACATATCTTTGAATGTGTTTGTATAATTATTTTGTATAACAGGTGGTGTTTTATTTTGTTTGGTGTAACTGGAAGTGTCCTCAACTGGGGCTTCCTGGATATCGTTATTCTCGTCAGTAGTGGTCTCACTGTTGTTGATATCGTTTGGTTTATCATGAATGGTGTAATTGTAGGGTTTGAAAATGTCTGCGATGTCAGCAATTATATTTGGTTTTTGGTGTTGCGGATTTGTTTTGGTGTTGAGTGTTGGGGTATTTTTTTTCTTAATGTTGTTTGGATTTTTTGGGCAACCTCTGTATGAGGCCGGATGAGCACCGTTACAATTGGAACATTTTGGAATTATTTTACCTGTCTTGGGGCAGTTATCAGTGAGGTGCTCTTCTGAGCATTTAAGACATTTTGGTGTTAGGCTGCACGTCTCGGAGGCGTGTCCGAACCGTTGGCAGCGGTAACATTGTTTTGGGTTATTGTTGTTTCTGAAGTATTCAATACGAACACTTATATCACAAAGTTCCTCAATTTTATAGATCTTCTCAAAGTTAGTGCAAGGGAGGACGTTGACCATGTAAATTGGCATACCTCTGCCAGTTTTGCGACTCTTAAGCATGGCGGCTCGGGTGGCCTTAAATCCATGGTTACCAAGGTCTTCGATAATAAGTTGGGGGTCTGTGTTGGGGGGGATTCCCCTAATACAGATTTTTTTTGGTCGAAGTTCTTTTGAGTTAAGGGTGTTGAAGTTCATATGTTTGTCAGTTAGGTATTGTGGTAGCGTGAGACGTTGTATATATAATTAATAATTTCCATTTATCGTTTGAAACGAAAAAACTTTATTTTAAATTAACACATTAAAAAAACAAAAGTAAAAATGAAAAATTATGATAAGCATCCATGCTGTAAATTTACATGGTCAACCAAACTCTGATTCTGATGTCCGCTCAAAGTGGAACCTCACTCTCGAGTATTCCAAATCCAACTCCTTCCACTTTCTACTGCCGTCAGCAATTTCACTTCCCAGGGGCTTTCCTTGCATTCCAGGAATTTCCCAGAAAACATTGCATGTCGTAGGGGCCCAGTTCTTTGTATCCACAAGAACAATACTTTACAATTCTTATCTACTCATTCAGATAACATACCATTCAATACAAAGCATGTATTGCAGCTTGGCTTATCTCAAAGTGAAAATGAAATTCACACTATTGATAGAATTTTCGTCAATAGAGATCAATCTGTCAGATTATTTTCATTCCAGAGAGATTATCCTTTTTCCACAAATAAGGGAGGAGTTGAAACATGTCAACTCATCACAGTATCTTTGGATATCTCTAAATTGGCTGACAGATTTGGGTAGAACTTTGAGAAGTTCCCCGGAGAGGCTGACTTGAGGAGGATTATTTGCGTGATGGTTCTTTTCTACGTCCCTTTTATACCGAGACACTTTCGGAAGCCAGGTCGAAATGGAAAAATCTTCGATTACAATAGGAATACATTAAAAGGAATACACTACCTGCGTCGCACCTCTATTTAACGAAATTTTATTTTTCGAATTCCTCTATTTTACGAACTATTTCTTAGAACGAAGAATAATTTATGCATTTTCTTGTAAAATAACCCCCAAATAGCGAAGTTCATTCTTTATTTAACGAACTATTTCTTGTGATCTAACACTGTTTCTGCATTTTTCTCAAAATGTTTCTGGAAATTTCAAACTTATTCCTTCTTTTGACACATTTTACACACACGATAATATCATAGAAAAATAATTCATTAATTTTAAATATTAAATTATTTTAACTAAAAATACAGTGCATTTAAGGACAGTAATGTTGTTTAATTCTTTTTTTTTCCTCTCTCCTTGTGAATAAAAAAACTGAAACAAATGGATATAATTTATTAAAAAAAATTAATTGCTTTTTTCTATGATATTTAGTGTTTAAAATATATGGAAAAATGTAATTAAATGAGAATTTTTCCAGATTTTCAATTTAGTTTCCATTTCTCTATCCCAAAGCCATTAAATGGCTTGCAAACAATAAACAGAAATTAATAAAAATTGAATTAGTAAGCGCAAAATCAAAGTAAAATTTTGTAATGTTTTCCATCGAGGACATCGCAAAAATTTGCGCTATTATACAACAGATTTTCTAGCTGAACGCAAAATATATACATGAAAAGAGATTTTTAAAAAGAAAATCTATTTCCTTCAAAAAAATTCTGTCCGCAACTTCCTTCATAATTTTTGTTATGTTCATTAGTTACAATGAAATTGATGACAATGTACTACTGAAATTGCTGGCGCTAATTGCTCTGAAACTGCAAAAAAGAAGAATTAGGTAGACAAAAAAAATGACAATATTAAAACATAATTACAAGTATACATACTGATTAAACATATCAACGAAATCAATTCAACAAAATTTCTTGAAAAATCCGACTGAAAATAATGCGCCCTATACTTCTGGTATATGTTACAATGCCTCATATTTACCTCTTCTTATTTCTACCATTGTCTCTCACATGTACTAAGTTCAAAGGCAGAAATGGTAAAGTAAAATCTGTTTCCCCAATAAAAAATATATTAATAAAATTGTTTCAAGAATTCTGTCTGCTTCCCCTGAGAAAAGTTTTTGGACAGTTTGCAAGCAAAAATAAAAACATGATCCAAAATATAAATGAATTAGTGAACACAAAATCTAAAGAAATTCTTATCTCCTACCGAAATCGCAATAAAATGTCACTCTAAGCAACAAATTATTTATCTGTAAGCAAGAATTACGTATGAAAAGAAATTGCAGAGATGTAGGGAGCAATATGCCACAGATTTTATCTCCAAAATAATTCTCTAAACTTAAAATACTTTGATTGCGCAATAGTGGTGGCATGAATAACAAGTTAAAAAATGAATGACTTGTAGAATCAAAACTAACGTATTTTATTCTAATCAAGAATAAGGTAAAAACTCCAAAAATATAACAAGATAGGCTTTGCATAAAAACATAAGCTGTAACAAGTGGCTACCCGGAGACTGCTGAGTGTTCCACTTCCTTCATCACAAACCTTTGCTTAAATAAAGAGACTTGCAACAACTGCCATTTATCAACAGAAATTTGTCCAGGTAAGATCTTTGGAAAGTTACCGCATCCAGTAAACCTGATGGTCCACATCGATACCAACCGACATCGGAAATGGGTGTCGAAAAACTGAAAGTCCATCAGTAAAGTGTCCTCATACATCAGTGCACAGTAAAGTGCCTTCCTATGTTAGTGTACAGTATAGTGCCCTCCTATGTAAATGCACAGTAAAGTGTCGTCCTATGTCAGTGCACAGTAAAATGCCTTCCAATGTCAGTGAACAGTAAAATGCTTTCATATGTCAGTTAACAGTAAAGTGACTTCCTATGTGTAGCCAGAAGATTAAAAAAATTGATCGCTTCCTTGTAAAATTCCTTGTGTAAATGCTTCTTGGTTATAATGCACCTGACAACAATGTATTGCAAAAATTACTGGCGCTTTTATCTCAAACTATAGAAACTGTGAAAAAAGTAACTGTGTAGACAAGGAAATTGTGGCGTCCATTTAAAACATAGTGACAAGTGAGGCTACTGATTAAAGAAGACCACAGAACTCAAATACAAAAGTTACTTCAAGAACCTAAATGAATATCGTGCACCTTAAGCCTTTTTTATCTGATACAACTATCCACACTTATGTTATCTTCTTTTTTCTGTTTTCACCGTTGACTGTTGTACTTGAAGATACAAAAGCGCTCAAGTAAATTTTTAAGAAAATAGGAAGAAGAATATCGAGAAGGAGAATCCGGCAAAAAGTTTTGAGCCCAATTCCTACCAAATCTATTTCAATCACCCACAATTCTCTGTTTTCCTCTCTACTAATGCATCTATTATTAAAGTTAAAAGGACAAAAATGTTATGCAAAATTATTTCATTAATAAAAAAAAACTTATTATAATTTATTTTACGTGTTCTAGTTGATTTCTTGTTTCCTCAACGCGAAGTCAGTAAACGGTTTGCAAGCAATTATAAAAAAAAATACGCTTTAAAAATTAATTAGTAAACACAAAAGCAAAAACAAGCCACATAACGTTTTCCGTCGAGGTCACCATCAATTTTTACATTAAACTACAGATTTCTTATCTGCCAGCAAAAGTGTGATAAAAAAATTAATCACTTCCTTGAAAAATTTCTGTCAACAAATCACTTCAGAATTTGGGTAAAGCTCTTTGGTTACAATGCAACTGACAGCAATGTATTGCTGAAACTTCTGACACTAATTGCGCAGAAACTGCGAAAAGAGTAATTATGCAGACAAAAAAATTGTGGCTACCGTTTAAAACACAATGGCAAGTGTGGCTACTTATTAAAGAAGACCAGATGATGAAAAAAATACATTTCTTTGTGATCATGTTCCAAGGATATACACCTGTCACATCAAAAAAATAATAATAATAATAATAATAATAAAAATCCCCAAAAGAGTCGTTTGCATTAAATGTGGCATAGAAGGAAGAAAGTAATTCACTATTACACCCTCTGAGTTAGATCGTGCCCAGTGCAGAGATGACCCCTTGCATTATAATTCAAGAAGATTGACCTTTGTGCAGTTTTTAACATAAGTGGCCTTGTGAGAGAAATCAAACATTTTTTAATACGTGGGCGGCTGTAGCTTTACGCATGAGATACGCGTATTGATTGTTAAGCGATGCTGACCATGCGAAAAGAATCTCATATAAATGCAAATTTATCGATTTTCAGGGTATATAGCTTCTGCAGCAAAATCCCCCTTCTGAATAGTTTCGTGATGTTGAAAATAAATAATGTCTGATAAGAATTTTGTAAATTGGTTTATAAATCAACAAAGCATCCTGAACAATTTAGAAAGTGGCTTTTCACGTTTTATGAATTTGGGTTACTTTTACTTGTTTATTATTATTTTTTTTTTCAAATCTTTATAAATCACTATTAAAGCTTTTGATTATATTAAAAAACTTACGTGTTAATTTTTCATAGTACTTATTAGTATCAGGAAAAGTAACTTGGCGGTAAAATATTGTATTTATTTGCAGTATGATAAGAGAACTGCTTTTTTTCTTATGTATAATATTATTTTTAAATTGCTTCGCAATTCTTATATTCAAGTTACAGATAAAAATTAATTTATATAAATAATGTGTGTAAAAAGACTACTAACAAGTCATAACTCTAAAGAGTGGTGATACATATGAAATTCAAACTATTTTTGTATAAGGAACCAAGATCTCAATCTACTTAATCAGTCAAAATACGTGATATACCACTCCAAGCCTAGCTTTAATTTCCATTCATAAGCATACTGTTAAAAAAAAGACAGATGTTTCTTAATCTAGGAAAATATAATATAACCACGAAAAAATATATATAATAGACTCTTCCGGTAATATGAAGATTTATTTAAATCTTAAAATGAGTTAATGTTTGTATTTCCTAAATAAAAAACATCTGTATATATTACGAATTTTTATGAGCAGAGATTATATAGATAGTGATTAAAAACATGAGTCATTTAAAAAATGTCCAACAGTTTTCATAAAAACCATCACTACACAATAACGTTTTCGTCTCCGGTCCGGAGCGTCCTCAGTTGTAAATGCAAACACCTCTTTGATGCCGTATATTAGGTCTTTGGGGATTGAAAGATTTTCTTTATTACGCCTTTTTTCCCCTTTATTTGTTTATCCTACATTTTTTCTCCATATATTTCTCCTTCTTCCTCATTTTCCCCCTTTTTGTTTCTTCAGTTTTTCCTCTTCCTTCTACTTAAACATTCTCATCCAACGGGGATCAATAATGAAATGTGTCATATCGTTGCAAACATATTGTGTTGATAAATTAATTTCCGAGGCTTGTCTTATTAATGCATTATACAAATTTTCATAGTTAGCTATTTTCTCTATTGTAATGGTTTCAAGTTTTATGGGGGTATCGATTATTTAGTCTTGAAAGGGCTGTTGTTTGTTTGTTCTGTTTCAAGTCTCTTTTATGTTCACTTAATCTTTCACTTAACTTCCGTTTAGTCATTCCGATGTATTTTATTTTTCCATTTTTATTAATGAGACAATTGATTCGATATATTCCCGAAGACTGCGTTTTGTCATATTTTTTAACATCATTACGTATAACTTTAAACAGAGATAGGTTGGGGGTTATAAGTACGCGTTTTCCTAACTTTACAAATTCTCGTTTTAATTTTAGGAAAATACCATTTAAATAGGGGATAAATCGTTAGCCTCTTCCAAGTTACTAACGATTCCGAAACACGTTTAGTGGTATTATTTCGTGTCTAATTGAATCAGTCATTCTAGAAAGAACACTTGTCTTAAAAATTAATTTTTCAGGAGACACAAAAATCGTTTTTCTGAAAATATAATGGTACTGTTTTTTTAAGTGTCTACCTTAAATTACAAAAAAATATGTCTTAACATTAATTGACATTGTTGAAATTTCTTCATGATCTATAAATGATGTAATAAAAATAAAATAAAATTTCTGACAAGCGCCTTTTCTTTAATGAAATGGGGATAAATTATGTATAAAAAAGATAGTTTGACTTAAAATAGACAAACTATGTATTTCAAAACTTATAAAAAAAATGCATTGAGCAAATATTAAGGTACATTGATTGATATTACATAATGTGGAATATGGAAAAACTATCCTGTAATTGAATTTGTCATTCTAGAAAGGGAACTAATCCTATTTGTTTATTATAGGACATGTTCCCTTTATATATTAATTGACTGAGTTACTTTTTTTTATTCATCAACAGATTTCTCAAATTCATTAGTTGGCCATAATGGCATTTCTGCATAAAATCTTTTTAATTTATCAGGAATATAGGCCCCGAGACGATTTAAGTACTTATTCTTTTTTACATTAATGGGAACTGTTCCTCCATATGCTTTTCAGTTGGCAGCTCAACTTTATATTAAAGCCAGGAAGATAGAGAGAAGGACAACAACGATAATGTTTCTACTTATGGAACTAAAAGCGGTACCTAGTATGGCGGCGTTTCCGGTTTTTTGGACATTTGGGGAGTGTAGCGCCCTCTATTTCCGGTTTCGACTGACAACTCTTTACCATGCTCAAAACCAAAATGCAGGAAGAGCAGATGACAATATGTCATGTTTGACAGGTCACATGACCGGCCTTTGGGAGCACCAGCGCCACGAACCGGGTACTAATTTCCGGTCCATGTTCTGATCTTGAAAGCCTATCTTCACTGTTCTCCTTCTTATTTCTATCTCCCTGATTAAAGCTTAAATGAGAAGGAGTGGCTGTTTAACCCAAGATTGTTACTCTTCTTACATAAAAATAAATGTGAATCCTAAATATTCCCTCATGACAACGTTTTGTGATTTTCGTGTCTCTGAAAATCTGTTAAAAATAGAAAATTTGTACACCCAACCACTGGCAGATACTTGCAAAAGTCACAATTCTTATTAGCTGAGCAAAGTTTTAAAGACTGGTTACGTGAGTAAGCGGTCTGGGTAAGTCGAATCTATTCTTGATAATAGGGAAGTAGGTAATGAAAGGGAAGTGTCCCCTATTTTTGCGTTTGTAGGGATGAATAGGAAAATAGGGAAGTTGTAATCAGCTGATCAACCATGGTACTTCAACTGGAGGTCAGGGTAGTTCCACCAATCAGAGCTGCCTATTTGTAGTGTGTGACCTCCAGCATGACGTCAATTGCAACTGCCCTATTCCGCTAGTTTCGTATTTACTAGTACAAGAACAGCCAGTGAAGAAATGACATGCGGTCAGATGGGTTAAGCGAAACCTAAACTTTGTCTCCTCGTAATCCAATGTTTCCCTCCCTTTGGAATGGTCTATTTTTTGGTAGTGTGACAAGGGCAGTCTTATAAATCTGGTCAAGCAGTACAACTATAGCAGAAAGACATGAGTATTGTTTTCCAGTAATTCTGGAAAAGGACTCCCAACCAAGAGCGAGGATAGACAAGGATATGCCGTGGTTTCTTTATTTTACAAATACTGACCGTGCAAAGACTTCAGAATCCGATAGAATATGTCCAATCAATACCCATTCAATTCTCTTTCAAACTGCTTTTCAAAAGACTGTAAAACATTTTTAAAACCTTAAACTACATTCTTGTTTTTCAAATAGCAATTTTTTTTTTCATTTTTCAATTTATGAATAAATAATATTTTCACTTTGAGACATAAAAATCGAGTCCGAGCCCGTCTCACCTCTAATATGCATAGCTGCGACTTTTATGCAAATCAAATAAACATGCGTTGAACCTGAAAAATCATTTAATAAAATGTGCCTTGTATCTGTGTGGTACCCATTAGATTTCGTTTATTAAGTAAAATTTCTTATTTAAAATATGTTTATTTGATAAGAAGTAAATCGGAAACTTTTTAGCAGCTATGCATGTCGTACATAAAATTCTTACATGCTTGTGAAACCTCTACTGTAAAAGGTTAGATAAATAAACGAAATTAATTTAAATTTAAAAAATCGCTATATACCTTATTTTATGACAGAGTAAATAAGGTGAATACTGCTGTTTGAAAACAGTGTTAGATTTTAAAATACAATAAACCGTTTAAATGGTAATACTGTACACTGTAAAAAGGTCAAATTTTTCTAAATCTAGGAAAATTTAATAAAACCTAAAACGAAAATATATACAATAACCACTTCCGAGTTACTCATGATTTCGAAAAACGTTCTTTATCTTCAGAAACCCCAGAAACCAATCTATTTTCAAGATTTAAAGAAGCATTTATAAAAACAAAATTTATTTTGCTTCCACAGATTTCCGAAGAACGTTCTTTATCTTCAGCAACCCCAGAAACCAATCTATTTTCAAGATTTAAAGAAGCATTTATAAAAACAAAATTTCTTTTGCTTCCACAGATTTCCGAAAAACGTTCTTTATCTTCAGAAACCCCAGAAACCAATCTATTTTCAAGATTTAAAGAAACATTTATAAAAACAAAATTTCTTTTGCTTCCACATATTTTCGAAAACGTTTCCGAGTAGTTTTTATGGTGCATTAATCAGTTTTCTCAACCCGAAATATAAATTTTCGGATGTTATCCAACATTTTCATATTCAACAAACATGCTTTACACACAAATATAATAAATTAAAGCATTTGCATTAACGTTAAAATTAATATCATTTTGTTGCCCTTGTATATATGAATTTAATTAGGCGAACGAAAATGTTTAATTGAGAATTGATAGCATCCGAAAAATAGATATTCCGGTTTGAAAAAATTGATTAATACATTAAAAAAAGACTACTTGAAAACGTCTCCGAAAACCAGTGGCAGCAAAAGAAACTTTGTTTTTATAAATGATTCTTTAATTCTCAAAAATATATTGACTTTTGAGGTTTCGGAAAATAAAACAAAATGATTTTAAATGAAAAATGAAAATTTCGGAATCATAGATTAACTCGGAAAAGGTTACTGTATAATCTATTTTCGTTCTTGTTTATATTATATCTTCGTAGGTCAAGAAACATTTGTCTTTTTTACAGTGTACTAAATGAAAAGAAGTAGATAAATCATTCTTTAATTAAAACCCTTAAGCACATATTTTTATCCAAAATTAATGAAGTCAAAACAACTCGTTAAACAAAAATTCATCAAAATTTACAAATCCAATGATTTCATAAATAGGTTTCTAGCTATCGCAAACATTGCCTTCCATGATCTATCATAATAAATCAAATTCAGATATTCCCTTGACATCTTACAAGAATATAAAATAATAGGGATACAGAAAATATGGTCGTAAACTTTACTCTCTACGTAATTTATAGGAATATAAATCACAAGATAATTCTCAAAAGGATTTCAACACATGTTTCATTAAGTTGAAAGCAATTCTGTATACATATTTTGATGAAACAAGTTTTTTTTTATTATTATGTTTCATAAACATTAAATGAAATAAAAACTACTACTTTGACTTGCTGTCATTTAAATTTAAGAGTTATTTATTCAAAATGCTAATCATATTCCAATGATAGCTTTAATAATAGTGTTACAATATCTGTTACATGCTTACAGTTTTATGTTTTTAACACTTATTAATGCAAACGAATAATGTTACTAACAATTTTGATCATTGATTAATGTATATATTAATTTTTACGTAAGTACCATTTGATTTTTATTGTAAAACAAGTTTAATATTCTGTGTTAAAGACAGGCTTAAGAAATATAGATTATAGATAATGGATAACCACCATGGGGAGTTAAGCTTTTCAGCTTTATGCAAGCCCGGGGGACACGCATATTATAATTCAGACTCTTAAGTCGAACAAAAGTACACATATATAAGCAAATTATGTACACACATAGAAACAAATAGTATGTGCATCTCGTCTTTTTTGTTACTGGGGGAAAAAGTTCATGGAGATTTTAAATGTTTTCTATTATGAAACAAACACGCATTCCGCAGAATTTGACACAATGAGAGTTGTTATTAACAAAAATTAGCAAAAAAAAAAAATCAATTCTAAATTTTCAAAAAAATATTTTCTTTTTTTAAGATAAATTTTTGGACGCATTTTCAATGCACTAAAAATATTTTGAGCACTTTATTTTCATTTTAAAAGAGAATAAAATAAAAAATATATACACTGTTATAATCGTGGGAACAAAGTTTATAAACAGTCACAATCGAATTTAATCTCATTTTGTAAATCTTTCTTTGTTATTTTAATATTTAAAAAAAAATCTCATCTTATTTACATCTAATCTTATCATCTTTATCACTCAAGTAACTTAATTTCCCATTAGGAACTTTTACATTTCTTTCTTTTATTAAACGGTTTTGATTAAAACTCTTTTTGAAACTTCATTTGAAATATGAGCGCCAAAAGAATTTAATTTAAACTTGATAGCTAAATTGCACACAGTTTTCAAAAGGGACAAATTTCTTTCACAAAGGGTATATTATCAGGCCCGTACAGAGAGGTATAGAGCCGGTACAAATTACCAAGGCCCGGGTCTCCTAAGGGGAGAGGCTTCGGTACTAGTTTTTAAATAAATACCAGAAAAGTAGACTGGTATTTTTTACATAAAAATTTTAATTAAAATAACTAACAAATAATAAAATTCAAAAGTCAGAAGTTACATGAAAGTCTTTACGGACTCACTAGGAGGGGAAGGGGGGGGGTTATTCAGGAGGCATTTTACTTTCGAAACAAAATCCAGCTTTTATTAAAAATCAGCGGAACGCACATAGCAAAAATGCAGGCATTTATTTATTTATGTTTTATGGAACAAATATTTTCTAAGTTGTAAAACACAATAACAAAAGTTGCAATAGCGTCAGGCAATCGGTGCCTTGACTGATGAATCGAATTAAAATTTAATTATATTTTCAATATTTTAAATTTATATTTAAAATCCTTATATGAAAAGGTATTACCAATGCATCTTAAACTGTAATACTACTACTGTAAAATACTGTAAAAGAAAAAAAAATTGTAAGAAAATACTATATAAATTTTCTAAAAAATTACTATTCAACATATTTATTTTCTAATACAGTAAAGGCTGTTTATAACGGAATTCTGCTGTAAACGGAGAAAAAATCATGGTCTAGCCAAAAAAATGCTTTTGTACCTTTAAAGACGAAAAAACCTGCTTAAAGCGGAATTTCCTGTACGTTATCGTCTAAACAGGTTTTACTTAATCATGCTTATGGTGGGGGGCCCGCATTGGAACTATTACCGGGGCCCGCTGTCTTTCTGTACGGTCCTGGATATTATTTAAATGATTCCATTGAAGTTTTATTTGAAATATATTGCTGGCAGAAATGAGAGTCTGAAACACAGAACTAACAGATCAAATTCTTGAAGCACAACATTACAGTTGCAATATTTAAATGATTACACAAAGCGTTTGCTTCAAATACATGGCTGAAAGAAAAGCGATTCCGCTCTTCAAATATGTACTTTTACATTAGGGTGGTGCCTTTCTCGGATGATTCGGTATTAAAAAGAAATAAAAGAAGAATTTAACTTAGCATTGATTGCTTAAAATCAATTTTAATTATGCATTTTAATAAATCTACACAAGGCGAGATTCTTCATTAGGTACAGTACGCCAAGACTTGGGACCCACAAATTTTAAATATCGACTTTTTATTATTATTATTATGTATATATATATAAGTTATTTAGAAATCAATTTAATATTTGAATTGAATAAGAAAATGTAATTTTTATTCTGAAGGCTAGTTTTTTATTAGGATTATTTAATAATGGTTTATGTAAGCTAGAATAATAATTGGTTTTTAAGAGAAAAAATGTATGTTAATACATGTCTTCTGGGAGAATTATTAGATGGCATAATGTTAGTCATTATATAAATTGCATAAAACAAGTTGTGTATATGGTACCATAACAGCATCTGTACCTAGAGCTATGGATTTTCTAAATAGGCCTCTGAATTTCAAATACTTGAAAAATCTGTAAACGTATTTTCGTATTTATATAAATAATTTTGCTGCATAATTACCAGTATTCGTATTTTTAAATTATTTGTAAATAAAAAAATCGCTAAATATTCATGAGAATCCTTTACTTAGCATGACACAATCGTGGGGGACGAAGGGGAAGGATAAATTTTAAATTGACATAGTTAAACACATTTTCCAATTTTTGTATTTATTCCATCACATCAATTACTGTCAATACAAAGTTTTAATAAAATACTTCAAAATAAAAATACTTCTAATTTCTCTAGACATTATCATAAAAACAACTAAAATGCTTTTAAATCTTCAATTTACAATTTATGTGTTGTGACACCTTTTAATATCTAAATCTTTAATCGTATTTTTATTATTCTAAATAGAAAAGTTATTTCGTAATTCCTTATCCATTTCGAGAATCTGCACAGCATAATATTTTTCTTATTAATGTGACTTATTAAAAATGATTTATAATTCTTATGCTTGAGTAAATTGGATTTTGAAAGTGTTTTTCTTATTAAATGTATAAGCGAATCTGTCTGTGTATAAATTAATAATTCATTGCTCATTTTGATGGCCGAACGTTATTTATAAGTCGAATTTTATTCATAAGTTTTATTCGTCATTTTTATTCCAACTGTCTCCTTTTGCTAAAAAGCTTCAAATAAAATTTGATAGATAATGCTCGAATAAAATGAATAATTTGATACAAGGTCTCCGAAAGAGAAGTGGTGTAAATGGAATTACATACTGAATATGCTTATTTTGTACAGGCGGCCAAAATAAAGGAGAGAACACCCGAAATAACAACCGAATTGTCCCAGAGAAAAAGAAAAAAAGGAAAATAGCCATTCGATTGGAAATTGTCTTCTTTCTTTCAATTTATGCTTAACCCATTTAGGCCAAGAATAGAAATTTTGTAAAATGTGGTATTATTTGCATTGAAATTTGCTTAAATTACATTCATTAAAACACCATAAAAGTTTCGTGCATGAAAAATAATATTTTATTTAATTTGACGTTACCATTATTAATTTACCATTAATAATTTACCATTAAATTTAAATAAAAAAAATTTAAGTTTTCTTATGGCATTTGTTTTATTTTTATTTTATTTACAGAACTTGCAACTTTACTCCATTATAAAAATATATGATTAATCTCAAGTGGAATAATTATACATTTTCAAAAAGTCGAATTTGTCAATAACTGTTTCAAGTAAAAAACCAGCGTATTTTGAAAATTTCTCAACAGAAAGTGATTACTTCAATTGAATTACTAATATGGCTCCAGAACCCTTAAAAATAGCAGAAAAATAAAATTAGTGAAAAATATACGTCACAGTGTTAATAAAAATATATTTATTGAAATGGTGCGTTTACGCACCTTTGGCCGAAAATGGGTTAAAAAGTAAACTTAGGGGTCATCTCCATACTGAAATTGTACCAAACTCTAATTTTTTCAATGCGAACACTAATTTTGACATAGTATTTTTCCGTAAATTTGATCCTAGGATACCAAATGAGAAGACATTCGGCTTAAATAGTTAAGGAAGTATGAAGGTTTAAAGTTTAGAACTCCTAATGTGAAATTGATTTGTAATCGTTGCAAAACAGATTGAAATGCGAGCAGTATTTAAAACACAACTCAAGAACTACTTGACGGAATGAGCTGTAATTTTAAACTCGCATTTTTTCGAAAAAAAAAATAATTAAATTTCGTAAAAGAAAAAGAAATGTAGTCTATGTATTTTTTAATAGTAATTGAATATTAGAAGCTTCAAATATGTGAAACCAAAGTTACAGTTCATTCCGCCAATTAGTTTTTGAGTTATGCTTCCAAAAATTACACGCATCTTCTCTGTTTTGCACCGATTGAAAAGGAATTTGCTGTTAACGGGTCAAATTTTAAACCTTTATAATTCTGGAACCACCGAATGACTTCCCATTTGATACCGTACGGTAAAATTTATTGAAGAAACAAAATATGATGTCAAAATTAGGTGGTCGTATCGAAAATTTCATAGTTTGGTACAATTTCAGAATGAAAACGAACCCCAGGGCTTTTTATTTTAACATATTTTGAAAAACGACCTAATTTTCAGTCGAATGGGTATTTCCATTTTCTTCTGTAACAATTAATTTAGAGATTGAAATGTATCGTATATTCTCTCTCTCCATCTTTTTTGTTTGTTTGTTTGTTTGTTTGGCCGACTATACATATAGATTTTAATCTATCGCAGAGCGAAATTCCTTCATGCTTTTTAATCATTTTAAGTTAAATTCACATATTCCTATCTAATTTTAAGTCGAATGGGTATTTCCATTTTCTTCTGTAACAATTAATTTAGAGATTAAAATGTATCGTATATTCTCTCTCTCCATCTTTTTTGTTTGTTTGGCCGACTATACATGTAGATTTTAATCTATCGCAGAGCGAAATTACTTCATGCTTTTTAATCATTTTAAGTTAAATTCACACCTATCTAATTTTAAAAGTAATTTATCAAGATAAGTAAAAATATACATAAAGTTATTAATAAAAAAATTACAATATTATTTTCATTTTTAAAATTCAATTATATGCGCCTTTTCAACTGTTTTTTTTTTTATTTTTTCTTATTTATTTCATCTTCTTAATTTTCTTTTTTGTTATTTTCTTATTTCTTTATAGAAAATTCAAGTTTTTTTTTAAATTTTATTTCAAATTTCTATTTTCTTGAAAGCCTCTCCTTAGAAAAAAAATTACTGTTTCTTACTTACATTGTTTGAAAACAAAGTAAACATTTCAAAATTATAATTTCTTATAGTATTTTTATTTTTATAAATGATTGTGTGATTGTGTATATTTATACTGTTCTAACATTTTCAGATATTTCAAAGATAAAACTGGTAAATGCAATAATTGCTGTAGAAAATTCTGTGCGTTGTTTTGGACTGAAAATGTAAGTTATTTTTAACTGTTCTGTTTCTATACATATAAATGTTTGCACGAAAGAATAACCATTTACTAAAACAAATTAAAAGCACACTTGTAAAGCAATTTGTAAATTTAACTGAAACACTCAGATTAAATATTAGTAAAACATAGCTTTTTGCACAGGAAAATTCTATTTTTGAACCGTAAAAAATAATATTTGACTGTTTAAAAGAAGAATAAACATTTTCCTAAAATAAATTATTTTTACAGTCGTTTCAGTTGCTGGCAGTTTAATTGTCTTTCTAAAAAAAATTTAACAGCGATTAAATATATAAGCATGCTAAAAGTTTTATACTTCTATTATTATATTTTATTTTATTTTTAAAAATTAATACTACTTTAACACATCTTTTAAATAATTTTGCCCATTATAAGAATTCTTGGGTGATTAAAAATAATTTCAATTAAAAAAAAGTTTCGAATTAACACATTTATTTATTTATTTATTTTAACAGAATGAAATTGGGGAAATTCTTAAATTCAGAGGTTGTTTATATTTTTATTTTAATCAAAAATATTTTTCAAATTGAAAAATATCGTTAATATACTAGGTACTAGAAGGGAATTATACATAAATATGTATCCGAAGATGCTTACTGTCAAATCTCATACCACAGTAAGGCCCTCAAAATCGCAACATTTCATTTAATAATTTTATTTGTATACATTTAAATATATTTGGCAAAAAAAATTCATTAATATACTATTTTTTACATGCAAATAAGTTCATTTATAAAAGTAATATAATGAAACATAAATTTTATTATTATTATTATTTCTTTATTAAAAAAGTTACTCATTGACTTTATTTCTATGGTTAAGTTATCTTTGTTAAAAAAGACAATACGATTTAAAGCTAAATTTAAATTTTTTATTTTTATTTTTGTCAATATGCCCATTTGAAAAAAAAAATCAATTAAAATAGTATAATATGATAAGATAAACTGGACGCATATTAGAGACTGCTCATTATTAAAGTCCATCTTCAGTTAGAACAACTTATACGAGGACATAACCATTCGCATAACGAAGGCATGCTTTGTTTTTGTTTTTTTATTTTATTAAAAAGTTATATATATATATATATATATATATATATATATATATATATATATATATATATATATATATATATATATATAATCTAAAATCACGACAATTAAATACAGCGGAATATCGTTGCTCTCAACATCGTTGCCCTATACTGTGAAATTGTTCAATGAAAAAAAAAGGAATGTCCACATTATGCGGATGGTTATGTCCTCGATATGTCCCCGTTTAAGGTCTAACTAAAGATGAGTTTTGATAACAAGCAGTCTCTAAAAACCATTTAGTTTATCTTATCTTATTATATTTTAATTGAATTTTTCAACTGGCAACTATACATTATTAAAAAATAAGTAACAGCTTCAATTTTAGTTTAAAATTTGATTGCATTTTTTAACAAAATTAACTTAACCAAGAGAATAATGTCAATTAATATTTATATTTTAATTAATTAATTAGCTAACTGAATTATTTAATGTTGTTAAATATGTTTTAACCAGCGTTCGAAATCCTTGGTGGTCCGTTGGTTCGAGACTACCAAAAATTCAACCGTACCACTAATTTGAAAAATTTAGTGGTCCGCAGGACCAGTAACTTTTTTTCCCTCTCTGACAAGTAAACGTAAACTTTCCCGTCCCTGAGAAAACCGCAACCAAACACAAATCACACAATTCTATTTTATTTTTATTAAAAGAAAAATGGATTAAACCTTAGTTGAAATAAATAATCGGAAATAAAATATATAATTAATAATTTTATAGTTTTTCTTTATGCACTGTTTATTTAATTTTTAGCAAATTATAATTTTACATTTTATTATGCTGAAAATTTTGAATAACTGCAAAGGAAGTTTGGTTTATATTCTAGAAGAAGGGGTGGGGGGGG
This sequence comes from Maratus michaelseni, assembly GCA_963931845.1. Classification (NCBI taxonomy): domain Eukaryota; kingdom Metazoa; phylum Arthropoda; class Arachnida; order Araneae; family Salticidae; genus Maratus; species Maratus michaelseni. Next base: position 132,872,787 of record OZ007593.1, read on the forward strand.
GAGGTCACAAAAGTTTAAAGGGACTTAGAATTTTATGTAGCGGACCAGTGATGATGACTGCGGACCAGTAAATTCTCATGCTTACTAGTCCTTGGAACCAGTGACTTTTTTTTTATCAATTCTACCGCTGGTTTTAACAAATAATATATTGTAAAAAAATAGTAATAAATCATAGTTCATTTATTCATAGCCTTTTTTTCTTTATAATGTTACATTATTCAATATATATATATATATATATATATATATATATATATATCAGAATCATTCTGAAGCTTGAGATTTCGTTTCGTACGCAGATATAGTTGCCAAATTACAAAATGCAATTAATATACTAAAACCTACGATACACTAAATGCGTATCCGAGACTGCTTATTATCAAAGCTCATCATTCAGTATGGTACTCGAAATCGTGACAATTAAGCTTTAGCTATGCTGTCTCAGGTCAAGTTTATCCTTTCTTTTAGCCTTGCGATGACAATGAAAGTAATAACGTGGGCGTAACAGCTTTCAAACAGTGTCGTTTATAGAATGAGTTTTAGGAGAAGAATACTTTCAAACCGTTTCTATATAAATTATAATCTTTGTATATCCGTATCTTCACGAAATCTTCATTTAACGAAATTACGATCACTCATGTTCAAAGTATGCAGACAGAAAAACCTAATTGTCCATGAAATCTTTGTTAAGAAATCGTTAAAATTTAACCAAATAATATCCGTGAAATGATTTTATTACTTAATTTACGGAGTGCACTTGCAATTAAGGGCAACGACTGTTATGTTAAGCAAACATAACTTTTAATTTTGTAGGATACAGTTGTTAAAGAGATTTAAGCTTTCAAAGGATTTTTCGTAATTTTCATTGCCATCCAATCCACATTATGAAGAAAAAACGATGTTATCTTGACCCGTTTGCGTATTGGTCATTCAAGGGTTACCCATAAGTATCTGCTATTTGGAGAACAGCCTTCTATGTGTTCGCATTGCCATTTTACAGACTTCACCATTTTTTATCATTAATAGAGACTCTTTATTAGGTAGGGTTCCTTTAATGTAGGGTCTCTACCTATTACCTGATTGTCCTACACTTCAACATTTTTGCAGATAATAATTTAAAAAATCCTCACCTTTTATTACATGTCTCTTGGGCAAAAATTTCAATGACACTATCTTTCTATTTTTAAACGGTGCAGGATTTGACCATCATATAAAATTTTCTAATTTTACCTCATTTATATCTGTTGAATAATTTTACTTAAGTCTTTTTTGTTGGCTTTAATGTGTATGTTATGTTGTATTCTATTATCCTATACCTGGATGGGTTTTATATTCTATATAAATTCTATAAAAATTCTATATAAATATTATATTCTTTGTAAATCTTTTGTGCAGTGTTTATCTTGTACTTTCAATGACTGCGTCTCATCAAAATGCTATATATTTTGTTAAATTCTCTGGCGTGTACCTGGCTCAGCATGTCTCATTGGTGATCTTGCGCCAATAAAAAATCAGTCAACCAACCGACCATTACCATCTACATTTTTGTGGATAATTTCACACATAATTGTTTATCCAAATATCTTCTTTGGTCAGAACCGTAGCTTGCAATCTGATGGGTTGATGCTGTTAGAGATGCTTCGCGAGAGTTGATTTTAGAGAAAATCATTATGAGGATGTAAAAACGAATTTTTGGATGTGCATATAATTCTTTGTTTTCATTCAAGAATCGTTAAGATAGAAAAACTAAGTTAATTTTAAAATTAAATATTTTAATTGTATAAAATCGATAGGTTAATTATGTAGTTTTTCTGAATATTATAATATTTTTCTCCATGAATATGAAAAATGTGAATCTCTAAAAATATAAATTTTTTATGGTCGCTATCACTATAACGCGCGTATGGGTGCATCGCGCCCATGAAAACCGAACGAAAAAAACGTCAGCGGATTCGGGTAAATTGTTGTATTGGAATCTCTAAAAATATAATATTCTTTATAGCTGCTATCACCATGACGCGTGTAAGAGCACTTCGCATCCATGAAAACAAAAACAAAACATCAGTGGATTCGGCTAAATCGTTGTATTGGAATCTCTAAAAGTAGGAATTTTTTTAAACCGCAATCACTATAATGAATATTTAAAAAAGTTTACATCATATAAAATGTTAATATTGTTTCAATGTCTGCTTGATTTCGAACTCGGGTCTGCAGAACTAGAGACAAACGCCATACCACGGAGTTACTACGCACACTTCTCGAAACACCTCAGAATATTTTAAACAAGGCACAAGAAGTATTTTTCACCAAGTATGTTTATTGCCAAGTTACGCTATAACACTGCCAAGAGCACTAATCAATTAGATTGCAAGCTACGGTTCCGATCACGGAATATATTTGAAAAAAAAATATGCTAAATGTACCTACAATTATTGTACATCATGTTACTTTTAAAGGAGAGAATTCACCTTAAATATATCAAAAATCGAAATTTTAATTTTTATGTTAAATGAAAGCATTTTTTGTTCAAAACATCTTAATGAAAAATGTATGTTTTTATAACATTTTGCTTCGAAAATGTCACAGAATACAGAAAACAACTTTCAAGATACTTATCTCGAAAAGTTTGTAAATGTGAATAGTCCTTTTAGCCTGGGAGGAGGGTATTATCCATCTCCAGAAAGACCCTAGCCTAGGACCTCAGAACGGAATATCCGAAGAGGTCAGAGGACCATAACTATTGCAAGATTATGTATTTAAAAAATTCGAATGGTCAGATAAAACTACATATACATTAGGCTTCATAGATTTTTTAAAGAGAATTAAACAGAGGCATTTGTACTTAGTGTGCTTCTTTTTCCTTTGGACGTGCTGCTTGATTGCAACATAAAAAATGATAATACATATACAACCCAACTTCATCTTTAAGCTCCTGTGGTTTGTGAAAAAGAACATGCTAACCAAAAGGTATATTCTGTGCATCTAGAGTTTTCCTACTTGCATTTTCTTATTCGTGAGCAAATAAATGTTCAATATTTAATTTTGCAGCCATTATTTTCATCAACAAGCTCAAATCTAAATAATTCCCTTAAGTCTTTAAATTATCCCTAGGTGCCATCTGAATCCTAGATTATGATGATTAAATTTTACAACGGTTTTATTTCTGTGACTTTTTTTTAACTTTCATAACTCTGACATTTATAGCTTTTTAAGCTTTATACATTTTATTTTATTTTTTCCCACGAATATATCACTCTCTTAAAAGGTAATTAGTGCTTTAACATAATACTGCGTGAACCACACTCCCAGAATTTGAGAACGTCCTTGAATTTCGATTATGTTTGGGCACCTTGCCGTAGATACCAAAGTATGCTTCCTTCTTACGATAATTTAGAGTTTCCTATTTGTGTTTGTATTAGGTAATCGTGCTTAGATAAAATTATCGTCGCTATGAGGATCAGAAATAAGTGCCGTATCCATATAGCCTGACAAAAAGCACAGGTGACCGAATCGGCAAGAGCAAATACAAAAGAAGCACAATCCATGATGATATTAATTAAAATTATTGCATTTCAGGAGACGCCAGGTCAGGTTTTGCCCGGAGTTTGTGCGCTAAATGATAATGAGTACTCTGCTTATTTTTAAATTGCACTAGACCTTATTGCACTGAGCCTTAAACACCAACTTATGCTGCCTTCTTGTAATATTACAGAGATATTTGCTTGCACTAGGCAATCGTTTTAAGAGTGCTTAAATCCAATTATCATCATTATATGTACGAGAAATAAAGCTATATAGCGAGACTGACAACTGAAACAAGCAACTAATCTGCAAGCGCAGATACAAAAAAGGCGCAACCAGGAGAATATTAATCAATATCAACATTATTGCATTTCAGGAACGCAAAAACAGATTTTTGCATTGGATCCTGGGTACCAATGGCATCGGCTACTTACGCTGCCTGTAACGCTTCCAAAATTAATAAAAATAATTTCAAATGGCTACCATTTATTACTAAAAAATGCTGAGTAAATTATGAGAGAAATTATTAGTAAAATATTATATGCTAAAAAGATCCAATTTGTGTCAGATAAGTAAGATATCAGTGCCAACAAGCAAATCATAGGTCAAGTTCATTCGTGTTTCATGCAGCGCAAACAATGAAAGTGATAATGTGGGCGTACAATTTTCCATCCTTATCGTGTGACCTATTGATTGAAACTTTTCAGGAAAACTTTGCATGGCATTTACTTAAAATTCTTATTATCATAAACGATGAAAGAGAAACATTAGAGGGGGAAAATCCAAAATGAGTCACTGGTTTCGTAAAATTAATTGCTGCAGCCTCTGTTTATGAGTACTATCGAATTAAAAGATTTTCGAAATTTAAAGCATAAGTAAAATTTGAGCTAACAAATGCAATAGAAAGATTGCCTTTAAAGGTAATTGAAATCGTTATTTTAAAACTAATACAGGGTTCCCCACTTAAAGGTTAGTTCCTGAAAATGTAGCTTTAGAAAAAAGTACAGGAGTATGTTTTTCAGCTGTGCTTGGATACTCAGGGAGGGCATTTTCAGAACTTTCTGTGATAACCTCATTTTGTAACATACAGTTATAATACATGTAATTGTTTTGTTTTATTTCCTCCTGTACTTTTTTCTAAAACAAGCATTTTCTGGCGCTACTTTTTAAAGTGAAACACATTTTCCCTTAATCAAACAAAAAAAAAAAAAAAAAAAAAAAAAAAAAAAAAAAAAAAAGAATTTAGCTTTATTTAAACATCAAACGACTTATAATTGTAAAAGTGTAAAAGTTAGTTAGCAAGACTTTTGCAGTTTTCACTTACAATCAAAATACACTAATTAATGCTAATTTTATATTCCATTTGATTCATAATTTTAATATACTAACTTAATAGCAAAACGTTGTTGTTAATATTAATACGTTACCAGTATTAAGGTGATAAATAAATCAAAAAACTTTAGCCAAAAACGCTTCTAAGTTTTCTCATAAATTGAATTTCTTCGTCTTCACATAAAATGAGTTTCTATGTCTTCTCATAAAATTTCGATTCGTAGTATTATACTTAAATGTTTCTTCCTTTCCATAATTCTTACGCCTCAGGGGGGGATACTGGAATTCTCGTAAAGTAATGGTCGCCATATTTAAACACAGATTTTCTTCATTAAATAAAGCAAATATTACTTTACGAAAAATCTAGTATTCAAATTCAAATCCCCGGAGGCTGCTTTGCATCTCATAAAAGTTAAAGATCTTAAATATTTACTAAAAGATATTACCAGATGAACATAAGTGTGACATAAACATCTTGCTTATTTAGTACCTTTTTGAGTTATAACTGCAAATTTTAAAACATTTTGTTAAGAGCATATTGATAAAAATCATTTTACTGATATTCTGATGAACCAAAAGGCTGTTTTTTAAAAGTAATAATAATAAATAATAGTAACTTGAAGCAATTAATTTTAATTTTGAAAGCCTGAACTTACCAAAACTATCATTTGATCAACCATGCTTAAGAAGTTTACTTATATTCATGTGCAAAGCATTTATTATTAAACAAGTTTTCTTCCCACTGAAGGTAATTTCTAACACTTGTTGTATCACAAAAAAGCGCGTCATTTTGTACAAACAACTTTATAACTTGTCCTTCAATAGAACAAGAAAAATCATTAAGATAATGCATAAAATTTTTCGGTTGGTTGCACTTGAATGTTACCAATTATCAAAAATTGCATTATATCAATAACTTTCAATAAAACAGCTTGTACGATAAAGAAAAAGAAAGAAAGATGCAGTTCCTGGATATTTTGACTTGTATGATTTATGTTTCATATCAAGCAAGTTTTTTTTTTTTTTTCGTCATAATTCATGAATCTGAATAGTGCAAAATATTACGTAATCTTTTTTACACTTCCCAATATTGTTAAACGCTGTTTATAATTTCAATTCATCTGTCTGCCCGTCTGTTTGTCTCCCGTCCTCTAATTTTTGTAAATATATTTGGATTACCACGAAATTTATATAAGTTTTTGTGTTTTATGATAGCATATTCCCCTGCGAAAATAAAGTTAGTAGCATTTATAGTTTGTTTAAAAGGACACGCAAAAGAATTTGGTTACGTCATAGTCTGTGGGAGATAATTGTTTGAAGTACATTTTAATCATGTTACACATTTCAAACATTGCAAAACTGGTAGGCATTGTTGATATTTAATATAACGTATTTCCTATAGAAAATGATATGTGTAACATGCATTGGTAATTTACAAGACACACTAAATAACTCAGTTGTATTACTATCTGCAGGCAGTAATTGCTTGAAGTACCTGTTATGAAATGTTCTTTTGGACTATCTGATAACATTTTCCGTATAGAACAAAGCCATGACCATGTGGCATTTAATATTATTCTACAGGGCCGCACAAAAGAATGCAGATGGATAATCATATATGGGCAATAATTTCAGGATCTGCATTTTCAATTGTGTTGTGCGTTTCAAGCTTAACTAACTTTTATTATGGTGTGTCGCCAAAAGAAATCGAGTTAATAAACTTCTATCGAGGCCATAGCTGGAAGCTGGAAGTAAGTTTTCAACAGCGTTACGTGTTTTTCATGAGAAGTAAATTTTACTTTGTGAGTATATAATATAACTAAATTCATATACACAGAGCTGCAAAAAATAACATCGATGAATTGCTATCTATGGATGGTATCTGATGATAAAGCGCTTTCAGTTATATTATGCGTTTTCCAGCTGAAATAAATTTTAGTGCGCTATGTTGTATGTATAAAAATCTGTAGATCATATACAAGGTTGTACAAAAGAATTCAAATACGTTACCATCTGTGAGCGGTAATTGCTGAAAATGAGTTTTCAACTGTGTTATGTGTTTTCTAAATTGTTTATTTAGATATCTGCTTTCATTATAAGGAAAAGGGAAGTTTCGTAATAATATTCTAATAATGTCGGAAAAAGGCTTCGTAATCTATGAGTGATGCATAACTTGTCTTTCTTGTTCTTATTTTAATACCATTGATGGTACAATTCGTGCTGTGTACAATGTTTGTACATGATGGTATAATACTATAATTTTAGAGGGTAACAATAGCTTTCAGCCTTTTTTAAGTAACAGAGATTTCCTTCCTTAATTTATTATTCGTATTTAATGATTTTAATATATAAAACAAAAGAATCTTATTTCAGGCAAACTAACGTGATACTACAAATAATATAATACAGAGTTTCCCCCAGAGAGTTTCAGAAGGGTGCTGCACCCTGTCTGCCCTTTGGTGTACAAAATAGCACCCTTCTTGCCACCCAGTAAAAAAAAGTGCCCTTTTTCCTTTTTGCATTAAAAAATTTGTTTTCATAATAAAAATTGACCCAATGTTGTCTTGAAAAGAGTGTCCTGACTTTTAAATATCAAAAGTGGCTTTAAAAACCAAAAGAATACCTTTAACAATTAAAAAAAGTGCCCTTAAGAATCCGAAAGTGCCTTCAAGAATCCAAAAAGTGCCCTTTCCTCACCAGCGGCACCCTGCCCTGTTTTAAACCTGGGGGAAACTCTATAATAAAATACTGCTCGCGAATATACGTTTATATAACGTTTAAACGTACACGTAGTTAAGCCCTTTTTTCCATAACATACCTATCCACAATCGTTACCGGCTACAATACGTTTTAAACGTATTAAACATATGTTCGCGAGCACTATAATGAAATCACTTTTTAACTTTAAATTAAAGTGTAATCACTGCTTAAAGTGATAAAAACATAACACAAAAGATTTAAAAACACCTTTTAATATATAGATTAGACATATGTTTCATGCGCTCTAACGGTGACTTCTTCAAGATCAAAATGATAAATAAACTATTTTCAAATCAACTATTTTCAATTATTTTGTTTATCATTTTCAAAAACTTTGCGAAACTAGTTTATGTATCATTTTGATCTAGAAGAAGTCGCCGTTAGAGCGCATGAAACATATGTCATCTATTTATTAAAAGGTATTTTTAAGCCTTTTGTGCTATGTTTTTATCACTTTAAGCAGTAATTACACTTTCATTTAACGTTATATTAGTTTGAAAATTTTTAGTTAGTACTAATTATTATTAAAACTTGTCAGAAAAATTTTAACCTCTGAAAATTCATCTTTTGTGGATTTAATCATCAGCGAGTTTTATACTTCTAACGAATTTTCTACTTTAAACATATGATGAATGTTGTTTTCTAAACATTATTTATGGTGAATTATTCAAAGTGTCATTTATAAAATAGTATTTTCTGCAATGCTCTAACCGTTAACAAATATTGAAAAATGACTTTTCTTACCTTCAGTTTTTCTTAATATGCTAATCATATGCATACACGATATGGCCAATGATGACCGGTCACTTGCGATTTTAGACGTTTTATTAAATATCTAGAAAAAAACATAAGGAATTATCCTGAAACTTCAGGTGTGTACACAGCATAGTCGACGTCATATATTTCGGCGAAGATTTTTCAAAGAAACCCATAGGGGGGGGGGAAGCATCAATAAATTGAAGAAGAACGAATATCTTTTGGATAACCCTGTAAAAACTAATATCGCAAAAGCGTTGAAACGGTAGCACAGGCTTAGGAGGCTTCTTTTAATAAACTATGTTCATTTTTATGAGGACAGCACGTATACTTGTGAAGAAATTAAGGTTTTTATAAAAACAATCCTAAATTTCACCAAGTGGTTTGCTTATAATTTTCAGAGTTCTTAATATAAAAGAATGTTCTTTTCAGGGACGATGGCAAACAACATTATATACAATACCCTGCAACCAGAATTAAAAAATAATAAATATTGGATGAAAAATGAGCAGGTTCACTAAATATTGTTTCACTGCGCATGCACAAATGCAATCAAAATTTACTGTGCATAATATATTAGCCAAATGTATAGAGCAACTTTTGTGAAAGTTTTAAAAACATAGCTTGAAAATTCTGATAGTAATAGTCGATATAGAATAAGCTTGAAATTCGCCATTCCCAAAAGGAGGCATAAATATGAATGGCGGTATCCAAATATACAATGAGAGACACTTCATTATTATTATGTCAACTTTCATAAGCTAGTATATTTGGATACAACCCCTCATCTTTTTGCTTCCTTTTGGGAACAGTGAATTTCGAGCTTATTCTATCCAGGGCCCCTTATGGGGTTTCGGGAAAACATCTTCGCGGAAATATATGACGTCTATCATGTTGTTTATATTCCTGAAGTTTCTGGATAATTCTTCATGTATCTTTCCAGATATTTAACAAAATGTCTAAAATCGCAAGTGACCGGTCATCATTGGACATATAGTGTAGTAATTTAAAATTTCAAACTATTTGATGGTGACTGACAGACTTGCTTTTATTGCGCAGATTTTTAACTTCTTACTCAATACGAATGATGGACCAATAAATATTTACGAAAAAATACAGAACTACAACAAACAAGTTAATTGTTAAAATCGGCATATGGCATATTCAAGAATCATGTACAAAGTGTTTCACGAAGGGCCCCTAACTTTGAAAATAAAGAACTCGGAAACGGTGATAGATAGAAGCATGAAACCAGTGGTATGTTTATTTAAAAAACCTTAAAAATCTGATACAGAAACCTCAAAATTTTAGTAACAAATTACACCGATAGATAGCGCTGCAGATGGCATAACCATACGTAGGCTGTATCACATCAAAATCGATTCAAAATGTGACCTTTCACACAACACACATGTCGCAAACGAAGAATGAAATAGTCAGTGACTCTCTGTAGTATGCCACCGGTAATCAACACACACGCTTGACAAATAGCCTCCTCCAGCTCATCGAGTGTTAAAGGATTGTTGCGGTAAACAATGTCCTTCAGTGTCACTTCCAGAATTTCTTTCAATATGCGCTAATAGCGATCACGTTTCAACGGCGAAATCTTCGACTGAGCTCTCTTTATAGGGATCCGGAATGCTTCCTGCAGCGCCATCTATCTGCGTTGTTTTTAACTAAAATTTTGAGATTTCTGTATCAAATTCTTACGGTTTTTTTAATAAACATACCACTGGTTTCATGCTTCTATCTATCACCGTTTCCGAGTTATTTATTTTCAAAGTTAGGTGTCCTTCGTGAAACACACTGTATGAACGTACGAAGCACTACACTGAAACATATCTAAAACAAACTTTGATTTCGATCTGAAGCTTCTTTCAGTTAAATTAAATTTCTAGTTTATAACCCAACGCCAAAGTTCATTTTTAATAAAATAATAAAGATTTTCCTTCTTAATTTATTATTTGCATTCAGTGATTTTAATAGACAAAAAAGAGCTCTTATTTGGGGTAAACTATACCATCTATTTTGAAATTAACTTCATTGTATATAACATTAAGTTATTCACTGATAACATTAAGTATACTTATCTTTTATCCGATCTTACTGAAAGTTGACAAAAAAATTGTTGCACTTAAATTAAGTCTTTATTTTTAGATAATCAACATTGCGCCTCACATTAACTACCGTATGATAAATGCATTTTCTGAATAATATTTATGATGATTTGTTCAAAGTAATAAACGTGATTTTCAGAGTGTCATTTATAATTATGTGTCTTATGAAATGTTCCTAATGCTAATAGATATTGAAAAACGACTTTTTTCCTTTTCATTTCCTCTCAAAATGTTAATTATATGCATAGTAATTTAATGTAAGTGAATTACTAGGCATATTCGTTAACTCAAGTCAGTATTTCGAGATGGTTGACAGACTGATTGTATCGCCTGAAATTTTATATGCTCATTCAGCACGAACAGTGGTCAGAAAAACTACTTTATTTTTATAGCGAACTACAACTACTTTATCGGAAATGTAGTTAACTGCAACTGCGGCTACTTGTTTTAAAAAGTAGTGCCTACAAGCTACTTTTCAAAAGGTAGTCATTTCTACGGTACTATGAAAATTGTTGTTTTCTCTTGGTGTGGAAACTGTCGCAGAAAAATTAACATATGGTTTAAGTCCGGTTTCAGTACATTTGCGAAATGAAAGGATAAGAACCCTGAAGCTATCTGGTGTGTAAGAGTAAAGACCCTTGTTTTTTTTTTTTGTTGTTGTTGTTGTTTTTTAGACCGTTGACCAAGCCCCTACCTGCCAGGCTTTTGCCTAGCTTAACGAGTTGATACCTGGCAACGGGGCGAGAATTCGCCTGCTCTTTGCTTGGCGAAGATGTGTTTGTTAAATCTATAGGCCGACGTGGCTTCAGTGCGTCTTGTTGCTTTAATTGCTTTTTCTTAGTTGGCCAGTTGCTAATTGATTTTTGATGAGGCGGTTCAGCACTGCGCAGTGTAGCGAAGTCATGCCGGACGGATGTAAGATGCTGGGATATTTGCTATTTCCTCGCTGCATCGCTCATCCATACGTCATGCCATCTCTACTCGAGTTGGTCTCGTAATTTAGAACCTTGATCTGGTGACGAGACCTTCACCAGACTGGGCACCCCCAGAGGTGTAATTCACAGGTAACTTGGAGGACTTTACACCCACGACGGATTTCACATGCACCGGCCGCCATTAGCGTACATGATGTAAAGACTCTTGTTGAAAATGATTCCGCAACGAAAATTGAAAAAGTATCATTCAAAATTATGCTCGTTAATATTGTATAATTTATAAAACTGTAAAAGTTTGTAAAAGTAAATCAGAAAGCATCAATTGCGCTTCTGTGAAATTTGACTGCATTGTCCCCCCCCCCCCCCCCCAAAAAAAAAAAAAAAAAAAAAATTAAAATTAAAATTTCGAACCATAATGTATAAGTAAGTAAATGTGATAGTAAAAATAAACCAAATTTCGAAGAGTGCACTTTCAGATTTTGTCAAAGGATTCAATCTACATTTAAAATTGAGGATACGAATTAAATATAATAACAAGGCCCCCTCAATATATCGCGTGTGCCAGGATACAATCAAATAAGTAGTAAAATCGAAATTGATCAAAAGTTAAGAAACATAACATACAAGAAAATACCTTGTGTTATTCTCTAAAATGTTAATTTGAGCTCATATTACTCGTTATATAACGACCAGGACAATTCAGTATTAATTCTCTGTCACAATATCAAAAAATAATAAATATGTAAATAAAATCCAAAAGAAGAAACGCGGCATTGAAGCTTGGAATCCAATAATGAATAAGTAGACAAGTGTTTTCAGCAAGAAAATTAGTTTCTTGGATTTAGATTTTGACACTTGTATTTACCAGTAAGTGTCAGAGGAAAAATCATGACGGCATACGATGTATTGCTAAACACTACAGCTGAGTTGCTGACATTAGAAAATTGTAGCGCAGAACACATTTTGCACAAAAGAAGCAAGTTACTATCGCGTGACTAAAAGAATGGCACATTTCCCTCCCCTGAATTAGCGTTAGAAGTATCGTCTCTGTGCACTACAAACTACTGATTTTTTGTATCGCGCTACTCGATACATTGCATTTTCTGAAATATAGCGCGCTACACTAACAAACTACTGGTAAAAGTAGCGACTGCTGTAGTTTCGCTACTTATAGCCAAAGAACGCTACTTCCGACCACTGAGCACGGATAATAGATCAATAATGGCTATCAAGAAAATGTCGAAATTTAGGACACAATTTGTTTGTTCAAGTCGAAACGCAATAGAAATAATCAAGAACAGTGTATGAATATATGAAATTATGTGCTGAAACGTACTATATTTGAATTCAATCCGAGAGGCTTCTTCTACTAACTCAATTTCAAATTTTTAACGTAACATATTTTATCCTTATAGCAGTTATAGAGATCTCTTTTCTTAATTTATTGTTTTTATTCTATTGTTTTAATAGATAAAACAAAGAATCTTCTATTAATTTGAAAATACTTCCACTAGTGACAACAGACATATCAGTGTTTGTAACTCATATTAAAACGTGACAGATAATTTTACACAACTCAGAATTCATCTTTCCTGATGCTAATCATCTCCTACGCACCTTGTGATAAATGCATTTTCTAAAAATTATATTTATGATGAATTGTTCAAAATAGTATGTGCAATTTTCAAAATGTCATTCCTAACGTGGTATCTTGTGAAACGCTTTAACCACTAAGAGATACTGAGAAATGATTTTCTTACTTTCAATTTATCTTAATATGCTAATTACAAGTATGGCAATTTCAAATTTCAAACTACTTCAAGCTATTCTGGATGATTGACAAGCTGATTTGTATCATCCGTAATTTGAGTTTCTTATTCGACACAAATCATAAATAAATATTTATCATATAAATGTCGAAATTTAGTGGTTTTATTTAATCAATCTACCGTATTGAAAGAACAACTTACCAGTCAAGTTGATGATTAATATAAAATTTTGAATGAGGGATGGAAATCACTATGTGTATAATGATATATTATTTATCGATAGCTCTGAAAATAAAAGTTTAAACTACCAATAAGGTAATTAAACTAGAAAGATTATTATTATTATTATTTTAGCTGTACATTTAAAAAACAACAATGTCAGTTGGCTTGTTTTCCGATTCTATGGTCATCTTGTACACATAAGAACTAAACAGACAGGAACTTCTATTTAAAGTGGAATCCTATCCATTTACAAGCATCCAAGACTGTATGGAGTTACACGTCATCACTAGACGGACACAGTGTACGAGATCACACTGAAATTTTGTGATACAGCAAAATGGTACAAGTTAAACTTACCAACTCTTAGAAGTATGTAAAGAAGTTTCCTTCAAGATAAATGCACTTTTGTACTGGAATTTTCCAAAAAATAAATGCCTCAAGCCTTCCATTTTTTGAGATTGGTGAAAAATATGCTTTTATAGCCTCATCATCTCATTTTCGGAATGGATAGGACACCTACGTATTTTTTTAGTTTAAAAAATAGCCAAAAGTCAGGCATAGCAAGATCAAGAGAATAGGGTGGAGGTTCTACTATTTTATTGGGGTTTTTTGTCCAAGAAATTCAACTGTAATTCTTGCTGAATGAGAAGGTGCATTATCATGGTGAAGCATGAGTTCCCTAACATTCACCTCTGGAAGAATTTCTACAAGACACTTATTGGTGTACCAGTTAGCTGTAATTGTCTTCTGTCTCTTTAGCTTTATGGCTTTGACCAGGCCTGTACTTCTGAAGAACATGGCATACGATTTTTTTTTTCATTGGCTAGATGCATTTTTACCATTGATGTTTTGGGGTCATCTTCAAAAACTCTTACTTTATTGATGTGTTGGAACGTCAAAAAAAGGGCATGTATCCCTGGTTAGAATTTTAGAAATATTTCGGTTAGAAATAATTAAGTAATTTTAGGGTTTCTTTTGTGATTTTGACACTTTTTGCTTTTTAGTTTTCTTTTAAATTATGGAGGAGCCTAACGAGAAACTAATTTTTTCATATGCAGCTCTTCATAAATAATTTTATGCATAGCTGCCTGCGGATTTAATGTTAAGTTCCTTCTATATCATTTGGTAGGTACAGCGATTATCATTGAACAGGATTTTTCGTACGGCCGACACATTTTCTGGAACTACAGCTAACAAAGGTCTTCCTGTGTGTTCATAATCCAAGAGAGAATTTCGACCTCTTCTAAATTCAGTAAACCATCTGAATACAGTGACACAAAATAGAGCTTCATTTCCATATGCTAATTGTAGACATTGAAGACATTCTTCTTGGTTTATAGCTCCACTTTAAAATCATAGATAATCAATAATGCTCTCGCATCAAGCCCATTTTCTCTTCTTTCAAAAATTTACTCTACGATAGCTGTATTCCAATTGTTGCCACAAATTATCGTTTGCGGAAAAGAAAGAGTTCAAATTTAAATATCCGGCCAATAATTTGTTTAGCTTTTTGTGTGTGTGTGTGTGTGTGTGTGTGTGTAGTTTTTGGAATATTACGGCAATACCAAATGCGAGTTGGAATTCATCATGTTGCCAAGTAAATATTAGATAATTCAATGACAGAAAAATAACTACAGGCTATAGTGTAAACATAGCTTATAAAATAAACATATTACTTACCCATCATACAAAGTATAGGGTACTACTTACCCATCATACAAAGTATAGGGTAAGTCTTGTAATCGTTTTGAAAATCGAAAAAAAAAATTTGCCGTCCGTCTGTGTGTCTGTAAACGCTCTATCTCTCGAAAAATTTGAGATAGAGACTTGAAATTTGGTATGTGCTTAGTATGTAATAATGGAAAGAAGCCTTTTGAATTTCAGTAACCTCGATTAACCGGAACTATTTTTTTCGGACTCTCGAAATATTCGTTCTGATAAAAGGTATATAAAAATTTTCAAAATTGTTTATTTTAAGGAGTAAATATAAAAGACAATAAAAAAAACATAAATTTTGCATAAAGCATGAAGTCGATCAGATAATTAGTTGCCGAGATATCTGTAATCCTATTTTCCACACTCTTCGATTTTTCATGACCCTGTATTTCATCCAAATTTCAATTCAAAGATATATTTTAATTGGAAATGAGACGCTTAATCAGATGCAATAAACCGCTAGTTAATAGAATTATTGTTTTTGGAGTTATAAGGATGTTTCTTTTAAGCAATTCAGTAATCAAGCCTTTAAAGTTTATGACGTCATCAAGCCACAATTTTATTTGAATTGCAATGCATTTTATAAGTTGTTTACACATTTTTTATTTTAATATTTTACATTATGCATATCCATGATGGGTAAGTATTACGGTGGCCCCCAACGACTAGTTTTTATTGACTGGAGATAGCAAAATTGCATCTATAAAAATTGCGATAAGAAGAAATTTTGTATAAAATTATTAGAATCCATATCCCTGAGGACGGTCCAGTTTGTTAAGCATTATTACTTTTAATATATAAAATTTCATATCTGACACATGTTTGTGAAAGAAATATGAAATTGAGACCTTCAAATCCTCTCGGCCGAGCGAAATGTACGATTGAAATTGACCCCTTCTGATCCAACTGAGAAGTAACTGTAAATCATAATTTTGACAAATATATTTGACAAATGATTTTTTTTTTCAAATAGCTTTAAAACAAATAGACGCCCAGTTTAATTACATTACTTTTGAATTAACGTTTAATCATGGTCACTTTGACAGTTGTTAAGTAAACATGCGCTTACAAAATCTCTTTTGAGCAATTGCAAATGAAGACACCAATATGAATGCGAATAAGAGGTTCCAATTAAATTGTTATTCTGTACAGGACTCCAGCTTACGTGCGGTAATAAGTAATTGTAAAATAAATAATGGCACACTTCAAAGATGCCTCGATGAAAGATGGGACAAAAAGGTATTTAGCATCCACCATAATCTTGCTGAAAAGCTTGTCATCAACTCTTTAATTCAAACTTGTACTCTATTCATGTAGACATACAGCTACCTAACATCACTGGAGTTTTTTCTTTCTTTCAAAAATAATTGCTCTTTTTGAAGACGTTTTTGATACATACAGAATAATGAGGAAGAAACTGGGATGTTTTACATTTATTACCTACTTAATTAAAAAAAATATGGTACAAAATCCCATATTTACATACATGGACCAAGTTAAGTTAAATAAAAGAGTTTAAAAGAATCATAATTTAAGTTAGTTAATTTCAACAATAAATAAGAAAACTCGAAATCCAATAAAAGCACAAAGTTTATTAAAGCGTTAAATACCTTTGATAAGTCAAGATTTAGAGATAAGTTTAAAACGTATTTATTATCTCAAATTATTACAGAAACCTGAAAAATAAAATATATATGCTAAAAGTGATTACAATGCACATAAAGGATTAAAAACTTTTAATAAAATAGACATACTAGTTACGTACACACAATTGGCGCATTCTCAAGATCAATAATGACAAAATAAAGTATTTTCGCAAAGTAATTGGTGTATTTTATTGAAGGTTTTTAAGCCTTTATGTGAACTGTAATCACTTTTTGCATATAAATATTTTTTTTTTATGATAACAAGTGATTTTTTATATTATTCTATATGCAGAAACCTGCACAAAACTTATAGAAACAATTAAATTCTTTTTAAATTTTCTGTTTAAGAAATTACACATGTTTAATATTTATCAATTTTAAATCATAAATTAATGCAATTTTTTTCACCCAATAAGAGCAGAGTAGTAGTCACGCAGCTCATCCGTATGAACTATTTTTTTTCTTTTAATAATTAAATAAATAGTGTATAATTTGAATGCCGTACTATCCCGACAAAACTCGTTCATTTTGACAAGAAAAAATTAAATATTTTTAAAATGTCGGAAATTCAAAATCATTTTTAGAACATAACTAAATATATTTAAAATAGTTAGTTAATGTTAAGTTAAATGTATAGTTTTAAAATATTATTTGGTCATTTAATGTATATTCATTTTCTTATAAAATGTTAATTTCACGAAAATATTGTTAGCTATTTTCATGAAACCGTGTGCTCAAGCTGCGAAGTAACCAATTTGATTAAAAATGAATATTCCTTATGCCGCATATAATGGAAATTGCAGAAGTACTTTCTATCATAACTTTTATTCTAATGCTAAATTTTGAATGCCGTTTTGTTCGAATTATTAAATAGTAACTAAATTTTGATATGGCAGATTAAATAAGATTAGGTTACTTTTATTTTTATTTATTTTTGTTTATTTTAAGATACCAAACCATTAAAACACAGAAAGCCGAAAAATCATAAAATCATGAAAATTATATGTATGATCTTCAAACGTAAGCCAAATCAGTTGGAAAAACAGTTACATTTCTGGTTTTTAGATGAAAATTGCTACAAAAATTTCCAAATGTTTGCATACACTACACTACACACACACACACACACTCACACATATAGGTATATATATTTTCCAAATAGTGCTATTTTCCTTCAGATACAGGGTATTCCTCAAGGCACAGCTAGTTCTAGATGCGTTCTATTGCCCCTAAAAGTTTTGCCCATAAGTTCTAATTCACCCTCAATTTCTCTGAAATCCGCTTCCTTCCCCTTCTCTTCAGCTCAGTTGTTTGGAAAATAAAGTTGCTTACTTTGCAATTTCTTGATTTCTTCTTCTAATTTTCATCCATACCATTATTCCAGTTAGTAACAATATTTCGAATCAATAAAATCAGTGATCATTTACCAGATATTGTGTAATAAACAGGGTTCTCTCTCTCCACAGTAAGAAAGTGCCCTTGTAGCGCTTCACTGTTGGAGTTACATCCAATGCATTGCATACTGTTTTGAGCTTGTCTAGGTTCTATCTCTCCTTAAAGTTTTGCCCATGAGTTCAATTCCCCCTCTATATATAAATCTATAACATTAAATGTTTAGTTAATGACAAAACTTTTTCTTCAGTTTAAAAGCAATTTGTTGAGGCGTACTGAAATTTATACCTCTACTTTTAATAGTTAAGGTGCAGTTTTATGAGAACAGTAATGGAAAAAAGGTTTGAAAAATGCTATAAATTTTAGAATATCAAACCATAAATTGGGTGTATCTCCTCTGAACAAGAGATTGCTTTTAAGGTAATCTTTGAAATTCATTTTATTATGCGACGTATATTGCACTGATAACCAAAGACTCCTGCTTAGATTTATCGTTATTTTCTTGGAAACGTAAAAATTTTAAATGCCGACTGAAAGAATTGCTTCGCGCATTATAGTCTCGCTTGTTCTCTGTATTTTATTTAGTTCATAAAAATGTTTAATAAATGTAATGATAAATTTTATTATATTTTTTCAAACATTAAATGTTTCTTTGAGAAAGAAATTATTTAATAGATTTTTTTTAAATAGTTTGAATTTTTAATTAAAAAAAAGAACCTTGATTATTTTAATTCTATTTTTTCATTTAGATTGAGTTTTTAGTCTTAATAAAATCTACTAGATAAAATGTTGTTGTTATTTTACATAAATTAATTCACACATTTAATTCTGCAATATTCATTGCAGTTTTCTTTTAATCCTGAAACAGTCTGATATTTTACTTTTGCATCTAATTAAAGCACTTGAAATATTTCCGAATTTAATTAAAACGTAGTATTTCTTGACAAAAAATTTGAATTTTTATTTAAAAAAATAGCGTTAATTAAAGTATCTATAGTTTAAATAAAATGAAACATATAACTTAATTTCAGCTCCAAGCCTATTATAAAAATACAACTCAATATATAACTATTTCAAAACTATGTTTATATATATATTTTTTTTTATAGTTAGGGTTTGAAGCAAATATTAATTTTTACCTATTTTATTATCAAAATTACCAATTTCTTCATATTTTTACAAATATATAAATATATTTTCAATATTCATTGCAGTTTTCTTTTAATCCTGAAACAGTCTGATATTTTACTTTTGCATCTAATTAAAGCACTTGAAATATTTCCGAATTTAATTAAAACGTAGTATTTCTTGACAAAAAATTTGAATTTTTATTTAAAAAAATAGCGTTAATTAAAGTATCTATAGTTTAAATAAAATGAAACATATAACTTAATTTCAGCTCCAAGCCTATTATAAAAATACAACTCAATATATAACTATTTCAAAACTATGTTTTTATATATATTTTTTTTTATAGTTAGGGTTTGAAGCAAATATTAATTTTTACCTATTTTATTATCAAAATTACCAATTTCTTCATATTTTTACAAATATATAAATATATTTTCTTTCATAATTTTATATCAGAACATAGTTATCAAAATGTATCGAAATACGTTAATATATATTGTCAATGTATTGCTTAAAATACAAATAAATAATAAAGAATTAAGAAAAAGTGTTACGAATATAAATTTTTATTCTTAATGTGAAATTTCTAAATTATTTTAGCATCTTATGTTTATTTTATTCTGTTGGAAAAGAAAGTTAGACAAAAATAATGTTTCAATTTTAACGTAAATTTTTTTTAATTATTTTCCCATCTTATGTTTATTTTATTTTGTTGGAAAAGGAAGTTAGACAAAAATATTGTTTCAATTTTAATGTAAATTTTTTAAAATTATTTTCCCATCTTATGTTTATTTTATTTTGTTAGAAAAGAAAGTTAGACAAAAATAACGTTTCAATTTTAACGTAAATGTTTTAAATTATTTTCCCATCTTATGTTTATTTTATTTTGTTGCAAAAGAAAGTTAAACAAA
This sequence comes from Maratus michaelseni, assembly GCA_963931845.1. Taxonomy (NCBI): domain Eukaryota; kingdom Metazoa; phylum Arthropoda; class Arachnida; order Araneae; family Salticidae; genus Maratus; species Maratus michaelseni. Next base: position 132,892,996 of record OZ007593.1, read on the forward strand.
AATAACGTTACATTTTAACGTAAATGTTTTAAATTATTTTCCCATCTTATGTTTATTTTATTTTATTGGAAAAGAAAGTTAGACAAAAATAACATTTCAATTTTAACGTAAAATTTTAAAATTATTTTCCCATCTTATGTTTATTTTATTTTGTTGGAAAAGAAAGTTAGACGTAAATAACCTTTGAATTTTAACGTAAAATTTTAATTATTTTCTCATCTTATGTCTATTTTATTTTGTTGGAAAAGAAAGTTAGACAACAATAACGTTTCAATTTTAACGTAAAATTTTCAAATTATTTTCCCATCTTATGTTTATTTTATTTTGTTGGAAAAGAAAGTTAGATATAAATAACCTTTCAATTTTAACGTAAATTTTTTTTATTATTTTCTCATCTTATGTTTATTTTATTTTGTTGGAAAAGAAAGTTTGACAAAAATAACGTTTCAATTTTAACGTGCATTCAAGACTTCACAGAATGCTTTATTTCTGCCGCTTACCAGCTGCGACAAAACAATATATTTCAACTGTTGTATATCAACCCACACTTCATAAATGCTTGAAGTAGGCGTTATTTAATCCTTTCCTGGAAAAAGTGACAATAAGTCAGTAAATGAGTCTTATTTGAATATCTTAGCAACAAATTTGATCCAAGTACTGATAAAGACTTCTTTTTCTTTAGCTAATTGAATTTCAAGGCAGCAAAACACTAAATATAATATGACTGTTTTTTAAAAATTTCCAACATGAGTTGAAAAGTGTTTATGAATTCAGTTTGTCTGGCCTTCTGTCTAGCCGCGCTTTAACTCGTGTAAGAACAGTCGGATTAGCATATAATTGATACATATTGAGATTTACCATAGCTTTTCTGGTATTAACCCCTTAAGCACTATATTCAATTTAGTGATAGTATGCTGAATACCAACTATGTTAAATTTCTTCAAAAATACAAAAAAAAAAAAAAAAAAAATCAAAAATACAAAATTCACACCGGAAATTCTAAAAGAATAATTTTAATTTATGCAATCACGAAAAGTCTGTCATTACATAAAAAACAAATTACTACTATAACTTTCTGGTATGAATTCAAAATTTTGAATTAAAAAAAAAGCCATACTGACAACCTGCACGTACGCACATACGTCCTGGTATTTCTGATAGATTATAACTTTCTGGTATGAATTCAAAATTTTTAATTTAAAAAAAGGCCAAACTGGCAACTTGGACGTACGCACATACGTCCTGGTATTTCAGATAGATACTATAACTTTCTGGTATGAATTCAAAATCTTGAATTTAAAAAAAGGCCATACTGGCAACCTGCACGTACGTACACGCGTCCTGGTATTTCAGATAGATACTATAACTTTCTAGTATGAATTGAAAATCTTGAATTTAAAAAAAGGCCATACTGGCAACCTGCACGTACGCACATGCGTCCTGGTATTTCAGATAGATTACTATAACTTTCTGGTATGAATTCAAAATTTAGAATTTAAAAAAAGGCCATACTGGTAACCTGCACGTACGCACATACGTCCTGGTATTTCAGATAGAGGTAATGTGCGTACTTTCATGACGTACGCAGGTACGTCGTGGTACTTAAGGGGTTAAGAATGAAGTGTGTAGTATTTATAGTTCTTTTACAGGAACACTCAAAAGAATTACGTTACCTTATGCTCTATGGAGACAAATCGTTTCCAGTGCATTTTAATAATGCTAAACTATTTCAATCATATTTAAATTGGTATACATCACTTAGGTGTACTACGAGATGCTTACTATAGAATATCGTGTGTATGTCATTTATCGTTCATTTACAGAGACTCACAAAAATTTCGGTTACAGTACTGTGATGATACTATAAACGATAATTGTTGAAATTGCAGTTTCAAATGTATTATGCGTTTTCCAAATTGTTTACTTAGATATTATCTTCCACCTTATTTAACGGTGAAGTTTCGTTACAGTATTCTGAATGTGTTGGAAAGTGTTTCATAATCTCTGCTTCACGCATGACTTTTCTTTCTTTCTTTTTTTATTTTTTTATTTCTTTCTTTTTTTTTTCATTGTGTAAGTCATAATGTTAGGAATTAATGAACCTAATAAAATATGAAAAAAAGAGTTATGTCTATTTTTGTGAAATTCTAAATTATTGAGTAGGTTTGCTTTTTTATAAACAATGTCGCAGCCATTTTTTAGTTGAACGATTTAATTTGTGTTTTAATAAAATTTAAACATAGAAATTACAGCTCATGCTTGACTTTTTATAAATTAATCAAATTACTCTGTTAAAAAAAATGAATAATAAGTATGAAAGTACATTGTAAAAAACACAAATATTTCTTAATCTGGGAAAATATTATATAGCCATGAACGAAAATATACAATAACCTCTTCGGAGTTACCCGCGATTCCGAAAAACGTTCTTTACCTTAGAAACTAATATATTTTCTAGATTTAATTTATATAATATATACAGACAATGGTTATTTTGCTGCCACTGATTTCGGAGTAGTTTTTATAGTGGTATTATTAGTTTTCTCAACCTGAAATATAAGTTTTTCAGATGCTATCAGTTCTCAGGTAAACATTTTTATTTTGCAAAATGTATACATTTTAACGTCTGAATGTGAAAAATATTAAAAACACCAATTAAAATAATTTAAGACAGACATGAGTACACATAAAATAAAAATTTATAAAAAAATATATACTTAAAAACAGTTAAAAATACAAAATAGTAGACGTTTCGCCAAGCGACACGCAAGGCATCATCAGTACAAAAACAATCTATTGCATAACAAACCACAGAACAAGGAAAAAGAAAAGGTTTGAAATCAAGGAAAGTTGAAGTTATTTTAAAAACAGATAATATTCATTAGGGACAGAACGAGCTTCATTCAACGTCTGCGATCGCAATTGAGTGAACCAACTCTCAAGGAGTAATCGACCATGGTAGCTGTTACAACCTGATTTCAAAATACTGGCGTTCGCAATTAGCGGGATGTGATTCGTTTGAAGTGAATGCTGGACAATTTTTGAATTCAAATTACTATTTTTTAAAGCACTAATATGTTCTTTTAGGCGAATTTCCAATGATCTACCTGTTTCACCAATGTAGACACTATTGCAATCTTTACAGGGAATAATATAAACAACACCGGGTAATTTAGACTTATCATAATGAAATTTATGCTTAGTGAAAAAGGAACTCACTTTATTAATTGGTTTAAAAGAAACCCCAATATTGAATGATTTTAGAATGCCAGAAATTTTTCAGAAATGTTCTTATAATAAGGGATACAGATAAAAGAGTTTGGTTTACTACGTTGAAAAGGGGGGGGGAGTAGAATTCACAAAATTTAAAGTATTTTTAAAGATTTTTTTAACAAGACCTATAGGATAGCTATTATTAACCAAATCGCGATTTGGTTAATAATAGCTATCCTATAGGTCTTGTTAAAAAAATCTTTAAAAATACTTTAAATTTTGTGAATTCTACTCCCCCCCCCCCCCTTTTCAACGTAGTAAACCAAACTCTTTTATCTGTATCCCTTATTATAAGAACATTTCTGAAAAATTTCTGGCATTCTAAAATCATTCAATATTGGGGTTTCTTTTAAACCAATTAATAAAGTGAGTTCCTTTTTCACTAAGCATAAATTTCATTATGATAAGTCTAAATTACCCGGTGTTGTTTATATTATTCCCTGTAAAGATTGCAATAGTGTCTACATTGGTGAAACAGGTAGATCATTGGAAATTCGCCTAAAAGAACATATTAGTGCTTTAAAAAATAGTAATTTGAATTCAAAAATTGTCCAGCATTCACTTCAAACGAATCACATCCCGCTAATTGCGAACGCCAGTATTTTGAAATCAGGTTGTAACAGCTACCATGGTCGATTACTCCTTGAGAGTTGGTTCACTCAATTGAGATCGCAGACGTTAAATGAAGCTCGTTCTGTCCCTAATGAATATTATCTGTTTTTAAAATAACTTCAACTTTCCTTGATTTCAAACCTTTTCTTTTTCCTTGTTCTGTGGTTTGTTATGCAATAGATTGTTTTTGTACTGATGATGCCTTGCGTGTCGCTTGGCGAAACGTCTACTATTTTGTATTTTTAACTGTTTTTAAGTATATATTTTTTTATAAATTTTTATTTTATGTGTACTCATGTCTGTCTTAAATTATTTTAATTGGTGTTTTTAATATTTTTCACATTCAGACGTTAAAATGTATACATTTTGCAAATTAAGATATGGTAAATCCATTGTTGATGGACTCAGAACATGTCAAGGACTTTCTTCAAAAATTGTGCGTACTTTGGAAAAGATTAACTTTTTACTCCGTTGCAAAAGATCCAAGATTATTCCTGTTTCTTTCCGTGTTAAACCTTTAGTGAAGTCAAAGCGTGGTTTTTCTGTCTCTAATTCAGCAAGTATCCAGTTTCTCTCTGCGGCCATAGCTCTTAACTACGGCTTATTACGCTCTTATCGTCGTTTTCTACATTATCGCCTCACGAAACTTTTTAGTTTAGTTGATCCGTATGATTGTCTTCGTATCCTGGATTTTTTAAAGTACAGCAATTATATTCTGAAGTTGAACTTGGTTATGAAATATGCAAATAAATTTACTAACCTCCTTGTGAAGGTTATTCCTGAATCTTCTACAGTTGCATCAAATAGCGATAACTGGGTCTTGAATATTTCGTCTAAAAGTTTATCAGTGTCGGAATCTGCTTTGCTTAATAAAGGCTTGAACTACTCTCTGGGTTCTACGAAATTAGATACTCCCGATTTTCTTGCTTCTGCTGAATCCGCTATTATGGGTTCTTGCCCATCGGTAAGGCATGATATTAGACGTGCTATTTCTGCATCGATCTTAAAGTCTAATTACTCCACTCCTGCTGGTGCTGATGATTCTTTGCGTATTATCAAGAGACTGAGATTGGACAATTCGATTGTAATTACGAGAGCTGATAAAGGTAGAACTACTGTTGTGATGGATAGGGATGCTTATGATTCAAAGGCTCATGAACTACTTGATGATGTTAATACATATTCGGTACTTAAGAAAGACAAAACTCCTTCCATTCAACGTAAGATGGACATTATCATTTCCAAATTTGAAAAACTTAAGAAAATCCCCCCTAACTCTGCTTCGAAATTGAAATGTTACACCGGTCTTGTCCCTCGCTTTTATGGGTTACCAAAGATTCATAAACCATCTATCCCACTCCGCCCCATTATTGATTTTTCTAAATCCCCTTTATATAATCTTTCTAGTTACTTATCCGCGCTTCTTAAACCTCTTACGCTTAACTCCAGTTATAGTCTTAATTCACCTTACAAATTTCTCGATGATTTACAGAGTTTTGTTTTCCCTACCGGTTATATCATGGCTTCCCTTGATGTTGTTTCGCTGTTTACTTCAATCCCTTTCGATCTGGTTTGTAAAGTAATTAAAGATATCTGGCCCACTCCGACACAACCTACTGATTTTAATGTCGATGAGATTGTTGAATTAGTTAGTTTTTGTTTGACCTCAAACTGTTTTATATTTAATAATTGTTTTTATAGTCAAATTTCTGGTACCGCTATGGGGTCCCCCCTCTCTGTTGTAATTGCTGAACTTGTAATGCAGAATATTGAAAATAAGATTAATTCTGAACTTGGTTCACGTATTCTTTTTTGGAGACGTTATGTTGATGACATTTTTTTGATAGTGAAAGAAGCTGATTTAAATAATATTCTCACGATTTCTAACTCTATTGGTGACCCTATTAAGTTTACTGTTGAAATTGAAAATAATGCTGAATTACCATTTCTCGACATTCTAGTCCGTAGACACATTGCTGATACCTCTCAATCTATCACCACTACTGTTTACAGAAAACCTACATCTACTGGTCAATATACTAATTTCAATTCAATTTGCCCTTTCAGCCATAAAATAGCCGTTATTAAGACTTTAGCCTTCAGGGCCATTAGATATTGCAGTTCCAGTAATGATTTTGAAATTGAGAAGTGTAAAATTTATCGCGATTTGGTTAATAATAGCTATCCTATAGGTCTTGTTAAAAAAATCTTTAAAAATACTTTAAATTTTGTGAATTCTACTCCCCCCCCTTTTCAACGTAGTAAACCAAACTCTTTTATCTGTATCCCTTATTATAAGAACATTTCTGAAAAAATTTCTGGCATTCTAAAATCATTCAATATTGGGGTTTCTTTTAAACCAATTAATAAAGTGAGTTCCTTTTTCACTAAGCATAAATTTCAATATGATAAGTCTAAATTACCCGGTGTTGTTTATATTATTCCCTGTAAAGATTGCAATAGTGTCTACATTGGTGAAACAGGTAGATCATTGGAAATTCGCCTAAAAGAACATACTAGTGCTTTAAAAAATAGTAATTTGAATTCAAAAATTGTCCAGCATTCACTTCAAACGAATCACATCCCGCTAATTGCGAACGCCAGTATTTTGAAATCAGGTTGTAACAGCTACCATGGTCGATTACTCCTTGAGAGTTGGTTCACTCAATTGCGATCGCAGACGTTGAATGAAGCTCGTTCTGTCCCTAATGAATATTATCTGTTTTTAAAATAACTTCAACTTTCCTTGATTTCAAACCTTTTCTTTTTCCTTGTTCTGTGGTTTGTTATGCAATAGATTGTTTTTGTACTGATGATGCCTTGCGTGTCGCTTGGCGAAACGTCTACTATTTTGTATTTTTAACTGTTTTTAAGTATATATTTTTTTATAAATTTTTATTTTATGTGTACTCATGTCTGTCTTAAATTATTTTAATTGGTGTTTTTAAACATTTTTATGTTCAACAAACATTATAAATTAACAGCATTAACATTAACATTAAAATTAATATAATATATATAAATATATATAAATATATATATATATATATATGACATTTTGGGGATTCTGTATGGTTATTGTGAGTAAAATATTTTATCTACACTTTACGCGTTCATATTTCCAAATTTATTATTTCAAAACTGTTATCTCGTGGTAATTTAGTGAGGTGTTAATTACAGTTTTTTGGATAATCGATGTGGGTGAAATATATTGTATTTTCTTAATGATTTTTAAATATTTCCAAATTTTAATATTTCCAATTGTTGTCTGGTAATAATTCAGTGTACCTGGATGATTCTACTGATCTTAGCATTATGCCAGTAGAGTTATGAAACACTGAATTATTAATTAAAACACATGTGGGTGCATCCAGGCTGATGAGTACATGTGCATGTGTTTTTCCATGTCCAATTCATATTTAATTCTCATGTGGTCCAATTTTCCATTGTGTATGGTTCATATTTAATTTGTTAATCCATTTGTGTTTACTTAATTGCAACTCCAATTTATAATTTTTTTTTTTTTCCCCTTTCTCTCTATTTCTTTTTTCAATATTATTTTGGTATGAGTAAAATTTGGCCAATTACCATTGAAGCATCAGCTATGGTAATATTATGTTTGCACATGTTAATTATTAGATATGTGGTATTCTGTATACACAGTATCATTGATTATCTCTTTGGAGATTTAAGTAGTATAGAACTTGATATGTTTTTTGAAATTCATAGATATTATAATTATATATATATATATATATATATATATATATATATATATATATATATATATATATATATATATATATATATATATATATATATATACTTCTGTCAGTATAAATTCAGTTACGCAGTTCAAAACGTTTAATTGAAGGCTGATAGCATCTAAAAAAACTATATTACGATTTGAGAAACTATACCATATATAGATAAATATTTTTTCGTTTCTGAGGTTTCTAAAGATAAAGAATGCTTTTTGAAATCGTGGGAATTGGAAGAGGTTATTGTATATTTTCATATGTGATAACTTTATAATATCGTAGATTAAGAAACATTTGCCATTTTTTTACAGTGTAAAAATAGTTTTTTAAAGAAGACACTCTTTTATAAGCATTTAATGTTTATTTTAAAAATCACACCTAATTTCATGACTCATATTGAATCACATTGAATCACATGACTCACATGACTCGCACTGAATCACATCATGAATTGATGTTCGAAGCAATTTCTACTATAATACGTTAATGTGACATGCGTTCCAATTATGGAAACTTCACTGCTTTGATTTACGCTTTGTAGAAAGCTTGAACTAGTGAAGTTATTTAAAATATATAAATTTTGTTCTGTTCCTTTTTTGCAACATTGCAAACAGGAGGTAGGGGAGAAACATTATTTAAACTATATATTCAGGATTTCTAAATTGTTTTCTCAATGTATAATCATGATTTAATTAATATTAAAATCTTAATTGATGTAAAAGCGCATTTAAAAAAATTATTACTCTTTATTTTTTATTTACAGTCTACTTACAGTCTTTTATTTTTCATTTAATCTCTTTACAGTCTATATCTTCATCTATGATATCATCTTTACTTCCACACATCATATTTGATATTCCTGTCACTTTGAAACTGTCAATGACTAGAATTTTTATAATTATAATTTTATTAATATTAAAATCTTAATTGATAAAAGCGCATTTAAAAAATTATTACTGTTTATTTTTTATTTACAGTCTACTTACAGTCTTTTATTTTTTATTTACTCTTTATAGTCTATATCATCATATATGCTATCATGTCCACTTCCATGTATGATATTTGATATTCCTGACACTTTGAAACTGTCGATGGCTAGATTTTTTTATAATTATAATTTAATTACTATTAAAATCTTTCTTAATAAAAGCGCATTTAAAAAATATTACTATTTATTTTTTTTTATTTACAGTCTACTTACAGTCTTTTACTTTTTATTTAATCTCTTTACAGTCTATATCTTCATATGTGATATCATTTTCACTTCCATTCGCCATATTTGATATTCCTGTCACTTTGAAACGGTCAATGACTAGATTTTTTTATAATTATGATTTAATTAATAGTAAAATCTTAATTGGTAAAAGCGCATTTAAAAAATATATTACTCTTTATTTTTTATTTACATTCTATTTATAGTCTTTTACTTTTTTTATTTAATCTCTTTACAGTCTATATCTTCATCTTTGATAACTTTTCTCCCATACATCATATTTGATATTCTTGTCATGCTGAAACTGTCAATTACTAGATTTTTTTTATATTTATAATTTAATTAATATTAAAATCTTAATTGATGAAAGCGCATTTAAAAAATTATTACTGTTTATTTTTTTATTTACAGTCTACTTACAGTCTTTTATTTTTTATTTACTGTTTATAGTCTATATCATCATATATGATATCATGTTCACTTCCATGTATGATATTTGATATTCCTGTCACTTTGAAACTGTCGATGGCTGGATTTTTTTATAATTATAATTTAATTACTATTAAAATCTTTGTTAGTAAAAGCGCATTTAAAAAATATTACTCTTTATTTTTTTTATTTACAGTCTACTTACAGTCTTTTACTTTTTATTTAATCTCTTTACAGTCTATATCTTCATATATGATATCATTTTCACTTCCATTCACCATATTTGATATTCCTGTCACTTTGAAACTGTCAATGACTAGATTTTTTTTTTATAATTATGATTTAATTAATAGTAAAATCTTAATTGGTAAAAGCGCATTTAAAAAATATATTACTCTTTATTTTTTATTTACAGTCTATTTATAGTCTTTTACTTTTTTTTTATTTAATCTCTTTACAGTCTATATCTTCATCTTTGATAACTTTTCTCCCATACATCATATTTGATATTCCTGTCATGCTGAAACTGTCAATTACTAGATTTTTTTTATATTTATAATTTAATTAATATTAAAATCTTAATTGATGAAAGCGCATTTAAAAAATTATTATTGTTTATTTTTTTATTTACAGTCTACTTACAGTCTTTTATTTTTTATTTACTCTTTATAGTCTATATCATCATATATGATATCATGTTCACTTCCATGTATGATATTTGATATTCCTGTCACTTTGAAACTGTCGATGGCTGGATTTTTTTATAATTATAATTTAATTACTATTAAAATCTTTGTTAGTAAAAGCGCATTTAAAAAATATTACTCTTTATTTTTTTTATTTACAGTTTGTAAGTAGACTGTAAATAAAAAAAATAAAGAGTAATATTTTTTAAATGCGCTTTTACTTTTTATTTAATCTCTTTACAGTCTATATCTTCATATATGATATCATTTTCACTTCCATTCACCATATTTGATATTCCTGTCACTTTGAAACTGTCAATGACTAGATTTTTTTTATAATTATGATTTAATTAATAGTAAAATCTTAATTGGTAAAAGCGCATTTAAAAAAAATATATTACTCTTTATTTTTTATTTACAGTCTATTTATAGTCTTTTACTTTTTTTATTTAATCCGTTTACAGTCTATATCTTCATCTATGATATCTTTACTCCCATACATCATATTTGATATTCCTGTCATACTGAAACTGTCAATTACTAGATTTTTTTTTATATTTATAATTTAATTAATATTAAAATCTTAATTGATGAAAGCGCATTTAAAAAATTATTACTGTTTATTTTTTTATTTACAGTCTACTTGCAGTCTTTTATTTTTTTATTTAAACTTTATTGTCTATATCGTCATATATGATATCATCTTCACTTCCATAGATCATATTTGATATTCATGTCACTTTAAAACTTTCAATGACTTAGAATTCTTTCGGATTATCTGCCTTTGGAATTCTTTATGAGTGTTTCATATTTATACACAAAACGCGTTTTTTTTTTTTTTTTTTTTTTTTTTTTTTTGTATTTCTCATTCAAAATTAGGGATGCACATTATGCATGAGTAAATACGGCATATCATAACAAATACACAAATATGCGTACTTTTAAAATCTGAACTTAAACAAAAGTAATATTTATATATAGTTTAGAAGCCGCATAGAGATATTTAAATGTGAATTACTTATTATTTTTTAAGAAGTCTTTTATTTTCATACATAAAATTTATACATGTTATTTCAAAACATTCTGTATGAACGTAGAAAATACTTGCTTAATATCAATTATAATTTATAGAGCTTTTAATGGAAAAAATATATTTTTTTTAATTTGAACGTCAACCATCCCCTTTAACGTTCGTATAGCATGTTTTGAAATAAAATATATAATGTTCCTGTGTGAGAAAAAAAAGACGTCTTTAAAAAATAATAAGTAATTCCCATTTAAAAATGCTCCATTACCTGACTTCCTTTTTTTTAATATGATAGTTTTAAATTACTTTTTTATTATATATTATACTTTATACCAGTGGTTCGCAACCGGTGCACCATTACACAGTGATGCGAACTGAGAGAACCTGAGAAGTGGGAGTGGGGGGTGGGGATTTTACATCGCTTATTAAAATAATTAATTAACTTAAGTATCGACACTAACACTTCCAGAGTTGCCAAGTCTCCGGCTTTTTGCACACCAGTAATTTCTTAGGGGAAAATGTTGTTATTTTAAATCGCAGAATGCTCCGATTAAATAAAAGAACATTTTCTTACTAAAATACTGGTATCCAAAAAGCTGGAGACTTGGCAGGTCTCCATTTCATATTATAAGATTTACTTTAAAGTGAAGTTTAGCATCATAAATTCGGATTATTTGGAAGTTTAATCTCTGTTTAAATACTCCTTACAGGAATATTTGAATAAAATCATGAAAATGGTTTCCCATCATCAGATAAATTTAATTCTTTCAGAAAAAAAAAAAAAAAAATATGTCTCTGGGGGAAAAGGATTTCAATATAATATGCAGTAGAAATGATCGTTCGAAAAGGATTTAAGAGTTCCAAAATTTTATCTTAATACAATGAAAATATTTCAATTAACAAAAAATCAACTTCGGATATCTCTTTAAATACTAATGTATATTAAAGAGAAATATTAAAAAAAAAAAAAATCTTAAAACAAGTTTAATATTCCCTACGTTGCAAATTATAACAAATTATTTTGCCTTTTTTGTCTCGCATGGAGCATTTTACGTTAGTAAATAAATTGATAAGTAAAAAAGTAAAAATAGTTTTTTTAAAATACACTCTTTTATAAGCATCTTGAAAATCTCATCTGGTTTTTTTTTTCTGCAATTCATGTTTTTTTTTTCGAAAAATTTCCGCTAAAATACATTAATTTGCCGTGGGCACCGTGCTCGATTATGAAAAATTCATTGCTTAATAATTCTTTACGCTTAATAGAAAGCGTAAGTAAGTGAATTTATTAAAAAAAACACATAATTTTTGGCTCTGTTTCTTTTTTAAGATAAGATGACAGGGAAGAAAAAAATAAACATTATTTAAATTATTTTTTCAAGATTTATAAATCGATTTCTCAACTTTTAATCGTAAATTAATTAATATTAAACTACTACTTGACAAAAGCGTAATTTTTTTTTCTAAATATCAAACTCTTCATTTTTTAACCGATTTAAAAAAAAGGAGAAGGTTCTCAATTCGACGCGTATGTATTTTTTTTATGTATGTACACCGATTACTCGGAAACTACGCGATCGATTCATGTGATTTTTTTTTTAACTGAAAGAGGATAGCATGGACCTCTCGCACTGGTCCAATTTTAAATGTTATCAAAATTGGTTCAGTACTTTTTAGAAATTCAAAAACAACAAAAAAAAAAAAAAAAAAAAAAAAAAAAAAAATTAATATTTCATTGCACTTAATCATTGTAGAATTCTTTCTGTTGTTCAGTTTTTCATTATTGGATTTTTCATACAATATTGCTTAAGAAATTTTGCAACAATATGTAAGGATAATGAATTAGAAACGAAGTCGGTTTTGCTTTACTTTATAAAGAATGTATTGTTATTTGTAATTTACTTTCTATTCATTATTTCATTGCACTTAATCATTGTTGCCATCTTTCTGTTGTTAAATTTTTCATTCTTGGATTTTTCATACAATATTGCCTAAGAAACTTTGCAACAATATGTAAGGATAATGAATTAGAAACAAAGTGTGTTTTGCTTTACTTTATAAAGAATTTATTATTTATAATTTATTTTCTATTCATTATTTCATTGCGCTTTATCATTGTAGACTTCTTTCTGTTGTTCAATTTTTCATTGTTGGATTTTTAATACAATATTGCTTAAGAAAATTTGCAACAATATGTAAGGATAATGAATTAGAAACAAAGTCGGTTTTGCTTTACTTTATAAAGAATTTATTGTTATTTATAATTTATTTTCTATTCATTATTTCATTGCACTTTATCATTGTTGACTTCTTTCTGTTGTTCAATTTTTTATTGTTGGATTTTTCATACAATATTGCTTAAGAAATTTTGCAACAATATGTAAGGATAATGAATTAGAAACGAAGTCGGTTTTGCTTTACTTTATAAAGAATGTATTGTTGTTTGTAATTTACTTTCTATTCATTATTTCATTGCACTTAATCATTGTTGACATCTTTCTGTTGTTAAATTTTTTATTCTTGGATTTTTCATACAATATTGCTTAAGCAATTTTGCAACAATATGTAAGGATAATGAATTAGAAACGAAGTCGGTATTGCATTACCTTATAAAGAATTTATTGTTATTTATAATCTATTCTCTACTTTTTAGCCTTTGAACTGTTTCTTTGTTGAAGTTACACAAATATTTGGCCTATTTTGGCAAGAAAACACATAATATTTGGCGATTTACCACCTTTGGAAGGCTAACGGGAAAAATGCCCTAAAATTAATGTATTAATTTATAATTAAGTTCTAAAAATATTAAAATGTTGTATTGCCATCGGAAACACACACCTGTGAACGTAATTCTTATAAATCTAGCCTATCAAGAAGTGAGTTAAAAACCTATTACAAAGTTTCATCTTTACATACAAAAACCAAGTTGGGTGTAACAAATTAGTGTAAAAAGTCGTATGTGTGATCCTTTCATATTTTTTTTCGATGTCATAATTTTAGTGTGTTGCGTAAGTTTAAGTGCGGCGTGGGGTCAAAAAGGATGGGGAACAGGTTGAAGCCTTATGCTTGGGAAAATATGACAGAAAAAATTTCTTTGCGGAAAGGTTTCAATTTTCCTTCAAAAGCCTGCTTCCAACGCTTCAGATGAAACTTTTTTTTTTTTTTTACTTAGCTTACCATCTGCGAGAAAACAATATATATCCACTATTATACATCAACCCACACCACATAAATTATTGAAGTAGGCGTCATTTAATCCTTTCCTGGAAAAAGTGACAATATGTCAGTAAAAATGTCACATTTGAAGATCTTAACAATTTTGATTCGAGCGCAGATAAAGTCAAGTGGATTTTTTTCCCCTTATATAATTTAGTACTTTCTTTTTACCCATAAAATTTAGAATTAATAAACGTGATAAGTACATTAACTACCTATCTTGGAAACTTTTTATCAAAACTAAACTTTAACAATAAAATAAATATTATCCAATAGAATGTACAATTCAAAGATTGAATTTTAAATATGATATATCAATCTAATGTACTTCAGATTATTGAAGTAGGCGTTTTTAAAATTTTCCTGGAATAAATCAATGAAACTTGTAAATTGTCATACTTGAAGATCTTATCTGAGATTTTTTTTTTCTTTTAAGCTGAATACATTATAAAGTTTTTTCTTCCCTTTTAAGATAAATCTGCTTCATAAAATCATTTGTGTTTATCCTATGTAATAGTTGGCTCTTTCGCTTTCCTTATTTTGTAGAAAGACTAGCTACGTAGCAACCCGTTGTGTTGCATTTATATTTTACAAGACATTTCGAGTTTTTTGGGAAAATACTTACAAATCCAATTTTTAAATTGAATAATAAAAGTCATAAGCTAACAATGTAGTTATTATCTATTATAATTCTCAATTAGATCTTTAAATCGCCATCTGGTTCCTTAAATCAGTTCCCGAGTCTTTGAGTATTGAAAGATTAGTTGATTGATTATTCTCCCGGTTTTTCCCTGTTATCTCAAAAACTATTTTATATATCAAAATGCGACAAACTATAGCCAGAAACATTCTAAAAAGTTTAGTGTCCCTTATAAGTTTAGTTTTTGTTGCAACCGTTTCTGATTCTATTCCGAATAAACAGACAGATAGACATTTTTTAAGGATTTTTTTTTTTGACAATACACTGTCTAAATAGTCAAATGAACTTAGAAAGTGTTTTTTCTGAAAATCACGGACATGCACGGGATTTGTTGAAAGGAGATCATGAAACTGATTGATTGATTTATATAGAACATAATAGAGGAAATGGATTTCGCGAGAGAAGGAAATTTGGCAACATATTTTCCGGCAAACTATTCACTGTTTCAAACATATACAAGCAAATTTTTTAATATTTATACAGTTATTTTAAAATAAAGAAGTCTTTTATCTGTTTTTATATACAAACAAAAGTAAATTGTGTATAAAAAACAACAATAATATAAGATGTTCAATTGGATTGAGGTCAGATGACTGACTCGGCCGGTCCAAACCTTTAATTTTCTTAGCTGTAAACCAATTCCTCACCATTTTGTAAGTGTGCATTGGATCATTATCCAGCTGAAACATCAATCCACGAGGCATCTTTTGCGAGCATAAGGCAGCCTGTGATCTTCCAAAATGTTTTTATAAACATTTTGATCCATAATCCCATCGATGTGTATGAGGAGGACGACGCCATCATGATGGAAAACTCCCCAGTCCATTACTGATTCGTTTTTCGTGCTTCACTGTTGGACGTTGGTACCGGGGATCCATTCTGGAGTGAATATAACGTTCTGGACGACGAATATAACGTCGGCCATCACTTCCAAACAAATTGAATTTGTATTCATCGCTCCAAAGGACCTTCTTCCAGTCTTTGGTTGTCCACGTTTCGTGCTCCGTAGCGAATTTCAATCGGATTTTCCTATTCTTTGGCCGGATGAGAGGTTTTTTTGCAGGGACCTGCGCACACCATGCAGCGGGATCCAAACGACGTCTTATGGTGTCCTTACTCACTGTGAGTCCATATTTAGTGGTCTCCTTACATATGGCAGCGTTCTTGTTTGGGTCAGCGAACGACTTCCTACGGATCAACGCGTCTTGACGTTGAGACGTTTTTCTTGGGGGTTTCTTGGAAAAGTCGGGACACGTAAGCATTCTTCAAAGGCAGAACTCCTTCAGAATCTTCAATCGGAATGGGCGAAAATCCCTAAGTCCACCTTAGAAAACCTTGTTAATTCTATGCCCAGACGATGTGCCGCATTCCTCAAAGCAAAAGGATATTAATTAAATATTAAATATTGCTGTATTTCGTTACATTAAGACGCTTAATTTCAATAAAAGTTTAGAAAACTGAATCGTCTCAAAACCTTTGCTTAAGTAATTTTGGGAATTTCCAAATTATTTTTAGTTCATGCGTATGTCTCAATTGTTCTAATGTTGCATTTTGTTGAGCTTTAAAAGGGATGCAAATTACTAATTTACATCATCAAAAAATTTTGCTTATAGAAAAAGTTAGGGCAGAAAAACATATCGTCTCAAAACCTTTGCCAGCTACTGTATTATAATATGTATATATATATATATTCAAATATAAATAAGCATAAAAGTTCATTAGGTTTGTTTTCATTAGTTGTTTATATCATTTGGCAATAAATCTCGCATTCTGAAGCCCAAATTACGCCAAACTTAAAAAGAATAAAAAAACGCAAAGGCCCTTAAACTGGAAAAGTATCTAAAATGGTGTTAAAATAGCGATTTGCTGTACCAATGTTAGGTTGTAGAGGAGAATCATCTATAATTGATTTGTTGCTGTATGCTATTCATCTTAATGAAAAGCTGAATGCTACTAGCTTTTCATTAATCTAATAGATTTTTTATGTTTTAGCCGAATCGGGATTATGGAGGATTTCTCTTTAGTCTCTATCACTTTCATTTGTTGAAAAATGCTTCTTATATGTATTATATTATATAAAGTGAAAGTTGTTGTATGTAAAGTATGTATGTCGTAAGCTGATGTAAGTAATGTATATGGATGGATAGATGTAAGCATATAAGTAAGGAAATTACGTATATTATGGAGATCACGTATTAAGCATGCAGTATTGAGCATGAAAGTTATTCAAAAATTGAAAAGCATTCACTAATCTTAATCATTCTGGTGCACAAATGAAAACTCATATGTATATATGGTATAAAGTTGCTAAGCAGCTCTAAATTCGCTCTAAATTTCGTTCAAGTTTCTGTTTTATTTGAAAAGCTTCTGTTCTATCTTTACTTAAACTGTTTGATTTTTATATTTTTCATTTGCTTAGGTACCATAATTTTTCCTCTACTTCAAGTCCCAATTAAAACTCCAATTAATGGCTGGATCTCGTGACCAAACATCCACAAGACTGTAAATTTTATAAACTCATAGCCACTCGCGCCATATAAGGAAGTGGAATCCAATTATCCAAGAATATTCTCGAAGCATCTGCCTAACACGAAAACCATATAATGATCTAACAAGCTGTTCAATACATTCTGAGTGCTTTCTTAGCCACTTCTAGGACTGTGTGTATTTTTTGCCAACTGCCGTCGCGATCAGAACGGATTCGGGGTCTCGGGAAATGATTCGGGATTTACCAACAGTTGGTAGTAAATTTTACTGCAGTCTTCTCCCGAAGTTTCTTAAATTTTAAATAAAATTATTTAATCATGAAAATGTCGTTCCCGTCAAGTAATAATTACACCATCCATGATTCTGCTGTAATTGTCGTATCATATATATAGATAGATAGATAGATAGATATAATTATAATATCTTTGAATTTCAAAAAACATATCAAGTTCTTGTAACATTCTAAAATCTCCTAAGAGATAATTAGTAATAAAGTGTAGACAGAATACCACATTAGTTAATAAATTAACAAGTGCAATCATAATTTTACCATAACATTTACTTCAATGGTAATTGGCCAAAAATACTGAAAATATGAAGAATATTTAAAAAGAGAGAGAGAGAAAAAAAAATTATATAATAAACCATAAAATGTTAATAATTTGAAGTTGATATCAAGTGAATACAAATAGATTTTCAAATGAAATATGAACTAAATATAATGGAAAATTGGATAACAAGAGATTTAAATTAGAATTGGATATGAAAAAAAAATCCCTGACGGCTCGGCCTACAGGCACAGGTAGATTTCGAAGACGCAGACCATGGGGCGCCTGTTTGTCGGGAATTGCGGAAGAAATGACCTTTTTACGATGATGCGGCAGTTGGAACCGCCTACTTCGAAACCTAACTTGTTTGCAAGCGGAATCGGCAAGGATTTTTTTGTGTTTAATTTTTTTTTTGCTATAACGGTTGGTCCTATAAAAAACTTGTAAATATAAAAGTTTTAAATAATATTAAGAGGATTAATAATAAATTTAAGCGGATTTGAAATCTTGAGAATTGGCGAAGTTATGAATTTTTTTCTTTTAAACCCCCCTCCCCCCCTTAAGGCAATTTTTAATTATATCAAAAATCTGTCATACATAAATTTTCGGCCCTTCTCCTAGAAGTAATAATAACTTCAAACGGATTCGATACGTATCATAAGTAAGAAATTATGGGTTTTTTTCTGTTTTCACAAAAAGCCCCCCCATCCCCCCCCCTGGTTCGATTTTGTCCATTAACGAACTTGACCGAGATTTTATGCCCCTTGATTTTATGTATCAGTTTCGAAAAAATGTGGGAGTTGGAACCGCCTACTTCGAAAAATAACTTGTTTGCAGGCGGAGCCGGCAGGGATTTTTTTTGTTTTTAATTTTTTTTTTTGCTATAACGGTTGGTCCTATAAAAAACTTGTCAATATAAAAGTTTTAGATAATATTAAGAGGATTAATAATAAATTTACGCGAATTTGATATCTTGTGAATTGACGAAGCTATGATTTTTTTTCTCTTAAAATCCCCCTTTTTTCCCCCCCTTGGGGCCATTTTTAATTATATCAAAAATCTGTCATACATACATTTTCGACCCTTCTCCTAGAAGTAATAATAACTTTAAACGGATTCGATACGTATCATAATTAAGAAATTATGGGGGTTTTTCTGTTTTCACAAAAAGCCCCCCCACCCTCCCCCCCTTGGTTCGATTTTGCCCATTAACGAACTTGACCGAGATTTTATGCCCCTTGATTTTATGTATCAGTTTGTAAAAGATTAATGCAGAATTTTTCCAGTTATCGTGGTCAGAAAAAAGTGACATAGATAGATAGATAGATAGATAGATAGATAGATAGATAAAGTTTTGAACTGGGGGTGGTTTTGGGTTCTGGGAGTCATGATCGGCGTAGATCTGCAAAAATTTTTCAAAATTTCCAACTTAGGTGAGAATGTAATAGGTAGTATTTCTTACGAAATCTACCTAAAACACGTGTATATATAATCATCACACTGGATGTATCCACACGTGTTTTAAAAATAATACAGTATTTCATAAATATACTGGCATTTATGCTAAGATCAGTATATTCATCCAAGTATACTGAATTTTTACCAGAAAATTATTGGAAATAGTAAAATTGGAAATAAAAAACTTGTAAAGAATAGATAAAATATTTTACTCACTATATATATATATATATATATATATATATATATAACTTTCAGTATGTTTGGCTGCGTGCCATCCCTGAAATGGCGCATTGGTAATCTGAAGTTTGTACTTGTTAATTTTATGTATTAACTTAATTATATTCTGTATATACACTTTATGATTACCTATCTTAAAATAGGAGATTAGGTGAGATTTAATGCAAGAACTTGTTTAATGTATTTTGAAATTCAAAAGTATTACAATTATATATTTATATATGCAGAAGTCCTGTATAGATTGAAACACGCTTTAATTTTTTTACCTGATGGAGATAGGCAATGTAAATTGCAAAAGTGTTCAAAATAAGGTAGAAATTAAGATCATGGTGATGAAATAGTTCTGGAATTATTTCTCAAAGAGTTATACTTTTTAAATTTTTATGCAGTTCTTAGGTTCTTTAAGTTACATTTAGGGGGGAAATGATCCATGCACTGACAAATGCAATAGTAAAATTTCAATTCTTCTACAGCCAAAACTCACCATGTTATGATACTTTGAATTTTATGAAATTTCTGAGCTTCCCGGCAGTGGAAACGGACAGGCGATTATTTTTAGTGTCGGAAAACTTTGAATTTCCATAAAATTCAAAGTATCATAATTTGGTGAATATTGGTCTTAGAAGAATGGAATTTTTACTGCATAGAAATTTTTTTCTAACTGTAACTTATAGGACCAAGGGACCGTATAAAAAATTTTAATTTTACCTTTTGCAAATTAGTGGCAGGACTATTTCCTTCTCAACATAATCTTAATTTCTACCTTATATTTTGAAGACTTTTGCAGTTTAAATTGCCCATGTATCTCCAACAAGTAAAAAATTAAAGCCTATTTAAATCTTTTTGAAACACCCTGTATATATATTTTCTTTGTTCTTTTCTTTCCTTTTTTATGCAAAAATATGCTATCGGACAGGAATATTAGTATAAAATTTGTGAAGAATTATGTTCAGCGACAAATAATTGAGTTAACTGTAACAGGTATCTCTTACTAACTTAATTCTTAATTTTACCCCAGAAACTATTATAATGTTATAGGTTAAAAGATATTTAACATCAACAAAATCCATTATTAAACTTTATTAATATAATTGATCTGTCGTTACATATTACACTACCATATGTAAGTTATTATTATTATTATTATTATTATTATTATTATTACTATATACTTTTTTGATTATCTAAAATGGTCAGCATTTTACTGTAAATCTTAACAATTCTTAAGAAAAATAAATAAATTTATAAAAAATCTAAGCGTTATATATCTCGCGTTTTAAGAACACAAATTGTTTAAAAATGAAAATCGTGCTCATAATTGCGAAAATAATTTGAAAAAACAAATTTGAAAATACAGAACTTTTATTTTTCCTTGTGTTTTCAAAGTAAATTTATCATCTCAGCTTTATTTCATGTCTCATTTTTATTCTTATTATTTAATTTGAATTATAAGACTGGCAACATCATTATTGTTTTTCGGACATTGCCCTCTCTTATAAATGGTTACATTTAAAAATTTCATAAATATTAAAAGCTGCCCTGCCTAGAAATTTTATCCAAAAACGAGACTTGGTGCTATAGAACGTTCTTATTCTTTCACAGTTGTATTTACAATGTCTCATTAATGCTACACTCAGCTTTGACCTTGGAGGGCAATAATTATAATTGCCTGGTTGCTTTTTAAACACAGAGCGGTGATTATTTACATCGAGCTTTATTGCATCCAACTTTTACAGGTATTTTGAAACAAATCATATGTGTACTTTATATATACAATGAAACCTGTCTATAAAGATATTGTCTACAACGATAAATCTGTTTATCATTATATCTGAGGTCTTCGTAGATGAATTAATGTATATACCTGTTTACACGGCAAATCATTTTTATGGATACCTGCCTATAACATTAAATTTGCCAAAACACAAATTAAAAAAAATAATTTTAAAAAATCGAGACAAAATTAACCAATTTAGAAAAATGTTGTTACTCAATTCGACGATCTATACATAATGCGCAGTGTAAAATTTATCGAAAAAAAAATATTTTGAAAAGGAATATACATATATTTTTCCTAAATATCGTGTGCAGCGATGAATTCGGATTCTGTCAGTAAACTTGCCCTCTCCCCCAGTATAGTGTAAAGTCTCGATATATCGTAAGGAACATTTCTTCTTAAAAATTGCCGAGGTATAATGGTGCAATGCGTGTGCTGCAATAATCGTAAGTTCGTTTCCTGTTAAAATAATTAATCCATACAAGAGGCATTAGATGAAATCAAGTCTTGTTATCCATGGAATTATTTTTATTAAACCAACACATCGACACAAAAAAACAGAGAGGGTGGCCTTCGCTTATTCTACCAAAAATTTTACATCTTTATCCGACAAAAGCGAGAGCAGATCTGATCTAATTTTACAGATACATTATCGCCAACATATTAGATGTAACATGCCAATCCGTACATTTCTAGCCAGGCATGAACCGTCAAATTTTGACAGTTAGCAATAAACCAATATTGAGCATTTTTGAATAAGAAATGAAAGGATACCATAATTTGGCGGAACATCAATTTTTGTGACTTTTTAACTTACACCCGAGCGTTGTTTTGGGAAAATTAGGCATGTGTTATTACAATCTAACGAAAAGAGTTTATAGTGCATATTTTTGCAGCAGTCAAATTATGAAAACGGTGCCTGCATTTAACACAAGATACGAAGAAAGACAAAACAACATATGTTACGGTCATCTGCAGTACATTAATATTCGAATTGAAACCGCATGAGAGAAACGTACATTTAATGTTACGAAGAAATATCTGGGAACATTTTAAGCTAGGAAGAAATGATTGTTTTTCGGATTAAAGAATAAAAAGATTTTGAATACAGAAATTAATTCACATAGAGAAACTTGAAGATAGGAAAATTAAATTTTAGAGTAAAACACAAAATATATATGATTCTATATCATATATATCTCCCCTTTGGCAAAATGAAAAAAAAATGACGCTGGCAAGAAATGCATTGGCATAAACACAAATAAACACAAAATATTCAAATAAAATGAAGACGAAGACCACCATACACAATACAACATATAATGTAAAGTAATATAAGATTATAGCAAGTACTTGTAATATGTAATAGACACAACAATGGTGCCAGGTATACCATTATCATCTATAGACATAAAACGTCTCCAAAATGTCAAGTCTGATAATTTTTTTATAAAAAGGCTGCAGCATATAAATCAGACATAGTAATCAGACATTAATAAGATATATCTTTTTCTTTTAAAAATTCACGTCATTAAAGACGGAAGGCCTATAAATTCTTTTCATGGTGTACACATTCAAATATAATATACGCTAGCAATAATAATAGAAAACATAAAATAATTTATGCTTTACCTGCAGGTTAACCGATGTCAAGTGGTATTTCTTCGAAGCATATATTTCAAATACATAAAAATCATACTGATAAAAAATAGCAAAATTATATTGTTCTCATGAAAATCAGTACGTAAACAAACAATGATAAGTAAGATAACATATATATGAATATATAAAAGTAAAATTTTATGCATATTTATGGCATGCATTTAATCATCTTGTAATGTTCTTACAAGAAAAATAAACTCTTTATACTCTTTATACTTGTAAAATTGATATGCATACAAAAATAATATATACAATATGGATGCAGATATGGATATTGAATTGGGATCTATAATTTTATTCACTTTATTTTTTTTAATTTATAAATTGGAAGTACAATTCGGATATTGACATGAAAATCTTAATTAATTTAGGCATGAAAAAATATATGGATACTGCCAATTTGCAATAATTTTTTTTTAAACAATGCAACAATTAGAGGTGTTGCCTAAAATGCCAAACGCTTATGTATCTAAACTATAAAAATATCTGAAAAAAAATCATGACTTAAAATAGACTGAAGCCAAAAAGTATTGCCAAAAATTATTGTGTCTACCAGGCAATATAATTAACTTTTAGGAAATTCCTATCAAGAACTAGATATATGACTGGTGTATGAGAATAGAATTTTGACATAACAATTCCAAAATCACAAGAATAATGCATTAAAAATGTAAATACAGTGGAAGTATTTTATTAAAAGGAAGAGGTATGTAAACCTTGATGATAATTTTTTTTTTTAAGTTTAAAGTGACCTAAAAATATAAAGTGAAATGAAAGGTAAGCATATTAAGCCTCAAAGTGAATTCAACTAGTACGTGTGTTAGAAATTTGAAGGTACAGACCTATCGTCCACCATATGAAGATGCCCTGAAATTTTCATATGACAGATCTGTAAAAGGAAAATGTGTGTGGTGTGGAGCACTGATCAACATCACCTATAAACAAATGATACTTACCAAACAGATACCTAAAATTAAATTAGAAATGTAAAAAGGGGAAAGAAAGAAAAGAAAAAAATTATGTTCGACATGTTTAAAACTGTACATGTTTTCTTGTACATGCCGTAACCATGGTGTGTACTTGTTTGTGTCAACGATGAAAGAAATACAAATATAAAGTGAAAATGAGTATGTATAAAATGTATATAAAAATTAATAATAGCAAAATGTAAAAAACTTGTAAATATAAAATAATCAGAAAGTATGAGAATAAATTGCAAAAAAATATACCTGAAATACGACATACTGTAACCATGTTATATTCAAAGAGAAAGTACACCAGTACATATACTTTATTTAAACATAATGAGATTGATAGGTGAAATGATAAATCTGAAACATTAAAATTGAATTGTATTGCATTTTGAAAGATTTATCAGTAGTAACATGTAATATAGAAGTGTAAATAGAAATGTAACCTGAAAAGTGACAAAAATAATAGAAATATAAGTATTTTATGTTTGAAAAGATATTTGAATAACATGTGTGTCTTGAATGCGATACATAGAAAATAAGTTAAAATAAAATTTGTCCAACCATTAAAAAATCAAATAAACATAAATGTTTACTGTTAACCTGTGAAAAAGAAGAGACATTAAAAGAAAATCCAACGGTATGAAGAGTGTACCCAAAACAGCTATTTGTGCCTAGCAATATTAAGTACAACAAAAGTGTATATGTATAAAAAAAAAAAGGATGAGAGAAAAAAAATCTGGTAACAAGGTACCAGCGCACAAAAAGTTATATATCTGAAAACAAGGAATCAGACACGCCAAAATAATAATCTGATAACAAAGGTATCAGCCCTCCATAAGTTATATATCTGAAAACAAAGAATCAGACTCACCAAAATAATAATCTGATAACGAGGTATCAGCCCACAATAAGATATGTTTCTGAAAACAAGGGAATCAGAACTCCATGACGTGAAATAAAAAGAACAAAAGAAGAGAATAAAGATTTACCGCTGGACTGTACACTATAAATATATAGCATAATTCACAAGAAGTATCGTCAAACTGAGAAAAAATACAAAAGCTACAAGAAGACAGTGAATTGAAATACCGATGAGCCGAAAAATACGGTGAAAACTTTATCCAGACAATTGTATGCAAAAAAATTAAATGATTTTTTTTTTTTTAAGAGAAAAAAAATATGTGTGAAATGTGAATTGGAAAAATTTAGTCATAGAAACATGTATGTTGAAATGACAATCTCACATGTAGAACATATAAGTGAAAAACTTTTGTAAACTCTTTGTATGAGAAAAATTTTGTAAAACTGTGAAACATACGTCTGCGTGCAAGAATGTACGACAAAAAGAATTGCGCAAATATCCACCAGTACTCGAAGGGGAAAAAAAAGAAAAGATCCATTGTACAACTATGTAATTCGAATAACGGCGAATACTCCCAAAATACTTCTTGTTGAATGAAATCGTTGACAAATTTAGAAAGACACAAGAATCCGAAGCATGGAAACCATAATTCCACACAAGAGCCGCTATGTAAAAAAAATTATTTTACCGTACATGGTCATCAACTGGGAAAAACTGGGGATCCACACAAAACATACCTTGCAAGAAGTATGACGATGAAAAGTTCAACAAAGTAAAAACATTTAAAAAGAAAACAATATTGTAATAAATGAAAATACTGTTCAAGATCTATTAACTAGAAAAAGAACATTTGCATAAGCTGCAATGAAGATCGTAAAAATGGCTCACACTTAAATGATAAAGAATATCTAATTTAAAAAATTTAAAAGTGAAAGAGAAAGGCAAAAACAAAACATTTCAGATTCCCATCTGAAGTCCTATTAATGTTTGGGATTAAATCACTATAAGAAAGCAAATGAGAAACAAAAATGGTAATTTTGAATCATTCCTTGCTTGTGGTACCTCAATGCAATGAATGAAAAGAGATTCCGAAACACAATTATAAAAAGTGCAATATCCACAAATATTATTAAGAGGAAAGTGTGAGTATATCAAAACGTTTAAAGTGAAAAATTAAATCTAGAAATCATAAAAATAATGGAATCTTGTATTCCACTCACCTACAGTATAATCCCATTGACTCAAGAATATACGAATTAATGAAAAGTAAATGGAATAAGAAAGTAAGTATTTTAAAATTCTTTAAAAATATCAAACTATTTGAAAGTTTAGAGAACGGCAAGACACGACATGCAAATGTAAAATGTAACTGAAGTTAAAATAAATGTATAAAAGCTTTTATATGTGTACAGGAAAATTTGTTTTGTTAAAAATATCAAAATAGAAAAATTTGGCATTTAATTATAAAATTTGACGCATGGCAGTAGAACATAAACTAAATATTATTATAATATGATAATATAGGTATATTAATTTTTATCTGTGAAAACTGCATCCATATCCTACACTTCATCATAATATTAAAATGCAAAACTATCTACAATAATACAGAAAATATCTTTACCTGAATTTCTGTGGAAAATCAAAAATTTTATAAATAACATATCTCATTGACAAAGAATAATTTACTGTGGAAGCACTGGTGCGTCTTTTTTAATAATATTAATAAAAATAAGTTTCACCACAGTTATTTGTACAATATATATATTTATATCTATTTTTTGTTTGTTTGTTCGTTTATTCAAATGAAACCAACTTTTATTTTGTAATAAAGTATTAAAATGCAAAACAAAATTTATAATCATAAATATTTTTGTTCACATTTAAATATTACCCATGAATTTCCATAAGAGTCTTAAAATATGTACATAAAATCAAGTGGGAGCAACGGTACATATTGCATAAGTTAAGTGCTATGCAAAAATTTTTTATATATCTATATTATTACCTTTTTTTAAAAAAAAATCAACAGAAAGTCCAGAAAGATATTGAAGATATCTTACCCTTGCTTCACCTAAATTACACAGGCAATTTCAAACAAAACTTTATCAAAGATGTATTTTTTTTATTATTATTATTAAAGAAAAATGTCACTGTACGAATAAATACAAGGCTTAAAAATTTTAAATAGCTGATCCTGATACATAAAAATTTTAACAGTTATAACCTGAAAAAAAATCAACACTTTACCATTACGATAATCAAAATAAAGTTTAATCACCATCAAAGTAATAAAAATGTTTTATGATAAAGTGTTAGTAGTTTTAACCAGTTACAATAAATATATAAAAAAAAAATGCAGCAAGTTGGCATATTTGGACATAATCTTCCTCGCGACTGCAAATATCCCCTTATGGCATAAACATTAAATTAGAAACAAACAAACATAATTCTATTAATATCATATAAGGAAATACTCTGAGAGCAATAATAAATTCTCAGCTAGCAAAAATGACCAAGGAAAATTAAGTGTTGGTGTTAAAAAAAGTCAGATATCATTTTATAACGTGAGATTGTTTATCATAAGTATAAAAATCTTACCTGTACTTCAACTTACAATGTTCTTACTAAACGAGAACATATTTTGCAAAATTCCAAAAGCAATAATATCTGTAATTTTTTTTTTGTATAAAGGCAGAGACATAATACATGCATGACATACTTATAATTACCTGAAAAAAATTCTTTTAGCCCTAACCAGATTAAAAACAAGATATGCAAAGTACAATAAGAACATTAAATTTAGCGAACAAGTACCTAACTGTTTATTATTATTATTATTATTATTATTATACCTAAAATATTCCATCACCCTTTTTTTTATCCAATGCCATATGAAATAGTATCATGCATACACAATAAATAAATAATAATAAAAATATATATAAAATACTACATTTCTAGTACATAAGATCTGCCTTAGTAAATATTTTATTTGGAAAGGTCAATCTCAAACTTATATTGTAAAATGTTTAAAAACTCTTTGATAAACGTTAAATATGAATTTTTCAATATTTAAAATTAATATCTTTATACTATTTAAAACAAATAGTCTAAAAGCACTGAAACGAGTTATCTATAAGGATCAATTATTTTTAAAAATGAAAAATTTTAAAATTACTAAACAGTAAAACATTATTGCAAAACTATAAAAATAGTTCTTTGCTTTTTGTCCTTTGCGAAAAGGAAAGAAAAAAAAGTACATACTTTAGAATCTGTGAGAAGATGAAAAAATTACGTATATATTTTTCTTTTTTTTATAATCCAAATAAAAAGAGTCGCACTATTAATGAATACAGACACGGATTTCTGGCTATTGGCACAATCCTTACGTTGCATAAGCTTGGTAAATAAAGAGTAATTTATGCATCAACAGCCCACGCAATGTTCAAATCAAGGAGCGAAATAAAAGTAATCATTTCTTTTTTTTTTTTTTTTTTTTTTTTGCATCTAGGGAGCGGAGTTGACACCGATTGTTGCGAGAAAGTGTCGAGTGTTGCACTTTCACTTATGAACAACAGCGCGATAGTTCGTATAAAGGACGATCGAGCGAATCTTCCGCTCTTAGCAGTGTGTTGGCAGATTTCCGTTATCGGCAACATGGCACATAAAACGAAAGAGATCATCTCCAGCCTAAGTAGCGGTAGATAGGAAAGACAGTCTCAGCTAGGCTTAGATAGAAAATTTGTCCGGCGATATCCTTCATCATCTATCGAAGCTGATGTACGAAATCACACAGTTTAGTTTCGGAAAAATATAGCAACGGTTGAAAAATCCAGGCTAGTGTCGAATACATTTTCGCGTACTAGGTACGAGATCGGTGTCGAGAGAAATATATTTTTTTTTCGTCGAAAGCATTTTTTGTAATTCCAAGATAGAACCAAGCAGATCATCCGCTGAAATTTTTACGGTATGTAGGCTTCTGTCATCAGGTAAAATAGTTGATCCGAATCAGTCATCGATAATAGTCACTTGAATTTGCATATAGTTCTGCAGTCATGCTATAACATCGTCCGGTTCCCATATATGAGAGTACTAATCACAAATAGAATCCAATGTAAGTTAAGTTCAGAAAAGTTGGCAGGATGCAGATAAAAAAATGCAAAAATGTTTTTTTTTTTTTTTTAATAGGCCACCCTCATGTGTCGATTGAACTATAAAAATTCCTGCGTCCAAAGGCACCAGATTATATATCACGGCACCAGATTATATAGTGTAAAGTCTCGATATATCGTAAGGAACATTTCTTCTTAAAAATTGCCGAGGTATAATGGTGCAATGCGTGTGCTGCAATAATCGTAAGTTCGTTTCCTGTTAAAATAATTAATCCATACAAGAGGCATTAGATGAAATCAAGTCTTGTTATCCATGGAATTATTTTTATTAAACCAACACATCGACACAAAAAAACAGAGAGGGTGGCCTTCGCTTATTCTACCAAAAATTTTACATCTTTATCCGACAAAAGCGAGAGCAGATCTGATCTAATTTTACAGATACATTATCGCCAACATATTAGATGTAACATGCCAATCCGTACATTTCTAGCCAGGCATGAACCGTCAAATTTTGACAGTTAGCAATAAACCAATATTGAGCATTTTTGAATAAGAAATGAAAGGATACCATAATTTGGCGGAACATCAATTTTTGTGACTTTTTAACTTACACCCGAGCGTTGTTTTGGGAAAATTAGGCATGTGTTATTACAATCTAACGAAAAGAGTTTATAGTGCATATTTTTGCAGCAGTCAAATTATGAAAACAGTGCCTGCATTTAACACAAGATACGAAGAAAGACAAAACAACATATGTTACGGTCATCTGCAGTACATTAATATTCGAATTGAAACCGCATGAGAGAAACGTACATTTAATGTTACGAAGAAATATCTGGGAACATTTTAAGCTAGGAAGAAATGATTGTTTTTCGGATTAAAGAATAAAAAGATTTTGAATACAGAAATTAATTCACATAGAGAAACTTGAAGATAGGAAAATTAAATTTTAGAGTAAAACACAAAATATATATGATTCTATATCATACCCAGCCCTGATGATAAAAAGCTTCCTCCCCGGGAAGATTTCGACTTTTTTATTTCTTACCCCTTGGAATATCACAATAACGCTCCCCTCCCCCCCTAATTTATAGAGGTCTCCTCCTGGCAGAAAGTCTGAATTCAACACTGTTCCCGTATAAGTCTCAGAAGCAGGGCTTAATTTCTAACAGAAAAAAGTACCAGAGTTCTAATATTAATATTCTGCAGTAATAACAACCGTAGTATACTATCCCGTCCTTTCTACCCGCATATTTAGATTGCATACATTATTTGTAAAATGTAAAGCAATTTCGTCTTCAGCAAGAGAAATTTTTTACTATATTTTGACTATATCTATATGCATTTATATATTATAAAATTTAATAAATGAACAGGGCCAAAATATTAAAATCGGGGATGGGGACTTTTCAGAAAATCGTATACGGATTTCTTTGTATCAACTAGCAAAACACACAGCGCTTTTCCGGTGGGCTCCGGAGAGCAGTATTTATGAACGCAGGTGAATTCCGAAAAATATTTAAATATTTACTGAAATCAAAGAAATACCGGTTTAACTATCATAGCTTAACTACTCATAGGCAAGGGATTAGCGTATGCTAAACATAAATTTGAGGTTTTCGTGATCGAATACTCATGCTGTATGTTTTCAGGATTTTTAGTGCACAAGAACGAGAAGTCGGGCTACTTCTCTTTTAAAAGGGACCACACTTCCCCTCTTGTATGCCTAAAACCTAGTAAAATTCCTACCTAGCGCATGTTGAAACGATCTCAACATTTTCTTAAATAATCACGTAACGAAAATGATTGCTGCTTGCATAACAAAAATGGGATTATGCAGATGTAGGATTTTTCATAATACAAATTCAAGAAAAAAAATTATTATCGAAGTTTTTACTGTTGTTCTAACTTATTAACTAACAGGGCTTAATTATCACAAGAGCAAATGAGGCAACAGCTATAATCCATCTTTTTTAAGGAATCCCAAGACAAGGGACTGATTTATTTGCTTAGGGCCCCATGAACACAAACTTTCAGGACACCCCTAGAACAATTTATATATTTTAAAGCCTTAGACTTATTTTATAGTTTGGGACTCCTTTTGAGAGCGAGAGCGCAGGGCATGTGCCAAGTGTGCTCTGCCTAAACTTCCCCAAATCATTTGTGCTATAGAATTATATAAATCTGTAAAGTTTATTGGGTCGGTGTCTAGGGGAATGAAAATATATAGTCCAAACGTTTTTCAAAGTAATTAAACGTTATACTTTTAATGTTTTGATTATCGTATAAAATATTTACAACATTAATTTAAAAACTTATATACACTTGGAATTGATCCGACCGTCTGTCGGGCTTAAATATTATTTAAATGTGCGGTTCCACCGACCGGCATAGAATTAACAAGAGACTATCCTCGATCCGTATGATCGGAACGAAAGCTGTAGCACATCTACTCTGTTCTCACGATAAAATTGCACATCATCAAATATTCTATTGTTCGCGAGGCATCGAACTTTGATTCAACATCACAAGCCTCAATAAAATATGTGCCTTGGTTTACAGTCCAAAGTTCAGATGAGAACTCCTGCGACCATATATATATATATATATATATATATATATATATATATATATATATATATATATATATAGTGTGTATATATATATTCTTAAGGCTTGTTATCAGTTAGACCGCAAATTTTCCTTTCTAATGTTGAACCTATGGACTGGGAATGCTTCCATATTTTTCTAGTTTCTCCTCGGAAAATTAACAAGTTGGAAACTGTACTTTAAGCGTGACAAATGAGGTGCGTTCTTAATATAACTAGTTTTACTATGTAAAAAAATATATTGGCGGATTCCTCTTCTCCGTCCACACAACTTCGAAGTATAATCCAGTCTTTTGATATGCTGCCACCACCGATATGAATACGTGATATCGGACACGTTACGTGATGTATATTAAAAAAAACCTAACTATTTCAACTAAACTTAAACTAACACTTTATTTACAGTATTTACACTTAAACTCGGATGGAACTTATCCGGTTCAACATTAAATCAAAAAAATTACAGAAAACTAAATATTGCACTCTCGGGCAACAATCACTGTAACTTGCTTCACTATGCACAAAAACACTACACCCAACACTACACTAACACAGCACAACCACTAGTTCACTTCACTGTAATGACGATAGGCTAGCTGGCACTGGTCTACGATGATAGGGCACACACACTTCCGCTAGACGATCCGGCATAAACTGACTGTAACACGGCTAACTGGCACTGGTCTACGACGATAGGGCACCAACACTTTCGCTGGGCGATCCGGCACAAACTCTCTGTAACACGGCTATCTGGCACTGGTCTTCGGTGATTCAGATCCCGTCGCTGCCACCATTGTCGGATTCCTCTTCTCCGTCCACACAACTTCGAAGTATAATCCGGTCTTTTGATATGCTGCCACCACCGATATGAATACGTGATATCGGACACGTTACGTGATGTATATTAAAAAAAACCTAACTCTTTCAATTAAATTTAAACTAACACTTTATTTACAGTA
The DNA here is from genome assembly GCA_963931845.1 of Maratus michaelseni. Taxonomy (NCBI): domain Eukaryota; kingdom Metazoa; phylum Arthropoda; class Arachnida; order Araneae; family Salticidae; genus Maratus; species Maratus michaelseni. The sequence goes on from OZ007593.1 coordinate 132,925,604, forward strand.
TTTACACTTAAACTTGGATGGAACTTATCCGGTTCAACATTAAATCAAAAAAATTACAGAAAACTACTTTCTGTGTACCGTTAGGCTACGTTAATTCACTCAGAACCGAGATTTCTATTAATCTCACACCCGCTATATCTCTTCCTTTCGAGAGATCTCCCTCCACACGTGTCTCAGAGCGCAATTTCTGACCGACCTTCCTCCTTCGCTCCTACGTTCAAAAGTAACTTCCCTCTCTCGTCATCCACCAGAGAACCCCCTCCCTCTACGGGGCTCGTGACCTGTTCCAAAGGGTTCCTTGACAACACTTAATGTCCTCTTGCTGGGTCTGTCCTCCTAAATAATGGGTGAAATATCTGTCTTATCTATGAAAGACAACATCACAAAGGACATACTTCTTCCATTATATTCACGTCGCTCCCCTCCGGATTAAGATTTTTCTTAAGAAAGCCTTCAACAGTACACAACAGATACATATACAATAAGATAACCCCTTAAGAATAGGTTTTAAAGTCTTGCAGCTGCCAGGGGAACCTGACACCCCCACCTTAGCGGAAAATATGAATTTTAGGGGCTAATTTTCCTGAAAACTATGTAATGTCTGAGAAGAGTTCAACATTTCCTTGATAGGTTTCTTCATTACTACAATTACATAAATATTTCAAGGTGTCTGAAAATTACCTACTGACATCTCTAATGAACCATATACTAATGTGATAACTACAGAAAAAAATTACACAATATGCTAATACACTGTTATAAACACCAGCTGCAAATACAATTATAAATACACAAAGAAAAATAAAGTTACACTAGTATTATGTCATTTCCATGTCAGTCCTTAGGCTGATATTACTGGAGGCGGTACTGCTTTTTCCTTCCAGTTCTTCCTAGGTAACTTAATTGGTACATCCCTTTCCGCAATGCACCCGCTTGAATGGCTAGCTTCTGCCTCTGAGGTCTTAATTAAATTTTCCTCTAACCAATCAGGCACTTGCCTGTCCGAGTCCTCTTTGTACGTAATAAAGACATTGTACCATTTTTGCTTTATCTTACCCCTCTCCGGTTTACGACCAATCCGATTTTTCTCCATTTCTACCAGTTGGATAGAACCCGTAAATAATTCCTTATTTTTCCTTAAGATTGATTTTATGTCCCCAACTTGAATATTGGTTAACCCTTTTATTTCGAATCCCGGTTGTTCTCTATCTAACAAAAGAGTTTTCCCACGGTTTTGAAACTCTCCGTCACTATCAAAGACAATATCCACTACTTTATTTTTAGCCATAAATTCTCTCATTTCATCTTCATACACCAGTTTCTTACTCCCGTCCCCTAACTCAACTATAACTGCAGGTCGACATATTTCCTCTTTCTCCTTATCATTCCCATTCATTTCCCTCGCTAATCGACATTCTACACATGATTCACAAAACGTTTTAGCTTCCTTCGCCATATTTTCGCAATAAAATGAATGCTTGATTCTTTCTAACATTTTCATAACCACGTGATGTTCTCCATATAAGGAAGTATGCGCTAATTTTAGAATTTCCTCCCTTCTAATTTTAGGTAATACTAATTGAGCTACAGTTTCATCTAATAATTTCTCTTTATGATATAATAACCCATTAACAATGTAGTAAGACCCTCTTTCATTTTCAGCTAATTCCCAAGCTCTCTCTAAATCCTTACAATTCATTTGGGATTTCTGAAATACATTTAAACTACTTTCCGTAACTTGATCAATCTTACTTTTCTCCACCTCGGCTTTTTCCTTTTCATGACTTTGTAAATTTATCGATCTCGTTTCTACGACATAACGGTCACTCTTATCATTTCCAATCCTTTCCCCTTCCTTCACTTTATCCCTACTATCTTCCTTACATTCCCTTTCTACCGATTCTCTTAATGATTTCTCGTTGTTTAACCCTGACAATTCATTAGCCACGTCAGGATGTAAAATTACCTGTTCCTTACTATTATCAATTATTGCGCAAAGTACATCCTGATGAATTACATTAGTTTGACAGCGTTTTGGAATAGCTAAAGGTAACTAAATTAATGGCGATTTCACTGCCTTTCCAAATATCCCTTGTAAATATATGCTACCAGTCCATCTTAATTTCTCTGCTGGTACTAAATCTTTATGAACGACACTAATTTCGCAACCCGAATCAACTAATTCTTTTGCTATTTTCCCATTTACACTAACTTCTACTTTCTCGAGTTTATTTAACTTCTCTCCAATAACTTTAGTTCTCCAATTCCCTTTTGCTCCGATTCTTGCCATACTCGCTCCCCTTGGTAATTCTCCAATTCCTCGCACTGAGACATTATTGATACTAGCCCTTGATTCTTGTCCCTTATTATTTTGATTACTTCCCTCATTATTTCCTTTTGTACAAAATCGCTGGACATGGCCTCGTAAACCACACTTGAAACAGGTAGGCGTCGCATCATTAGGTTTCCTATATTCCGGTTTTCTACCCAAAAATGAACTAACTTCATTCTTCCCATTTTGTCTCCAATTACTACTAAATCCCTCATCTTTTCCCCTTCTAGAATCTGCATTATTTACCAACCTTTCTTTACCTTTATAACCCTTATAAGTTACCGCATAAGATTTTTGTTTAGCATCAAAGAAATTATCACATTCCTTAGCAATTTTAGAAACTTTTAACCAATTACTGTGCTGAGTTAATCCAACACGCGTCGTGGTTTCCTCATCTAAAGTATTTAACAACTTATCCGTGACAATTAACTGATTAACCTTCTCATACGTATCTGCACCTCTAATCTTACAATAATTTTCCCACGTTGCTATTAAACGCGATACAAACAATACATGAGTTTCATTTTGATTCCTTCTAGCCTTCTTAAAGTTTTCCAAACACGCCTTCGGTGTCGGCTCGTGTTCCCTTAGAACTAATTCCTTTAATTTCTCATAACTCTCAATTTGTTCCCGAGTAGTGTATATTAGCAAGTTATCGGCCTTATCTTCTAACATATTTAGTAGAATTTCGGCCTGCTGGGTTACCGGTACATTTTTTGTTTGGAATGCTCGTTCTAAACTGCTAAAAAACAGATTCCATCCCTCAGTCCCTTCTGGAACCTTGATAGACAAAGTTTTAACACTTTTAATCAATTTCTCTAGGCTACTCTCATGATTCGATTCTCTAGTCCCATTAGAGTTATTTGCCAAACTCTGAATTTTTATCCTTTCCAACTCTAACTCATGTTCCAATCTCATTTTTTCAGACCTTTCTTCTCAATCTAACTTTTTTCGTTGTAACTTTAAATTTTCCTCCCTTTCTAACGTTTCTCGTTGTAACTTTTCCTCCGTTTCTGAGTTTTCTAACCGCTCCGTAACAATAGTGTTAGATAATTCCATAACGGTCCCCTCTTCATATTCGTCGTCTCCACTATCTTTTTCTTAAGCTTAAACCTGGTATCATCTTCCGAGACTTCGATTCCTAACTCTTCACATATCGCCTGAAGATCCGCCCTTTTTATTTTTAGTAAGAAAACCATACCTTCTACTGATAATTATTACCACCCTACAATAATACTTAAGCACAATATCAAATTAATATTTCCTCAAATCCTACCTTCATCAGTTACCTCCACATATTATACTATTTAACATATTTCAAATAAGTAATAATAAAATAATAAATTTTCTTAAACAATGATACCCCACAATTTGCTTCCAATAACAAAGTAACAATAATTTCAATTTGATTAGTATGCAAAACAGATTTTAAATTTATACAATTTACACAATAATACTGATACGTTGCAATTTGAGTAAAACACTGATGCCAATCACTACATAACGATATCCACCTAACAAAAATTTGCATGAAATACACATAAATTCCAAAATTTAAATCTCAATAAAATATTCCAATTTCCAAAATTAGTTCTCACATTAAAAAGTAAACCACAGCACTTTTTTATCCTGGGCCTTCAATTCTTCCTTGAAGGTTATTTCAATTCAATTTAAATTCTACACAAATTTGTCTTCCTTATTTACTATCCATGTTTTAAACTTAAAACAAACAATATCACTTAATTTAAATATTACTTTAATAATAATTTAAAAAAATTCAGGTATTCCTTCCACCTATTTACACAATGCATTAATTTCAATCATTAATCTTATCCGTTTAAGAAAAAATGAAAATCAATTCTGGTACACAATATTAGATCCTTCCTTAAAACAATAATAGCGTAAAATAGCTGTCAATATCTCATTTGATTTATCCCAATTATTATATTGCACATAAATTATCATAAATTACCCACAACAATAACTGAAATTACCATCAATTACACACAAAAGAAGCAGTAGGTTCGAGAATGTCAGTAGAATAAAATTATCAAAACACCTTACCTCGTACTTTATTCGTTGGGGCAATTCTCTACTCACTTTTAATCCGGGTAAATATTGCACTCTCGGGCAACAATCACTGTAACTTGCTTCACTATGCATAAAAACACTACACCCAACACTACACTAACACAGCACAACCACTAGTTCACTTCACTGTAATGACGATAGGCTAGCTGGCACTGGTCTACGATGATAGGGCACACACACTTCCGCTAGACGATCCGGCATAAACTGACTGTAACACGGCTAACTGGCACTGGTCTACGACGATAGGGCACCAACACTTCCGCTGGGCGATCCGGCACAAGCTCTCTGTAACACGGCTATCTGGCACTGGTCTTCGGTGTTTCAGATCCCGTCGCTGCCACCATTGTCGGATTCCTCTTCTCCGTCCACACAACTTCGAAGTATAATCCGGTCTTTTGATATGCTGCCACCACCGATATGAATACGTGATATCGGACACGTTACGTGATGTATATTAAAAAAAACCTAACTCTTTCAATTAAATTTAAACTAACACTTTATTTACAGTATTTACACTTAAACTTGGATGGAACTTATCCGGTTCAACATTAAATCAAAAAAATTACAGAAAACTACTTTCTGTGTACCGTTAGGCTACGTTAATTCACTCAGAACCGAGATTTCTATTAATCTCACACCCGCTATATCTCTTCCTTTCGAGAGATCTCCCTCCACACGTGTCTCAGAGCGCAATTTCTGACCGACCTTCCTCCTTCGCTCCGACGTTCAAAAGTAACTTCCCTCTCTCGTCATCCACCAGAGAACCCCCTCCCTCTACGGGGCTCGTGGCCTGTTCCAAAGGGTTCCTTGACAACACTTAATGTCCTCTTGCTGGGTCTGTCCTCCTAAATAATGGGTGAAATATCTGTCTTATCTATGAAAGACAACATCACAAAGGACATACTTCTTCCATTATATTCACGTCGCTGCCCTCCGGATTAAGATTTTTCTTAAGAAAGCCTTCAACAGTACACAACAGATACATATACAATAAGATAATCCCTTAAGAATAGCTTTTAAAATCTTGCAGCTGCCAGGGGAACCTGACATATATATTCGTTATTATTTCAGTGAAATGAATTATATCGTCTGTTATGAGCGAAATGAGCGTGAATTTCTTTTCTCTTATTACGTATGCCACGTTTACAGATGCGAATTTGTTTTCGGTACCAGATAGCGCTGTAAAATTCATCATGGAGATCTTGCTTTGCGAATTAATTCCTCCATGGTTTAATATTTCTATGATTCACGATAAACGAATCTCTTGTGTTTATTTACTTTAATGGAAATTGGGATAAACATTGGGCTGTTAACCTAATTTTAACGGAAGTTATCTCAGAATCTATAAATTTTTTAATGTAACTCATCTCTCAAACAAACGATTTTTTTGAACGATCTGTCTAAAAATGTAACTTTTATGCAATTTTATTCGAAAAATAATTTTGAATAAAAATGGCCGCCTGGAATATGAAAAAAGAAGTGGTTAGCCCGTATTTGTTTTCCTCAGTCACATGACTTGCGCTTTTATTATATAGATTACGAATCATAGGAGTTAATAGAATGAAGAAAACTTTATTAATATCTTTTTAAGTTTTGATTTGATTTTCATAAAATTTGAAACGACTCGACAAAATTCTGCAACGATTATATATATATATATTAAATTTCAAACCATTCGGTTGGGTAGTTTTTGCGCTGTTATATGCGGACGGACGGACAGAGATGACGACTATAGGTGCTACGTATTTATATAATTACGAACGCACCTAAAAATGTTTACCTTTTTTTTCTATATGTTCTTCTTGGAGGATGTTCCCTTAATTTTTATTAGACAATATATCTCTAAAATACACAGTTTTATTTCGAGTGTTAAAATATTATTTAAAACTCGCCAGCTTCACTTAGATTTCAACACTTAAAATGTAAAATTAAATATATATTTCAGAAACATTTTGTCAAAAAAAAAGAAAAAAAAAGAAAAGAAAGAAAGAAAAAAAGAAAAGAAAAGAAAAAGAAAAGAATAGAAAAGAAACATTCTTCAAAAAGAGTATACAGGAAAAAAAATAAGGTAGAACTTTTAATTTTCAGAGAAGAAATTTGAAATATACGAAAATGCATTCCAAATCCATAGATTTAACATTGGGGAGGAAGATTTGTAGACTGACTGATGAAAAGTCTTAACCCCCCCCCCCCCCCATGTTACTGTAACATTAAACGCATTTATAGAGAGGGGGAAGTAATGTAAATAGAACTAATTATTCGGTAATTAAAATAATTTATTAAAAATGATTAAATGAGATCAAATACATTAAATAAGATGTATTTTTGAACTATGACATTTTTTAAAACGATGCTTTACCGAATTTACGGATTTTATTTTCCACTTTTTTATCTTGTTCATATGATTTATTCCCGGCGCTAATAAGTCAATATTTTAAAAGGACTATGAAGAAATCGTGAGGAAGTTCGACAAACGACAACTGCTGTCATAGCCCACGTTTAAAGATAAAATGACTTCAAACTTTGCTTTAAAAAAATTTATATAGGATCCTCTAAATGGGTCTTCGATTTTGTCTGCCCCGAACCTGAATTCCTTAAAATAATAATATTAATAAATAACGAAATTATTAAAAAATATATAAAATAGTAAAGTGTTGCCATTATCTTCCTACGTTACTTTTTTATTTAATGAATAAATTCTTCCTTTTACTTTCGCGGCAACCTTATCTGTTATATTATCGCTTTTTGAAACTTCCGATACAGATCTCTACATTAAAAAAATAAATGCCTCATCAACAGTCAGTACAGAGTCTTCCATAACTATTAAAATTTTTATGCAGTATTTTTCCTTTTGCTGAAACCCCCCTTGAGACAGATATCCAGCTATCCCTGACCCCCAGATATGACCCCTAACGCCGTCACAACAACGGATAAAAAAAAGCGCGGGAAAATAAGTAAAAACAAAACAAACGCAGCGAAAAAACGCGGAAAGTGCTGACCCACATGCACAGGTGCCCGCCAAAATTCGCGTGGGCAGAGGAACTGGACGCCCACGGATTAAAGTGACGTAACGGCACGTGACCGCTAACATGTGAGCGGTGGTTGGCGGAAAATATCATGGAGTTGTGAAGCATTGTCTGTGTGTGTTTGATAATTGTGGTTAACCGGCAACACTTGTTGATGAGTTAGTGGTTTAAAGTGAGAAAAGTTTTAGGAGTAAAAGCGACTGTTTACATAACAAGGTACTGTTTAAATTTTCATTATGCAATTAATTAAAAGTATATATTTTTAATTTATTTAAAAGAACATGTCAATATTTCGATAGAATAATATCTTTTTAAAATATGAATTGATACGATTCACGATTTATTTATGTTGTAAAACAGTCGCTTTATAAACAAAAAAAGGAAAAGAAAAATTCGGAAGTCTTTTACAGCACGAATTCTTGTTATTCTTGTTTTTTACTACTAACTGCGAAATTTAAAATAAATAAATAAAATTTTTCCTTGAACTCTTTCACGGGATTTTTATAGTTCGAAATGTATCTTCGCCATATCTGTGAAATTTAAAGTAAAGCTTAAAAATAAAAGCATTCATTAAATTTTCGAGACATTTTAAAATTTAACTTTTTGTGAGAAATTTAAAAGAAAATAGGGGAAAAGGGGTAATTTCCTATAAGTTCGAAATGCTTTATATTATTTTCTCTCTATTCACCAAATATTTAAAGTAAAGAAAAATAATTAAGATTTTTTTTTCATGATTTTTTAACAGACTGGAATTTTTTTTATTTTCCAGCGATCCGCTATAAAATTTACAGCAAATAATCTTTTTTTGTTGTTGTTGTTGTTTTCCCATACGTTCTTAAGAGATTTTATCGATCCCAATGTTTTAAATTATTTTCCACCTATTCGCAACCAAATGAAGAGTAAAATTAATTTTTTCTTAAAATTTCACGGTTTTTTTTTTTTTTTTTTTTTTTTTTAGTTTGAAATATTTGAATTTTTTTTTCATTTATCCGCTAAAAAATTTAGATTAAATTTCATTTTTCATAAAATTTCACTATTTTTTTAATTTGGAATGTTTAATGTCTCTATTTATCCCCCATATAAAAAAATAATAATAATTAAAGTTTTTCTTTAAAAAAAAAAAAAAAACGAAATTTTCTGAAATTTTCATGATTTTTTATAGTTTGCAGTATATTAAATCAATTTCCACCTATCTTCTAAACAAGTTTTTAAAAAAGGAAAGAAAAAAAATATTTTCTTAAATTTTGACAATTTTTCTAATTGGAATATTTTAAATATTTTTTGTAATTTATCCACTATAAAATTTAGAGTAAAATTTAATTTTTCCTAAAATGTCACTAATTTTTATAATTTGCAATGTTTTAAAGATATTTCTATTTATCTCCTATAAAATTTTTAAAACCATTAAGTTTTTTTAATGAAATTTTCTGATTTTTTGCGAATTTTTGTAGTTTGAAATGTATTAAATCATTTTCCACCTATCTCCTATAAAAGTTTTTTAAAAAAGAAAAGAAGAAGTAAACATTTTCTTAAATTTTGACAATTTTTCTAATTGAAATATTTTAAATATTTTTTTTATTTACCCACTATAAAATTTAGAGTAAAATTTAATTATTCCTAAAATTTCACTAACTTTTATAATTTGCAATGTTTTAAAGATATTTCTCTTTAACCCGTATAAGATTTTTTTAAACATTATGTTTTTTTATGAAATTTTCAGATTTTTTTGCGATTTTTTGTAGTTTGAAATGTATTAAATCATTTTTCACCCATCTCCTATAAAAGTTTTTTTTTTTTTTTTTTTTAAGAAAAGAAGGAGAAATAAACATTTTCTTAAATTTTGACAATTTTTCTAATTGAAATATTTTAAATATTTTTTCATTTATCCACTAGAAAATTTAGAGTAAATTTTTTTTCTAAAATTTCACGATTGTTTATAATTTGGAATGTTTTAAAGATGTCTCTATTTATCGCCTATAACAAATTAAAATAAAAGTGTTTTTAAATGAAATTTTCTGGATTTTTTTGTGTTTTTTTTTTTTTTATAGTTTGAAATGTATTAAATCATTTTCCACATATCTCCTATAATTAAAAAAAAAAGAAAAAGAAATAAAGAAAAGAAAAAAAATAAACATTTTCTTAAATTTTGAAAATTTTTATAATTGAAATATTTTAAATATTTTTTCCATTTATCCATTGTAAAATTTAGAGTAATTTTTTTTTTCTAAAATTTCACGATTTTTTATAATTTGGAATATTTTAAAGATGTCTCTATTTATCGCCTATAACAAATTTTTTTAATGAAATTTTCTGATTTTTTTGTGATTTTTTATAGTTTGAAATGTATTAAATCATTTTCCACCTATCTCCTATAAATTAAAAAGAAAGAAACATTTTCTTAAATTTTGAAAATTTTTCTAATTGAAACATTTTAAATATTTTTTTATTTATTTTCTATAAAATTTAGAGTAAAATTTAATTTTTCCTAAAATTCCACGATTTTTTATAATTTGGAATGCTTTAAAGATGTTTCGATTTATCCCTTATAAAATTATTATATATATATATATATATTTTTTTTTTTTTCATTTTCCGAATCTTTTGCCGTTTTTTACAGTTTCAAATGTATTTAATCCTTTTCCACCTATCTCCTTATCCACCTAAGTTAAAAAATAAATAAAGAAAAGAAAAATAAATTAACATTTTCTTAAATTTTGATACATTTTCTAATTGAAATAATTTAAATTCGCATCCTGTTATCTTCTGTGAAATTTACGGGGGGGGGGGGGACTTCTTCTTTAAAAAATAGTTTTAATATATTGTGATAGTTAGTAAACTTAAATTAGTGTTTCTATTTTTAGATACATATAACACAATAATTGAGCACTAAATATATATATATATATATATATATGAATATAACCATTATATAAACATTACCGACCACCAACAAAAACTCATTCAAATTATTATGCTGCATATAATTATGAATGTAAGTCATTTCCGATGTTTTTATATTATGATATCTTTACATTTTGAATGTCAACAGTTCATTTTGAACTATTTTCTTATTAATAGTGGTATCTTATATATATATTTAAATACATATTATAATCACGGTAGCTAAATGTTTTTAGCAATCTTTTAAATATATATATATATCAAGCGTTTAAAATATTTTCCTTTTGCTTGTAATATAAATCTGTGTACATTGGAAGTTTTTAAAATATAAATCCATGCAAATAAACATATTTTCCACTGCGGAACTAATGTAATAACTTTTTTATTTAATAAAACGTTTAATTTTTCCTACAGTGATTGAAAATGTAGAGAAAAATCCTCAACAGAAATTCCAAGTAAATGATAATGACTGTGTAAATTAACAAAAGTGTCAAAAAGATATAGAAACAATCAAACAATGGTGATGAAATATGGTGCAACATGAATTTCTTTTAGCGTTTTGGGGAAAATAAATACAGAATTGTATAATGTCAATAATATCAAAAGAAGATAATATTTATCAGCTAAGTAAACAATTGAAAATATCTCCTTGTTTCAACAATTGTCATGAATTAAAAGTTATGGTTTTCTTTTTAAAGATATTACCTTTCATATTATAGTTTGAGAATGTTTCATAAATTAAGTAATGAGTTAATATTAAAATATTCTGTTTTCACGTATTTTCAATAATATAAATATTTAAGAGATAATTTATACTAAAATTTATCTGGAAATGTGCGTGTAAGAAAAATGAGCAGCAATTACCAATTATTTATAAATTGAGTATTTATACTAAGTTAAAAGATTGAATTTTTAAGAATTTTTCTTTAAATAATATACATATTTAGAGAAAGAAACCTGCATAAATTTTATTTTCAAATTATGTGTCCGCAATTCGTGGAATACGGAATAACAATAATATTAATGACCACTTAGACAATTACGTAACATAAACACTCATTAAAAACATTGACTTAGACAATTATATTCAAATGGTGCTTGAGTAAGAAAATCATAGTATGTTTAGAATGAAAAAAAAGAAAATATGATAAAAGAAAATCAAAATTTAAAAATTCTAAAAAGGAAAAAAGTAGTTTAAAAAAAAAAAGATTTAGCTGCTATTTATTAAACCAAATTAAATTTCTAAACATTTCTTTTTTTTTTTTTAAAGTAAACAGCATCCCCTTTTTTACAAAAATAAATAAATAAAACCAGCCAAACATGGGCTCGGGAAGAAGAAAGAAATCCAGGCCCGCCTCGCCCCGTAAACAGAAAAAGAAATCTGGCCTGGTCCGAGCCGAGTTTCACGAAAGAAAATTGGTCCGTGCATACCTCTAATGTGCGGACAAAACGAATAAAACAAAGAGCGAGCAATGAGTAACAGAGATTAAACAACTGTCAAGAGTGTCGTATAACATCCCGCTCCTCGGTCTCTTTTGAGCGGGATTTTCCACAAGAAGTTCGGAGAAAAAAGTTACTCTGCCCGGCGTTTGTGTGGGAAAACTAATGTCGTTTCATATTAAGATTAAACTTACCATACAAAAAGCAGTATCTTTATTTCGTAGCGCATTTTCAATGACTTCGCGTTGTATGACTTTTATTTTGTTTAAAAATTTCATATAAATATTCATCGAGAGTCAGTTATATTTTGATATTATTTTAAATTTAAAAAAAATACCCTTTAAAATACACTAAGGCGCACAAGAAAACGTGATATTAGAATGAATTGGGAACTATTGCATCGACTTAATGACTTCCATTTAGTTCTGTTTAGTTTAAACATTCTAAAAATGAGACTATATTTACCGTTAGTTAAATTAATTAATAGTTAATAGCTAAACTGAAAAAACAATGTTTAGCTATATTTCCGTAGTTAGTTCAGTTGCATTAAATTAGAAAACTTCCAAAAATTTATTAAATATTCATAGAAACTTCAATAATAGTCGGTATATTTTAAAAATTGATTAATTAAAGAGTAGAACTTATTAATAATTATAAATTAAGCAACTTATTTAATAAGCAAAACATTATCGAAAATAATTGAAAAATAAGAATAAATAATCATCGAGAATAAATTATATTCTCATATAAATGTATCAGAATAAATTTGTTAGGGGAACCGTCGGTAGCGTAATAAATTTTCTTATTTTTATAAATAGTTAAATCAGTCTTCAAATTTAGTATACATTTTCATCTTTTGATATGTTAAAGAAGTTTGTTCAGCTTACCTGAGATTTTCCTTTTTGCGCTGAATATACCCACAGTAGTAATCCAAAGTGTTGTAGCGATATTTATCTGATCCATTGATTCACTTATATTGGAAGAATAATAAATAGTATTAGTAGAAAATGACAATTGTGTAAAATAAACAGAAGGTTCATTTTCCTTTGAATATAATATAATTCTTGGCTAGATGTACATGTTTTAAGTCGCGTTTGGAGGCTGCGTATAAGTGCTCCAATTTTACATTATATTAAATATATTTACATCATATATGTACAAGAGCGTCTTAACTGCTCGGGAACATTTTGGAAACTGAAGGGAATGTTTTTAAGTTCTGTGCACACGCGCGGGATAAGACAGCTGTAGTTTGAAGGAGGGAGGTCTGCAGAGTTTCTCCAATTAGTTAGTTTCGACAGTCTCTGGTTTTGTTCACTATGTTTTTCAGCTGCGGCACTTGAAGTACTTATTGGTAATTGGGGTCTGGTTTTTAACATGTTCTTATTTCAATCGTTCGCTGCACGTGGAGATTATTCACTGCATAAAAAAGGTTTCTCCGTCACTCCCCCGTAATCTCCTGTGTGGGGAATGGTTGAAGATTCAGTTTCTTACGGTGTTTCTCGTACGCAGGTTTGGGAGTGGGCTTCGTGAGAGTGTCGGCTGTCATTTCTTCAGCGGGGCAGTATTGTAAATCAATTTTTCCTTCTTCTTTCATAAGTTTGATGTTGTGGAAACGTATGTCTATATGTTTGGATCGCTTAGTATCTTTATCGTTTTCTGTCATTTTTATACAGGACATATTATCCTCAAAAATCGTGATGGGTAGTTTTTGTGGAATGTTGAGGTCGCTTAGCAAGTTTGTTATCCAACTTAATTCTTGTGCTGCGTTGCTAGCTGAAACGTATTCAGCTTCGGCTGACGAAAGTGCAATGCAATTTTGCCTTTTTGTAATCCAGTAAATCGGTGATTTTCCTAGCATGAATAGATTTCCTGACGTTGATTTACGTGTTTTCAAGTCACCTGCCCAGTCTGCATCGGCGTATGCTGTTAGGATGGGCTTGCTGGTTGCGCTAAGAGTTAAATTCAAATTTTCTGTAGTTTTAAGGTATGAAATGATTCTTTTCACTGCTGTCCAGTCCTTTTGGCGTGGTGTTTCATTTCTACGACATAATATGTTGACTGCTGCGGATATGTCAGGACGCGTGATTGTTGATATGTAAAGTAATGTGCCTGTGGCTTGTCGATATTTCGTGTTATTAGGTAAAAGATTATCATCGTCTTCAAGTCTGTTGAATCCAGCAATCATTGGTGTGTAATGAGGTTTCATGTCGTTTAAATTCAGTTTTTTCACTAGTTCCTGTATTTTATTGTTTTGATTTAGGTAATATGTATCATTGATTTTATTAATGTTTATTCCTAGGTAATTATTCACTTCTCCTAAGTTTTTTAGTTCATATTCTTTCTTAAGTTGGTTTATTGTTTCTTCGATGTCACTGTCCTTTCCTGCTATCAGGATATCATCTACATAAATGATGATGTATATCGGATTTTCTTGATTTGATTTAAAGTACAGACATGGATCATTTTTGCTCTGTATGAAATTATTGTTTTCGAGTGTTTCCGATATTTTGGTGTACCAGGCCTTTGCTGCTTGCTTAAGACCGTAGATGGCTTTTTGAAGTTTACAAACTTTTCTTTCATCGCCGGGTTTAATATACCCGTCTGGTTGACTCATATAAACAGTTTCAGTTAATTCACCGTGCAAGAATGCTGTGGTAACGTCAACATGTTTCACGTTCAAACTTTTGTGCAATGCAGAGATGAGAAATGCACGTATTGTAGCGTGCGAAACTACAGGTGCGAAGGTTTGATCATAGTCAATCCCGAATCTTTGACTATATCCTTGTGCTACTAGACGCGCTTTATAGCTTTGAATATTTCCTAAATTGTCCTTTTTTAGTTTAAAAGTCCATTTTGAGCCGATAATTTTTGTTCCGGGTGGTGGATCTGTTAAAGTCCAAGTGTTATTTTTTCTTAGGCATTGTATTTCATTTTGTGTTGCTTTTATCCAATTTTGTTTATCATTAGGATTTTTCATTTTTTCGATATCTTCCCAATTTTCGGGAATGTTTTCAGATGAACTATTTATGAGACAAACATATCTGTCAGGAGGAACGCCTCTATTTGTCCTATTAGACCTTCTTGGTTCAATTGGTTGCTGTTTGGGCACGGATGGTGTCTCTTCGCTGTCAAGTTTTATTTCTAAGTGATTTTCATGTCTATCCGGTAATTGTGTATTGTCATCGGATGTTTTTGTGGTGATTTGTATCTCCTCAATGTTATCTGAGTGTACATTTTCATTCTCAAGAAATTTCACCGTTCTCGCTATTATAATTTGTTTTCCTTGTGTGTGAATTCTATAACCAGTCGATCGTGTATCATAACCTACAAACGTTCCGGTTTGAGCCCTGTTATCGAGTTTTCCTCTATTTACTTTATCGACGTAAAATAGCGCTTTACAACCGAATGTTCTTAAGTGTTTTAAATTCGGTTTAATTCCTTTCCATAATTCGTAAGGTGTTCTGTTGTTGTTTGCTTTGGTTGGGAGTTGGTTTTGTAAGTATGTTGCGGTGTTTATGGCTTCACCCCAAAAATGTTTGCTTAATTTTGCTTGTGATAGCATACTTCTAGTCATATCTAATAAACTTTTATTTTTTCTCTCCGCAACTCCATTCTGGCTCGGATTATGCGGGACAGTCAATTGGTGTAAAATTCCGTTCTGTTTTAGGTATTCATCGATCTCTTGATTTACATACTCACGACCGTTATCCGATCTAATTTCCTTAGGTTTTTTACCGAACTGATTGTATATCATCGTTACGTACTCTTTTATCTTTTCAGCAACTTCGCTCTTTTTAGATAATAAATATATCGTAGTATATCGGGAATAGTCATCAATAAGAGTCATAAAATAAGTTTTTTCGCCTAAAGTCGGTGTATCTAGAGGTCCACACACGTCACTGTGGATCAAATCCGCAATATTAGTAGCTCGATTTGTTGCTGATTTAGGATACGGCATGTTAGTTAATTTAGTTTCGATACAAGTTACGCATGTTTTATTTTGATGTTTACATTTTCCTATCTTTATTCCGTCCGCAATTTGATTTGTTATCATTGATTTAATCGCGTCATAATCTCTGTGACCTAGTCTGCGATGCCAGAGATCTATGCATTGTTTGCCGTCACAGTTATACGTTATGTTTACATAATTTTGTGGTTCTTCCACATCGTCTATTTCCTCAATAATGTATAAGTTTTTCTCATTTTTCGCCCTAATATATATTTCTTCATCAAAGATCAAATCGCATTTATTATCGTCGAAGATTAGTTTACACCCGTTTTTAGCGGCTTTACTAACCGAAATTAGGTTCGACTCTAAGTCTGGGACATAAAGCACTTCGCGTAATTTCGTTAGTTTTTCTTTTCCTTCGGAGGTTAATGTTTTTATAAAAACTTCTCCTGAACCTAACGCTGTCAGTTTATTACCATTCGCGATCGTTACTGAAGTTTTATTATAATCAATAAATTTACTAAATAGGCTTTTATCATTACAAATGTGCGAGGTAGATCCTGAATCGAGAATCCAGTTATTTTTGCCTACTTTTTGAGTGATTAATGCTTTATTTTGCGTCTGATCATTTGCGTATTTTCTTTCGTTTGGAACTTTGTTTTCCCTATGAGTTTCGTTTTTTTCATAACATAATGAAGATGAGAAATTCTTTTTATTTTTGAATTGATTGTTACGAGGATTTCCGGATTGTACCGTGTTTCTGCTCTTGTAGTGCCAGCATTCGTAAGTCGAATGATTTTTCATTTTGCAGTTGTTACAATATTTTTGTTCTCTTCTATTTTCAGTGTGTGTATATCTCCTATTTGTTTTAAATGCTCTCTCATTGTTGTTATATCCGCTATGTGATTGTTCTGACATTTCATGTCTACGATTATATTCATCAGTTAATTTGTTTTTGATAAAATCAGGGGTGAGCTCATTTTCTGGTCTCGCCTCCAACGCAGTTATCAAAGTATTGTAACTGGGGGGAAGAGAACACAGAAATAGCGCGGAAATATGTGAATCGCTAATATTTTCTCCAATGGCATTAAGTTTATCTATAATTTGCAAGATATTAGTGATATGTGAAATCATGTTTGCACCCTCAGCTAATTTAGTACTGTATAGTTTCCGTAACAGGTAAAGCTTACTAGATAAATTGCTTCTCTCATGTATATTTTTCAGAGCTTCCCATGTTAATTTGGCAGTATCTAAGTTTTTTACATTTACGATTTGAGAATCATCGATGCTTAGGTTAATTAAAGCTCTAGTCTTGCGATCTTTTTTGTGCCATGCGGGATCGGGTGGAGCTGGTGGATCTTGTACTATAATATCGTCGAGTTCCTCTTTAATCAGGAACATCTGCATCTTGAACTTCCATGTACTATAATTTGTAGAATTGAGTTTTTCAATAAATTGAGTATTTTCTTTTATCGCATTCATTTTTTCTTTTTTAGTGTTCTTTTATTTATTATTATATTTTTAGAAATTTGTTAAATTATCGTTTTTGATACTGGGATAATATTCTTTTTTCAGAATCAGTCTCATAATCTTTGTTAGGGGAACCGTCGGTAGCGTAATAAATTTTCTTATTTTTATAAATAGTTAAATCAGTCTTCAAATTTAGTATACATTTTCATCTTTTGATATGTTAAAGAAGTTTGTTCAGCTTACCTGAGATTTTCCTTTTTGCGCTGAATATACCCACAGTAGTAATCCAAAGTGTTGTAGCGATATTTATCTGATCCATTGATTCACTTATATTGGAAGAATAATAAATAGTATTAGTAGAAAATGACAATTGTGTAAAATAAACAGAAGGTTCATTTTCCTTTGAATATAATATAATTCTTGGCTAGATGTACATGTTTTAAGTCGCGTTTGGAGGCTGCGTATAAGTGCTCCAATTTTACATTATATTAAATATATTTACATCATATATGTACAAGAGCGTCTTAACTGCTCAGAAACATTTTGGAAACTGAAGGGAATGTTTTTAAGTTCTGTGCACACGCGCGGGATAAGACAGCTGTAGTTTGAAGGAGGGAGGTCTGCAGAGTTTCTCCAATTAGTTAGTTTCGACAGTCTCTGGTTTTGTTCACTATGTTTTTCAGCTGCGGCACTTGAAGTACTTATTGGTAATTGGGGTCTGGTTTTTAACATGTTCTTATTTCAATCGTTCGCTGCACGTGGAGATTATTCACTGCATAAAAAAGGTTTCTCCGTCAAAATTATACTCTGATACATTCATATCAGAATGGAACATAATTTAGATAATGAAAAAAAAAAAATCTTCACTATCTACGTTAAGAAATATAATTATATGCATACAACTTATTACTGAATATTTTTTCTTATTTTTTTTTCAATTTTTTTTATAAAATTAAATTGAATTAGTTGTTTTATTGTAGTTTTTCTATTGTAATTTTGAATACATTTGTAACGAAGCTATTTTGAGTAATATGTGAGTATTTAAAATTGAGTACTTTTATTCAATTTTGAGAACCCATTTTTTTTTCAGTGTACACATGCAATCTAGTATTCTCAAAACAGCATGCGATGATAGTGCATGACATATGATACTAGTGTTGCTAGGTGTACTGATTTTCAGGGGCTCCAAGATCCGTTCCGTGGAACCCCTGCGCGGAATGCCACACGTTCCATTTTTTCATGATGTATAAATTCGTTGAAATTTCTTTTAGTATCATGCTATTCGTCCGTTAGTTTGTATAGAGTAAAACTTCATGCAGTACAACCTGTGAAAACAGACCCTGTCTATAACGGAACATTTGTTACTCTAGAAATAATAGCTACAAATCTATCTGCTAAGATGAAATATTTTTCTGCTCCCTAGCTATTCTGTTTTTGCAGGTTTTATTGTACTTTGTTTAGCAAAACTTGTGAAAACGGTACCTGTTTATAACTGAATCGTGTCTGAAACGTAAAAAAATCATAGTCCCTGCAGAAGCATACAATTATAATTATAACTGTTCAATCAAAAACCTCCCAAAACGGAATTTTATTTCGGTCTCTGCACATTCTGCTTTCACTGATTTTACTGTATAATATTTGCAAAACGTTCTATGACGGAATCTCAAGTGACTAGAGAAATATTCCGTTTTAGACAGGTTTAGGTCTTAGCAGGTATATTTATATGGTATTCCTTCCGTAGAGATCATCAATATTTTCAGCTTATGACAGGATTTCGTTATAAAGAGGTACCGTTTTTATAGGATTTGCTGTATTTTTATGTTCCTATATAGAAGCCGCTGTCTTGCTTTTTGCAAAAGTGGACCTGGCAACATTATATGAGACGTTTCCAAAGATGGGGGGATATGATTTTTCAGTGATTTTAGTTTTTAGACTTTTCTCTGCCATAGTAGTAATTTTTAGTAACAAACTAAAAGTTGCTGCTACTTAAAATAACGCATGCATCAGAAATTTCTCACTATGAATATCACATGCAACAAGTATGATTTATATAGATCGTATTTAGCAGCATTTTAAAAACTTTTCTTTTCAAAAATTACCTTCTGGAACTCCCTATAATTAATAATTTTCATTTTAGATTTTTGGATAATTGTTTCATTGATTAAATAAGTTGTTTAATTTTTATATTAATTAGCTATAAACTTTATAATATTTTAAATCATTTCTGCTCTCCAACCAATTCTCATATTAATGATATGTATTTGAGAATAAATTGTATTGATTAAAATATCTGTTTTTCAAGTTTTTAAATAACTTAGTTTTAAGAGGTGAATTTTTCTCTATAATTTAACTTTAGCATGTGCACACAAAAATTAAAAACAAAGACGATAAAGAAAAAAACGAAGAACAGAGGTTTAACTACTGTCAAAAATGTCATAAAATCCCGCTGCTTCATATCTCTCTTGGATTTTCCACCAAGGAGTACCGAGAAGGAAGTCACGCTGTCTGCGGTTGGTGCAGGGAAACGAACGCCGTTTGATATCAAGATTAACCTTTACGGCACTTTAAACCAATGTTTATTAACCTTTTCTCTCTCTCTCTCTCTCTTTTTTTTTTTTTTTTTTTTTTTTTTACCGTACGGCATATTTAAACCCATGATTAAAATTCCGCGGTACACTAAAATTAAGATGATGAAAAATATATATATGAAAAGAATATACATCATTTTTAATTTATTTACTAACACAAACAAAAACTTCATTAAAACCAAAAAAATTAATTAACAAAATTAAAAAAGGAAACTAATTTATTATAATTTGTAATTTAATAAAAAAAACGATTAAAATTCTTATAAACTTTTAAAAATAGGTATATCATTATTCTTAAAGCATATTCCAACGATCATCTCCACTGCATTTTATATTGTAATCCTTGTATTTAAGGAAACGTAATTACATTTTTCTGAAAGAATTAATTTTATCCTAAGATATTATTAGACAATTTTCATAATAATTCCTTAGTCCTATAACTATACAGAAGCAGTAAAACTTTCAAATAATGAAAATGTATAACACTAAACCGGATTTTAAAGTAAATCAATATAATATAAAATTTTGAATGTTAGGTATTGATACTTCTGTTAATTATTTTCCAAAAATGATGCAACTTGACTTAAAATTTTCCAAGCACGCCTGGGGTCCTTGAAAAAAATTGTTATAAAATTCATTTAACGTATTGATTTTCAGTAATGAAATTTAGGATGAGTTACAGATATTTTACTTTTCAGTGGATAATTTATATTTTCGATTTAAAACTGTTCATCTTTCTGCACTATAAGAAGTGACAAATGCTCCTTAATCTAAGAATATATAATATAACCTCTTCTTAATTACCCACGATTCCAAAAAACATTTTTTTTTCTTTAGAAGTCACATAAACCAAAAGCTTTTTCGAGATTTAAAGAAACATTTATAAAAACAAAGTTTTTTTGCTGCTACTGATTTCTGGAAACGTTCCCGAGTAGTTTTTATAGTGTGTTAATCAGTTTTTTTAACCAAAAATATCATTTTTTGGTTGTTATCAATTATAAAGTAAACGTTCTACATGTTCAGCAAACAAGATAAATTAACAGCACTAAAATTAATAGCAATTACATAAAGTTAAAATTAATAGCATTAACATAAAATTTAAATTAATAGCATTAACATAAGATTAAAATTAATAGTATTAACATAAAATTAAAATCATTAACACAAACTTAAAATTAATAGCATTAACATAAAATAAAAATTAATAGCATTAACATAAGATTAAAATTAATAGTATTAAGATAAAATTAAAAATAGCAGCATTAACATAAAATAAAAAAAATAATAGCATTAACATAAAATAAAAATTAATAGAATTAACATAACATAAAAATTCATAACATTAACAATAACAGCATTATTTTGCTCTCTTGCATGTAATAAATTCAATTACGCAGCTGAAAATGTTAACTTGAGAATTGATAGTATTAAAAAAAAAAACGACATTCCGGGTTAAGAAAACTAATTTATACACTGTAAAAGCTACTCAAAAACGTTTTCAAAAATTACGGGCAGCAAAATAAATATTATTTTTTTTATAAATAATTCTTTAAATCTCAAAAATGTTTGGTTTATGAGGTTTCTAAAGATAGAGGAACATTTCTCGGAATCGTGGGCAACTCAGAACATGTTATTTTATATTAGTTCGTCCTTATATTATATTTATTAGATTAAGAAACATTTTTTTAAATAGTATGTTGATGTTGTAAAACATGGAGTGGAAATTTTCAATTCTGTATAATTTCTATATTTATATTCCACGAAGATTATATTTGCATCAACATTTTAAGGAAATGATTTGAATTGAGATATAAATATTCTACAAAGCCCCTATAAATAACAATTTAGTTTATTAATTTTAATTATTAATGAAATCTTTTTTAACTTTGCTTAATGATCTTGTAACATTGTATTTTCAAAAAACCATTTTTAATTTCAATTGTATTTTTATACTAGTGTTTTGTTGATTTAAATTAATTAATTTAAAAATTATATTTTTAATTTCATTTTTGTACTAATGTTTTGTTGATTCAAAAGACTTTTTAATTAACTAGTTTAAAAATGATATTTTTAATTATTTTCTATAAAATGATATTTTTAAATTATTTATTTAAAAACTTTTATACTAAGAATAACTGACAATAAATTATGATGCAATATTTTAATTTTTTTTTTCAATTAAACTTTATGTTTTTTATGCATGTTACGATATGATTAATTAATTTTATTTTTAAAATAACTTTTTATTTTATGCTTTTGCCTTTTCGATTAATATTTTATTGATTAAATATAAATATTAGAGGTTTTTTAATTAGTTTTTAAAAAATAACAATGTTTTATACTATTATAGTCATTTTATTTTTCTAACGAGTTTATCTTTAATCTTTATGGGTTTCTAGAACAACATTATGATTAATTAAGAATAAAAAATATATAAATTTCTTCAACTGAAAACTAAAAACTTTTTCTTCGCTTTTTTTTAATGTAAATAATGTTTATTCTAAATAAATGTATCCTTGTTATAATTTTAATTTTTAATAATTATTTTGCTACTAACCGTAATTCTACTTAGTAATTTATATATTATTTGACTATTAGTTTTTTAGCTATACCAATTATCATTTACATTTTTATGAGTATTTATTAAATTTTTGACAATTTTCTAAGGAATACCATAAATTTTTCTTATGACCAAAAAATTTTCGTTTAATTTTTTCAATTTTTCAATTTAATAATATTTAATCAATATAATCGCTCAATATGTTTTAATATAAATTTTTCTTGTATTTTTTAGAGGTAAATTATTGAATCTGATACATTCATTTTGGGTTCGGTCATTGGCATATCAGTGTGGTTCTTCGAAAATATTAATAATCATTTTTCTATAATAAATTACATATCGGACGTAATTTCCAAATTCTCTTAAAGTTCTGTATATAAGGTCACTCTTTTGGGAAAATGAGTCATAGCATAAAATGCTTAAACAAATAAATTGAAATTTTTTTTAAAACTCTCAATTCGTTTTAATGCTGCTAGACTTTAAAAAGTCACTATTGAACAGAATAATTATTATATTTTAAGCTAAATTCATCTTACCTCTTATTCTTACTTTTACAAAAAATATTTTTTATAGGTAAATGCATATAGGCGCATGGATGTAAGTTCATATTATATAATATGTACATTTAGATTTTTTTTCTAATATGATAGGTAGAATTGATTTTTTTTTTTCAAATAAAATACTTTTTTCTTTTAATTGTGTTGATAATATAGGAACATGTCGAGTTATTCCACAGCTTAAAACTAAAACAGAAAAATAAAAAACGCACCCGAATATAGTCATTTAAAAGCAATTATTTTTTGCTGTTATTATTTTTAGAACCACAATTTATGTATAGTAACATTCACCTTGTAAATAAAGCGAGAATTACTATTCAGAATTAGTGGTTCTAAAAAATAAATATTGTGCATCGCGTATAACTGAGAGGCCAATATGTGTAAGGCAGTAGTTCTCATTGATCAATCTGTAGTCTCTCAATTTCTGTAAGAATCAAACTCGGGTAAAGAAGTGAGGACCGCACATATATACGTTTTGTACTCATATGTCTGTATATTATATAATGAATTATTACTATTATATACTAATTACAACTTTTAATATGTAAATATTAATTTTAACTAATGGTAACGATTTAATATTAACTACGAGATGGATGATCAATTAGTTAAGGCGGTTCTCAAATAAATATTTTTTCTCCCCCCCCCCTCCCCCCAACAAAGCAAAATTTTCGGATACATTTTCTGACTCATTTTTAAACATAAAAGCATGATACTTGCAGGCATGGTTATTAAAGTGATTTGTAATCGAAAAGTTTTTTTTTTTCGTTAAATTAATTGTATCTTGAGATATAAGCGATTATTGTCTCAAGACGGCAGTCTTTTTCCTTTCCTGCTCTGTTGCGTCCGGAAATTCGGTTCAAAACACCAAATTTGATAGCACTTTCTGAAAAATTTTCCCCCTTTACCGAAAAAATGGAAAAAAAGTTCGACTACATGGTTTTTAATTAGAGCATCTGTCACTTTGATACGTTTGAAACAAAAATTAATTAAAAAATGGGTTTGAAAGTAACCAGTTTGGATAGCCTTAAAAATGGTGGTTTCTGAAAGTCAGATAAAACAATATAAACTATATTTTCAAAAAAAAAAAAAAAAAAAAAAGACAAATGTGTCTTTATCTAAGGAAGATATAATATAACCACGAACAAAAATATACAAGAACCTCCTGCGAATTACCCAAGATTCCGAAAAGCTTTCTTTATCATTAGAAACCTCAAAAACCAATATATTTTCGAGATTTAATGAAGAATTTATAAAACAAAATTTCTTTTGTTACTACTGATATTTGGAAATGTTTCCGAGTAGGTTTGATAGTGTATTAACCAGTTTTGTCAAACCAGAATTTTATAATACTAAACAATTCTCCAATAAACATTTTCACGTTCAACAAACATGTTCTGCAAACAAACAGGATAAATTAACAGCATTAACATAAACATAAAAATTAATGTTATTTTGTTACTCTTGCATTTATAAATTCAGTTATGCAGTCGAAAATATTTAATTGAGAATTGATAGCATCGAAAAAAAACGATATTCCGGTTTAAGAGAACTGATTAATGCACTATAAAATCTATTCGGAAACGTTTCCGAAAATGTGTGGCAGCAAAATAAACTTTTTTAAATGTTTCTTTCAATCTCGAAAATATATTTGTTTCTGAGATTTCTAAAGAAAAACAACTGCTTTCGAATTCGTTGGTAACTCAGAAGAAGTTATTGTATATTTTCGATCGTGGTTATATTATACTTTCCTGGATTAAGAAACATTTGTCTTTTTTTACAGTGTGAAAAAAAAATTATAGAAGACTTGTGTTTATTTTTATTTTATCTGAAAAGCAAATCCGAAGTCTTTTAAAGAAATACATTTTTCAGAACATATATATTACAAGCAAATATACATATAAAGCCTCATTTTCATATATATTTTTTAATTATGTGTTCAACTTGTACACTGTAAAAAATGACCAATGTTTCTTATTTTATGAAAATATACTATAACCACGAACGAAAATATAATATAATCTTCTGAGTTATCCGTAATTCCGAAAAGCGTGTTCCATTGTCTTTTGAATCCACAGAAACCAATACATTTCCAAAATTTAAAGAATTATTTATAAGAACAAAGTAAGTTTCGCTGCCCGTATTTTTCAGAAACGTTTCCGAAGGGTTTTTATAGTGCATTAATTAGTGTCCTCAGCTGGAATACCTGTTTTTTTAATGTCATCCATTCTCAAGTAAACGTTTTCAGCCGCATAAGTTAATTTATACATGAAGGAGTAAAGAAATAATCTTAATTTTAATGTTATTATTAACGCTATTAATTTTGCATGTTTGTCTTTTAAACATATTTTTTGAGCATGAAAATGTTTACTTGAGAATTGATAACATTCGAAAAACAGGTATTCCAGGCTAAGGACACTAATTAAGACACTATAAAAACCCTTCGGAAACGTTTCTGAAAAATACGGGCAACGAAAAATACTTTGTTTTTATAAATAATTCTGTGAACTTTGGAAATGTATTGGTTTCTGGGGATTCAAAAGACAATGGTACACGCTATTCGGAATTTCGGATAACTCAGAAGATTATTATTATATTTTCGTTCGTGGTTATAGTGTATTTTCATAAAATAAGAAACATTGATCATTTTTTACAGTGTAAAGATAAACAACTGCTTTCGAATTCGTTGGTATCTCGGAAGAAGTTTTTGTATATTTTCGTTCGTGGTTATATTATATTTTCCTGTATTAAGAAACATTTGTCTTTTTTTACCAGTGTGAAAAAAAAAATTATAGAAGCCTTGTGTTTATTTTATTGTATCAGAAAAGAAAATCCGAGGTCTTTTAAAAAAATACATTTTACAAAACATATATATTACAAGCAAATATACATATAAGGTATATTTTCATATTTTTTATGTGTTCAACTTGTAGGGCCGCATGCAGACCGCGGCCCGCGTAGTGAGTACTACTGGTATGTGAGATATCTAAAATTCCCAGTGAGTAAATGAAATGCAACTTTATGTTTGTATCATTGCTTTCAGTAATCTGATATTTTCGTCACAATTTCCGTACGCGCACATACTAATTCCGAGTATTTAAAACCCAAATCGCTTTTATTATAAAGAGATTTCTCATGGTGTGAAAAACATTAAGTTAACAAGAAAAACACTTGAACTTGAATTCAGCCATTTCTTCCACGCTGCTCAGCTTTCACTTACTAGTTGTGAATTTTTGCCAGGGTCGCCGTATGCAAAGTATATTACAAAAAATAAGGTTGGAAGTGTAACAATAGATGCTTTAGCGAACAATTGTTATTTACTCTTGTAAGCACACATAATTGATTTATGTTTTTGACATCAAAATGTATTTCTTTTCGTTTCTTTTTCAATGGATTGTGATAAAGAATTTGCAAAAGGCATTTCATCATTTTTCGAAGAATTTATGATTGAAATGTGTTTTGAATGTAGATTTTAGTGAAAAATATTTAATGAAACGAAATAACCCTTTTCCTGAGTTTTCTCTTTCACATGATACTGATGTGCTCCAATAGTACAATACAACAGTTCCCAAACTTTGAGTGAGTCGCAGCAGGATAGGTAAGGTCTTCAATAATGTATAATTATTTTTATCTGCTGCAATAAATTAATAAAAACAGCATGTCACAACTTTAATGTAAAATATCGTGAAAAGATATAAATAAGTAACTTTGTGAAAAGACAGCGTTTTGTTAAATTTTGTGTAGAGAACGGATTGAGGCTAAATTAAAAAAAATTCCAATCCCGACGTACACTGCAAAAGAAAAAATACGTAATAATAATCCCTGAAAAAAAAACGGAAAATGTACCGACAGCAAAGTTGCTGTCTGTTCTCCGTTTTGTTTTACAAAACTTCCGTTTTGGGTATTCCCCCATTTTCCAGATGGATATTTTCTACTATTCAAGACGGGAAATTTCTGTTTTTAGAAATAAATGTGAGCAATAGCGCAATATTAAAAAAATAAATCTAAATATTAATTATGTGTACTGATGCATAATTACATGGAACAGGTATTGCATATTACGACACCTGGTTTTTTTTTATCATTTTGTGTTCTTCCGGATTCGAATCTTGGTACTCGCCATTAGCGGATGAATGCTGAATACCCTACACCAACTGGCCAAATCCAATGACTCGGTAATAGAACAAGATATCAATTACAGAAAATTTAACTGAAATTTTTCCGTTTTCTCTCAACTGAAAAGGAACATTCTGCCAAAGGAACATTCTGGATTTCCATCTGCCAGTCTTTGAAGGAACATTTCCGTTTTTAACATTTAACGAATAAGAATAAAAAGAAAAAATTCCGATAATTTATTATTTTCACTTAAAATAGAAAATTTCCGTTAAAAGCACACATATTTCACATATCACACATATTTACACAAATTTCACATAAAATCACCAGTAAAATTACCACACTGTTAAAAAAATTGTAGTAGGTTGATGGTTGAACCACCTTTTGGTTCACAGTAGTTACAACCATCAAATGGTGAAATCTCGCTCCAATATTTGGAGCTCTGGTTGAACCATAGCTCCAAATGTTGGAACAAGATTTCACCATATTATAGTTGCAGCTACTGGAGAACCAAAAATTGGTTCAACCCGCCACAAAATTTTTAACAGTGTATACGAAATATATATATATATATATATATTTACATTGTAGACACTGTCGTTGCAAAACAATGCAATATTAGATCGCAGTGACTTTAAAACTGTATTTTTTTTTTCTAATACATTAATTAATAAACTTTTTCTTTAAAACTTTGTAAAAGGTTTTGATAATTTCACTTTCATATTAGTATTACCTATTACTGGTCTTGTGTGTATGGTTTGTGACAAAGTTAATCTTTTCCTTAAGATACATTATACAAAAGGCTATATATATGGTCATAAAAAAAATTGAAACTTTATAGTAGGTCGCGTAACAATAAAGTTTGTGAGCCGCTGGTATAATACATAACTCGACGGAAGTAAAACTTGAGACATGCTTATCATTGTATATTGTATGCACAAAAGGGTCTTCTATTTTTTAAAAAAAAATTATCTTTTCAAAACCAAAAAATTAAGTACAAAGTTGCACGTTTTCTGTGTGTTTTAAAGACTGTCAATTTTCATAAAACTTCAAACGTTTATTAACCTCACAGTTTTCAATTTTTAGCTTGAAAATCCATTACATGCAATGAGTGGAGAAATTAAAATAGTAATATTAATACCAATAATTTCAAAGTTTTTTTGGAACATTGCAAAATTTGGGAGATACTGAATAATGCGAAATTCTTCACGAATATATTTTAAACGAAGTTTGGGTGAGCTTTTAAGGATATCTTCCAAATTCTACTTTCACTTTGCATTAAAACATTTTGGTACTTTTCGGTTAGCCGGGCGCCAATGAAATGTATATATCTATATATACATATATATGTATACATGCACACATATGTGTATATATGTATACATGCATATATAAATGTGTGTATGTATAGATATATGTACATATATGTATACATAGATATATGTATATTTTATGTATACATAGATATATAAATTTCACTGGCGCCCGGCTAACCGAAAAGTACCAACATTTTTTAATACTTTTACACTATAATAATTGATGAATAATTATATATTGTCAAATAATATTTGATAATATTTTTACACCATGACTAATAAACGTTTCACCATAGTTGAAGAATTGAATCAGTTTAGAATATTAAAACAATTATTTCTATCACCTAATCTTTATAAAAAAAAACTGACACAAATACCTGATCATATACATGCATGTGTACTTTCATTTAAACGTTCTAAATGAACAAATATGTTTTTTTTTCTTTTTTTAAGAGTGTTTCAATTACGTGTGCATAAGATTGAAGTGAAAAAAATATATAAAAAGTGTTGTCGTCTAGCAATATTTGGCGTTCCTTAGTCTTATATGCACTGGCAATCTCTCTCTATCTGTGTGTCTGTCTGTCTCTCTCAGTATGTGTGTATGTGAAACATTCCTACGTTTAGGGATTAGCTGGAGCTTTCCTACATCAATGTAGGATTCCTAATAAATCAAACTTTTTAGCCCTTTAAATTAAAAAATGGAAGCCCATAAAAATCTTAGTAAATATAAATTTTGGTTGATGAAGCATTTTCTATAACTTTGATATTGACGGAATTCGATCTTGCCACATCGGATAACAAAGATGAAGCATTACTTCTACTCCACAAAATGATGCAACTTTTACTTCTTCCATTTTAAACTTTGTTTCTTCCCTCAGCATTTCTCTGATTTTTGTGTTATCTATATAATTGCATGATGCTTTTTTTCAATTTTTGCATATAAATCACTTTAACAAATAATATACTTATATACACAAACAGGCATATATAAATATAGGCACACATGCATATACATATATACGCAATACACATCTCTATAAACCATTTATAATTAGATGACAATGCCAAAACATATGTCAAAATTGTTGTTTGAAAATATAAAGGGCTTTTTTACAGTGGCAAATAGACTGTTATTTATTACTTAGACAAGTAAAACATCAATGTTTTGCTACTTCTTATTATTATTTTTTTCCTTTAAAGATGATAAAGAAAGAACATAACTCAAAGCTGAAATCTTTTTAAAAGGAATCTAAAAAAAATGTTGTTACAAGCTATAATAATAATAAAAAAAATGGATAGGAATCATCAATCTAAAGCTCGTTTGAAAACAGTGCATCTTTCTTAAACGATTAGCTTCTGTAGGCGTAGCCCAGTGATGAAATAAAAGCTTAATTTATCATGTCTCATTAGAATGAAGAATTCTTTTCCAAACGAAAATAGGGATTGTCGATGTTGTAGTATTTTAGGACACAATAAATATGTTCGACGGAAAAATAACTTTCAGCGTTATCTGAAAACTTTCAGTGGATTTGGATTTATTTTCTTATTTAAATTCACTCTCTGATTGCTTTTTTTTTTCGTTCAGTTAAAGTAAATATTGTATTCTGAGGTTGTTTTGCCAGTCTTAGTTCTTCCGACTCATGTATAAGAATGGACTCAATCCTGAGTGCCAAGAAAAGATAAGATAAAATAAAAT
Source organism: Maratus michaelseni (assembly GCA_963931845.1). Taxonomy (NCBI): domain Eukaryota; kingdom Metazoa; phylum Arthropoda; class Arachnida; order Araneae; family Salticidae; genus Maratus; species Maratus michaelseni. The sequence goes on from OZ007593.1 coordinate 132,955,646, forward strand.
CAACGCATAAAAATTGGAAGTATTTCAGGTATTAAATATAAAATACAAACATGAGGGATTTGTGTAGTTTAAAGTATAGCTAAACTGTCATTCATAATTTTTTCAAGGAAAAATATTAATACATGTTGCTTGTGGCCTCGGACATGATAGTGCCTTGAAAAAGGGCAGATCGATGACATGAAGGCACCTTGCTTGCAGCTTTCTCCATATTGTAAAAAAAAAAAAAAAAAAAAAAAAAAAAAAAAACAGCTTTCTCTGCATTGTAAAATATATATATATATATACATATGTGTTGATTTTACAGAAAAAAAACTGTCAGCCAGAGCCAGGACGCTGTTATAGAAATGTATACTCTTCGCGGAAAGACCTCATTTTATAGTTAAATATCTTCACATACAAAAATAGAAGTAAGAAAATCGCTTACCTGTTTTTCTTTATACGATCCACCAGTAGTCTATTAGCTCCTTTAATCAATTTTTCTTAGCTTTCACATAAGCAGTTCACTGCATAGCACAACCTGAAAACTGAGCACTATACTCCAGAAGCATCACGAGAAAAATTTATGATTAAATAATGATTCTTCTATGTTTTGTGTAAAAGCCTATTTCCTTTATAGGGATGCAAGGCTCCAGTTACTTAATACTTGGATATTATGCTTTTGATAAATTTTTAGATAAAATGCATAAATACGATAGATACATGTTTCATGTGGGCGTAAAAGACAACCCAACATGAGAATGATATATCTACTGAACAACTGAGGGAAAATAGGAATGCGGAGAACAGCGAGCGCATCTACATTGAAAACCACAGAAAACGGAGAAAAATACATGCGCTCCAAATTACATATATGGTAGAATAGTCACAAAGAGTTCCTATTTTTAAATGAAAAGAAAAGTTTTCTTAATGTTTGTATCAGCGTTTATTCTACACAACAGAAGCTAGTAAAAAACTGTTTATTTTATGGAAATAATCTGCATTTACTACGAAATTTCTGTTCTTTTAACAGATTTGCGCGTAAGTGAGTAATAAATCACAGATTATTTCCTTAAAATAAACAGTTTTTTTGACTGACTGACAGTTTTTTTTCTGTAAAATAAACAGTTTTGTTTTTATTTTCTTTTTTACAGTGCGGAAAGTTTGGGACTTCAGAGAATGAATTCATTGAAACATCAATAAAATATATTAAAATACGCTACGACGTAATTGTTTATAAAATTCGTAAATATGTAAAATACGTTTGAGAAATTAAAAAAATAAAAATCTATTTCACCCTTAAAATGTTGCATATAAATTCTTGTAAAAAGTCAAAAAAGGAATGTATCTAAAAAAATGTCTACTATATTTTATAAAGAACGCAATTTCAGACATTTGAAAAGAAATTAGAGTAGTATTAGGAAATAAACTACAAAGTTATATAGGTTGTATCAATGGAGAACATGAGATGAAGATGCATTGTTTATTAGAAAAGTTGCACTAGTATATAAGCTCGAATTTATGGATAAAATACAAATTTAGCTCATTGTGTCTCATATTCGCCCTTAAATTGTATTTTTTGTTTTGTTTAATACTTACAGCGCTTATTTAAAAGTTTCAAGTTGAAAATTTATATTTATAGTATTTATATTTATAATGATTCACTTATAATTATATAAAATGCTAAAACAACCAACAGCAAATTTCTTTTTAAGGGGCAGCTACTTTTCTAAAAGTCTTTGCATTAAAATTCGAAGTTAATCAATAAATAATTTCAAAATAAAAAAAGAATTTTAATATAAATAACTTATAATTAGAAAACTTCATCAGAATATTCATTTATACCGAAAACTTGTCACAAAAAATTAATAAATAGACCTTTTTCTCTCTTAAAATATTTGTATTTTTGATGATTTAAAACGTTAAAGAAATCAACATAAAATTTCTTTCATTAGCAGACATCTAATGGCAATAAGTCACTTGTCAAAAAGCCTTTGTATTCAAAGTTAATCATTAAATATTTCCAAAATAAAAAGATAACTTTAATATAATTAGCTCTTAATTAGACAAAGTCCTTAGAATATTCATTTGTATCAAATAATTTTCCCACGGTTGAAAATAATTTAAATTGTGGGCTTATAAATATACATAAAGGTATTTCAGTAGCAAATTGTATTGAATTTCTAGTCTAAAGTTAATGTTTCCTGTTATTTTTAGAGCGAATATTATGCAATATGTGTTAGGCAACGAATGTTTTGACTTTTTCCTTTTGTATAGTCCCTCTCTCTTTTTTTCTTTCGAATATTTCCTATGAGGAAAAAAAATTACTTCTTTGAAGGGAGGGTAAGGGGTTTAATGTTTTTAGTTAAAAGATATAATATATTACCAGATTACCAGATTTAACCAATCTTAGCATCTATGGGTTCTATTACGACTGTTTATAAATCAAATACACTATTTTCGACCATAAATAAAACATTATTATTTTTCACTCATAGCATATTTTGCGCAGAAATTTTCCTTATTATCCAGATTTTTTTTTTTTTCACTTTTGGAGTATAATTTTTTTTTATGTTATTTTATTTTATTTTATTTTATTTACAATTTTTGAGGGAATGTTTTTATGTTGTTTTAACAAATATTCAGTTTCAATAAATCTCTCTTATACAACTTTTAACTTTCTACACTGAAAAAAAAAAAAAAAAAATCCAGAAGCGTTCCTAGGAAATAATGGGCAGCTAATTGCCCCAAAAAATTTCTGGAAAATTCTCATTTAATATTTCTGATCAAAGTTGACGACAACATTATTGAATTAAGTCAGTAACTGAGTTTCTTACAAATATACATCGCCTGTCTCCCGCATATAATAATTCGTAGATTTAGTTTGTATTTAGTAGATTTAATTTGTATTTCGTAGATTTCAGAATAGAAAATTCTCCTTTTCTATTCTGAAATATTCCTGATCAAATTTGACGACAACTGTATGTGAATCGAACTTCCTGGAAGTTTTTAAGAAATGTCCCTTAAAATTTTTGGAGCAACTAACTAGCTACCTTTACATTCTTTGGATTTTTTCTTTATTTCTTTACAGCATAGATGGACTGTAGCCGACCAGATCGATTATTGAATTAAGTCACTATTGAGTTTTATACAAATATATACATCGGTTGTCTCTCATGTATAAAAATTCGTAACATAAACCGACATTTGCATATATAGGTTCATTTGGAAAGTCAGTTGGTATATTGGAATATAATAGAAGTTCACGCAGATGGAACAGACTGCGCGTTATGCCTTTACCTGGCAACTTTCCTTCAAAAACATTGCTGAAATTGAAGTTTTAAACTTTTTGAAAATTTTCAGGGCACTAAAACTCAGAAGAAGTAATAATAAACTAGTAAACAGCTATGTATAGAAATTATAGCTGCATTTTTTGTATCATCTTTTCCCTTTCATGAAATTGATTTGCCATTACATTATACATAGCACCAAGCATTGCGCACTTATCTTTAAAAGTAATGTATCTCAGAAAAACATAGCCAAAATTAAAATTTTAAACTAATATTCATTGCACCCTACAGAAATAATAATCAATTAACAAACAATTACAAATTTATCAAAAATGTGCCAACCACGGGGGCATAATTACAAGATGGCAGAAGTGGCAAATGCCAGGTAATTCGTATCGTCGAGGGACTCTTCAAAACTCACTGCTTTTGTGTTTTGTTTATGTGAACAGTTAATAATATCGTAGTAAGCCCCGAATTCAGTTTTTCCACGTCTCTCATGAGCGTAGTTATTCTACGGACTAACCATATATTGACACATTATGAAAAAGTACGCTGATGCAATAAGTATTACACATTTATATATAAAAGTAATATAAGTTTGAAAAACATTGTTGGGGGGGGGGGGGGGGCTCCCCAACAGTCACTGCTTTTGTGTATGTGAACAGTTAATAATATCGTAGTTGACCCCGAATTTAGTTTTTTTCACGGGCTCTCGTGAGAATAGTTATGTTACTGACTAACCATATATTATGAAAAGTCATACTGATGCATTACGGATCTATATATAAAAGTAATTTATCTTTCAAAAACATTGTTGGGAGCTCCCCAAACGCCACTGCTTTTGTTTATTATGAACAGTCAATAATATCATAGTGGGGCCCGAATTCATTTTTTTCATGGTCTCTCATGAATATAGTTGTGCTACTGACTAACCATATATTGACACATTAGCAAAAATCATTCTGATAAAATATGTATTACGCATTCATATATAAAACTAATGTACACTCTCAAAAAAAAAAAAGTCAAAAAACGTAAAAAGTACAGCTGGTAAGTTACCGGAATACCCTTGTTATTGGTAGAGATTTTTCCTGATGTTTGAAGACATTTATATGTTTTAACTGGAAAATTTCCGGAAATTTTGAGCTTAGGTTCACGAATTTTTCGAGTTTTGAGTGAAAAGAACATACGTAAAAATTCCGTTTCTGATACGAAAAAGAACTTCGTGGTACAGTTGTCAGAACACCCTTGTGATTTAACGAAAATGCAGCTTTAGTTTTGTCCGATTTCATGTAATTTTTACATTAGATTTGGGAAGTTTTTATATTTTAGGGGGACATTGGCAAATCAAAGCGGATATTTTCTTGTTTTAACGAAATATAATCAACGAAAAAATTCGTTCAATTCACAGATTTTTTGCAGAATGTAGCTTTCAAAAACATTGTCTAGGGATTCCCCAATAATCACTGCTTTTATTTATATGAACTGTCAATGATAACATATTATGCCCCGAATTCAGTTTTTCCACGGTCTCTCATGTGCTAAAGACTAACCATATATTGATACACTGTGAAAAGTCATGCTAACGCAATAAATATTACGCAATATTCTATAAGAATAATATAGCTTTCAAAAGCATTGCTAAAATTGAAGTTTTAAACTAATTTTCAGGACGCTAAAACCCGAGAAGAATAATAATCAACTACATCAAAGATACATCACCGATAAAGCACCATTTTTTGTATCATTTATACTTCTTCTATAACTGATTTACAGGCATAATATACACTGCACGTTTCTTCAGGTAACTCCTTACCTTCTGGGAGAAAAAAAATAAAACGTTTCGTATCTCCAGCAAAAACCATTTCATTCATAATAGTGCAAGTATACATTTTTCAAAGAGAGTTGATAAAAAGTTGGGAACTTCCCGCTTTTTAACCTTTGTATATTTTTCTTCGATGACAATGAAAACAATGAAACGTAATGAAATGGAAATTACGAAAGAAAGAAAAAATTAAGGTCAGTAAGCCACGTAAATCCCTTCATTAAATAACGCTAAATATAATAATATGCGCCGAAGAATTTAAGAGGTTTGACCTTCACTAAATGACTGCAGGTGAGATAAGATGAAATACATAAGATGCTATCAAGATTAAGTTAATTGTGTTTAATAAGAGAATTTAACTTTTATCTTTTAATTAAATAATTTATATATAAATTAAAAATCAAGGTATGATGTTATATGTCAAGAAAAAGTACATGCAGAAATGTTTTACCTAGTTAACATTTTACTACACAGCGTAATTATTTTGCAATATATTTTTTTCATTTTATTGTTCTTAAGAAAATGTTTTTAAGGAACTACAGACATTTGGAAATCGATTTCTTATAACCCTAACAATAATTTCCCTATAATTAAATATGAAGATAATATAAGAGGTATGTGAAGAAAAATTTTAACCAGTTATTATTTTACTAAATACATATATAATTATTTTGTATTCAGTTATTTTGTGCTACTTTTGTTTACTTTAATTGTTTTATGAAAAATTTCTTAAGTAGCAGCATACATTAGAAAATCCTTTTCTTACAAAATTAACGATAACATATATCAGTAAAAATCAAGACATGATATTTATAAAATGTATATAGAGAAGTGCTTTGCCCAATTATCATTTTACTAAATAATGTAATAATTTTCATGCAGTTATTTTGCGCTACATTTTCTTTTTCTTTTATTGTTTACACGGAAATCTTTTTAAGAATACGCAAACACTGAAGCATCAGCTTCTCATAAATGTAAACTGACTTATCTGATTAAATATTTTTATTGCTCTATTAGAAGAACAAATTTCTTTACAATTTACGTTGAATTTTTATTGGAACGTTGAAAATGCTTTCCCGATTAGATAGTTCAATCTTAGGGAGTTTTTTAAAGATAATCATTAACAATGCTAAATATAATAATGTGCTTATACAATAAAAAAAAAATGTATGTGCTAAATATAATAATGAACTTCAGACGTTTGACTTTCTCTAAATAGCTTCAGGTAAGATAGCATGATATATCGTACAAAAGATCCTATCAAGATTAACCTATTAATACTTAATAAGCTTGTTTAAGTACACTTCGTGTTACAATCAATTCCCATTCTTATCTTGTAATTAAATAATTTAAATGCAAGGCGTTTATTTTTATCGCTGACCGATTATATAGCTAATTTCTATAATCCGTTCATTTTAAAGGCAAAGTTTCAATAGCAAAAAATGTTCAAATGCTATCTCCAAATACTATTTCTGCATCGTATTAAAACCATCGTATTCTTTTTCAAATTTACGAAATTTAAGTTTTTATTCAGTCTTCAGTCCTATAAGTTATGTTAAGAAAAACATTTTGCATGTTCTAACAAATAAGGGGGGAAAAGTCCCATACTTATACGACGAAAAGTTACCAAGATATGATGCTTTCAATTTTATGAATTTTCAGGTTTTCCGGCATTAAAAATGTGTCTTTCGTTTGTCTCTCGTGTTCATTTTTTGTTTACATAACCAGACCCCAAACTTTCTCCCTCAGCTTTACAGATTTTTTCGGTTTTTCCGTGCACAAAGATTAACATACTAATGTTATTTTAAATCATATGTTTTCAATGCACTGTAAAATTATCTTTAGGTTCATATATAAAAGAAAAAAAATATTATTTACTAGACAATATTCAGGAACTTGCATTTATTTGTACACCATTAATTCCTATGAAGGTCATCCTTAATGGTTAATTTTCTTAAGTGACACTTTTCAAACAGCGAATAAATAATGTAAAATGATTCTCTTTTATTGAAATAGGATTTTATTTCTAATTTTTTTTTTAATATCTTTATTAATTGACAGTTAAAAGTAGAAATTGTGGGTTTTTAAAAATATTTAAAAAAATATTATTTAAGTATTCGGCTTGGCCGAATATTTCGATATTCGGCAGACCGAATAGTTTGATATTCGGCCTAACCGAATATTCAGTAATATAGCCGAATAGGCCGAATACCGAATAGATACCGAATATTCGGTGCATCCCTAATTAGAATTCGATTCCCTGGGGTGACAGGGAGACAAAACCATATCCTCTAGAACATACCAAAGTTTCAAAGAAAAAATATATACAAATACAAAATCTGGGAAGATAGGCTTCATAAAGTTTTCAAAGTTCTGTTTTTCTTGCCTCCAAAGGGGCAAAATCATATCTCATTTCTTCAGTGATAACATTATGCGTAATTGTGATTCTCGAGACATAAGCATGAGATGCGCGGAGGATTTTTTATGGTGTCGCGTCATATTGTGTTCTCTACACTGCAAAAATAAATAAATAAATAAAAAGTGTTGATTTTACAGTATAATACTGGCATCCCAGCTGTCAGTATTATACCGTAAAATTAAAAGTAATAAACAGTAAAATAAGCGGTAATAGTCTGCCGCGCATGCACGGTAGGGTATTACTGAGGACCATAGATTACACTGAATTTCGTCGACGTTTCAAACGGCTTCTGAAAGTAACAAGGTTTCCAGAATCTTGGTTGAGGACCATAGAGATTATACTGAATTTCGTAGACGTTTCTTCTAAATTAAGACAGTTTTCCACAGTTTTTACAGTGTAATTATAATACAACAGCGGTAGCCCTATTGTATTGCCGGTTATTTATTGCACCTTACTCAAACTAAACTCATCCTACAATTTATTTAAACAATTAACAAATGAGACACACAATTTTCCAAGTAATGGGCGAAACACGTGTATTTTTTTCATAATTAAATTAAGTTCAAAACAAATGAAGTGTGTCCAAAGAATAACAACAAGTTGATATTTTGCATGACAATCTTTGCATAGTAGGTGGATTAAAGTTAACACAAGAAAAATTTAGTGATTTATGTAAGTCTACGCCCTGAAACCAGCAGGTAACACAGCGCTATTAATCGTGTAAATTGCGTTTTTGGCAGAACGTCTGAAGCATTTTTTTTTTTAATCTTGTACCGTTGAAATTTGTATATGCTTATGTTGTTTTACTCGTGTGACGTTTAGTTTTGTGGTTCTAAATTGACTTTTCATTCTGTTTTCTTGTTTGCTTTTGTTAAGCAAATACACGTAACGCATTTTGCAGTATGTGGAATTATTTTGGAACATTTTGCCTAAATATTTTTTCTGTAAATAGGGTCATCGTAAACTCTAAAAAGTATTGAGAGGTAAATTACTTAACATAAACATTTTTCCGAAACATATGAGGGTAGCAGAGAGATAAATCTTAGACAAGTTATAGGCAATCCAAAAAAGAAAGAAAACGGACAAAATATACGCATCTATAAATGAAACAAAATTTTAAATTAATACTTTCTTACTTTTAAAACTTTTATCAGTTTATTTGTATATTTATTTATTCTTTATATATTCTTATATTTTCTATTAAAAATTACAGAAATCAATTTTCGACCATTTATCAAGTTGTTCACTTGAGGCAAACTATATATCTATATAAATTTGTTTTTGTGTTTGATTCTGTTAGGGAAAAGCAATACGAATTTGGTGGTATATAAAATGTGCAAACATTGTCATCGTAAATTCTAACAAGAAAAAAAAAATACCTACCATAAACGCTTTGCCATAAAACTTTATGCGATGACGTCAAATCTTACTTAGGTGAATTGCAGACAATGGAAAAACAAATACACCAAAGTCAATATATATCAAATGAAATTAAAAAAAAGTATAGTTATACTTTCTTAATTCTTTTAAACATTCATCAGTTGTTTCGTCTAATAGCTTTTATCGGGATTTACAGATATTAACTTTTAAATCAATCAGTTGAATTATTATTAGTGTCATGGTAAAATTTGGTTCAGTACTCATTTGTACTTCCGTCCACAAATGTAGAGCAGCAACGTAGAAGATAAAAAGCTTGGAAACTAGACTAGAGTGCACTGTCGGTTTCTGGTACAATCCGACCATACAACCCGAAACATTCGAACTCAATCTTGACCCGAGCCTGAAGTGAAAAAAAAATAATAATCCATACAATTATTGAAAAGTATTCTATCGCTAATATCAATTTTATCTTTTTTGTAAAACGAACACCTATACACTCATTAATATTCCAATATAAAAAAAATTTCATTTGAAAAACATTCAGATCTCTCTTTTGAAAAATCGAGTCAACTCGAATCCGACCTGAAAGAATCAAAACCCAACCTGAAACGGAAACATTTAAAGTGAACCCGACCCGCAATGAAAAAAATTTGCGTCAACCTGACTTTAACCGCAGGTCGGGTCGGGTTCTGGTAAAATCGGTTTATTCGACCCGATGCATGACTCTAAACCAAACTATTTTCTGCAAGGACTTTAAATTCACATCAAATGTATTTATAATAACTCAAAAATTTTCAAAGCTATTATCTGAAAAGTTGTAGAAATTACATTAAACCAACAAATAAAAGCGTTTTTCTTTTGTACAGGAATATAATATTATTTTCTAGCATTAGGTTTCTTTTATATGCTTTGTATGAATAAGATGAAATTTATATATATATTTATTAAATACTAAATGTAAAATAAATTTAACGGGGATTAAATTTTCTTATATTACGTTCAAATCTCTTATATTGAATTATATTCGAACCTATATGTCCAGCGCCAGGTTTGTTGTAGAAACAGGGTATAAACTATTTATAATGTAAAGTTTTACTAATTTATATTTAGAAAGTACTTCGAAAACATACATCAATTTATTACATTGCGCTGTAAGTCAAAAATTAAGCAAACACTAATTAGCATTCAGAAAATACTTCGAAACTTTATTTCCTTTACTTGCATTGCAGTGTAATGTACAAATTAGGCAAATACTAAAGAGTAACGTTTTATATTGTAAATAAATTTTCTAAAAAAAATTCCTCTGGGCATTTAATATTCTTATAATACGTTCGAAGCTTTTGGGTTATTCTTTTTTATTATAATTTAAATGCTCTAGTACTGAATTATGTAAAAGAAACATCCTTATAACTCCAAAAATGATAATCTTATTAACTAACAGTTTACCGCGTCGGATTCAGCGTCTCATTTCCAATTAAAATATATCTTTGAATTGCAATTTGGATGAAATACAGGGTCACGAAAAATCGAAAAGTGTGGTAAATAGGATTCCAAATATCTCGGCATCTCATTATTCGATCGACTTCATTCTTTATGCAAAATTTATGTTTTTGTATTGTCTTTTATATTCACTCCTTAAAATAAACAATTTCGAAAATTTTTATATACCTTTTATCAGAACGAATATTTCAAGAGTCCGAAAAAAATAGTTCCGGATAATCGAGGTTACTGAAATTCAAGAACCTTCTTCCCATTATTACATAGTAGGTACATACCAAATTTCAAGTCTCTATCTCATTTTGTTCGGGAGATAGAGTGTTTACAGACAGATAGACGGACGGCAATTTTGTTTTTCTGAAAATATGTTTTTCGGAATCTCTAGTGTCTGAAACGTGTAAATCCGTCAAAAAAAAATTTCGATTTTTAAAACGATTGCAAGACTTACCCTTATATGGGTAAGTAATAAGGCAAATACTAGGTAGCGATGCCTTTTACCCTTTAAACACCTGTTGTAAAGCGAATTTAACTGGGCATTAAGTATTCTTATAATACGATCAAAGTTCCCATGATACTCTATTATAGTCTAACCTATAATTTGAGATGGCTCTTTATTTACTGGATATGGTGTCAAACACAATCAAGAAAAAGAAACAAGAACCACAAATTGCTATCTTAAATATCGAACACACGCAAACGGCTGTTATACAAACTTGCTCTCGTATCTACCACCTGATTTAATCCGATAAAAAGAACAAGGGTTAAAACTTGAGCAGCGGGTTGAGAATATTGCTTTATACCCATTCATTTCCAAGAAATTAATTGTGGAGGGGTTAAAGTTCCCAAAACTCATCTTTAATGGAATAGAATCCACAATGTTGCCCCTGGGGTGAATGTGATATCTCTAGCCTCTAAACAAGTCTAATATTACAACCATGTTTGGGTGATATACTCAATAGACTCTAAAGGTCGAACAATGCTGTAAATTACAACTTTATATTGATTCTGTGAAGATACAATTAATATTTTGTATTAAGGACTTTTGAAAATTCATTTTTCATTTATTTTAAAAGTTTCGTTTTTAAATATATGCATAACATAATCCGCTACAAAATCCATCTTTATAACCAATACTCTAGTCATAGATGAGATCTTGTAACACGATTTTCCCGCACCCGACCCAAAGCGCGTGTCGACTTCATTGTGATAGATTTTGCAGAGCTGGTAACAAATACGAATTTTCGTAACCGTTTGGATTTATTTCTTATGAAATCAGAAATATGCACTCAATTGTACTCGAAAAATCTGATAATCTAACATTACTGACAAAATTACTCAAAAATCTGGGAACAATAATTAAAAATCATCGGTCTTATTATTAAATTTTGGTTGATACAGATAAGGATATTCTAATACTGCTATACCAGGATAGTAATCTTCGTCTTATTTAATCGCAGAATTCTGCGATTAAATAAGGTATATATTACTATTCAAAAATATTTTTTTTCAAATTCCCTGACAGTTGTCCTGTTAAAGAACTTTCAGAAATTGGTACTTCTTGTTTTTATTGTAGATCTGGTTTGGACGGGATCGGATTTACTCTAATACTTTTTGTTAAACTTTAACCGATTTATGCCTAGTGTCCTAATTTTGGGACGCTTTAGTAAAATGGTAAAAAGTGCATTTCACTACAATTATATATATATATATATATATATACAGAGAGAGAGAGAGAGAGAGAGAGAGAGAGAGAGAGAGAGAGAGAGAGAGAGAAATTCGGTGTCTTATTTTATCGAGGACATCAAATGTGCAGTAAAACAAGTATAAAATTTCAGAATAAGTCATTTGCAAGCTTACAGATACTATAACTGTATATTAATACCTACTTTCAGAACTATAGTATTTTTCTTTCTTGTGTGTGTGTGTGCATGCATTTGTTAAAAAAATCTCACTTTTCTTTTTTTTAAGTGATGTATGTATGTTATGCGATTTTTAATTATAAGATAAGAACATAATAAAAATGTACCATTTATTTTGCCGTTTCCGTATCGTCTTACATTAACAACAGTTTATTATTTATTTTCATTTAACAATTTTCTCCATCCATACTTTTATATGTCTCTAATATATTGTTTTATCCAGTATTATTGTGATAGACAATATTACAATGTAAAAAAGGACAAATGTTTCAATCTACGAAAATATAATATAACAACGAACGAAAATATAATATAACTACGAATGAAAATACAATAACCTCTTCCGAGATACCAATGATTACGAAAAGCGTTCTTTATCATTAGAAACCCCCCAAAAATCAATATTTTTTCGAGATTTAAAGAATCATTTATAAAAATAAAGTTTATTTTGCTGCCACTGATTTTCGGAAACGTTTCCGAGTAGGTTTGATAGTGTGTTAAACAGTTTTCTCAAAGCGGGATATCGGTTTTGAGAATGCTATGAATTCTCAGTTGAACATTTTCAGTTGCGTAATTGAATTCATACATGCAAGAGTAATAAAATAATATTAATTTTAATGTTAATGTTAATGCTGTTAATTTATGTTAGTCTGTAAAACATATTTATTGAACATGAAAATGTCTAACTTGAGAAGTGATAGCATCCGAACAACATATATTCCGGTTTAAGAAAATCAATTAATCCCTTGAAGACCACTTAAATTTGTAGTACCACTCAAATGTCACAATGGTACCAGAATTTTGGAATAAAATTTTGTTTTTATTATGTATGTGAAGAAAAGTTTTTACTTATTTCCAAATAAATTTGTCCGTACATCCTGGTGTCACTCAATCATTTCATTACTTTAGCAATAGAAGTACTTTGCCGCTGTAAGAGTTAATACACTATAAAAACTTCGCGATAACGTTTCCGAAAATCAGTGGTATCAAAAGAAACTAAAGGACGCTTTTCGTAATCGTGGGTGACTCGGATGAGGTTATTGTATATTTTCGTTCTTGGTTATATTATGCTTTAATGGATTAAGAAACATTTGTCTTTTTTTACAGTGTGTGAAAAGTGTAACCAGTGTTTATTATTATTATTATTATTATTATTTTAATACTTCATCTGGTAAGGTCATGTGGACTATCTTAGAAGGATATCACTTTAAATGTTAATAAGTGCATTGTTCTTTTTCAGATTACATGTAGGTGTGGGAGATTTATACATAAAAATTATAATTATTCCGCTTATATCGTTTGTCTCGTTATATTACGTGCGCGAAATATTACTTACACGACAGCAGATTCAATGCCCTTAAGATGGATCATTCAAACAATTATTTTTCTGTGGTTAAATTAACAATAATAAAGAAACGTCGCGTCGGAGGATTTTGAGCATGGATCCTCATAAGTAAATGCCAGATCAGGAATTTAACCTTTCGAAATTTTAATAATAACTGAAGAAGAAATAATGGGGTAAAAATTGTAGATAATTCTAAACCTCCCACAGTTCTTACATAGAAAACAAGATTAAATTTTTTAGATTAAATTTGGAAAACCTCAGCGTTAGGAATGTTTGAATTTCTGTTAATGGAATAAAATATCAGTATACATTATATAGTTTGGCGAAAAAAAAAATATCTCAGCGTTTAAGAAATAATACACTGATAGTTTCTAAAATGAGTTACTATGGAATGTTAATGATGAAAAAAAAAAAAAAAAAAGAAAGAAAGAAAAAGAAAATGTTTGTCATCTTTCTGTTTTGTAACATTAAGAGTAAATATCGTATGTCTCATTGTCAGAAGAACATATCATATTTGCCTATCAATAAATCTCTATATTTCGAGATACATGCCATCTATAAACATATTTAAAGTGTACATTCATTAAATGGAATAATAATAAAATATGCTTATAGTTAGGAAAAGAATAATCCCACTTTGATATATTGTAAAAAGCATTCGTGAAACAATTTGCGGGGGCTTTGTTCGTCAAGTTTCTATTTTGTAACACACACACACACACACACAAAAAAAAAAAAAAAAAAAAAAAAAAAAAACTTTTTTTTTTTTAATTATTAATTTTTGTAATACACACACACGATAAAAAAAAAAAAAAAAAAAAAAAAAAAAAAAAAAAAACATTTTTTTTATTAACATTAAACATGCAGGAAATTTTCATCAGGTTTTATAAAGAATATTTCACACCAGACTTTTTATTTAAAACTGTTTAGTTTTTTATTTAACTTGGAACTTGGAACAAGTTTATTAATCAGAGTCCCTGTAAAGCCATGGTCTCCGTATCTCTAGTAAGAGCAGTGTGGATCTTAAATTTATGACCGTAGCCGAAGTCCAGAACACTGGAAAAAATTAAATGGACCCAAGAAGAGCAAAAAAGAAAAATAAACAGCATAAAAACCTTTTTCGGCCAGAAATTAATAAAGTACAGATTATATTAAATTAATGTTATATAAATATAATAATTGTAAAATAAGCCTACAACATATTTACAGTTAAAATTAAATCAGAAAGAAAAATGTTATATCCAACAGCTATATACAAATAAATATATACAAATATGTTATTCAACTTATTTATGTGGGATAAAAATTTATTTGTTTTATGAAGCAATTTCTGAGTCGAATCGAAATATTTTCATTTGGTATTGGTCAAATGCCTGGTTGTTGGTATATTTAGTGTTGATAAAAAAACTATCATATTTGCTCACCATTAAATTTCAATGTCAAGACAAATGTTAATATTCTTATTATAAATTCACCTATTTTTCATGTAACTAAATGTTTCTACTTTTTAACTCTTGTTAATAAAAGTTTGTTTAAAAAAAAAGTGTCCGGTTTACTTAAGAAAAATATTGAAACTCATTGCAAGCGTATAGTTTGCTGCAAAGTTAAATGTTAATAATCATTACGATATTTTATTATCTTCCGAAACAGCATTTTATAAAATCTATAAGCATGGAAAATTATTATTATTTGCATGTTGTTAATGTGTTAAATAACGTGTGAAAAGTTTATTAAAGATTCATTACACCTTTGTTTGGGAACGAAAATGTTATTGTTAATCCAAAAAGTATGTTAGAAATTCGCTACATTGCTTTTAGTGAAATGTATTTTTTTAATTGTTCTTAAACAGTTTCAAACGACCTGCTTCCTTTAACTCCCTAAAATACATAAGGATTATCGATTACCGACACTAAATTTGTCAAAATTGACATAGGGATTGCCTAGTTGTCAGTGAAACGATAATTATTAGAAACATAAGTAAATGTCAAATACTTTTAATTTTTTAATGGGCATCGTTACTACAATAGTAAGAAGGAATTAATGCACCGTAAAATGCATGGTTTTCTACGCCAATGATCCCCAATAGGATAAATACATAAAATGTATTAAATACATTACATTATTTATCGTATTTCAGTTTGCACTGTAAGAACTCTTTTATTTCAAAAACGTTCCGTAAATTTCTGAAACATATTAACTTTTTAAATAAAAATTTATTTTCCCACGATTTCTGAAGATAAGAGAAAAATCTTCTAAATCGTAGGAAACTTTGAAATTGTACGAGGTTTCTTTAGACGTTTCCGCTTACATCAAGGAGAGTCTCTGCAATTTTTTATGGAGTAATATGTATCCCCGGTATCAGAACATGAGACAAGAGATGTACGTTAAAAAAGTTTTATGCAATTCGCAGATTATTTTCAGAAAAATATATATCCATTCAATAATTTATCTTTTATAGAAAATGACAAAACATTTTCTTAAATTTTTGGCATGATAAAAAAAAATTACCAAAATCAGGTAACCCACTGCAAAATTTTGCATAAATCTATACTCACTGATGCACATCGATTGAATGGAGAACCCGTCCTTTTACGTAGTCGATTAAGTAAATATCATGATGTTTTATTTAAACATTTTAAACTAGAAATCACATTAGCGTCGTAGGCGTAATATTGCCACAATGCAGTGTTTAAGTTGAGTTAAAAATTTCTCTAGCGACAAAGCTAAAATAAAAATAATAATAATAAAGCTTTATCAAAATGTTAAAATTCTAGTATTCTTATAATTATGGATTTTCTCCTCTTCCTGACATGCTGATAGGTTTCATTTTCACTTGGAAACCAAATGTTAAAAATTAGTCCTGACATTTTTCAATCACACAAGGGATTTAAAAAAAATTACACTTTAGCCAGGTTTTTGTTTTGGCAGGTATATTTGAATGGATTCCTTTGGTTTGGACCATGCAATATTTCCATTTGAGGCAGGATTTTGTTATAGCAGATTCCATTTGCACAGTTTATGCTGTTTAGTATTTTAGCTATTACTAAATAATGAAAAATTCTCCTAGTTAGTTTGGACCATGTCGTGGTTCAGTGAAGGCTGCTTATTGCAAAAGATTTAGTATAATATGTTTAGCAAAAAATCGAAATCTTCTTGTTTTATTTTCGCATTCTGGTAATCCTTTCGAATTTTACGAAAATGCGATTATAAATGAAACCCTACTACAATGTCATGATGCTAGTCTAGATCTTGATTTAACTTGATATGTTTGTATCCTACAACCCTACTCTACCCATTCCTCAATACCGTATGGTTGCTGATTACTTTTAAATGCTCAAACGGCTGTTGAAGATCACCATAAAAATTTCTGCTTCCGGGTATGTATTAAATAATACTAAGTTCATAGTTGTATTATGCATTTTCAACGTGTTAAAGTCGTGTATCATTGAATCAACAATTATAATATCCAGTGATCGACTTGCACCATTTGGAGCCCAAGGCACATCACGAATTTCTGTGTCCTACACTTTTGTTTACTTGCTATTCGGATAGTGCTATATGCATAAAAGCTTATCATTTGCACTTTGCCAGCAGTTTTAATGTTTATTAAACTTATACAATTTGTAAATAAACATTAATTATAACCGAATAAGGTTAAATGAGTTAAATAAATTTGGGGTCCCTCGAAATTCTGGGACTCAAGTCCTGAGCCTTGCGGTCTTAGGTAAAAATCAGGTTCTGGAGATATCACAAATATGTATGCAGTGGCCCACTGGCTAATATTGAGAAAAGTATTTCGGATGATCCTAGGTATGCGCGAGATAAATCAAACGTGGTGCATGTGATGTTCTTCATAATGGGTAATTGTTAATGCGTGCATTTTGTTAGTGAGCGGAGACATTACTTTTATTGCCTGAACAAACAAAGTTATTGGGCAGAAAAAAGCCCGCAACCACTGTAGTTTGAATCATCCATCTGAGGAAACTTCTCATATAATATGGCATTCAATACCATCGCATGGTGTTTGTGGCCAGCTTTTTATCGACCGTATAATGATATTGCAGATCATATGAGAAATTTCCTCGGATGGGAGGTCTCAAACTATACTGATTTTAGGCCTTTCTCTGTCCCAGTAGCGGTAATTGTTTTTATTTTTTCAGGCAACAAATTTAAGGCCGTCGCTCATCAACTAAACGCACTAACCAATAGTTGCGATCACAAGCATCCCGTTTGACTTACCTCGCTCACAGGGCCGAAACTAGAGGGAAATGAACAGGGCATATGCCCGGGCTTCAGAGTAGAAAGATTCGCAAAAAGAAATTTTGGTTCGCCGTTAGGTACAAAAGACAAATAACAAAATTTAGACAAAAATGTCATGGAATCGGACAATCCAAAGTAAAGATGTATTCGTTAATTTTATACTATTTGCTTTGAACAACAACTGTTTTTCAATTGGGTGACCGCCTGGGGTCACCTGAATAATACTTGATTAACGAATTTATCCAAGATACTTGCAAGATTACTTGCAAGATCAATACAGTGCCCCCAATTAGTTTCGAATTGGTTCAGTATTTCGGACGTTATATTGCGTGATAACAAGTTTTGCATGTTTCGCTTTTGTGTGTCCCTGTGAAAAAAGTATAAGATCTAAATACTTGATTAAAGAATTCACCCAAGACACTTGCAAGATCAATACACTGTCCCAAATAGGTTCGAATTGGTTCAGTATTTCGGATGTTATCGTGATGACAAGTTTGCATTATTAAGATAAGTCAAAATGATTCCCCTGATTACAAATGACAATAATGACAATACTTAATTGTAAAAAATAATTGGAAGAAACGCCTTAAATATATTACAGAAAAGGACAACTTTTTGTTTGCGCACTTCATAGCTCTTCTATGTGGCTTGTTTTAGTCACACAGAAAATGTCAAAGTAATAGTCCATATTTCACCAGACATTGTGAATGCATTGTGCATAACTCCTGTTTATGGAGATATTCCTTCTTTTCCTATAAAAGTGATTCAACTGAAAGTGCACTTGGAAAATGTGCTGGCATGAGTGTCTATACAAACATTATTTACAATATCTGGCGGAAAATGGATTGATCGATTGATTGATCGATTTCATGGATGTTTTCTGTATGACTTAAAAAAGCCAAGATGGAACAGTTATGAAGTATGCAAACAAAACTTTGAGCTTCTTTCTATGACATGTTTAGAGTGTTTCTACCGATCATTGTTTACAACGAAGTTATTGTCATTTGTAAACAGGGCAATCATTTTGACTTACCCTGTATATAGATATAGATATATAAAATCGAAGTGATTGCAATGCATCGATTTCTAAAAACGCCAACCTAAAAATCTTACGATTAATATACTTCCTAACAATTATTTCATATTTCAAATAAAAATTATAATGGATTGAAAACTTCTCTTTATAAATTTATTTTGGAAAGGAAGGGGGAGTGAGGGTACCAAAATTCATGCTTGCCCAAAGTGAAAACAATTACAATTTCGGCCATTCTCGCACATACCTAGCACCTTTTATAAAACTTTTTTCAAACATTATCCTCTGGACCACTTTTAGTAATTTTGTGATGTAGAAATGGCCAAACATGGTGGACGGGCAAGTTACTTCAATATAATGATCAATTGCACTGATGGCTAGTCGCGTGACCAATGACCGGTTGTCAGGAACGGGAAAATTTATGTACACTTAACGAATCGTTTTGGTTGGCAATTCGCCCGGGAGTTCGCGCACCGGTCACACCACATATTAAAGACACCTACGCAAAAATAGTTTAAATTCTTGTTGCGTTTTGTTTTAGAATGGTAAGAGTTATGTGTTAATTTCATATAGTGACTAGTTGGAACGGGTTTTAACATACATAACAGGTGAGGCCCGTAAAATATTCTTAAAAAAATGAATTACTTGGAAAAAAGAGAAAAAAAAAACAGTTTGGAAAAAAGCAGGGTGATAAATTATATTTACTTGTAGCATCATGTCAAAAGTGAGTTATGATTACTTTCTTTTAGAGATCAAGTTATGCGTATACTATAAAAAAAATTGCTGAAACGTTTCCTGGCATAAAGAAAAGTTTGCGGAAATTTTATGTAACTTAGTAAAAATATAGATAACTGATTCAAAATTTTAAAAAATCAGCAATAATAAATGCAAATAAAAATGTTTGTTCTGCAAATTTAATAAAGTTTTAGTAATAAACATGTGTTGTGTAAAAAAAAAAAAAAGAAAGAAAGAAAGAAAAAGTAAATGCCGCTAATTCAAGAACACAAAGTTATACTCTTAATTTCTTACTGTTGTATTTCTTATTCCTACGGAACAAATGTTATTTAAATCCTTTTAGATTCGTACGTAGAAGTACGTATTTATTTCATCCTGTAGATGTTAACTAAATGTACAAGCATGTAAGCTGTTCATTTGATTTTTGTTTTTAATAAACGTTCGATGTAAAAAAAAAAAAAAAAAAAAAAAAAAAAAAAAAAAAAAGGCGAAATGTTTCTGGATCTAGCAAAACTTTACGAAAATATAACATAACCTTTTCCGAGTTATCCACAATTTCGAAAAGAGTTCCTTTATTTGCAGAAGATTCAGAAACCAATAGATTTACACGATTTAAAGAAAGATTTCTGAAACAAAAGTTTCTGTTTCAAAAAAAAAGAAAAAGAAAGAAACCATCTTTCCCACCTCCACCCCCGTAATTTTTGCAGTGTATTAATTGCTTTTCTCAACACGAAATATCGGTTTTTCGGTTTCTAAAATTCTCACATAAACATTTTCAGAATTTATTCATGCAAGAGTAACAAAATAATGTTAATTTTAATAATGATGTTAATGCTTTTAATTTAGTATGTTTGTCTGTTGAACATATTTGTTGAACATGAATTATGAAAATGTTTAGAGAATTCATCCGAAAAAAAAAAACGATATTTGGTGTTGAGAAAACTGATTAATCCGCTGTAAAAACTACTCGGAAACGTTTCGGTTTAATCTTTTCATTTAAACGGTTAGCAAAAGAAACTTTTGCGGCAGAAAACCTACTTTAAATCTCGGAAAATTATTGATTTCTGAAGATAAAGGAACGCTTTTTTGGAATCATGAATAACTCGGAAGAGATTATATTATATTTTCGTTAAAGTTTTGCTACATTCAGAAACATTTCGCTTTTACTTTTATACCGTTTTGTATTTAACATATAGAGTTCGAGTTTATCTTATAGGATTTAAAAATAGAAAATTTTCGGATTTTGGGTCTATCGTGTAAAATTAAAACAAATCGTGTAAAAAGGAAATTATTATAATGTCCATGTTAAATTAAAATCGTACGAAATATGTTCGCGTAAAACAGAATCGGGTGTACTGTATACACTATTACATTTAAATTTTCTGTTATCTTACTAGTATAATAAATGGTCAGAAAATTTACCCTTTAATTTTTATCTGTCAAATTCCACGAATATTTCACGTGATACTTCATAGATGATTAATTACAATTTAATCATTAAATGAATTCTCAAATATAAATATTTGGGGTTTTTTTATTAGCTGTTCTTCTTATCTTTCACATATCCTCGTGGGTTTATCTTTGTAGTTATATTTATTATCGGTATTGCACAAGATGTCATTAACCATAAAAAATACTGCGTATGCCAAGTCATATCACTTCGAAATTCATTAAGCAAGCATTTTCAAGTATACACAAGAATTAAAAGTACCGTGGGTTCTTTTTTCATTTGTAATCCATGATTGCACGCAAAAATGTCTAATTATTTAAAATTTGAATTAACGAAAA
Organism: Maratus michaelseni; assembly: GCA_963931845.1. Lineage (NCBI taxonomy): Eukaryota > Metazoa > Arthropoda > Arachnida > Araneae > Salticidae > Maratus > Maratus michaelseni. The sequence goes on from OZ007593.1 coordinate 132,977,113, forward strand.
CCTAGAAACCTATTAACAAAGTTATTGAGTTATTATAACAATAGGAAACATAGCAATAGCAGTATAAAATTAATTTCTCTACGAACACAAGTATTTTCCCAATTTGTTTTACAAAAATCTAGTGAATCATATGTACAAACACACTCACATATACATCTCAAAACATGAATAAATTTATTTTTTAAACCTATTAATGTTTATTAAAAAAATGTGTTAAATTGTAAAAAAACATGGCGAAAGTTTTAATATTCTACTACAAAATTAATCTTGCAAAACTAATTTTGTCTCGATTTTTTAAGCTCAGGTTTCATATTTTTGAGTCGTCATTTCTTCTTTATAGTGCTTATTACGTTGCCTCTTGATTAATAGAAAAAAATTGTAAAATTAAAAAATTAAAATTAAAAATCCATAAAAATCGATTATATTGTTTGTTATAATTTGAGAAAAAAATATAAATAAAGAATTTAATTTCCTTTATTTTGCTTTAAGAACAAAAACGAAAAATCATGTCATTTTCAGGTAAAATTTGTACAGAATTTAATTTCCTTTATTTTTCTATAAAAACAAAAACGAAAAATCATGCATTTTGCATAGATTAGGAAACACTTTCCAACACTAACAGAATATTATGAAGAAATTTAATTTTTTTCATACGATAAAATGAGATATCTAAATAATCAAATTTAAAAAATACATAATTCAGTATAAATCCATTTTTAGCAATTGCTACTCATATTCAAATTCTTTCGTGCTGCCCTGTATATTATTTACAGAATTTGTAAACAACACGTAATACACAAAAAATTACATAACATTGCATACCACAGCGGAATAAGCACTTTCAGCAATTGTCTATCATAGTCAGATCTTTAACCGAATTTGTTTGTGCGTCTCTATGTACATGAACGATAAATCCTACGCACTCCATAGAAAATAAGAAAATAAGTTGATAGAAAATAATAGATCTCGATAGAAAATAAGTTCTAGTGAATATCATAGCAAATATCATAACATGTTCAAAATGCACCGCAAACAATTTTTCCCCATAAGATCATACATAATGTAAAGGAGTTATTTTGTACGTCGCTGTAATTGAACTATAAAAGCTACTAATTGTATACTCCGGTAAAAGCATGCTATAGTCCACCTCAGTAATGCCTATTAATTTCATTATGTTTGAAATATCGTAACATCCATAAAATGCGTCGTAAACGATTTTTCCCCATTGACCAGAATGTAATGGAAGTATTTTGTGTATCCCTGTAAGTGAACTATTAATCTTACACATTTCATTTTCAATAGCGAACATTCTGTAGTAAAATTCAATAATGAATATAAAAATTTCATGACAATCAGAGTACATTTACGTCAGTTAGAGCACGAACAGACGGATAGACAAGCCGAATTCATGAACACTTTTCTACTATGGTGAAAACTGTTAAAAGAAACATGAAAATCCATTAATTTGTTCAAAAGTTATCATGGCAAAACCGCTAAAAAACAGTCGGTCGAGGTAATTGAGTTAAAAGTTTTAAAAGTTTTGCCTGCGCAGGTATCGCTGGACTGCGTGACTCAACGTTTCCGGCTCATTCGACCGTAAGTTTATAAATTTTCCTATCGTACGAACTGCATCTAGTAAATATGTGAAATATAAATATATGTAAATACGTGACAGTCTTAAAGGTTCAAACATTGTAAAAAAAAAAAAAAGTAATAAATACATTTGTTCGCTCTTTCAAACCTTTCTAGCCCACTTAAGTTTTGAAGATTCATAAAACGCTAATATTTTTGCAACTGCACTGCATTCTTAAGGTGCTTCTTCAATTGGTAATGATATCTTATTTTTAACACTTTCAAACAAAACTGAAAAGTGTTTATGAATGCGGTTTGTCTGTCTGTCTGTCTCTCCGTCTGTCTGCCTGTCTATCTACCGTCTGTCCGTTCTCTAACTTGCGTAAATATAATCGGATTGCCATCAATTGACATTATATTACTGAGGTTTACTGTGGCATGTTCGGTATTGAAAATGAAGTGTGTACCATTTATAAACTCGATTACAGGGACACTCAAGAGAATTCCATCATTACAGTGCATGGGGGGGGGGGGGGGCTGGAATCGTTTGAGGCGTACTTTAATGGTGTTACACTATTTCAAAATATTGAAATTCATATATATATCTGAGTTTCACTATAAGAGGCTTACTATAGAATAGTGTGCACATCGTTCATTTACAGGGACACACAAAATAATTCGGTTACAGTCCCGTCTATGAACAGTAATTGCTGAAAGTGCGTTTTCAGTTATAGTACGCATATTTAAATTTAACTATTTTTTTTCTATTACTACAGGGTGTGCATAAATTCTATAGATCACATACAGGACAACAGAAAAAATCTGGAGTACATTTCCGTTTATTGACGGAAATTGCTGAAGGGGAATTTACAACTGCGCTATGCGTTTCCTAACTAAACTAATTTTTAGCATATTATGTAGTATATATACAAATCTATAGATCATATACAGGACTGCACAAACTAATTCGGACTTTTTTCCGATTATTGATAGTAATTCCTGAAATTGGGTTTTCAAATGTGTTATGCGTTTTCCAAATTGTGTAGTTAGACATCATTTTTCACCTTATTAACCTGTGAAGTTTTGTTACAGTATTCCGAATATGTTGGAAAGTGTTTCATAATCTATGATTGACGCATGATTTGTCGTTCTTGTTTTTTTCTTGTTTACTTTCTTGTTTGTGAGAATCAATACCAAGTATTTTATTGTTTCGAGATGGATTATTGCATTATTTCTGTTTGAAAAAGAAAGTAGTTGGTAAATTTAGTATTAAATCAATACTAGCTGACCCCCGTCCGGCGTTGCCCGTGCCCGTGATGATAAATAAATAAATTTAAAACAAATTCAGTTTTTATTATTATATCTTTAACTCGATTTTGTATGAAATTATATTTTTAAATGAAAAATTCGCGAAAAAATATTGATATTTAGTGATAAAAGCGCTCATTTTCTTGTTTTTTTACCCAGGGTTGTTTCATAGTTTTAAAATAAAAAGTTATTTTTGTCCGAACTCTTTGAAATCTTTATTGGTAATAAATAAAACGGTTTTACAGCCCGTGTAAAAATTTCGTGAAAAAATATTGTTATCTAGTTGTAAACGAAATGTTTTCTTCTCGCTTTTTTGTTTGTTTTCGCGTCGGCTCCCTTAACATAGCAATAAAAAAAATAGTTCTCATCTTCCGAACTGTCTGACATTTCAATCGGTTATAAATATAACCGTATCCAAGTTTCCTTTAAAATTTTGCGAAAAAATTTGCATATTTAGTAGGGAAAACATGAGTTCTTTAAAAAAAAAAAAAGCTTTAGCTTTCAACCTCAGAGCAAAAATAAATTAGAAGATCTATGCTTTCAATCCAATGGTATGGACTTCATCCGTTTTCAATCGACCTTTTTCAACCCCCCTAGGCTAAACAGGTGAGGGTTGTGTTAATCAATCAGGTTTGCCGTTTCTGAGGGCCTTCAAAGAAACGTTGATGCATGCGCAAAGAAACGATTTTCATGTGGATTTGACAAAATGCGCTTTTCGTTTTAAATATATAGATAAGTATTTAAGTTGTATAAGTACTATGTTGTATAAAGAATGTATGTAAGTATGGAAAAGTATTGAGAGTATCGAGAATGAAGCATGAAGGAAATTTAAATTTAAAACGTTTTCACGCAAAAATAAAATCTGCCAATAGAACTTTTTTTTGTATTATTATTTCCTTAATTTGTTGCTTCTTAACAATTTCCAACATACTTGAAAAGTGTATATGAATTCGGTGTTGTCTGTCTGTCTGTCGGTATGTCTTTCCGCGCTCTAATTCACGTAAATATATTCGGATTGCCTTGTAATTTATATATGTTATTGCGTTTTGCCATGGCATGTTCGGTACTGAAAATGAAGTGTGTAGCATTTATAGTTCGTTTACAAGGGCACTCAAAATAATCCTGTTACATTATGGTCTATGGGGGGAAATCATTTCGAGTGAATTTTAATGATGTTACACAATTTCAAACATATTGAAAAGGATATACATCACCTAGGTGCACTACAAGATGCTAATTATGGAATATGAGGTGTATAGCAGTTATCCTTTATTTACAGGGACACACACGAAAGAATTCAGTTACAGTACTGTCTATAAGCGATGATTGATATAAGTGTGAGATTTCAATTGAGGAATGTGTTTTAAAATTTAACTAATTGTTGACATATTACTTGGTGTGTATAAATTTTAGAGATCATATACAGGGTACATTTCTTTTTTTGACGGAAATTGCTGAAGAAGAATTTTCTGTTGTGTTATGCGTTTCTTAACTGAACTAAAGTTTTGCATACTACGTAGCATATATACAAATCTATGTATCATATATAGGGCTGCACAAAAGAATTCGTATACTTCTTCGACTATAGATGTTACTCGCTTAAATTTTGTTTTCAAATGCGTTTTCCAAAACTGTTTAGTGTTTACTTAGATATCATTTTTCACCTCATTAAACGATGAAGTTTTGTTACTGTATTCTGAATGTGTTGGACAATGTCTCATAATCTATGCTTGACGCATGATTTTTCTTTCTTGTTTACTATAATTACGCTACATTCTGTAAAGTAATTATATATGTTCGAAGTCTGATATATTTCATTTTCTCTTTCTACTATAAATCTCAGGAAATTTAATTGCACCATCATAACATCAGCTGAATTCTTTGTTGTCCAGTTAATATTTTCATTTTCAAAAGTAAACAATGGGTTTTTTTTTTCTCTTATCAGTTTGGTAAACAATAAGCAAAGTTTACTCAGATAGTTTAATCTTTCGGCAGAAACAAACAAAATTATTAAAGTCATTTAGCAGATAATGTTAATTGCTTGTGCGATTAACATTATCTGTTAAATGATAGATTAGTTAATTGTTTTAATGATGAAATCGTGTAATTAAACTGAAATTGCAGATGTTGCCAAATTTTGAAATACCTCCTTATCAATTACAGTACAGTTGCGGGGATGTAGCATGCATAACTGTTATGGCAAAATATTAAATTTAGATAAATATGATAATTTTTTTTTTATCTCATATTGGTACCGGATTATACAAATAGTTTGTTTTACAAATATGAAGTTTAGTTTGTGTTCTAGCATCGAATATGAATGTCTCTGTTGCTCTGATACTAACGACATTATACGTTGGAGATTTAGAAATTGGGATTTCTATCAGTTATTAGTAAGTACTTTCATATATTAAAATATCATTTTTTGAAATTTAGTAGAAATTAGAAAAACAAGATTTTCAAGAATCGTTAATATTGTTGAAATAATATATATATATATATATAATTATTAAAGATTGCGATAGTCATCTCTTCTTTTGTCATTTATAAACAATTAGTTTATAAAAAATAAATTTAAGAATAATTTCTTTTAGAAATGTTGTTTGTTTTATTTTGAAAATAGAAAACTTAAATATTTTATAGATGTATAAATAAAATCTTTAAATTTGATAGAAAAAAACTGTCAGCTGCAATGAAAAAAAAAATATTTTATAGAGGAAAAATCTGTTCTACTTACGAACTTGCGCAATCAAATATTGTTTCAACAATCATTTAATTTTTAATAAATACCAATTTAAAAGTTTTTAAAAAAATTCTTCATTGGCTTATCATTTTATAATTTTTAATATCAAAATTACGATTTTTTTTTCTTAACGTATATAAAGATCTTAGTTCAGTAAAAGTTAAAATTTCAGTGCAAATTCACCTTGTTTAATAACTAATATTCATTAAGATACAACTAAATGTAAATATATTGCTTGAAGGTGCGTAAAAACATACATAAAAACATTTAAAAGCACATTAAAGTCCTTTTAAAAAATTCCAAAACGTTTTCAACAGAAACCCGGTCGTCATCAGTGGGAAAACTAAATTGTTGAGTTGAGTTGTTATCTCTTTACGTTTCTTGCTTGCCCGGAATAAACTATTTTACTTCAAGGGTTTGGAAATAAGGTGGGATGGGAAAGGTAATCAATGATGCATTAATTCGTTCCAGACTGCGTGGATATCATATGATAATACTTTGTTACAGACTATTTCTTTTTTAGACATTATTTCTAGAGACTCTCTTATGATTGCTTTCAGGTGATTATTTGTGCGGAATATAATTTTGGATCTATTGAAATCAACTTTTATAGGTTCAGTTTTTCGCAAACTGAACCTATAAAAGTTGATTTCAAGCAGTCTGGCAGTTTTGGCAGTCTGGAACGAATTAATGCATCATTGATTACCTTTCCCATCCCACCTTATTTCCAAACCCTTGAAGTAAAATAGTTTATTCCGGGCAAGCAAGATAACGTAAAGAGATAACAACTCAACTCAACAATTTAGTTTTTCCACTGATGATGACCGGGTTTCGGTTGAAAACGTTTTGGAATTTTTTAAAAGGACTTTAATGTGCTTTTAAATGTTTTTATGTATGCTTTTACGCACCTTCAAGCAATATATTTACATTTAGTTGTATCTTAATGAATATAAAGGATTTTGTTATTGTTAGAGTAGTGTATATTTTTTTTATTTGTGCCGTAAAATTTAGAAATGATGATTTTTGAAAAATTATTAATTAAAACGATATTTTTTCATACTCGTATTAAATTATGAATCAATTTTTTTTCGGGTTTTGAGCCGGGTTTGGTTTGAAATTTTTTGTTTTCGGGTTAACGAAAAAATTTTTGTCGGGTTCGGGTCAAAGAAAAAAAAATTTCGGATAGGGGTTGACGTTAAGTAACATTTTCGGGTATAAAACGACCCGCACAGGACAGTAACATGTATTAGTATTTCTAAACGCTTGTAGTAATAACTTTAAGATCCTCTAAGTCATATTTCTGTGACACATAAATCATACCCTCTACCTAAAGACGATAAATAGCTCTTTCAGTATCCACGACAAACAGAAAAGAAAATTAATTTTAATACAATTGCTTCTTATTTTATTCATCGGCGATGTCCGAGAAAGGAAATACTCTTGTTCCTGTCATTAACATATCTCGCCAAATTGCGGAGCCTCGGGTGACATACAAAAGAAAAAAAATACACGTGATTTGTGGTCAGTTTTAAGTGCATACCAAAACCGCATGTGGAATACCCAGTAAAGTATTTATATCCTATATTATGCTTCAGGAAATGGTATTAACGTTACGTTATTGGGATTATGATCTGAATTTAAATATTATATCTGTATGGATTTTAAAATAACATATCGCACATTTAGTCGTAAAATGACTTTAAAAGTCGAAAAGTTATGATTTTTTATGTTTTGTTTTGTTTTTAAAGTTTTTAAATCTAATAGTAGATTATTTTTTCTGGTGTTTTTGATTTTTTTAAAGTAATATTTTCTAATACAGGATTTTAAAGTACATTATTTAGAAGATGTTCTGCTATACCAAACCATTTATTGGTATGGCAGAAACATTCACGAGAGGGAGGGGGGATATTCAAAGTTTTTCCCTTCTCGCAAGATTTGTGATTTTATGCTTATTGATGGCCCAAAAGTGTGCATATTCCCTCTCAGAACTCCATTTTTGTTTATTCCGGAGTTGTCGAAATCTCCCCAACGAACAATATCTGAATTCAACACTGATTACAGACTCCAAACGTTCATTTTTCTTTCAGAAACGTTCTATTAATCTCGGAAACCTCGGGAGAACTTCATCAAATTTCAAATGTGGTAATCTAAAACAAGAAAATAAATGCAATTAGAAAAAATTACTTATTTTTTATCCGTGAGAAGAATAAATATTCTAGTAAGAAGATTATTACAGAGTTTAACCCCTAACTGCTGTGACAAAAATTGTCGCATAGATAAAGTAAGCTGTCTTTGAGACCGCTTGATCGAAAGATGAATAAAAGGCTCGATTAACTCATAGAATACAGTTTCTGTACTGAACTTTATCTACAGGAATATTATAATTAAGATTTACCTATTCAAAATTCTCTAGCGATAGTACAGAGCTCCAAACGCAAGAAATTTCCATTAGTATCTATAGTTAAACGGAAAAATACAAATTAAACTGTGAAAATTGAAAAACGCAGAGATCTGGGTGACCGATAACTGCAGTTAAGAGTTAAATCCATTCAAAATATAAATCTAATAATCATCGGAATATATTTTAATGTATGTTTTCTTTCTTTTGCAGACTGGATTCCTGCAAATTCCTCCCCTTATATGCTTCAGCATGTTTGGATCCAACGGTCCATACTCACCCACGGAGTACCTTCCACAGTACTCCAGCATCCTGGAGCCCATTTACTATCCAACAGGAAGAGACACAGCACTTTGCCAGAATACCGCCTTGACTTTCGAGTCCGATCCAGAATGCCACAATTCGGCACCTCCGACGCCAGACATCATTTCTGGCCTCGTCAGTCTAAATGCTGGCCAGTACTGTTCTTCTGAAATATCGAGCGGCTCCTTTGGTGATTTGACGTCACCCGATGAATACCAGTCGACGACATCTTCGCCACCTTCGTATACAATGGATGTATCTAAAGTGCAAGCTACACGATCAAAGTTGATTAAAGAAGGCCTGAAGCTAACGATTCAGTCAAGAAGAATGGTTCATGGTCTGGACACAATTAGGCCAGAATATAAAGTGCCGCCGATGGAAGAGGTAAGTGTAAGTCTGAATTTGCATTTTATAATCTCATTAGTATTTAAGTGATTCTGGCATTAACCCCTTCAGCACCAAATTATTGGCACGACGTATAATTTAAGCGCCGATTGGCAAGTTTCCAAACACTCCCGTGACTCACTTTAGAGACAGCAGCTATTTACCACAAAATAAAACAACACCACACACTTCAATATTATACATGACGTACGGGCAATACGTCTGGTGGGGATGTACGATGAAATCGTGACGTATGCAGTGTACGGCTGGTGCTGAGGGGTTAAACCTAGTTATACTTTATGTAATTTCAATTGATTTCCCAAGGTCAGTTTCATGGTCCTTATCTTATGTCAGTAAAAGTGCTAACACGGCATTTGGCTGATTGACCACTCTTTTATTTCCTACCCAACTTGAGATCAGTAGAAAGCTTCGTCCTTTGTTCGATTATAGTAGTGGAAAAAACGGGACAGGGGAGGGGTTCGCGTCTCCTAGTGCCATGACAACAAAGGAATGAAGTGGGAAGGACGGGTTGGGTTGAGTTGGGTTGATTATTGACGGCCAATTATCTACACTTGGGATATAGGCGCGGGGGAGTGCCCTTCGTGGGGGTCTTTCTAAGGGAACCTAACCCGTATTTACGCATGGATAAATCCACGGCTCGAAGAAAACCACGAAAACTCCGAACGATTAGGCCGGCGGGCGTGATTGGGATCGAACCCAGCACCTCCCATCTACCAGCTTCGAGAGCAAAACCTCTCAGCCACTGGTGGGGCCGTGGGAAGGACGGATGTCCCTCAGAAGCCAATTGAAATTATACCCAGTAGCAAGCCAATTTTGCTTATATTATTATATGGGGGTCCAATATTGCATTCATCATAAATATTTCCAATGAAATACCATTGTTGGTTTTAAAATATTGGATTTACATGTGAAATATTGCAGAAATATTGGCTCTTTATTGGAATATTGGTAATGAAATGATAAAATATTTCATGTCAATATTGCCAGTATCGCGAAGATATAGTCAATATTCGTCACTATATAGCAATACACACAATGTTGTCTCTATATTATTTTGCAACTTGAATAGTTTGCAAATAAAGATAACTCTGTTATACATAGAAACTATTTAGGTAATCTTGGTATTTCGAATTAAATTGACACAGGCTTATTTAAAATATACAATGTTTTTTAAACAGTTTAAATTTGAAATTAAACTGAAAACACGTTGAGATGTTCTGCCATTGAGTTCATCGCAAACGTCTTACTATAATAGCCACATAAATTTCACTGTGCAATTTCGTCTTAAAACTTTAATGCTGCCTTGCGAATCGTGCCGATCGAACTTGGAGCGCAGCTGACTTGCCTTTGCTCTTCAAGAGGGAGGGGGAGACAATTCAACACTGATACCACAGATTTAACAACCACATACAGGTTAATGCTTCAACGATTACATACCGCTTATAACTCAATATGTAATTCATTTATCAGAAATTTAAAAAAAACTTCGATTTCAAATCACGTTAATAATTATGCTCGCAAGTATCATGATTTCATGTTTAAAAATGAATCGGAAAGTTTCGCGTTGTTGAACGTGTTGGCAAAAAAGCCGCCTCTGCTCTACGCTGTAGGTTACGCGCGCTAATACTTAGATAAATAAATAATCAATATATATCATTCTGGCCATGAAAATACAATTGATATAATAATATAGGTAATTTCTTACCTTTATCTTTCTTCAGCATCAGTATTCCTCGTGCTTCTGGTTGGTGCACATTTTTAACTGCGTTAATCCATTAGTTACCGAGCTAAAGTGTTGAAAACATAAATGTTTGTTAATGAATTATATTATTTATATTGAGTCCACACCTGACACTGATCACTTTTGTTATAGATAATTATATTAAAATTTTGACTTAATAATTTCAAGTAACATTTTACATACAGCTGCCTTTTGCAGCAACACATTAAAATTATTACATCTTTCTCTATTGAGATAAAAAGGGCAACTAACTTTAATAATAAAAAAGTTTTTTTGAATCAGTGTTCTTTTGATGACGTCAGACAGCTGCAGCATGCGTGGGTTGATATTAAAACTAATTTCGCGAACATATTTCACATATTAATATCATTGTTTATCTTGAGTAGGATGATTTGTCTAAAATAGAAAAATCTGTTCATTATAGAATGATTTATTGTCACTTAATGTATTTATTTGCGTGCTCAAATGTTTATGTCCTTGAACTGCTTCCTGTTTTGAAATCAGTTAATGATATCTGAGATGGTTATAAATCCATCACCCTTCCTTAACCATCTCGGATGCATCGTGTAATAGTTGCATAGATTCTCGATGTTTCACAAACTGTGGTTTGCCCAGTGGCTTGGTCAGGGCGTCTGCTGTCATGTCTTGTGTTGGGCAGTAACGAAGGTCTAGTATACCGTCTTCTTTCATTTCTTTTATCGCGTGATATCGAACGTCGATATGTTTGGTTCGCTTTGAGAATTTTTCGTTCTCCACCATCTTGATGCAACTCTGGTTGTCTTCGTACAGTTTTACTGGTAAATTTTGCTGTAAGTCCAGGTCTGCTAATAGTTTTATAATCCATGCAATTTCCTGTCCTGCACTAGCTGCAGCAACGAATTCAGCTTCTGTCGATGAGTAGGCAATGCAATTTTGCCTTTTTGAGTACCATTGTATCGGACTATTTCCCAGCATGAAAAGGTTTCCAGTAGTCGATCTTCTGGTTTTTGTGTCTCCTGCCCAATCAGCGTCAGAAAAACCGATGAGTTGTGGTTCTTGATTTGTATTCAATGTGAGGTTCAGGTTTTTTGTGATGTTTAGATAACTAATTATGCGTTTCGCAGCGTTCCAATCTTTAAAACGTGGAGTTTCACATCTTCTGCTGAGGATGTTAACGGCGACTGCTATATCTGGACGTGTAGTGGTTCCTATATATAACAATGATCCTATTGCTTGTCTGAATTTTGTGTTGTTAGGCATTAAGTTTTCGTCGTCCTCTAATTTGTGAAAACCGGCATCCATGGGAGTGCTTATTGGTTTTGCGTTTTCTAAGTTGAATTTTCTTGCTAGTTCTTCTATTTTTAACCTTTGATTTAATTTGTATCCAGTTTGGGTTTTTCTTATTTCCATGCCTAAATAGTGGGATACTTCCCCAAGGTCTTTTAATTCATATTCTTGCTTTAAAGCTTTTATTATTGTTTCAATTGATTCGTTTTCACCGCCTATTAATAAGTCATCTACGTAAATTATTATATACGTGGTGATGTTGTTTTCTTTTCGTGTGTATAGACATGAGTCCGCTGTGCTTTGTTGGAAATTCAATTTTTTTAAAGATTGTTCTATTCTTTTATTCCAAGTTCTCGCTGCCTGCTTTAGTCCATAGATGGATTTTTTCAATTTGCAGACTTTGTTTTCTTTATTTTTCTCAATGTAACCCTCCGGTTGTTTCATATAGACTTCATCTTCTAACTCACCGTATAGAAAAGCTGTGTCTATGTCTATGTGTCTCACGTTCAACTTCTTATATGCGGCTGCTGCCAAAAAAGTTCGCACAGTTGTTTGTGACACTACTGGGGCGAAAGTCTCGTCATAGTTTTCCCCGTATTTTTGGCTAAACCCTTTGGCTACCAAACGTGCTTTGTACTTTTGAGTGTTTCCGTGACTGTCTAATTTCTTTTTGAATGTCCATTTGCAACCTATAACCTTTTTGTTAGGTGGAGGATCCACTAATTCCCATGTATTGTGTTTTCTCAACGAATTTATTTCCGCTTGTGTGGCTTTAAGCCAATTTTCTTTTTCTCTGGGATTATTTATTTCCAGTATTTCATTCCAACTACTAGGTTCTATTGTATCATTATTTTTTACATAACAGACATATCTGTCTGGTGGTACCCCCCTGTTCATTCTTTCGGATCTTCTTGGTTCATTGGTCGGTTGTTTGGACGCGGTTGGTTCTTCGGTTGTGTTGTTTAGCTCTGTTTCAATGTAATTTTTGTCGTCATATGAGTTTTCTGTCTCTTTGCTTTCTTTTAGGTTAAATTTACTATTTTCCATGAATTTCACTGTTCTGCCAATTACAATTTTATTTTGTTTTGTGTATATGCGATATCCCTTTGAGTTGTTATCGTATCCTACAAAAATCCCTTCCTGAGCCCTGTCGTCCAATTTTCCTCGATGTTGTTTATTCACGTATACGTAAGCTTTGCACCCGAACGTTCGCAAATAGTGTAAACTCGGTTTGCGATTAAACCATAGCTCAAATGGGGTTTTATTTGTCGATTTTGTTGGTAAGCGATTTTGTAAATGATTCGCGGTGTTAATTGCTTCTCCCCAAAATCTTTGTGGCAGATCTGCTTCTCTCAGTAGGCTTCTAGTCATGTCTAATAGCGACCTATTTTTCCTTTCTGCAATGCCATTTTGGCTCGGACAATACGGCACTGTTAATTGATGTTTAATGCCCCTTTTTCTTAAGTAATCCTCTATCCCTCTATTTATGTACTCTCCCCCGTTATCGGATCTTATTGCTTTCGGATATATCCCGAACTGGTTTCGAACCATAGCTATATAGTCGATTAGTTTATCCTGTACTTCATCTTTATGTTTTAATAAGTATATTACGGTAAATCTAGAGTAGTCGTCAATGAAAGTTACGAACATTGTTTTACCACCTATTGTGGGGGTTCCTATCGCTGTGCATACGTCCGTGTGCACTAGATCGAGTACTCTACCTGTTTTGTTTCTATACACTGTTTTGGGATAGGGAGCATCGCTTGTTTTTGTTTGTATGCATGTTTCGCATGTTGTTCCATGATTGCAATTATTTAATTTTATGCCATAGGCTAAGTCGTCTTTAACCATTTCCTTTATGGAATTATAATTTCTATGCCCTAGGCGTTTGTGCCAAAGTTCCAGGCAGTCTTTACTTTTGCATTCATGTGCCATATTTACTATATTCCTATCTGCATTTTCTAATAATTCAACTTCGTATAGGTTATTTTTCATTTTTGCCTCCAAATAGATTTTCCCATTTCGTGACAGCGTGCATTTATCTTTATCAAATAATAATTTATATCCATTCTTTGTGGCTTTACTAACTGAAATTAAATTAGATTCTAGCTCCGGTACATATAACACTTCTTTTAACGTAATTTTATTTATGCCTCCATCGGATGTTTTTGTCGTGAATGTAGTTTCTCCGGTACCTAACGAGTTTAGAGTTTTTCCGTTGGCAATTATGACGGCTGTTTTTTCTGTGTCATTTAACTTAAAGAACTCCTTTTTATTGTTTAGGATATGTGAAGATGAACCAGAATCGATAATCCAGGTTTGTTTTCCTGCTTTGTCTATTAGAAAGGCTGCGTCGCTGCCTTTATCTGGTTTTGTTTCCGTTCTATAATTTCTCGTGTTTACTGATTCGCGGTCAGTGTTTCCTATCTGGTCATCCGATTGTTGATAACACAACGATGATGAGTAATATTTATTTTTGTATGTTTGTTGTTTTTGTGTATTTGGGTGATTGTTTCGATTTTTCAAATGCCAACATTCTCTGTACGTGTGATTTCTCAATTTGCAATACGTGCACTGTTTATCTTTTTTAAAGTTATCATTAGGAAATCTTTTCTGCGTTTTAAACGCTTTTGATGAATTTTCACCCTGGTCTGTGTTTTCAACCCTTCTGTTGTACTCATCTGTTAATTTACTTCTAATAAATTGTGGTGTGAGCTCGTCCTCATTTCGCGATTCCAGGGCAGTAATTAACGTATTATAACTAGGGGGTAGCGAACACAGCAATAAAGCTGAAAGATGGGAGTCGCTAATTGTTTCCCCGATCGCTGAAAGTTTGTCAATTAATTCTAGAATGTATGTTATATGTTTGATTAAGTTCCCGTTTTCTTGGAGCTTGGCTCCATAGAGCTTTCTTAACAAAAATAATTTACTAGAGAGGTTCGCCCGTTCGTGTATGGTTTTAAGCGCGTTCCAAGTGTCTCTAGCTGTGTTAAGCCCCTTAACATGAACAATTTGTGAATCGTCAATTGATAGGTTAATTATGGCTCTTGCCTTCCTGTCTTTCTTTTCCCAATCAGTTGTGACTGGCGTGGGCCTATCTTCGGTTATTACGTTGAATAAATCTTCTCTAATCAGTAACATTTCAGTTTTAAATTTCCAATTGCTGTAAATGCTTGCGTTAAGTTTTTCTACAAGCTGTATCTCACGTGATGCGGCCATTTTACTAGTTATTTAAGTTTTGTTATTAAAGAGGAATTGCTCTTTTATTATTTTATATAAAACTTCTTATATATATCTAGTTTTCTTCAATTGTTTAACATTTCATATATATCAACAAAAAATGCACAATATTTATTTCATCATCAAATAATTAACTATATTTTCAATAATTTTCAATTTCATTTTAATGTGCACACATCTATGGCCAGTAGTTGTTGTTTTTTTCACAAATATTATTTATCTACTAAAATATGAGACTTTCTCAGTCTCATAATCGACTGTTGGCAAAAAAGCCGCCTCTGCTCTACGCTGTAGGTTACGCGCGCTAATACTTAGATAAATAAATAATCAATATATATCATTCTGGCCATGAAAATACAATTGATATAATAATATAGGTAATTTCTTACCTTCTTCAGCATCAGTATTCCTCGTGCTTCTGGTTGGTGCACATTTTTAACTGCGTTAATCCATTAGTTACCGAGCTAAAGTGTTGAAAACATAAATGTTTGTTAATGAATTATATTATTTATATTGAGTCCACACCTGACACTGATCACTTTTGTTATAGATAATTATATTAAAATTTTGACTTAATAATTTCAAGTAACATTTTACATACAGCTGCCTTTTGCAGCAACAGATTAAAATTATTACATCTTTCTCTATTGAGATAAAAAGGGCAACTAACTTTAATAATAAAAAAGTTTTTTTGAATCAGTGTTCTTTTGATGACGTCAGACAGCTGCAGCATGCGTGGGTTGATATTAAAACTAATTTCGCGAACATATTTCACATATTAATATCATTGTTTATCTTGAGTAGGATGATTTGTCTAAAATAGAAAAATCTGTTCATTATAGAATGATTTATTGTCACTTAATGTATTTATTTGCGTGCTCAAATGTTTATGTCCTTGAACTGCTTCCTGTTTTGAAATCAGTTAATGATATCTGAGATGGTTATAAATCCATCAGAACGAGGGAAAATATTTTTTTGAGGAACCTTAAGAATGTATTATAATGAAGAATAGCGTTCTCGGAATATAAGATCACTTACAAAATATTCTAAAGTTAATGTATTCACTAAATAAAAATTCAATTAAACATTTTCCAAAAATGTGAAGGTAAATGTTCTTGTGGTTAAAAATAAATGCATAAAATTTAAAGATTCTCTCTTCCGCACCCCGCATTTTAGCCCTATTTATGTCCCCAAAATAACAACTGCGGTTCCGAGTGCTTTTTGTAAATGTGTGTTATTTGGTTATCGCTTACATCTATATAGCGTGTGGCATCTGGTCGACCTTGATTATTATCTTGCGAAAAAGAAAACAAACGGTCTCGCAGAATGCTCGTCTCGTATCCCAGTGTTTTGTTTCATTTTCCACTCTAGCGCCTGACGCTTAGTCACCTAAGTGACATTTGCTCGTGCCTGTGATAGCGATTAAGTTTAGAAACAGATCCGAGATTGCTCAATGCTTTTGCGGAAATAAAAAAATAACGTGAAGAAAAGGTTTGTTGTGAAAGCGTGAGTTTTTCATTTTAAGAGTGGCTCTGGTGTTGAGATGATCGCGATGATTAGAGATGGACGAGCTATCATAAATCGAGACATCTTACTCCGTGCTATGAAACTAGAGTATACGAGATTTAAAGATATCCTCATTTTTCTACTTGCTCAAAGCCGTCCATAAGGGTGATACAGCGGACCCCACACTTATAGAGACTCCCAACGAGGCTAAAAGTTTTTTTATTTTACCTTTTGAAAAAGTCATTATGACAAAAAGCGCATGCACCTTGCGCCCAAGTCCTGTTCTGATAAGTGACCCCCCCCCCTCCCCCCGGTGAGACTGAAAGAATATTTTTTTTTAACTTTTTAGGAACCTGCACCTATCGCCTATAAGGGTCCCCAATAAGACGTAAGGGTCTTTAATTCCCTTTAGTGATAATATACACTCTCAGAAAAAAGTGTAAATTTATGAGCGTTTGCCCGTTAATTTTCACGGGCAACAGCCTTATTTGATGAAAAACGGTCTAATCCACTAAATAAGCGGCCTTATCCTTAGATACTCAGAAAATTAAGAGCAATCCACATATTCTTACAGTTCTAGCCCATATGTTAGCAAAAATACGGTACGACCCATACATTGTCCTCCGCTAGGGTGTAACCCTTCATTTTACTCGTGTTTCGAAAATTTTAACCCGCCAAAACAGCGATTCTGTGATGATTATCTAACGTGCTTACGTGCTACGGAACAGTAAGCAAAGTGTTATTGTGTTTTAAAGTGCATTATATCCTGTGCATTATAATGCTATATTACTTTGCCCCGTAAAATTACGGGCTGCACAAAATAATGGGCATGGATTTTTTTTTTTTTTTTTTTTTTTTTTTACGGGGTATGACTGGAATTTCTGCTGCTGGCCTCTGCCGATAATTTTACTGCATTTTTTTTTACAGTGTAGGGCCATAAAAATGCTTCTTGCACCCAGGCTCTTTTCAGGAATAGTCCAAATCTGTCTGAACACGTATCTAACTCTTCCATTTATATGGGGATCCTAAAACGAACTTAAAAATATTATTTTTTCTTTGCCAAAATGTAGGATCCCAAAATTGTTTCTTGCACCAGGATCCCTTTAAAAAGAATGCAAGTCACTCTTCGCTCAGCAATTCATTTGTTTTTCGCAACTTTGCAAACTCATTTTAATTCCCTTAAAACGTGGAATTTTCAGATATTATCATTAAAGTGATAAATAATCGTGTAGTGTTTTTCACTTTCTATAAATATGATACATTCTTTTTAATTTTAATTGATCGCAACCTCATGAACATTGTCATGTCTTGAAAATCATTTGTGTTCGCTTGTGCCTGTGATATTAATTAAGTCTGGAAACAGATCTGAGATTGCTCAAACTTTTTGCGGAAATAAAAATAACGTGAAGAAAATATTGGTTGTGAAAGCGTGTTTTTAATGAGTTTTTTAATTTTGAAAGTTTTCTAGTATTGAGGTGATGTAGTTTTAAGCTATAATTAGAGATAGGGGAGTTCTCATAAATGTCCAGACCTCACTCGATGTTATGAATGCAGAGTAGAAGAAATTTAAAAGCTATCTTTAACATTTTTCCTCCATGCTCAATCTTCCCCGCCTTCATTGTCCTCAGTATAAATCTTTCTCATACATTTACAAACTCGTTTTCGTGCCTATATGCATGAAATTTTCAGAAATTCAGAATTAGTCACCGAAGTGACATTTACTCGTGCCTGTGATAGTGATTAAGCCGGAGAAAGTGATTCGAGATTGCTCAATCTTTTTGGGGAAATAAACATAACCTAAAGAAAAGGTTTGTTGTGAAAACGCGTCTCTAATTAGTTTTTAATGTTAAACGTGTTCTGGTGTTGAGATTATTAAGATAATTAGAGAGGGAGGAGCTTTCAAAAATGTTAAACTTCTCGCTAGACGTTATGAAATTAGAGAATAAGAGAACTTAACGGTGTTCTAAAAAATATATTCTATTCAAGTTTGGAACATTTTCTATATGTAGACGACCCCCCCCCCCTAAATAAACATAGCATTAATTATTAGACGTTATTATTTATTGATTGGTATCAGTCACATTTATAGAATGATTTATGGCAGAATTAGTAGAGGGTGGTGCATTTTTTGTACTTTTTAACACTTTCCAACCTAGTTGAAAAGTGTTTATGACTTCGGTTTGTCTGCCCGTCTGGCCGTGCTCTAACTCCCGTAAATATCCTCGGATTGCCCTGCAATTTTTACATGTTATTGTCGTTATCTATAGCATGTTCCCTATTTCAACTGAAGTGTGTAGCACTTATAGTTTTTTTACAGGGACACTCAAAAGAATTCCGTTACATTACGGTCTATGGGGAAAAATCATTTGTAGTTTATTTTAATGATGTTACACAATTTCAAATACATTGTAATTGATATATATCACTAAAGTGCATTACAAGAAGCTTAATATGGAATAGGGTGTGCACAGCACTTATAGTTACTTTACAGGGACAGTCAAAAGAATTCCGTTACATTACATCTATGGAGAAAAATTGTTTGCGGTTTAATTAAATTATGTTTCCCTGTTTTAAACGCATTGAAATTTATATATATCACTAAGGTGCATTACAAGAGGCTTACTACAAAATATTGTGTGTATAGCAGTCATCGTTCATTTACAGGGACACACAAAAGAATTCTCTACTGTCTGTTAACAATAATTGCTGGAAGTGCGTTTTAAGTTGCTGAACGCGATTTTAAATTTAACTCACTTTTTGTCTATTACTTGGTGCGTATAAATTCTGTAGATCCTATACAGGACAGCACAAAAGTTCGCGAACACATTTCCGTTTATTGACAGAAACTCCAGAAGGAGAATTGTAAACTGTGCTACGCGTTTCCTAACTAAACTAAAATTTAGCATCCTATGTAGTATATATACAAATCTATAGATCATATACAGGGCTGAATAAAAGTCTTCGGATATTTTTCGGAATATTGTATATGTTGGAAATATATGTTGGAAATTCCTGAAATTACTAAAGTGAAAGTGTTACATAATCTATACTTGACGCATGATTTTTCGTTCTTGTTTGTTCTTGTTTCCAAGACTGTACAATACAGAATTATATATTTTAAGGTGGTACTCAAAAAATTTTTTATCCCCGTTCAACAACGCGAAACTTTCTGGCACATTCACGGAATCATTTTAAAACGTAAAATCATGAAACTGACTCGCATGATTATGGAAATAATTTAGACTGAATAGTGTTTTCCTTTTTTCGATAAATGCATTACGTCTTGAGTGCTGAATTTTCAAATAAATTGTGTCGACCTCTGTATATAAACTCTATATAATTTAAAAATACAGTATTTGATTTAATCCCTTCCTTTGTTTCTCATTTTATAGTATCAACATATCAATGTCTTTAAAAAAAGTTGAAAAATTAAAAATGCTATTGATTTTTCCAATTAAAATTTTAGCAAGAATACAATTGCTACGTGATTATTTAAAATCGTTAAACAAAAGAATATAAATTTTTATGCAAATATTTTTCGAGAAAAAAAGTGAGTTATAATATCACGATTTATTCATTGATAAAACAAACTGCCTCCTGTTCCCTAACTTATGTTTGTTTTTAAATTATTTGTCACGAATTCGTGATTTGCGAATTTCATGCACTTTTAAAAACATGTATTCATGCGTACATAGTCTAGAAAAATCATATCACTTTTACATAAAGAAAATAATAATAATATAACTGACAAATGGAAATGAATCAGATTAGTGTTGCATGATGCTTCGAATTTTTATTCTTCAAATATCACGTTTTGGCAACACTCAGAATAATAAATAATAGTATAAAGTTTTATTGTATGGTGCTGCTATCTAGTGTGTAGTTTTAAAACAATGTTTAAATAATATTTTTATAGATTTTATTTTATACTTGAAATTTCTCTTAAACTGTTCTTAACTAGATGGAAAGTTTTTGCTTGCTGTAAAATTAAAAGTTATATATATTTTTTTCTTTTATGAAAATGTATTTAAATTATTCAGTTTATAGTCAGTTTAGTTCAACAGGGTGTCATTTGCTATTTGGAATTATGTAAATTAAAAATGCTAACGGTTTTTCCAAGCAAAACTCCTTTAAGAAACCAATTGTTACAGGATTCATTATAACTTTTAAACAAAAGAATAAAAATTTCGATACAAATATTTTCAAGAAAAGTTACAAAACAAACTGCCTTCTACTCCCTAACGTATGTTTGTTTTAAATTATTTGCCACGAATTCGTGAATTTCCTGCGCTTTTAAAAGAATGTGTACAGTCGGAAAAAAAATCATATCACTTTTACATAAAAAAAAAATAATAAATAAATAACAAATGGAAATAAATTGGATTAGTATACGTACCATGGATGCTTCGATTTTTTTTTTTCCTTCAGATATCACGTTTATGGCAACAGTCAGAAAGAAAATATGTAAGGTGCTGCTATCTAGCGTTTTAAAAAATGTTTAACTAGTATTTTAATAGTTATGTATATATTGTTACTTGATAACTTAAAATTCTTATTACATTTTAGTTTACTGGATTGGAAATATCTTGTTTGTTGTAAAACGAAAAGTTATATATTTTTATTTTATAAAACTTTATTTAAATTATTCAGTTTATAATTAGTTTAATTCAATAGATTTATCATTCGCTATTTTAAATTATGTAAATTAAAAATATTAATGATTTTTTCCAAGCAAAACTACTACAAGAAACCAATTGTTACGCGATTCATTAAAACCTCTAAATAAAATAATATAAATTTCGATGCAAATATTTCCAAGAAAAGTAAATTATTTATATTATCACGATTTTTTGATGAAACAAACTGGCATCCATTCCCTAACGTCTGTTTGTTTTGAAATTATTTATCACGAACTCGTGATTTGCGAATTTCCTGCACTTTTAAAAGCATGCGTACATAGTCTAGAAAAACTATATGACTTTTATATAAAGGAAATAACAATAAATAACTGAAGAATGGAAATGAATCAGATTAGTGTAACAGCATGATGATTGGAATTGTTATTGTTTAAATATCACGTTTCTGGAAACACTGAGAAAAATCAAGTTTTATTATATGATGCACTTATCTAGCGTGCTGTTTTAAAACAATATTTAACTAGTGTTTTTACTTCCTTCTATCTTTACAAGAAGAAAGTATTGGATTCATGAAAATTTTCGACTTCCGGTTTTCGACGGATTTATACGTTTTAGAAGGTCCTGAACACGATTTGACTGTTTTTAGAAAATGTCTGTCTGTGACTCTGTCTCTCTATGACTCTGTCTGTCTGTATGTGACAAAAATTTTGTGGGCGCTCTATCTCAAGAAATAATGCTCGGAATTTAATAAAACTTTAGATTCAGTTAGTCCCTGATATAAATAGGTGCTGATTAGTTTTTGGTAAAAATCGCCCGGCAGGTGGCGCTGCTATGCAGCATTTTTCGCGATTTCCGCAATAGCTCTATCTCAAGAACTAATGCTCGGAATTTAATAAAACTTTATATTCAGTTAGTCTCTGATATAAGTTGATGCTGATTAGTTTTTGGTAAAAATCGCCCAGCAGGTGGCGCTGCTATGCAGCATTTTTCGCGATTTCCACAATAGCTCTATCTCAAGAACTAATGCTCGGAATTTAATAAAACTTTATATTCAGTTAGTCTTTGATATAAATTGGTGCTGATTAGTTTTTGGTAAAAATCGTCCAGCAGGTGCCGCTGCAATGCAGCATTTTGCAGGATTTACACGGTTTTAGCGATAGTCATAACTCAAGAAATATTGCACGGAATTTAATAAAACTTGAGTTTCAGTTAGACCTTGATATAAATTGGTGCTGATTCTTTTTAGTGTATGCGAAACCTGTGTGAGATAGAAGAAAGTTTTGGGATTGACACATCCGACTAGTTTATAATTTTATTTTCTACTTTCCAAATACATAGTGTAAGAAAAGTATTATAGTCATCATTTATATGTGTGTTTGTGTGGTGACCACGGTAACTCCCAAGTGGTACTTCCGATTAGACTCGACTGCAGTTCATGTTGCATGAGGAATATTAGGATGGGGCTAGACAGTAGACAGAAAATCATTTCGGAGGCAGGCCCATACAGAGGGGGTTAGAGCCGGTACAAATTACCAGGGCCCGGGTCTTCTAGGGGACCCGGCTTCGGTACTGGTTTTTAAATAAATACCAGAAAAAGTAAACTGGTATTTTTGTTCATAAAAAATTTAATTAAAATAACTAACAAATAATAAAATTCAAAAGTCAGAAGTTGCTTGAACGTCTTTACGGACTGGCTAGGAAGGGGGGGGGGGGGGCGGTACTCAGGAGGCATTTTACGTTCGAAACAAAATCCAGCTTTTATTAAAATATGCAGGCATTTATTTATTTATGTTTTATAGAACAAATATTTTCTGAATTGTAAAACACAATAACAAAAGTTGCAATAGCGTCAGGCAATCGGCGCCTTATCTGATGAATTGAATTAAAATTTAATTATATTTTCAATATTTTAAATTCCTATTTAAAATCCTTATATGAAAAGGCGTTACCAATGCATCATAAACTGTAATTCTACTGTAAAAAAAAAAAAAAAAAAAAAATTAAATTGTAAGAAAATACTATATAGATTTTCTAAAAAAGTACTACCCAACATATTTATTTTCTAATACAGTAAAGGCTGTTTATAACGGAATTCTGCTGTAAACGGAGAAATCATGGTCTAGACAAAAAAAAAATGCCGTGTATTTATACCTTTTAACACGCAAAAAACATAATTAAAACGGAATTTTCTGTACGTTTTCGTCTAAGCAGGTTTTATTGTATCAGGCTTATGGTGGGGGGCCCGCATTGGAACTATTACCGGGGCCCGCCGTCTTTGTGTACGGTCCTGTTTGGAGGGGGATATGGCATAGGGCCCAGAACTTTATTCTTGTCTTATTTTAGATTTCTTTCTTTCTTTTTTTTTTTTTTTTTAAACTAAATGAATAGAGGCAAGTGTCGAGTCTTTATTAAGCATTATTGTGAATTCAAATAATTGAATTTAATATATTTACTAAAGAAAAATTAGGCTTTTTTCGTTGCAAATAAAATTATAATCTTATTTAAAATCTTCTTCGATGACGTATTGAAGTTAATGTCAACCAAATTATTTTTTTTCAATTTTGTACACATGCTTTCAAATGTGTTATTGCCAAAAATATTTTCCTAGTAGCATACGTCAGAACAGCTAAGTTTGTCGATATTTTAAATGCCTTTCATTGCATTATTCGAGAATTTGAGTTGAACAAGTCTGACGAGCTATTGTAGAAACTTTTTATTTTTATATTTTGCTTTTGTAGAATCAAATTCCAAAATGCCAGTGAATTTTAAAGATTTCTTAGAAAATGCATTTATTTTTTTAACATACTAACGGAATCAAATAATAAAGATATTCTAGCGTGGAATTTTGAATATTACTGTAGTTTATTTTCGGATCTTCACCATCTTAGCTGATAATTAATGACATATTTGTAGTCGTCATATTTATAGTATATATAAATTTCGAAAGGAGGATCAAACACTATATGTCATCTTTACGGGAGGGGATGGAAATATCGGGGAATTTATACTGTCAAAGGTACTCGTTGACACACCCTTTCGCACTCCTGATTGAAATACACGTAGCTGGGGGGAGAATAGTTGGGGACTTTCTAAGGGAACCTAACCCGTATTTATGTACCATTTACGCAGGTTCGAAGAAATCCATGGAAATTTCCAAACGGTTAGGCCGACATACGCGACTCGGGTTCGATTCCCGTACTTCCTATTTACCAGCTTCCAGAGCAGAACCTCTCAGCCGCTGGTCAAGTTAAAGTGTAAGTTAGAAACTTCTAATATATATGAACCTGAAAAATAGTAAAGAACTACTGTTTGATGATGAAAGTTTATAAAAAGATTTTTTTATAAAACATTTTCTGTTTATTTTATTTTATTTATTTATTTTTCATTTTTATTTTATTTTTATTTATTTATTTTATTTATTTATTTTTGTTTTGTTTTGTTATTTGATTATTTATTTGTTTTGGTATATTATGCGAAAAAAAAAATCAGTAATATATTTTCAGGTTCCCCATTTTTTTATTGAAAGAACATTTCCTTTTTATTTAAAAGAAATATTTTATGAATTACGATATCCGGCATTTGTTATCATCGAGCTTTTTTTGCTCAGTAAATTTTAAATAACATTTTAAATTTAAATAACTCGTCGTGATGTCTGCAACAAAGGAAATATATGAATAAATAAAAATTATGTACTTTGATACATAACAAAACGAACAATAACAGTAAAAAAAATTATATACTAAAAAGCTCACTTTGTTATATTTTTATCAGCAACTCCAAATACCGTCTGTTATTTGAGATAGTAATATCATTCTTGACATTTTTTATACACCTAAGCAATTTTAAATTTCTATTTATTGAACTTCGATAAAGGGCAAGTAACAATACTGAGTTTTAGGATGGAATATTATCATTTAAGAAAAAAATGCCAGGTAAAAAAAGAAATGCGTAATGTTTTTGAATTGTTTCTCGAGGAACTTAAATTATAGACATATTCTGTTTGTTGATTTCAAACTTTTTATCATTAAAAAGTTTTAATACATTGCTTATAACTTATTATAAATTAATTCTGCTTTATTATTATTATTATTATTATTATTACAGTACATTATGTTTAAGGCGGAATCGACCACGACCGAGAAAAAAATTCCACTATAGACAGTGTTCCGCCCGAGACGGGTTATCGTTCTGCATTAGACAGATTTACGTCTTATACAGAATCCGCTTTAGACAGATTTCCATCTTACACAAAATCCGCTTTATACAGAGTTTACTGTTAAATATAACTGTACTAAGATGTCGATTCAGTCAAAATTAAATAAACAAAATGCATGAGTATTTTATGCATAGCTTATTCCTCATACGATTAAAAATATTAAGAAAATGTGGCGGGAATTGTATTCATGAGATTTATTTTCGCAATATATGCCTGGGGGGGGGGGGGGGGACTCAATCCTGTGGTAAACCTGTAAGGTGCAAATACAGTCTGTCTTAAATTGGACTGAGCCTTATAAAAATGCAATAGCATGTAATGTTTGTCATGTAAACGGTGACAACTATTGAAGTTATTCTTGAAAAAGATTAATGTGTAAGTTAAGAATATCTATACTGTACTGTTCGAGAGAGACTGCTCAGACTAGGAAACTAAGTCTATAGAACATAGATGTCCCTCCCGGTCACCTTTATTGAGGTCTTACAAAAATATATGCAAATTACAAAATTCAGCCGAAGTTGAGCCCGCCAGTAAAGGCGACAGAGGGTGGGGTGGTGAACAATAGATAAAACCAGATATAATTTTCTCAACTGGGCCATCCTGGAACGGATTTTTTTTTTTGCCCAGTTGGGAAAATTACATCGCATATGATTTCTTTACCAATTTGAAAAATTGTGTCAAAATTAATCTAGTGTAATCACGTTTCCAGCGTTTACTGGAGGTCCCATTACCTGCGATTTATTCTGTTGAGCTGATTCAGATATCAGACCAGAGGCTATGATTAATAAGGGTGAATTAATTCCGCCATATTCGTTCGGGATTGCTCAGTTGGTAGAGCAATTGCAGCTTCAGCCAACAGATCCCTGGTTCGAATCCTTGCACGGACTTTTTCGCCCAGCTGGGAAAATTACATCTCATATGATTCCTTTACCAATTTGAATAATTGCGTTAAAATTAACCTAGAATGGATACATGAATATAACGAATACAGTATTTGTGAAAGAGACAAAAGAACAAAATAATATCATTGCCGGGGACACTTTGTTTCAATTCCTAAGTATCACCAATATAGATGGAGAGGCGCTAAAACACCAAAAAACATTAGTTGCGTTTTGAAATTGCAAGGTTATTTTAATAAGTATTACAGTTGAAAACAGTGCAGTACCATATTTCGGTTATATTTGGAACCAACATAAAGAAGCGCAGTAAAGAAATCCTGACTTCACACATTACTCTGCTGCAAAAATAACTCTAATTAGCTCTCACCGTTTACTTATTGACTCTAAAAACGTTCCGTACATTTAGGACATCCTGTATATGAGGAATTCAGAGCCGTAGTTTAAGGTTTGAATCTGCGGTGTTGCTCGGAGCAATGACCATGTAAAATATTCGGTGGTTTTCTTGCATCATAACAAGATTTCGGATCACGAACTTTCCCTAGAGCCATCTCATCTTTAACCATGTATCTAAAATGTAGCTATTGCTTAATACAAAATACAGAAATACAAACAAAAGATTTCGTGATAAGAGAGTGGCAATGTAGTAGCGATGTCTTACGGTTGTTGTCAAATCTAATCTTGTTATTTTCCGACAAGTTCACAAATTTATACTTTAATCGATAAAGTCAGTAAACATGCAGCAGATACTATTATTTATTTTCTAAGGAATTGAATAGCGTTTTTCATTTTCCTGTAAAAAAAAAAACTCTTTCAGAAAGTGCCTTCAATCGAGTCAGTTCAAAGTTGCCCCTTTGAACCGATTTTCTAAATATGACAATGGCGGAATGCTAATCGAGCTATAACAATGGGTTATAACTAAAGATATATTGATTTTTTAGATAATTAGAAAACGCTACTAACTGAAATTTTCACCGAAATACGACTGAAATGAATGTTTAAATGCGCCTGAAAGTTTTGCGTTGTTGAGCGGGGGAAATTTTGAAAACATTTTTAAATGGTTTCTATGGTATTTTTGAAAAAATATAATTTTTAAAAAGTTTCATCCATATTCGTTAATTTAAGATCAAAATATATTGCTTCTTTAAAACTCTTTAGTATTTAACCAATATGTTTGCCTTAATATTTGACTGTTTACAATCTGGAAATAAGAAGTCAATATTTCATATCAATACATATAGACTATTGATTATATATTCGTATAAAATTAGTTTACTACATTTTTATAGAACTATATTTAATGAAACACCAAAATTTATTAAGTATATATGGATTAAATTAGAAATATTTTGAATACGACATCAATATTTTTACAATATTAATATTGCATAGTAAATATTTCCAATGCAATGCCATTGCTTTTGCGATATTGGTATAACAATGTAAATATTTCTAATGTAAAGTCAATAAATACAATGTTTCTGCAAAATTGAACTTACGTTGCTTTACTTACAATAGTGGTTTGATAATAGAGGTTCTTTCTTTTGAATTATGCTTAAAATTCCTCGACATTTAGAGGCAGTACGACATTTATGTTATTAAAAATCTATCAAAAAATCGAAAACTATTTTATTTTCTCATATTTAAACTTAATTAATTTATAAAGTTTTAATCAAAACCGTATCGAAAGATTTGTGTTAAAACAAAAGTTTTGATATAAACAACTCCAGCTATCGCTGTATGCGACCATAGGGCGACACAGGGACTCTTTTTTTAAATTTATTTTTATTCAAAACAGCTATTTTCCACGCAGGATTTCGCCAAAATTGCTAAATATATTTTTAATTAATACACGCAACATGAGATAAATTTTTGGTCCCTCATAGTCAATATTCATAAAATTATGTTTGTTTATGGTTTTAAAATGTTTTCGAGTTTCTTACATTTATGAATTTTTGACATTTTATAGTTGAATGAACATAAGTTTCGTTTTTATTTTTATTCATTTTAATTAGACACTATTTATCTAAGTATAAAAAAAAATAGCTTGTTCGGTTAAGGTTATGTTAGTATTATCAATACTGCTAATAGAAAAAATATGCACTTATCTATGACATAAAAATTATAAAAAATTAAATGTGCTTATTTTCTAACATTTTGTACACGTGTGACAAATAATTTTTAAAATAAGAACCTCTAAAACTTTCAGAACTTCCAGCATCTTAAAGGTGCCCCCTTAAATCTGCATGATTTGAAAATTTGAATGGATTAATTATTGATGCATTTATGTTATAACTAACATTTAAAAAAATGTACAATTCAATTTTATTTTGTAATACTCAGATTAGAATGACATTTTTTATTCAATTATTATTAATATTATTATTGTTATATAAGTAATAAGACCTTGTTAGGACATTATAATTTATGTCTGATATTTTATAATGTCCTGATAAAAATTTAGAATAAAACACCTCATGAAAGTTTGATTGTGGAATTCACAAGAAGACTTTATAAAATGTATGAGCTTTGTTTAAAATATTTTATGCTTCTCATTCTGTCTTTTCTGGATCGTGATATTTTTTTTAAAGCAACGTTTGCAAATATATCCTTGAACGTTCAAAATGTTTCAACAATAAAATCAATTTCAATAAATGAACATTTTCGAGTGTTCAATTCTAAAGATTCATCAATTATTAACTGATTTTTTTTTCATGTTACTGTAAGAACATCATCAAAGAGAAAAGAGATATATGAGTGTTAAATCTTCAAAAAATATTTCCTGGGTATTTTTAAAACAAATCGCGCAAAGAAAATCCCATAATTTATGCCAGCTATGACTAAAAATGTATCAGTAGCTCTCAATATCAGCAATGACTGGAAGAATACTTTAAAGTGGTTTATCTCAAAATATTAAAAACGTGATTCCTTTAAATTGCGCACAAGATTTCTCTTGAACTATTGAATATTTTTACATGGAATCTTCACAGATTTGTAGGCTATTTCTACATCAGAAAACTGAACCTAAATGTGTTTATGATTCCAACCAGAACCTAATATTCCTCAGCATAGATTTTATATATATGTATATATATATATATATATATAATTTTTAAAACACGTGTGGATACATCCAGGCTGAAGATTATATCTACACGTGTTTTTTTCATATCCAATTCTAATTTAAATCTCTTGTTATCCAATTTTCCATTATATTTAGTTCATATTTCATTTCTTAATCCATTTGTATTCACTTGATATCAACTCCAAATTATTTTATATATATATATATATATATATTTCTCTCTCTCTCTTTTTTAAATATTCTTCATATTTTCAGTATTTTTGGCCAATTACCATTGAAGCACAAGCTATGGTAAAATTATGATTGCACTTGTTAATTTATTAACTATGTGGTATTCTGTCTACACATTATTATTAATTATCTCTTTGGAGATTTAATTAGAATGTTACAAGAACTTGATATGTTTTTTGAAATTCAAAGATATTATAATCATATATATATATAATATGCATGCTTAGATAAACTTCGAAAAAATAGGCAAAACCTTAAATTTTATTTTAAAAATAGAAATTATGCTGGTTAAGTTTTATTTTAAGATATTGATATAGTCTATAAATATGCGAATATTCCATGTAAAAATATTAATTAATTCAAGAGAAAATTTACGCTTAATTTAAAAAGCGTACGTTTTTAATATTTTGAGATAAACCACCTTAAAATATCCTTTTAACCATTGCTTGCATGGAAAACACCTGACACAGTAAAACTATTTAGGTAGTAGTTTAGCAATAATTAACGTAATTATACGAATTTTTAGCGGCGTTTGCTTTAAAATGTTCAGAACATTATATCATATATACTTTTTTCGAAAAATCAAATTTTTTTAAGATTTAACAGTCGTATATGTCCCGTTAATGAAAATTAATTATGAAGATGACATACGGCTAATATCTAAAGCCGGAACTGAAATGAATTCATTTTAGATACGGCTTTATTATTCACTTTATAATTTAAACTAGCAAGCTAGGCCCTCTACGCTGGTCAATTTTTATAACGAACTTTTAATCAAACAAAATATTGACATTTCATAATTCACTTTTATATTTTAACAGAATAATACGGCTACTATAATTTGTGACTCGTGCTATAGCCAATATACACGCCAGGACACTTCGCCCTTATCATTATCTTTTTACGCATGAAGGTTTTGCTATGGTACTCCATTGTGAAATTTGGTAATTTTTCAAATTCAATATTTGAAAAATGGCATAATCATTAGATTTGAAATTTATATCAAGCAAAATACAATTTTTAACCTTTCTAACGCAGTTTGCCTAATAATTTTCTGACAAATACTTTTTGAGCTATTATTTTTTTTTTGTCAGTAACTTCAAATGTTTCATTTTTTGAGATTAATCAGTGGCAACAATTAGCGAAAAAAACCAGGCGTCAGCAACGCATAGTTTTTTATTAAAGAGGCTGTGGAGCAGGGATTGTCACCACCAATTTGCCCCCATCACTTTTGAAATCGGTTCTGTTGTTCTAGAGTTTCCATAGAAATTGTAATTTAGAAAGTTTTTAGAACGCTTTTCGCTCATTTCACCCTTTTAAATTTCGAATTTTTTTTTGTTTTTGTTTTTAGAGAGCATTTACATCTTATAAGTAACAACAATGCCAAATTTCAAATTTCTAGCTCCTTCAGTATAAACAAAATCGCAATTTTAGAACGTTTTACGCTCCTGCACCCCTCTGGGGTTAGTGACACCGACATAAAATATAGCCTATGTTGGAGCAGGGGTGTCACCATCAATTTGCCACTATCATTTTTGAAATCGGTTCGGTAGTTCCAGAGATTCCATAGAAATTGTAATTTAGAATGTTTTTAGAACGCTTTTCGCTCATTTCACCCTTTTAAATTTCGAATTTTTTTTTATTTTGTTTTTAGAGAGCATTTACATCTTATAAGTAACTACAACGCCAAATTTCAAATTTCTAGCTCCTTCAGTATAGAAAAGATCGCAATTTTAGAACGTTTCTCGCTCCTGCACCCCCCTGGGGTTAGTGACACCGACATAAAATATAGCCTATGTTGGAGCAGGGGTTGTCACCATCAATTTGCCACCATTACTTTTGAAATCGGTTCGGTAGTTCTAGAGTTTCCATAGAAATTGTAATTTAGAATGTTTTTAGAACGCTTTTCGCTCATTTCACCCTTTTAAATTTCGATTTTTTTTTAATTTTGTTCTTAGAGAGCATTTACATCTTATAAGTAACTACAACGCCAAATTTCAAATTTATAGCTCCTTCAGTATAGAAAAGATCGCAATTTTAGAACGTTTTTCGCTCCTGCACCCCCCTGGGGTTAGTGGCACCGACATAAAATATAGCCTATGTTGGAGTAGGGGTTGTCACCATCAATTTGCCACCATCACTTTTGAAATCGGTTCGGTAGTTCCAGCGATTACCCCCTACAAACAAACAATCTTTACTCCTTTATAATATTAGTATAGATATAATAAATTTAATGACAGTTAAATATGAAGATTAACTTACAGCTAATATCTGAAGCCGGAACTAAAATTAATTCAGTTTAGATCAGGCTTTACAATTCACTTTATAATTTAAATGTAACATATTTAATGAAAATTAAATATGAAGATGACTTACACCTAATATATGATGCCAGAACTAAAGTGAATTCATTTTAGATCCGGATTTAAAACACACTTTATAATTTAAATTTAATAAATTTAATGAAAATTAATTATAAAGGTGACCTTCAGCTCAGCTAATATCTTAAGCCGGAACTAAAATTAATTCCGTTTAGACCCAAATTTAAAATTCCCTTTATAATATTTTAAATAATAAATCGTATGAAAATTAATCATGAAGATGACCTAAAATTAATATCTGAAACCGGAACTATAAAATAAAAAATTCCGTTTCGATGCAGCTTTAGAATCCATTTTATAATTTAAGTATAATAACTTTAATGAAAATTAATTATGAAGATGACCTACAGCTAATATCTGAAGCCGGAACTAAAATAAATTCATTTTCACACTTTATAATTTAAATTTAATAAATTTAATGAAAATTAATTATAAAGGTGACCTATAGCTAATATTTTAAGCCTGAACTAAAATTATTTCAGTTAATACCGGCTTTAAAATTCACTTTATAATTTAAATATAATAAATCATATGAAAATTAAT
Organism: Maratus michaelseni; assembly: GCA_963931845.1. NCBI lineage: Eukaryota > Metazoa > Arthropoda > Arachnida > Araneae > Salticidae > Maratus > Maratus michaelseni. Next base: position 133,009,581 of record OZ007593.1, read on the forward strand.
CATGAAGATGGCCTAAAATTAATATCTGAAGCCGGAACTAAAATAAATTCCATTTAGATCCGGCTTTAGAATCCATTTTATAATTTAAGTTTAATAACTTTAATGAAAATTAATCATGAAGATGACCTAAAATTAATATCTGAAGCCGGAACTAAAATAAATTCCATTTAGATCCGGCTTTAGAATCCATTTTATAATTTAAGTATAATAACTTTAATGAAAATGAATTATGAAGATGGCCTACAGCTAATACATGAAGTCGGATCTAAAATGGATTTACTTTTAGATCTGGCATTCAAATTATATTTCCACTTTGTAAGCCAAATCGTAAAATAGTTTTAGAACTGATACCGACTGTAACATTAAACTTTGTATCATCATTACATAATTATCACAAAAGTAAATCAGTCCATCTTATCTATTTTTGCCCCATCTATCATCATTGCCATAAGTTCAGTATAGCTAAGAGAGCGAATTAAAGTTTACTGTTTCTAATCTATTTTTCAACATTCCCGATACCTCCTTCTACATATCCGCAGTTTCTTACACGTGAGAACGTCAGTCTAAAATTTTACATTGATAAAAATACAGACATGTGTAGGGTAAAACGTGTTGAAAATCCAAAGTTACTTTGGTTGACTTTTGCCTTTTAAAAGATAAAGAGGTTCCGTGTGTTTATTTAAAATTTTCTTCACTTTTATCTTCAATTATTCAGCTGAGATGATTGTAAATGATATATTTTAATAGTAGTTTTTTAGTTATGGATATCTACTTTTCAACTTCCTCAACTGTTTAAGGATTTTTTTCATTTTTTTATTTTCTCTCGATAAACAATTGCTTTTTCTGATTCGTCGCTACCATATCAAACTATCGAATGTGAAAAAATGCATTTTTCATTACTTTTAAAAATGGGCCGATTATCACCACAAAATTTTAATAGTATTCTTCACCAGGGTTACCAGTTTGACCTCCTTTTTATTCAGAAATTTTCAATCCATACCAGAAATTTCAAATAGAAATATTTGAAAATACAATAAATTATAGCACCTTGTAATAATATATTTCTTTTAAATGCTAAAAGATGCAAATTAACATTAACAACATAATATACGGTAAAATAAACTTTTATTAGATTGTTGACATGTCTCGGCTCACTCCGAGCCATTATCAAAAACAAATGAGAATATTCTAAAATTTTAAAATATTATATTATATTATATATTATGTTATATATTATATTATATATATATATATCATCATCATCATCATCATCAACCGTTTTCAATCCACTGCTGGATGTAGGTCTCCCCCAGATTTTTCCATTGTTGCCTGTCTAGTGCTTTAGATATATATATATAATACATATTATATCTATATTAACTTCAAAGCTCGTGCAATTTTAGAATATTCGCTTTTGTTTTTGATAATGGCTCGGAGTGAGCCGAGACATGTCAACAATCTAATAAAAGTTGTTTTACCGTATATTATGTTGTTAGTTTACACCTTTTAGCATTTAAAAGACATATAAATATTTGATTTATTTAATGACAGTCATTTAGTGATGACTTAAAGTAATTTTTTTTCTTAAAAATTACCGGTATGAATTCGGCATTTCTGAATAAAAAAGAAGGCTAAACTAGTAACCCTGTCCTTCAGAGAAATTTTATCGGTATTCTACTAGGCGAAGAATTCTAGTAAAATTTAGTGGTGACAATCGGCCCATTTTTAAAGGTAATGAAAAATGCATTTTTTCATATTCGATTGTTTGACATGGTAGCGACGATATATTCACAGTATCATTTTAATTCCTATATGACTGAAAATTTCAGATATTAATATTCAGGATTTTAAAATTGATTTTTCTTATAAATTTAATATGTCTTAAAGGGGTATGGCGATGTAAAACCTTCAATATGTATGTCCACACACACTTTTATTTATTTTTCCGTTATTTTTCAATTTGTGAATTTTACATATATATTTGGATGTAAATTTTTGTATGGTAGTATAATTATTGGTTCATATATAATGTCGATTTTCCTGAGATTTAATAGTTATTATTAACAAATCAGTACATATTTTAAATGAGTTGTTCACACCTTTATTTTTAATCCAGTTAATAAACTTCACACAAATAAGTTGAGTAATGGACTTTATTCGACGAAATCAACGTTTTAATGACGAAAAATTTAATTACTTTTATCCATATGTATATATAAAAAGGGTTTCTAAAAGAATGTTTTATAATTTTTCTTTCCAAAATTTCATTTTAAAATAAAAGTAAAAATAAAAATAATAATAATAATAATTGTGGAGAAAGGGAATGACTTGCCAGATTTCTGTATTCAGTTAAATATTTTTAAGGCCAACTTCTCAATTCACCTCGCTATAGTTAAACCTATGGGCGTGGAATTGACTCGTATATTTAAAATATCTCCTCAAGAAATTAATATTTTAAACTTTTTTTTTTTTTTGTACTTTTCTTAAAGGAAGTCTCTTTTTTTTTCTTAGTTGTGAAAATATTTCTAAACTATATACTTAATTTCATTTTAAGGGTTAAAATCTTACTCATGCACCACTTTTAATACATATAATATTAAAGACGCATTTTTAGTGCCGAAAATGCAGAAAATTCAAAGTATCAAAACTCGGTCAGTCGTTAGGTTCGTTTTTATTGGCTCACAAAGTCCAAAGAAGGAAATGCTACGCTAGACAAGATAAATAGACAAACACTTTAAAAACTTAAGCAGGTAAAACGCAAAAATCTTAAACAGTAAAACGAGTCTTGAACATCTGGATGGGCTCTCCCCCATCCAGACTGGTTATGTAAGAATTATTTAAAATATAAAAGTTTAAAAGATATTATAAGAAACGTGTATTAATCTGAACTATCAGGCTCCTAGTATCAAAACTCCGAAAGTTTTGAGCATACAAAAGTTTTTTTTTTTTTTTTTCACTTGTTAGAGAATAGAGAACGTTTTTCTAAATATCCCTTATAAAACTCAGAGACCATATAAGAATTTTAATTTCGTAACTTTTACAAAAATAACTATTTTGATGTAATATAATACAGAACAAATTTGAACTTTTACCAAATAATAATAATAATAATTCATTCATTCATTCAAATAACTTTTTTCACATAAATTTCTTCAGAGATAATGAAGAAATTTAAGTGAAAAAATACACATTTGAATTATTTTTACAATTTAAACTACACTTAAAAAAAAAAAAAAACTATCGGTTTAGAAATGAACAATAGGACATCGATAAGAGAGGACACCCTGTATACGTTAAGGGTATTCTTCACCTGAGTAGGTTTTCCTCTCTCCGATCACGAAATTCCATGTTAACCTATAGGAAATTTAAGTGATTATTCATTACCTAATTATCAAAATACGGTTTTTCATCATTAAAAAACAGACGTACTATGCCAACGTAGTGCTTTTTTAATACTTGTCTTCTCGCGTTTTAAGTATTGTAAGAAGATGATCAAATTTGAAAAGTTTCCGCAAATAAAACTTTCAAAATATTAAAATTATTATTATTATTATTATTAAATACTTAAAATTTATGGAGACAATTTTTAAAAACCCACTTTGTTTCCATCAGACGTTTATTTTCTGATGGTGAATACCGTATTTTGATAATTAGGTAATGAGTAATGACCTAATTAAATTTCTCCCATGGATTAACAGGTGATTTCGCGGTCGGAAAAAACCACTGAAGTGTTTAATATTTTTCGTTTTCTTTTCTTCACGAATTTAAATTACTTCTTATTGATTTATACATGTCATTCATTTAAATTTGTCATTTCCTCCATCGCATATATTTGCTAATCTCATCCAACTTCTTCACTTTGCAAATACTTGAACTTGTTATTTTCTTTCCTCTTAGCTTACCAAAGAAGATGAGGAAAGGAGACGAAGGAGGCGGGAGAGGAACAAGGTAGCTGCCACCAAATGTCGAAACAAAAAGAAGGAAAGGACAGGCCGCCTGGCTCAGGTATTTGTTTTATCGAATCTCGTCTTTCTTTCTTTCTTTTTACCTTGAATGACTATTCGTTTCGTTATGCGTATTCAACTGTCTTAAAATAAAGCACGACGTCTTCAGCTGTTAGTGAACGATAGTAATATGCTTTGCTGAACGTCTTATTGTTTTCTTATTATAACTTATGGCTACGGGAAAGAGCTGAAAGCTTCGCCGATCGTGAATTCCATTGTTAACCTATGGGGAGATTTAATTAGTTAATTTCTCATTACTCAATATATATCATTATCGAAATACGGTCTTTTTCATCAGAAAGTAGACGTCTGATACCGACGTAGTACTTTTTTTTTTTAAGTCTCCTTAAATTTTAAAAGTTTAGGTCAGTGAGCCCATTTTCCAGTGTATGTTAATTTCATAGACGTATTCTTGCAGAGTACATTTTGTTTTCTTTTCTGAAAATCAAATAAGTTGAAGGAATGCCTTATTAAAAAAATACATAATTTGCTGTTTATTTTTTACACAGTCTTTTTTATGCAAACAAAAGTCGTTTTAACAACCTAAGAAACTTGAATCGTTTAATAAGCAACCTTTTTCTCCTAAATTTGTGTTAAACATCCTCCTTTTCTTTTAGTTCATTAAAGGTGCATTGGTCTTTTTTTTTTAATTCAACCTTAAGGAGTCGTTTCACGGTTCCTCCTCGATCGCGAAATCATATGTTAAGATTAACCTATGGCAAAATTTAATTAGGTGATTACTCATTACCTAATATAATTATCTAACTACAGTCTTCGTCATCAGAAAGTAGACGTCTTATATGGATGTTATGCGTTTTATAAACGTATAATTAAAAAAAAGAAAAAAATACTATAAATTTTGAAGAACCTACTTGTGGAAATTTTTTTAATTTTATCATGTTTTAAAAATACTTAAAATACATGGAGACAACTTCTTTAAAATGCACTACTTCGGCATTGGACATCTACTTTTTGATGGTGAAGACCGTATTTCGATAATTATGTTAGGTAATCATTAATCACCTAATTAAATTTTCCCATACGTTAAAGTGGAATTTCGCGATCAAGGAATTACGGTGAAACGTCGTCTTAAAGTTGATTAAAAAAAGCCTGTGCACCTTTACTAAACTAAAAAAAGGGAGAATTGGGGAGAAAGGGGGAAAGGGAGAAAAAGGGAGAGAAAAAAGGAGGGTGTGAGAGGTTGTGTATTAAAAGATCCTATATCCTAGTTTTTTTTTAGGCCCGATAAAATTACTCTTGTTTTCATAAAATATGCTGTTTAAATCAAAAACAAATTATATATTTTTTAAATACCATATTTAAAAGACATTCAACTTATTTGATCTTAGGAGGAAAATTGTATTCTCTTAGGACGCTTCTGCGAAATTAACATACTAATGTATGTTAATTCCACAGAAGTATTCTAAATGCATCTAAACTTCTTTAATATTCTGTTTTCCAACCTCCCAGGGATTACACTAGTCATAATTCTTATATTCTTATGTTATCTTCTCCTAGATTAAAACTAATTATTCCAAAGGGCTAATTGAGGATGAAAGCACATTTTATATTCTACCATAATTCTATAAAATTTAATTCTATGAAATTACATTCTACCTGTCTTCTGTTCTTCTATTCTAATTCTGTATCTCTTAAAAACTTTACGGTGCTTAATTTTTTTTTTTTTTTTTTTTTTACTCTCAATTAACATTTTTATCTTCCTTTACTGTTTTAAAGGTTTCAATTTTCTTTTTACTTTTTTTTTCTTTAAGTTCAGCTCTAAATTTTAACAATATATGAAATGTTTCATTTGCCAACTGTAACAAAATGTTTCAATTAACAAATTCGGCTAATGTGCTATATTTCTTTCATCTCTTCCAGGAATCAGAAACACTAGAAGTTAGCAACAGTGCTTTGAAGAGCGAAATCCATACTCTGGAAGCTGAAAAGAAAGAACTGCTCGAGCTTTTGCAAGGACATCTTCCACACTGTGCCATTCAATCCCCACCTCCGTGCCACCAAAACTATTGTTCTGTGCCGGCTCAAATGCCACACAACCAGCAGCCAACTTGGTCATCAGTACTCGGATGAAAATGAAACGAAATGTTATCTGATGTGATTTATTTTAATGTTCTGTGAATGTCTGCTGGAAACAAGTGGTTTGTGCTTCTTTGTTTTTTTGGATGCAGACACCGGCTCAGGGCAAATGCGACGGTAACTCTCCATTTGGTAGCGAGCCTAGATGGTGACCTATGAAAGGTCCGTCTGTTTAACGGCTAAACAGTGGGATGAAGAAGATGGCCCGAGTATGGAAGACGTTTGAAGATAAATGCCTTGGCGGACGAAGATGAATGTTGATGGAAGAATCGGATCACTGCTGAAGCAAGCGTATTTGGATTGACAGTCTCGTTGAAGAGGGAAATGTGATCTATGTGATCTCCCAAACCGGATACTTTAAGAACATTAATGCTCGTATTCACCATCTATCTCAACTAAGGAGGATCCAATAGATGGAGTAGTCATAAATGACGTCACTTTATGCCGTTCCTACCCCCTTTCCCGCGTCCGCTATATTTAGCCGCGACTTGCACTGGAGACTGCTGATTGAATAGACGCTTTCAGTGTGACGTCAGTCATGACGTTTTGCTTGGATACTGACTCCAAACAAACGGTTGCTATGTGTCATTTCTTATTAAATATAAATCGTAGAAAATATTACCACTGCATATAATGCATTAAAACGCTTTGCCGTGAGATATAATCATAAGATTTAGGTATAATATACAAACATAATAGAAAATACAACATAGCAACTATTTGTTTGGAGTCAGTTTCCAAGCAAAACGTCATCATTGACGTCACGACTGAAAGCGTCTATTGCTATCAGTCAGAGTGGAATATGACCGACGTAGGAGAGGGGGAAATAACTCGTTTTTCGGCTACAAAGCTTTCCACAGTGGAAGATTTATATGTCTACTCCTCTCCTTTCATAGCTCTATTATCTCAGAAAACCCGAGGCTAACGAAAAAGAAAGGCTACCGCGGTGCTTTACGCGTATCTTTTTTTACAGACCGCCGGAGTCACGTGATTCTCGAATGCACCAATGAAAGCGTACGAAAAGAGCATTACGTCACTCTAGCGGTCTATAAAAAAAGATAAGTGGAATGCACCGTGGTAGCCTGTCTTTTCCGTTAGCCTCGAGAAAACCTCGGTCGAACGTTCAAATGAAGTTCACGATAAACCTGATTAAACCCGATCATGGCGAAGTACAATCATATCAATGGTGATTATCATTTGAAAGCTCGGCGAGGTTTTCTAAATTGAGGTAGATGATGAATATGAACATTAGAAGTTTTGTAAGTTATTGATGTTTTGTGTTCTTTAATAAGAAGTGTATTTATAGTGAGATTCGACTATGAACAAAAAAAACTGATAGTTTAGACTTTTTCACTAGAATTGGTTAAATTTCAAAATAGTTAATCTAAGTTAAAGTATCTTCATAAGATAGTACCGACATACGCACGTAGGGCACATGCTCAAATTCAAAGTTGTTGTCCGAACTATGGCAGTCCAAATTGTAGAATTTAGCGAAATTCTAGATGAGTTCACTTATTAAAAAAAAGTGTATTATATTTACAACTACAACTTCCAAGTGCTAGATTAAAGATAACAGCATACTTCATATTATGGCGAAGTATGTTCAATATCCACAAGACCAATCAAATTTTATTACGTATGTCGCTACTATCGCACAAAGGTAATCTAATCTGTTATTTTAATTACTGTTTTCCAATAATTACAAAAAAAGTACAGTTTCGTTTACGGCTCGAACATTTAAACTTATCTATGTATAAATGCTACTTTTTGTAAATTTAAACATTTTCAGATTATTCCCCTAAGATTTAATTCCACTAAAATCTAATTAGCTGAATACATCTTAATCAGTGTGTTCGCTGATATGATCGTACGACAAACATTCGATTATTTTTGTTTTATTTATTTATTTGCTGTTAATGCCAGTGCAAATTTACCTAAAAATATATGCACTAAAAAAAAATACATTCTTATCATTTATAATTAACATAATTCTTAGATTTAAAAAATAATAATAATCTGAAAAATAACCTAACTTTCTCTTTTTGTATTTTTTGTTAAAATTTGTCATTTAAAAATGTAGCATATAAATTCATTTTGACTTTTGAATGTGTTACCTATTTTATATATTCCGAACAATAATGTTTTATTCAGTCAATTAAATTAAATTAATTAATATTCTAGTTAGAAGTCATTTTTTTAAATCCTAGAATGATGCATTAATAGCATGATTAGGGATTGGATTTTCTTTTCCTTCACCTTGGTTGGGAGGTTACTGACATGATTTGCAGTTTTTTATAAAGTGATAAGAAGTAGTAAAAGATTTGAACAAGATTTATAGGTGATAAGTAAGATGATGGTATGATATGAATGCAGACTTTGGACATGGTCTTATCTTTTAGACTGTTACGTCATTAGATATGTTTCGTTTATAGGTAAGATAGAGTCATATCGTAGAAAGTCACACAAAGCTTAGAAACATTGTACAAATTAAAAGTAGTTTTTCATAACCATCTTTTTATGAACAGATTAAGAATTTATTTAAAAATTAAAATATGCTTTTATTTACTGGGAAAGTGGAGATTAAATGTTTAATTACATCTCAATGTCTGTGTTTCTTCTTTAACAATTAGTTCAGAAAATCCCTCAAATTCTGTAAAAATTCTTAATAGGTTTTTTTTTTTAATAATTCAGGTCACCGCACTTATAAAATGAATAATTTTATTTTTGTACATCAAATAAATTCACAACAAAAACAGCACTTGTCGAAAAATTACAATTTTCAAAACGAGAAAAACTTTTCTGAACAAGCGTTATTTCTATGGGATAACCACAATTTTATCGTTCGAAAACAAGAGCGTGTTTTTTTTTTTTTTTTTTTTTTTTTTATTAAATGGTTTTGCAGCGTTTTGAGTACCTAGTGTTGAATTCAGACATTTTCTCCTAGAGGTAATTTTGCAGCTCCGGGTGGGGTAGAGTATGGAGTACCGAGTAGAATTTGAACTCTTAAACCATTTCCAAACACTAAATCTCATCAAAATAAATGATCAATGTAAAAAATGGCACAAATAAAATACATATAAAGTAGCAAACAGCTGTTTCGGACTTTCCATCTTGGCAGTGAGCGGAAACGCAAGCATTCTTACATGCAGTGGCGTAGCCAGGTCGGGGGTCCAGATTCTCTTGATACCACTAATTTTGTAAAGTTTTCTTTGCCTTATGTAATCGGAGAACTTTCTGCTATAATCAAAGCGAATAAAACTTTTCAATTATACTGGTATCCAGAGCATTTGGACCCCCTCCCTGGCTACGCCACTGCTTACATGGCCTAAACTTTTACATCTGTGTTTAATTTTTTTAACTTTGGCACTGATGATGGAGCTTTAGAGGCTCCGAAACAGCTGTTTGCTACTTTATATGTATTTTATTTGTGCTATTTTTTACGTTGATCATTTATTTCAATATAACGGTACAAAGTTCAATCCTCCAACTTTAAATAACTAAATCTCATGTCTTCCAGTGGGAGGAGGTATATTTGATGTTCCAAGGGGGAAGCCTACCCCCCAACACCCCCTGAATTCAGCACTCTGAGTATTATTAAAAACAACAATATTACGCTGTTACTTCAGTTTCGTGATTTTTGGACAAGTGAACATTTTAGTTTATTTGAATTATATTCCCGCTTACAATAGTATTTTCCTTCGAAGAAAATTTTCTCTGAATATCGATAAAAATATAATTTTTTGTTCATTATTTATAATGTGATGGGACTGAAAACATAATATCGTACGTTTTCTAAGCACGAAGGAGTGAACAGCGAGTATAGTATAATTTGTTTTGCTACTATATTGGCAGGGGTACACAATGTTGCAAACATTGCTCTGAGCCAATTATTATATGTAACCCGATATTCGGGAATTTATATTGTCATGCTTATTTTATAACAGCTTAGTTAACCATGTAGTTAGATGACCTTTTTATACTAACATATCTACTAAAATTTCCTTGTTTTGTGCATATAGAATATTGTATTTTTGTTTTCTATATATGTATATGTGTGTTACTACAGAAGTTGATATAGATTTGTGCATATTGAGTATTTTTATTTTTGCTTGTTATTATACATCGTTGTCTTGGAAGCGCAAGGTTCTAACTGACAAAATTTATTAAATTGAGATGATATCCTTTATTGAGTTATTTAGCTTTATCTGTAAATCGACTTGCAACGAATTCTGGCTAGCATTTCAAGAATTAGTGAATTTGACAATACTATAACTGTAGTGTTGACTATGGAAAAAGGAAACTTTCATCTCATTTTTCTCAAAAGACTGATCGAAGCAATTAGAACCTTGTCATTTTAAGGCAGCGGCATATACTACTGTTGGGGGTGGATCCAGATTTGTGCATATTCAGTATTTTAATTTTTGCTTTGTATACATCGTTGCCTTGGATTGACAAAGTTCTAACTGACAAAACCAATTAAAATGAAATGACGTACTTTAATGAGTGCTTTTAGTTTTCTCTGCAATTAAGGCTGAGATGTAAAACATCCCACCGAGCTTTTCGAAGATTAGCAAAATTGACAAAGTGCTAATTGTAATGTTGCTTGTGAAAATGAAGCTTTCAACTCACTTTTCTCAAAAGAATTGTCGAAGTAGTTAGTACCTTGAATTTCCAAAACAGCGATATATACTACTGTAGAGATGGGTCCAGATTTGTGCATATTCAGTATTTTATTTTTTTGCTTTGCATACATCGTTGCCTTGGATGGACAAGGTTGTAACTAACAAAAATATATAAAATGAAATGATGTACTTTAATGAGTGCTTTCAGTTTTCTCTACAATTAAGGCTGAAATGTAAATCATTCCAACGAACATTTCGAGGGTTAGCGAAATCGACAAAGTTCTAAGTGTACTTTCGAATGTGAAAAAAGGAAGTTTCATCTCACATTTTTCAAAAGATTGCTCAATGTAATTAGTACCTTGACATTCCAAGGCAGCGGCATATGGATCCAGACTTGTGCATAATGAGAATTTTATTTTTTTACTTTTTATACACATGCTACTGCAGATGGATATCCACATGTTTTGCGCTGCACAAGCTAAAACTACTATTTTGCTACGATTAGTTGTCATGGCTTTAAATGAGTATCGGGAATTATAACCTAGTCTTTCATTACATTATGAGTCTTCTTCACGACATATGTCATATTAGCCAACTTCTTTCCACATAGCGTAATGAATTCTTCATTGTTGTCATGGCCAAAGTATATTTTTACTTAGATTGTCTTGGAATTGCTGTAGAAATATGAATGGCAACCCATAATTTATTGTGTTCCCATAATTACATTGTATTCAGACTAAACCATTTAAAATACTTAACTCTAATTTAAAATCCTACAGAAATTGAAAGCTCTCAATCTTATATTCGAGGCACATCGAACTAAAGTGCCTCGGATATAATTTTATTATGTACCTTAATAGAATTTTATATTAAAGATGGTTACAACTTCCGTTACAACTTCCCCGGTGGTTTTTTATGAAAGGCTCACATTTTGAACGTTTTTGGTGCGGTGCTGAAACACATGCTGTACAGATTCTCAGAGTAAAGAGAAATAAATAGATAATGGCAAATATACCGTCCAAACGAGTTTGCAATATGCGTTTGGTTATTCCTTAAATTTTAATTTCCTTATATTCGGCCAAAACAGGACAAACATGAGGGACAAGAGCTGAATTATTTCGTCGGGGAGCTTTAAATCTTCTTTCTTTGAACAGATGTTTCAAAATCCATGCTTTAAATTTATAGTTTTTGGCTGTAAACATGTTGGTGACTAATGTAGACCTTCTTAAAATTCTCAGCCGTATAATTTGAGCAAATATTAACTCGTAATATTATTTCTTTGGAATAACATATTTTCATCCATCACGCTTGAAGGAAAATAATCTGTTAATTTGGGAAATAATCGTAGTTTTAAAATGAGTTATTTCTTTCACGCCATTCCACGTTGAACTTCAGATCAAAACGTAACAATACAACGAGTAGCGATAGAACTGCCTGAATCCTCCCGACGATGACTTATAAGCGGATATTTGTATCGAGCACACATGTTCTCACTAAAACAAACAAACAGAACTGCCTGAGTTTTATTTTTTTCACCAAATAGCCAAGCAGGTACCCAAACCGTGAGCCTTTCATAAAATGCTCCCTGATTTGGAAGCCCCACTTATTTCCGAAGAGAAATGATCGCCTTATTTAAACGCAGTATTTCTGTCATAAATAAGGTGAAAATCACTGTTCGTGGTGAATTACTGTTTCGGCCTATCTCTAGCTTCAATCACTTCATTTCAAAGAATGTGTTGAAAACATTCTCAAATATTAATAGCAATTCCCAAATGTAAATTGTGCCTGTGTCTTGTTTTGCAATTAGAAAACTATAAATATTGATTGTGTAAATTAATATTTTGAACGTGCATTGGAGCATTTTTCTCTCAATGGGTCCGTCTCTGTATTGTTTTGATTCATATTTATAAGCTTTTTTAGTTATATTTTTCAATTATTGTGTAAGAACTCTATTTCTTTTTGAAATGGCTGTTTTCATCTATTTTCTTATGTACACTGTTCATATTATTTCATCATACACTTTTTATCATATTTAGAAGTGTTTTCTTATCTGTAATTAAAAATATCTGTATCATTGATATTATATATTATAGAATCCTTTTTTCTGTGCTTGTAGTTTTGTTTAAATGTTTTTATTATTTTTGTTATATTCTCAAAAGAATACTTTTGTCCTATTTGGAACATGACTGTGAGTCAACATGTTACATATTTCAAACTAAAACTACACGTTCCAAATCGCGTGACTTTAAAAAAAAAGTGCCATTCCACATAAATTTAGACTGTAGACAATCTTTTGTTTTGTTTTTATAATCATTGCATCTAATCGCACCGTTTTATCATTTTTGCCATTTTTATCTTCATATGAAAGTATTTATGTCATTTTGTAGAAGCTGTTTGAGATGACGAAGCAATTTGTTGCATTGTTTTGAAGATATACACTTACTTTGTCAGTCAAATGTGATTTTATGTTGAAACATTTAATCTTTTCTTCCCCTTTATGTTATTTAGGTATTTAATTTTATATGTAAGAAAGTATTTATGTCGTTATATAGAAGTTGTTTGTCATCGGAAAAATAATTCTTCCCCAATACGTTAAAAAAAGATTGACAGCAATTAATTTTAATTAATTGGAACCATTTTTAGAGGGGGGGGGGGATTAAAATTGCAAAGCTTTATTATGTAGAGCTTTTTGTAACGATATTATAAACAGATTAAAAGTAAAAATTTAGCCTGTACCGTCAATAAAAAAAAATGTGGATGAATGCACACATTTTTTAGGAGATATTCTACATCGGCCTAAAACCTCATTAGCGTAGTTAAGTCATTTAGTTTTAAGAATCTTAAGTTAACATTCTCAAACATCGTAGTAATACATGGAAAAGTCGAACCTAATTCCGGGTCGTCCGCTTCAAAAACGTAAGTTAAGACTCTTGAGATTCCTCAACAGACAGACCACAAATCTCATTCTAATGTTAAACCTTCATTGAAACATTCTAATGTTATAGGCTTGGAATACATACGTATTTTTAAAATTTCTCCTCGGAAAATTACAACTTTTACATTCTTTTTCTGTATATTCTTCTTGAAGAATGTTTCTTAGTTTTTTATTTGACAAAATATTTCTAAATTATATATAGTACTTAGTTTTATATTTTAAGTGTTAAAATATAAGTAGGTGAAACAGGTGATACAAATGAGATTTTAACACTTAAAATAAAACTAACTGTGTTCTTCAGAAATATTTTGTCACATAAAATAGAAAAACACATTTTTCAAGAAGAGCATACAGAAAAACGAAAGTAAAAATTATGATTTTCCGAGAAGAAATTTAATAAATACGAATGCGTTCTTAGCCCATAGGTTTAACATTAGAGAGGTGGATTTGCAGTCTGACTGATAACAAGCCTTAACTGTCCTCTAGTCTGAAAACGATATAATACGTTCTCAGCTCAGTCCCGTAATTATTGGTAGCAAGAAACATGCCTTACACTCTCTTCAGACTAGGTTATTTAAGCCACCTTAGTTGGATTTCCAAGCTGGTACATCCGGGATCAAAATTGCGTGTTCGCACTACATAATGTTTTTAGTCATCTATATTTTGGACAAATAAATGCAACTTTTAAAACAGTGTCTTTTTTTAAGTAATTGCATTATCTCCTAGAAAGGCAATATCCAACACCATTTGTTACATTGTACTTCATACCGCTGTTTCTGAACAGTTTTTCTAACAATGCTTCAATGAACAGATATTTGGAATTTTTTATTTATAATGATAATATGAACTTGGGGTCCGAGTGGTTAAGGCACCATTCCGCTAATCGCTTGTGAACGTAGGAATCAAGGCCGCCGGGTTCGACTCCCGCCAGCTCCATTGCATGCACTTTGTGGAGCTGCGGGTTGTAACTCTCTGTTATTTCCTTGTGCTGTCTTGTCTAGAAGATTTGTGTAATTGTCAAAGTCATGTATATGTTTCTGTGAATAAAAAATATGGATCATTCGAGACAAACAGCCTTGTAGCTTATAGGTCTCAAATCAATCTCCGTCAAATATGAACTTGTAAAATTTGATTCGTTACTCAAATTTTATCTATAATTATAATTATTTATAATCCAAATTTTATCTTTATTAATAACAAAAATCTAAGCAATTATCATGTTATACATGATGTGTTGAATAATTTAGTGTTTTGTTTATTGTTATATTTTTGGTTGTTTTGTTTTTAGAGTAGAAAAGTGTAACGTTTTTCTCTATATTATATCATAAAATGTTTTTTATACTTTATTTATACATACGCATATAGTTGTGTGTAATACACTGTGTAATTTTCTGTTGTATAAACCTCTAACTTTGTTCGTATTGTCACCAAGCCAATTAATATCTAACCATAGTGCCAAAATGTACTGTGAAGTATTTTATATGTATACGTGTATTAATAAAACGTTTTTATACTTTTCTAGAAAAGTTGTATTATTCATTATTAAAAAACTTGAAATGATTTCATTTTATTTATTTTTCTTGGAAGGAATCCAGTATTGCCTATAGCTCTAATCTTATTAAATTTAGCCATTCTAAAATATTTAACTTTTGTTTATTTTTTATTTTCATTTAGCTCTGGTGCGTTTTATTAGTATTTTCAATACAAATTTAGCAACTTGTGTTAAGACCTTGAACTTTATCTTTTAGACAGTTTTTAATTAAAATTTATATATCCCTAATAGAAAAAGAATATTAGATAAATATTGTTTGTATTGGCTATATTGTGAGTAATATTGGCACGACATATTGCCCCAACAATGGGATGATTATTTGCTAATATTGGTGCAATATTGACAAGAAATATTTCGCCATTTCATTGCCAATATTGATTATCTAAAACCAATATTTCTACAATATTTGGGTTTCATTACAAATATCTCCAAGTCAAAGTTCATGTTTAGCCAATATAGATTTTTGTTGGAGGTACTTTTAATAAATGCAATACTGTCGCAAACTTGAGCACCCCCCCCCCCCCCCCCATATAACCAACATTGTTTTTCTACTAATTTTCATTTATAATACAAAAAAAATGTATTTTGAAATGTACAGTATAAACTCGCTTTTACGTTTTCTTAGTTCACGCTTTTACTCCCCATAATTTAAACCTTTTTCTTTCTCTCTTGAAATGTGTAAACGGGGCCAGATTACCACAGGGGAAAAGTTCCAACAGTGTTTTTGTACAGAAATTTTTGGCCCATTTAAATGCAAATTTTTTTATCTTGCATAAGGTGAAAATTTCTCATATAAAATACTGGTGGAAGTTAACTCCTGCGCTCTAATAGCTGGGTTCATAATTTCCTGCAATTTACACTTTTTCTGTTATCTCTCTTGAAAAATGTAAAAGCGGGGTTCTATTTTATATAAAAATGCATTAAAAATATAGGCATTGAAAGGCATTGTTTTCTATGCATATGATGTCTGAATTTACTGTATATCTGAATTCGCGGTAACTTCCGTAAATTCAGACACTTCACACACAGACAATTCACATCAAATTCAGACACAAGAAACGATAAGAAAGGAGGTGGGGGGGGGGAGGAAGGAAGCCACTTTGTCGTCTAATAACAGTAATAATAATAACGAAAAATCATGCGTCAAACATAGATTATGAAACACTTACAGAATACGTTAACAAAACTTTACCGATTAATAAAGTTAAAGTTGGTGTATACGTAAACAATTTGGGAAATACATAACAAATTTGAAAACACAATTTTAGCAAGTATCATCCATAGTCGGAAAAATATCCGAATTATTTTATGCGGCCGTGTATAGGATCTATAGATTTGTATTTATACTACATAGAGTATGCTAAAATTTTGTTCAGTTAGGAAACGCATAGCAAAGTTAAAAATTCCTATTCAGCAATTTGAGTCAATAAACCGAAATGTATTCGATATCTTTTGTGGTATATTATCTATAACATTTATACACACCAAGTAATATATAAAAATTTAGGTAAATTTAAAAACTCGTACCACAACTGAAAACGCACTTCTAGCAATTATTTTTCATAGACTGTACAGTAACCGAATACTTTTGTGTGTCACTGTAAATGAACGATGAATGCTATGCCCACCATATTCTATAGTGAGCCTCTTGTAGTGATATATGTCAATTTAAATATGTTTGAAATAGTGTAACATTATTAAAATACACCGCAAACGATTTTTCCCCATAGACCGTAATGTAACGGAATTATTTTGAGTGTCCCTATGTGAATGAACTATAAATTCAACACACTTCATTTTCAATACCAAACATGTCATAGTAAATCTCAATAACATATATCAATTGCATGGTAATCCTAGTGCATGTACGCGAGTTAGAGCACGGACAGACAGACAAACCGAATTCATAAACACTTTTCAACTATTTCGGAAAGTGTTAAAAAGCCATGCACACACTAGCGCAAACACTGAACAACGTGACCAACACACACAAAAAAACTTATCCACTTTACATTAACAGAATACATACAAAGCGCTTCCAAGGATCTTCAAATTGAAGACTGTTAGATTCCCAATAAGAGTTACATTTTGGTCATAATTTGGTCACGGTGCTATTGAAGGGAATAAATAAGCTCGATGCCACCGCGGTCGTTCTATGTATTAAACTCCTCAGCCCTACCTTACCTTCCGAAGTCGACAAGCTGGTCTATGTCTTTAACTTAAGGAAAATTGCTTTTAAATTTTTTCAATGGGACCTTCCTTAATCGCGGCTGCACGCCTTGTCTGCAGTCTTTGAAGAAAAAGAGCTGCGATTCCTTGCTGTAACGGTGGTAGACCCACCACCCTCGTCCTTTTTTTACATCTGCGTCAAAGACTTCAGTGTTCATCACATACAATCAACATGAACTGCTTGATGCGACATGAACACTTGAAACTATTGGGGCTCACATTAGACAAAAATTTTAATTTCGATCAAATATATAAACAATTTAAAATTAAAACTACTCTTACCATTACCACAAAGCAACAAAACAAACATCTAAAAACTAGAGCATCACTGGTAATATGCTAAAATAATGGTATTTAATTTTTAAAAAATACTACAGCAAGCATCTAGAGATACTGGGAAAGGGAGGGGGTTGGACATTCGTCAAAGCAGCACAACTTGAACTGGCGTCATTGTATATGAAGTTTATTCTATAGAAAAATCTGCAATGAGGCTGCAGTGATAACTAGTATCTCACTAGTTGGCTTAGTAATCAAACACAAATTCGTAACAGGTAAAAAAAAACATGTATCAAGGATAGATCATCAAACAATATTCAATACTATCAGAATATTGTTTAAAAACTTCATTTTTTTTCATACAAAGAAAGGGAGTGTCTAAATAAACAATTTAGAAAACACAGTCGAAAATTCATTTCAGCACTTGCCATAGGGAGTTATGTTTGCGAATTGTTTTTTACAGCCCTGTATATGACTATATACCTATATGATCCATAGATATATAATATTCATACTATGAAGCTAAAATTGAGTTCCAATGGGAAACTCATAAAACAGCTAAAAACTTTTTTCATGAAATTATCCCGGATTACGGCTGCATTAAAATCATTTTATAAGAGATTTACTCAGATATTGGAGTCACTATTTTGTTTAATATTTTCTATATTAGCAGAGGACAAAAGTTTATATTCTAAGTAATAAATTAAGTGCACCTCTTATTAATAAGAACAAGAAAGAAAAATCAACTTCACCGTTTAATAAGGTGAAAGATGATATTTAAGTAAACAGTTTAGAAAACGCATAAAACATTTGAAAACTCAATTTTGGCAATCGCCATCTACAGTCCGAAAATAATTCAAATTCTTTTGTAAATCCCTGTATATTATAGGTTGATTTGTATATATTTTGCATATTATGCGAAAATTTAGTTCAGTTAGGCAGGCTTGAAACTGTTGAAAATTCCCTTTCAGCAATTTCTATCAATAAACGGAAATGTATTCAAATTCTTTTGTACAGCCCTGTATATGATCTATATAATTTATACACACAAAGTAATATGTACAAATTAGTTAAATTTAAAAACACATAACTAGGGATCTGTTTAGAAAGAAATTGGGTCCTTTAAACGATCCTTCACAAATTGTTCGTCCCAGACGAAGACCCTTCACAATACTTTTCACCTTAAAACAGGACCTTTCACAAAATTCTTTGTCTTAAAATAGAACTTTCACAAAACTTTTCCACCTCCAAACTGAACCTATCGTAAATTTAATCATTTAAAAATGAAAGCTGACCTATCACTTTTACATATACGTAGGGAATTATTGTCGTTTTCTTCGTTTGAATGCGAAAATATAAAAGATGAAATAAAATCGTCGGTGTCTAGGATCAACAATAAACAGTCCACGCTGTTTAAGTTAGATTATAAATAATTTTAATACTTCTAGGTTAAATTTAACATATGAAATATTTACAACGATAATTACAATTAGGTAAAGACATAATTTATCTGATTAACCGTATTCGACCGTCTGTCGATTTTCTAGACTTAGATAATTGCTTGATCCGTCTGATCAGCTTAAAGAAAAAAAATCCCTCCTTCGCAGTCCATCTGACCACGGTTAAGTCTGGAGCTTATCTGATCTCGTTCTCACAGTAGAAAACGTACGGCTCATCAATTTTTTATCATTCGGAAGTTGGGGTTCCAATTCACGAGCCTCAATTAAAAATTTGCTGTGCCATGCAATCCAAAATTCAGATAACGAACTCTTGCAACCACAGCTTTGGCCGTCCTGACTGTGCTGTGTCCTCACAATCATCATCTACCAAGTATATTGGATCAGGAACCAGTCGACTAAATCTAAATTGCTAAATACACACAAAGAAAACATACAAGCAAAACAATAAACTATAGTAAATATTAGACCACACAGTGTTTCCTAGAATATGAAAATAATACTAAAAAATTTTGTTTTAAATAACAATGATGGTTGGAGACTGTTCAAACGTTCAAAAGTTTATAACCATAAAAAAAAATCAAAGTTCACAGTCTATAAAATTATCCATGGTTGCATAAGATCAGCAGCACTGGAAGTTATGTTTGGACCATCGTGGTAGTCAATTTTTTCACGTTGTACCGGTCCTTTCCTTTCACTGTAGTAATGTTATAGGGACCAAGAAATTTAGGCCTCAACTTCATACCTGTACCGAATTGGATTTTCTGTATCACAACTAAATCATCAAGTTTGTAAGTGTTGGCCGTTTCTCTTTTTTATTATAAGTTTTTCTATTTTCTTCCTGTATTATTTAAATGTTTTCTTTTACAATTTCCCTATTTAGATTTCTTTCTGACATACTTAAAATTACATGCTCTTTTTCTAATAATTCTTTTATCTGCAGATTGATTTTATGTCGCAATTTAACTCCAGTTTGAAGCTCAAATGGTGAAAATTTAGTGTTTCTAGATATAATGCTGTTAATAATTCGTTGCATCGATGATACATATTTGTACCATTTAGTGAGGGTCTTCTATACTAAGCTTTGCTAAAATTGGGATTAGAATTCTTTGCATTCGGTGTCCATTTATTTCGCATAATTTCCCTGTCCACCGCCGATAGACGATTGCGATTATCATGCTTTCTGATTAATTGTTAAAGCGAACGCTTCTTAAGTCATTACTGGTTGAATTTGGTTTCTTATATAATATCTATTAATTTCTATATAATCTAATCTCTATATAATCTAATATTTCTATATAATCTGATAATATATATTAATTTCTTATATCATATTTTCTTATATCTTCATAATCCTCCTAAATACCGGAAATGACTTAAAAAGCGTTTGATTTTACAAATAATCAGAAAGCCTAAAAATCCCAATCGTCGATCGGCGGTGGAGACGGAAATTATGCGTCCATTTCCTCTATGAACTCCTGTTGTTATTGGTACGTGTTCTATTTTTTGTTCTTTGGATTAGGTTTCAAAATCATCAGATGTGAAAGCTAGTCCTCGGTTATAATTCGGGGTGGGTTTCCGAAAATGTTGTGTTGTAGCTTTAATTTGCCTATAACTTCTACGGCAGCAGTAGTTTTAACGGGGTATAACCGCGACCTGCGTTATACAAGGCCGGTGCATGACGTTTAAAACGTCACATAGAGTGGATCATTTTTGCACGGTGATTGGTGCAAAGCGGCGCGCTCACTGTTTTGCACCAATCGCCATGTAAAAATGATCCACTCCATGTGACGTTTTAAACGTCATGCACCGGCCGTGTATAACGTAGGTCGCGGTATAACCAGACAAATTTTGTGAAAGCATTTGCGACGGTAAAAATGAGGTTATAATTTTTGTGAGTGGATGGCATTAGCTCAATATGATCCACATGGTATGTCTCGAGGGGAATATTTTGGAATCGGGTTCGATAAACCTTCTCCTTTCCCGTGCTTTTTATTACGCAATATACATTCTACGCAGTTCGAGATGATGTTTTCAATTTGTTTCCTTAACTAAGGTATAAAATAATTTTCTTTCAGCATTGTTTCGGTTTTTGCTACCGCATAATGACATTTGTTGTGGACGTCGCGTATTATTTCTTTTTGAATGTTTACGGGACTCATAACAGTTTACAGTTATCTGTCGTTTTCATAGTTATCTGTCGTTTTCATATTTATATAGGATGTCATTTCTATTAAATAATTCTGAGCTCTTATTTTTCTCGATTAATTGTTAATGGCTTGAATGTGTTCGTCTTATTATTGTGTAATTTATATATATATATATATATATATATATATATATATATATATATATATATATATATTTGTCATAAGAACGGGTTACTACCAATACAGTATTTCTGCTCAATGCATCGACATGCTTAATTTGTTTTCCCGCTCGATGTACTATCTCGTAGTCAAATTCTTGTAAAAATAGAGCCCATCTCGCCACTTTTGACGTAAGATCTTTTTTATCGAGTGTCTTTTGGAATGCCTCACAGTCAGCTACAATTTTGATTTTTGTTCCCAATATATAATTTCGGAATTTTTTCCTTATTCGATTACTGCAAGTATTTCTAATTCATAACTCGAATATTTTACTTAAGTAGGTGTAGTTTTTCGATTCATATAATGAAAAGGTATAGAGTTTAAATAGAGATAAATGAGGTATAGAGTTTTCTTGTCATTTGCTTGTAGTGGGACAAAACCTATGGTGCTTGCATCTGTGTGTAACTCTAGTTTAGCTCCGCTTCTGAATATGTGTAATACCGGGGTGTTTACTAATTTTTCTTTGAGAGTCTCAAAAGCTTCTTTTTCGATGGGTCCAAATTTAAATGTATTTTCTGCTTTCAACAAATCGCTTAAGGGCTTTGCTATTCTAGCATAGTGACGAATGTATTTTCTAAAATAAGTTGTTAAACCTAAAAAGCTATGTAACTGCTTAATGTTGCGGGGTTCAGAAAAAATTTTCACTGCCAAAGTTTTAGCTTCTGATGGACTGACAGTACCATTTTCTATCACATAACTCAAAAATTCAACCTTTCGTTTGAGAAATTGGCATTTTGCAAAATTAAACTTAAGTCCGTAGTCCGCTGCAACGTCTAGAACGCGTTTCAGTTTTAAAAGGGCTTCTTCGTCAGTTTGCGGAAGTATTATAATATCATCCATGTGTACTAAAATTACTTTTTCTTTAATTAACTGTTTAAAAATAACTTGAATGTATCTCTGAAATTGCTGAGGGCGAACCGATAAACTGAACGGAAGTTTTTCGAACTGATACTGCGAGTTATGTGTCCCAAATTATGTATATTTTTTGCTATCCTCTGCTATATCAATATGAAAAGAAAACATTTTTTAAATCTAAGGTAGTGAAACCTTGTGCTCGTTTTATGTTGTCTAGACCTTCTTCTATTATTGGTAAGGGAAAATTATCTTTGATTCTTTTTCTGTTAAGAGGTCTGTAGTCTACGCAAAGTCGCCTGGAATGGTTTTTATTTTTAACTAAGACGATAGTAGATGCGTAATTTGGAGTACTTTCTATTATAATTCCTGCATCAAACCAATCTTGTATTTGTTTATTCACGAATTCTTGTTCTCGAAATGCTAATCTATGAATTTGCCTATATACGGGGTAACATAAGCATTCGAAATTTTCAGTTTTAACAGTTTGTAAATAAGGCCATAGTACCAAACTGAGTCAAATGCCTTTACGACATCAATGAAAAGGACAACAACCACCTCCGAATTATCAAACCCATCATGGATGAATTCTACCATCACTCTAAGCAGCTGATGCTTGGTGGAATGTTTAGGCCTGAAGCCAAATTGTTCGGGAATGTTAAAGTAGAACTGTTGGATGCGAGTCATAAAAGTATGCTCAGTTAGTTTACCCAGTACAGGAAACAAACTCACAGGCCTGTAACTCTTTTTTTTTTTTTTTTTTTTGCCAATACAGGGTCCTCTCCGGGTTTCTTGTTAGGAACTATAACAGCCTGCTTCCAGGAGGGAGGAAAATGCCGAAAATGGAAAATTGCATTAATCAAATTTGCAAGATATGTAGCATATTGAATTGGTAAATGTTTTATTCCCGAATTTGTAATCCCATCAAGCCCGAGGTCTTCTCTACTATTCGGGGAAAAAATTTATCACGTAATAACAAGGCACAATTTATTAAATAAATTTTCTGGTACAAAGCATGTTTGATATTTTTAAAAAATCCAAAGGTTGGCATCTATAAAATGGTCTCTATGCAGGTGCAAACAACACCAGGCTAGACGCTTCAAATTTCAGAAGGCAACTGACAATATGCATTTTTTGTCATGGACCGAATCGCGTGTAATTCCAGCGCTTCCCTTGATGCCATGACATTTCAAAGAAAGCAAAGTAATTATGTTGAAGTTCGTCTTTGAAATCGAAAATCGTTTATCAAAAATATTGTTACATTATCATCATTACCGTAACGAAAATCCAGGTTCGGCTTAGAGTGAGTATCTTCATACCTTTCGATATTTTTCAAGTCGAGTAAACAAATTTTTAAACAGAAAATTTATTTGGTAGAATGTGTCTTTCGACCCAATATTGTAAGTTTTTTCCTCTGCGATTTTAAGCGACTTTTGAATGCGATTTTCAGCGTTTTTTCGTGTTTCGCTGTGATTTTTCCACATTAGTAAAAGGAATCCGATTTCAATTTTTTGCCCAATATACAGTAAATTTTTGTCCTATTTTCAGTAAAGTTGGTTCAGAATTCCTACTACGATATTTGAAGTTTTCAGGAATTTTTATGCATTTTTTAGAGTTTTTTTTCCATTTTGTGATGATTTTTTGAATTCGTAAAAGGAATCTAGTTTCAATCTTTCAGCCCATTATAGCAAAGTTTGCCCTCTTTCCAGTAAAATTTATTCTGAATTGGTTAAGCTGTTTTTGAAATTCTCGCGATTTTTAATTCGATTTTCTTAATGCGAGTTTTAGAGTTTGTTCACATTTTGTTCACGTTTGTTCACTTTTTTACATTTGTGAAAGGAATCCGGTTTCTTTCTTTTAGCACAATATAGTAAAATTTGTTTTCTGCGATTTTTGAATTTTTAGAGGTTTCATAAAAGGAATCCGGTTTCAGTCTTGTAACTTAATATAGTAAATATGGTCATATTTTCAATAAAGTGTATATTCGGAATTCGCACGGAAATTTTTGAATTTTTAGCAATTTTCTTATGCATTTTTTTTTCAGTTTTTTCACATTACGTGACTATTTTTCGACATAAAAGGAATCCGGTTTTAATTTTTTGGTCCAATATAGTTTGGTCCTGTGTGTTTTTAAATTTTTAGCGATTTTTATGGGAGTTTTCGCGATTTACTGCGATTTTTCCATATTAGTAAAAGAAATCCTGTTTTAATTTTTAACTCAGTGTAGTAAATTTTGTCCTCTTTTCAATTAAGTTTATTCGGAATTTGTACAGCAATTTTTTAATTTTTAGCAATTTTTTACGCAATTTTTAACTTTTTTTTAATGCGTTTAAAGGTTTTATTATATAATACACGATAATGGCAGACTTCATGTAGCTTGATTTGTGCAGCATATGTCTGGGACGCACTTGGTCAAGGCATTGTAAAATAGATAGATCAATGCGTCCTTTGCCTTTCTTAGATTTAAAGTTTACATTTCTCGAAAAATGAAACAAAATTCCTCAAAGCTTTATTGAACACCTTTTGCATCCATGTAAAACAGGTGTTCAATAATCTTCGCTGTTCTTGCAAGTCACACTGCTACACACTATAATAAAAAAAAAATATCACAACCTTCAAACAGCACAATTTTCTGTATTTTATAGGTATTCAAATTGATGCCTTGGAGATTTGTGTTCTTGACTCATTTTAAATCAATAAAATTCCCATGCATGATTTCTTTGAACGTTATTTCTGCATTACGCTTTAACAAATTCATGCTTCCTATTTTATGTCCGTGCATTTTACGCTTTATTTTATTCCTCTTATTTTATGCATTTCTTGCATCGTTTTTTCCACATTTTCCTTTTTCCCTTTCAGTAGTACTTTCTTGAACGTCATTTGTTAAAAAGACACTAACTTTATACGCCAGAAAAATAAATGATAGATAAATTGGCTTTTCAAAAACAGACGTTAAATTAAAAAATTTACGTCGGCGATAGAATCCTGCATCGGGTCGAGTAATCTATACATGTCCGATCCCGACCCGAGGCGTGGTTCCGGTCGAGTCGAGTTGGCGCTAATTTTTTCAATGCGATCGTGTTGATTCTAATAGTTTCGGGTTCGGGTTGGTTTCGTGTTGGGTTTTGATTCTTGTGGGTTGGATTTCGGTTAACCCGATGTTTCAAAAAATTCAAGAATAATTTTTCATATAGAAAAACGTGTATTTGAACATGAATGAGTATCTACATACTAATTATTCAACATGAAATATAAAGTTGATATTAGAGTTGAAACTATAAAATATTTTTTCCGTAACTGTATTAAAAAAAGGGGAATTCATATTCTTTCCTTTCGGGTTGAAGTGTGTCGGATTTTTGGAGCGTCCAAAATTATTTTGTCGGTTTAAGGGTCAACGAATTTGTTTCCATCGGATTTAGGTCGGGTTTCGTGTTGACTTCAAATACAATTTTCGGGTTCGTGCAAGATTAAAGTCTGACACTCAGCATGTTTGTGTGCGTACTAATTACTTTTCAAAACTGAGGAACCAAAGGAACAGATATAGTAAACCAACTCATTGTCAGAAGCATCTGAAAATATTCAGTTAATAGAAAAATCCGTAGAATGCGCAAAGTTACCAATCAACTGTAATAGATCATAATTTATAAAAGACGCTTTTGCGAACTCAGTCACTGATATTTTGTACAGAAAGCGGGTAGTAGAACTTAATTTTTCTTCCCTTCTTCCGTAAAGAAACATTATTTTATTTTATTTATTTATTTTTGTAAAACTGGAAAAGTTAAGGTTTGGTGAAATCTTTTTCGGATTCAAAAATATTTTCACCAAAAAAACTTTATTTTCAGCTCTATTTTTGGTTCTCTACACATTTTAAAATCAAGGAAAATTTTTAAAATGTGTAGAGGACTACGACTTTCTCATTGCCACAAGACATCTATACGGGCCCTCCGTGGCCGAGTGGTTTGTTTGTTTTATTGAGAACATGAACATACATCTGGGGCCCTCCGGAGTCGGGTGATTAAGGCACCACTCTGCTAATCGCTTGAGAGCGTAGGAGTCAGTGCGACGGTTCAACTCCCGTCAACTCCATTGCATACTCATTGTGGAGGTTCGGGCTGTAATTCTTCGGAGATTAATTTCCTTGTGTCTATCCATCCTCATCAAGAAAATGTATGTTATTGTCGAAATCATGTATGTGTTTTTGTGAATAAAAATATGTGGATCATTCGAGACAACAGCCTGTGTAGCTATAGATCTCAAAGCAATTCTCCTTCAAATGTTCATACATCTGACTTGTGTTTCTTAATACAAAGATCCGCTTATAAGTCATCGTCAAGAAGAGGACTGGACAGAGGCAAGGAAATAACATCATTGAAGAATTACAGCCGGCACCTCCCCAATAATTGTTCAATGGAGGTGACGGGAGTCGAACCCGCCACCCTGTCTCCTACGCTCGCAAATGATTAGCGGAATGGTGTCTTAACCACTCGGCCAGGGCCTCTGCGACCTATCATCAAGAAAATTAATGTAATTGTCGAAGTCATGTATGTGTGTTTCTGTGAATATAAATATATGGATCATTCGAGATAACAGCCAGTGCAGCTATACGTCTCAAAAGCAATACTCCTTCAAATGTTCGAACAGACACGGCTTGAGACACTCTGAAAAAGATTGCGTACTGGATGACGGTGAAGCAGCATAGTATATTCTTAACGTCACGCCTATTGGTATTCATTTTTTTATACCTCCTGCTGAGGTCACATGGGTAAAGTCCGAGGCTAACGAAAAAGACAGGCTACCGCGGTGCATTCCACTTATATTTTTTTACAGACCGCTAGCGTGACGTGATGCTCTTTTCGCACACCTGCATTGGTGGATTCGAGTATCACCTGACTCCGGCGGTCTGTAAAAAAAGATATGCGTAAAGCACCGCGGTAGCCTTTCTTTTTCGTTAGCCTCGGGTAAAGTCCATCTCCTAATTTTTATTGGAAATCCTTCCGATCAATCAAATTTTATAGACCGTGTGTCGCCACTCTCTTATAAAGATACTCTATACCACTGTACTCAATCTAAAGTAAAACGATATGGTTAAATTAGTAAACTGAGGGTGATAGTGATAGGCAAGATTGTCAAGAGGCTCTTGATCAATCATATAGTTTCAAAACGTCGTTTCTCAGTCACAGCTGATCATATGTTATGCCGAAAAACCACGTCCATACGCACTTTTAGTCCTTAATAATCTAACGAGGCACCATATTACTTAAGATACATCAGTTTCAACTGACGTCACACCCTAGCAACCACCTTAGCAACTAGATTTGTTTTTGTTTGCCCGCCAAAGATGGTGGATTGTGATTGGTTGACTCGTAATACAGGCTACAAATCCATGATTATGATTGTTTGGATAACACTTGGTGGGCTGGTGATCACGTGGTTGAAACTGATCACCAGCAGAACAACTAACTGGTTGTAAGTATAAGAAAGGGGCGAGGCTAACGAAAAAGAAAGGCTACCGCGGTGCTTTACGTGTATCTTTTTACAGACCGCGGAAGTCACGTGATGCTCGAATCCACCAATGCAGGTGTACGAAAAGAGCACATGTCACTCTAGCGGTCTGTAAAAAAAGATAAGTGAAATGCACCGCGGTGGCCTATCTTTTTCGTTAGCCTCGAGAAAGGGGCAGGTGACGTCATTGCTGAAAAAAATTACGGCTTGCAAACTGTTCACCTTTATGTTCCCTGTACAACAGAAGTCTGGTACAAGATAGTGCAAAAGGTACATCTGAGTTGCAATCAGCTGAATACCTTTTTATCCACTAACCCCATTTCCCCTTATTGACCTCTAACCACGCCCGCCATCCTCTCAGCTACCAATAAAACTGCCCTCCAACGATTGTTTGACCACCAAAGTTTGATTTGTGACCCCTTTGAAACTACCCGAGGTTAGGGCTGATAATACAGGCTGAATCATCAAGCATTTTGTTGCCCACATAGACCAATCAGCGATAGTTCTTCTCCGACGGGCAATTAAATGGCGGCGTGAGTCAGCCCGCGACCAACGAAATACGCGGCCGATTCATGACGTTTAAAACATCACACGGGCTGAATCATATTTACACGGCGATAGACGCTTTCAGTCGTGACGTCAGTGATGACGTTTTGCTTGGAAACTGACTCCAAACAAACGGTTGCTATGTTGTATTTTCTATTATGTTTGCATATTATACCTATATCTTACAATTATATCACACGGCAAAATGTTTTAATACATTATATGCAGTGGTAATATTTTCTACGATTTATATTTAATAAGAAATGAAACATGGCAACCGTTTGTTTGGAGTCAGTATCCAAGCAAAACGTCATGACTGACGTCACACTGAAAGCGTCTATTGATACAAAGCCATAGTTTTGTGCCGATTGCCATGTAAAGATGATCCACTTCGTGTAACGTTTAAAAAGTCATGAACAGGCCGTGTATCGTTGGTCGTGGTCAACCCGGATTGTAGGAGCCTTACCTGAGGCTAACGAAAACGACAGGCTACCGCACTACTTTTGCGTTAAACCGCTAGAGTCAAGTGATAATCTTTTCGTGCACCTGCATTCGAGCATCACATGACTCAGACTGAAAAAAGAGACACGTGTAACTCACCGCGGCAGCCTTTCTTTTTAGTTATCCTCAAAACTACTCTGTAACGGAGGGAAAAGAATGCGTGATAATAGAGCCTATTTTCCGTTTGGGTTTGAGGCTACAATTTAGGAAATGTTACCCGAAATCACGTGACTCAACGTCACAAAAATATGGTCCATTACTGCTCTATGGCTATCTACTGCTATATGCAGACTTAGTTGCGAAACAAGTCGTTGCATAATTAAAGGCTACAATGTCGGAAATGTATACCCAAAGCAAGTGACTCTGACATCAGAAGAAATAGGGTTCGTTACAGATAGATCAACTCCGCAAAGTCCGGGAGCTAAAAAAGGAAACAGAGAAGGCTAGAAGGCTGACCCAGATTGTCTCTACATTTTTCGGTATCTGAGTCAGCTTTCTACGTTTTTCTGTTGCCTTTTTCACCTCCACTTTTTTTATGTGAAGGTACTATTTCTCATCCTAACATGCATTCTTTCCTTCAAAGCGTAATTATCCAAAAGGCACGTGAAGCACATGGTTCCCTTCTAAAATTTAAAAGGGGCCCCAAAATGACTTTGAAGAGAGTCCTCTAATTTCCATTTTATTTTTTTTATATTGTATTTTTTATTTTATTTTTTTGGAAAAGAAAGTTTGTTTAACCCAAGAGGAAAACCACGCACTACTTCACGAAACTTATTTAATAAGGAAATATAAATTTTATCAATAAATTTATCATATAGCATACTGATGTGCTTGTTAGAAACCACCCGGGAGATTGTGCATACAGCTATATGTGCTGAATATATCTGAAGTATATACAGGTAATACAAAAAAAAGCTATTTAATAAAAGATATGTGACCCCGGCTAAGCTACTCCCGAGAATAATATTCAGGACCTGATTAACCTTTGAAGCTAGGGTAAGCACAGCATCATTTTGGGGGCCCTTTTTATTCGGAGAAAAAATTCTAAATCCTACTTACAGGGAAAGTCACCAGTACTATATTATTACTGGGAGTGGCATAGCTGATTTTACATATATTTCATTGAACTGTTTTATTATGCTCTATACATATACGATAGATAGAGTATATCAGTAGTATATGTAGTTGTTGTAATGCTCAGTTACCCGAGTGATTTCTAACCAGAACATCAGAATGCCATGTGACTGGTTAATAAACTCCTGATCACATTTCGATGTCCCATTTTAAAAAAAATCCTGACGTAGTGTGAATTTTATCTTGCGTTAGGAAAAATTCCCCCCTCCAAATACGGTTAGAAACGCAATGAAAAAAGCTAAAAAAGGAAGTAGAGGCACCACTTTACAGTCTTTTTGAGGTCCCCTTAAGTTACAAAAGGAAAGCTCGTGCTTCACGCGCCTTTTGGATAATCTTTCTCTGATAATATTAGTATCATTCATGATTTTTCAAGAAAACTTTTGCCAAATGAAAGGGGCCCCAAAATAATACCGTGCTTCTCCTAGATTCAGAGGTTAATCGGGTCCTGCTTTCCTCCGTCGTCGTTGACAATATTTAGTGTGGTTCTTCCCTCCCTTTTCGATTGTTATATAGATCAAATAATATAATATTTCTTTGCAGAACTGTTTTATCCTTGACCGGGTAACTACTTTTTGCTAATTTCATCCGATGATGAGAGCAAATAATTATACCTGAAACTATAGTCTTGGTTTTAATTTTATCTGAAGCAAAAAGAAGATTTACGTCGGTAATGTAATTTTTAATTAAAGCTTAATTGTTTTTCTAGCTTACTCTACGAAATATTCTTGTTTTCTTGTATTTCCACATTTTTAATGTCAGTCTGAAAGATGCATAAACACTTAATCTAAACATCCTGGTTAAACTAAAGATTTTTTAATATATTTTCATTAACAGCAAAATAAATTACATTTGCCGTACAAGATTTCTGTTGACAACTAAGCACGATCTCGCGGTTATATATTCAAGGCAAAAACTCCGCTAAGGAAAAGTAATGAAATTTTCTCACATCAGAGGGCGTTCGCATTGTTGCAAAGTCATCACCCTGACAACCTATTAACAAATCTTCCAATAAAAATAATAGTTCATATGTTCATGGAAAAAGAGAGGAATTTCGCGGTTGCTCAACTCAGTTTGTTATGGTTTCCTATAATTGCTTATCATGAGCATAAATCTTTCCGTTTTTTCTCAAGTGAAAAACTATTTAAATTATTTTCGAGATCCTTATCTTGTTTCAAGATTTCAGAACTTCTTTGGTGTTTATAGAATAGATAATACTGGTAAAAATGGTAACTTGAATGGAAATATCGTGATCAACAATAAAGCAAGTGAAGTTGAGAACTCGGAGAAATCTGCTTATA
Organism: Maratus michaelseni; assembly: GCA_963931845.1. Taxonomy (NCBI): domain Eukaryota; kingdom Metazoa; phylum Arthropoda; class Arachnida; order Araneae; family Salticidae; genus Maratus; species Maratus michaelseni. Next base: position 133,040,955 of record OZ007593.1, read on the forward strand.
AATTAATTACTATAAAATATGGATCTGTATGTGAGAATTCAGATCTGCGATTTAGGAAAAATTTAGCGTCTAGTGACTCTGAAAACAGCAAAAATAGTCCATTTACATCTGATGGTGAAGAAATCTCAGACGCTGATTCAGAGTTTGATCATACTGTTCAGTGTAGAATTGAAAGTCAATTCTGGTATTATTTTTTTAGTTTTGGAGCTAGCTTAGGTTATGAGATGTTTTATGCAAGTTTCTTTCCTTTTTGGATCTGGAACATTGACGGTGCAGTGTGTAGAAGAGTTATTAATGTTTGGGTACTCATAATGTATATAGGACAAGCACTGAAAGACATTATATGTTGGCCTAGACCTGCTGCACCACCAGTTGTGCATTTGGAACCACATTATGTGATAGAATATGGTATGCCATCCACTCATGCAATGGTAGGAGCTGCAGTGCCTTTTTCCCTCTTGTATTTCACTCATAATAGATATGAAGTAAGTATGCTATAATTGGTGAGAAAATTTGTATCTAGCATATTATCTCTTATTCATAGTTTACAAAATAATCATTTGCATTTGAAGGACTTTAAATCTAATGTTTAATGGAACAATGTTATCCTTTTAAGCCTGGTGAAAAAAAGATTATCCATGGTCTTTTCCTTTAATTTATGATTTTAAATTACTGAAGGGATTTTCTTTCTTTCTTTTACTTATTTCCTTGGAAGATATACTGATATTTGTTGTTTAATTTTAAATTCTGTTGATATTAATACTTGCCCCTTATCAAAAAAAAAAAAAAAAAAAAAAAAATAGTGTCCTTCTTGCCCTTCAGTCAAAAAAAATTGTGCCCTTACTGCCTTTTGTATTGAAAAAAATGCTTACATGGTAAAAACTGACTCAATGTTGTCTCAAACAGAGTTACCTGAACTCTAAAAAAAAAAATTGCCTTTAAAAATCAAAAGAATGCCTTTAAAAATTAAAAAAGTGCCTGTAAGAACCTAAAAAATGCCCGTAAGAATATAAAAAGTGCTCTTTTTTAAACCCGGGGTAAACTCTGAAGAATAATTGATATGTTAAGGCAAAATTGTGTTGCAATTTTCAGTTTTATTTAGATAATGGGTAGGCTTTTATATTAGCCGGCGCAGGTGATAAATCCCCAAATATTGTTCTGTTGACCATCATTCATATTGCATTCATTTCATTTAAAATATAAATCTTTCTCTCATTTCATTTAAAATGCCAGAAAATAATAAAAAACATAAATAATACCATAAACCAAAACATTTTATTTCAACATCAAAGCTTGTTACTAATTTACACATGTGAAAAATAAAAGCTGCTATTGGGGAGGAGGAGGATTTTTAAAAATTGTTATTAGTGTTTTAATAATAATTATTATAGTTTTTATAAAAATTATTATTATTGTTTAACTAATGCAAGAATAAAAATAATTTATGTGGTTCAGAATAGTTTGTCTGTGCAATTTATTGAAGTCATGAATTGTGCATTACTTGTTCCAGTATATCAGAAATTATGCAGATTATTAATCTAATAGCTTAAAAATAGTTGCTGGTCTTAAAAAAATTGCCAAATTTTACTTTGTCTCTAGATTATTGTATTTTCTTCGTAAATACAAATTTTGCTTATTCTATAGGTTACTATTATCAGAGTTTCCCCCAGGTTTAAAAAAGGGCAGGGTGCTGCTGGTGAGAGAAAGGCCCTTTTTTTATTCTTAAGGGCACTTTTTTATTCTTAAGGCACTTTTCAGATTTTCACTGGCACTTTTTTTAATTGTTAAAGGTATTTTTTTGGTTTTTAAAGCCACTTTTGATATTTAAAAGTCAGGGTACTCTTTTTAAGACAACATTGAGTCCATTTTTACTATGAAAGCAAATTTTTTAATGCAAAAAGGAGAAATGGCCCTTTTTTTACTGAGGGGCAAGAAGAGTGCTAATTATTTTACTGGAGGGGGCAAGAAGGGTGCTAATTCTTTTTATGAGGGGCAAGAAGGGTGCTATTTTGTAAACCAAAAGGCAGGCAGGGTGCAGCACACTTCTGAAACTGTCTGGGGGAAACTGATTATTTTTTATGAAATTTTTTTTAAAAAAAATGATCTAGTGTATTCATGTAGTCAGCGTTTACTGGAGTTCCATTACCTGCGATCTTTTCTGTTGAGCTAATTAAAATAAAAAATGATCCAGTGTATTCACGTAGTCAGCGTTTACTGGAGTTCCATTACCTGCGATCTTTTCTGTTGAGCTGATTAAAATATCAGACCAGATGCTTTGATCAATAAGGTTAACTGGATGAATTATGCCCTCCAGATTCGACCGGGATAGCTCAGTGGTAGAGCGTGGCGGCTTCAGCCAAGCGATCCCAGGTTCGAATCCTGGCCCGGACATTTTTCGTCCAGTTGGAAATTTACAACTTGTATGATTACTTTACCAATTTGAAATAATTGTGTTAAAAAATGATCCAGCTTAAGTATTTTAGTTAAAATAAAAAACTGCAGCACATAAAGATTTTAAACAATTTTGGAAGCAAATTAAAATGTTAACTTTTCATTTTTGTTGAAGTGTTGGTACAGAAAAATGAGTTTAGCAGCTCTATCAGTTCCTAAGAGATTCCTAATTTTTGAATGAACCAAACCAAAAGCCAGGGATCATTCTAGAACATAAAAAAGGGCAGGGTGCACAATACATAATAAGGGCAATTTTGTTGAAAAGGACACATCATTTCATAAAAAGGGCATTTTTGTAATAAGTGCATATAACAATATACTGGGAGGGGGGGGGGAAGTCTGGCAACAGCTTAAAGTACTCTTTAATTAAAAAATCCAATAACATTTCTAATTTCCATAACTTCACCGTTTGGAAAATATTAAAAATAGCAAAATGAAACTTCTTCTCGATTTTTATTGTAGAATTGTTTACTATATTCACAGTCATTTCCCCTTTTCTTACAATATTCAAAAACTTCTCTCTCTAAAACTTTTATTCACAGATAACTTTTCCCCAGTTTTAGCAAAACTGGTTTTGAAAAAGCTACAAAATAAAAGTTCTAAAGCTACTTCTCAAATTTTTTATAGAACTTATGTAAATTATTATGTGGTCAAAGGCCAGAATGCCTGATCTAATACTATATTTCACTGGACAAGGTGAAATTAATCAATGACTCTTAGTTACCCTTTATGGCTTGTTCAATAAAAAAAAAAGATAAATGAAAAAATGAATCATTCAAAGTCAAAGATTAGACATACATACCAGGAAATTTCATAGAGAAATAAAGAAGGAAAGAGGAGTACTCCTGATGTACCATACTAGCATTCTTAAAATAAAAGATAAGTAAAGAATTTTTGAAAGTACAATGCAAACAAGGCAAGATTCTACCCAAGAATAAAAAGATGGTAGAATTTTACTTTGAGAAAGGGCAAGGAGGGTAGAATTCTACCTGGAAAAGGGGCAAGGAGGGTGGGATTTTATCTAAAAAGGGCATGAGGGCAGGCCGCCCTTCTGAAACTCTCTAGAACAGGGGTTCTCAAACTGTGGTATGCGTACCAGTACTGGTACGTGAAGCTCTGGCTACTGGTATGCAGAAGTCCGATACTGGTACGTGGAATAAAATACAAAATGCAGCATATTAATATGGAATCGAAAACGGCTTATCTTTATTAACTTTGAAATAAAAAAAAATTGAACGCGATTTAGGATTTGTAAAAGCTTTTTCTAGTTTCTTGTTACGATAAATGTTTGTAATAGTACACTTTCTGAAATTCGCACGACACAACGCTTATGATACAATCAGTTTTGCAGAATTAAAAACACAATTATTAGATTTATATAAATAAAAATTGAATTTTTAAATAAAGACCTAATTTTAAAATGAATGAATGAATGATATTTAATTAGTGGAAAAACTGTTTTTAAACATGCTTTATCAATTGAATTATCTGGTGGTAAAGTCTGAATGCTTGAAAGTAGTAGGAGCTTGTGTTAGTAGAAGGAGTTAAAACAAAATAACATTTTAAGTGTAATTTATAGCCCTTTGCTCTCTTTGTACTAAAAGAGGTTATAAGAGGTGTTGAAATAAAAGTCTTATTTCAAACATAATTCATATATTGATTCATTGTGTTGATTGAAATGTTTTTCTTCTGTTGTACAAAAAGTGTTATAGTTTCCTCCAATTTCATGGAAATCAGTTTTAAGAGAATAAGGTTATTTAAAATGGTCAACAGAGTAAGATTATTTAAATCAAACAAAAACTGTGGTGATATGTAGCGTGGATGTGAGGTAAAGCATTGTACATCTATATATTGAGGTGGTATATGCATAAATGTATGAAGAAACTTGCAAGTGTTTGCCTACTGAGCGACATTATTGTCGCATTTAAAGGTATGCAGATTATTAATACAGTTTTATTGAGCCTATGTTAAATGCACTAACTAAGCTTTGGATAAGAAATTCACAGGGTCTGATTAATGCAGAGGCCAACTAGGCCGTGGCCTAGGGACCACCACTGATGGCTGGTCCACCCCAAAATAAATACCCCAAAATAAACCACCCCAATTGGACCACCAAAATGGACCACCCCCCAAAAAATAAAATTGCTTACAAAAAGTTTATTAAAGATTAAATTTTTTGCAATTATGTCCCCTAAAACCAAAAAAATATTTTGATTAATTTGTTAACCATATCATAATATCTAAGGCTAACCACCGAATATTCACCCCCAAACAATTTAATCAAATTTTTCCAAATTCACGCAAATATTTCCCCATTCACTATTTGTTCCTCCGAATAATTTGAAAAGTCAATGCCGAAAACCATATCTTAAGTATTTTTCCCTATTTTCTTAAGTTATATTTCCCTCTTAGTTGTGTTTCCAAGAACTCACCTAAAATTAATAGCTATTATCTTGGTTTGAGACTGGCTCCGCAAAGGGACTGGGCCTTGGGCTCTGCATGACCTTAATCGAGGATCAAGGTCTGGAAATTCGTTTTTCATTTGAGATACCCTGCAACTGTATCTCAAGAGAGAGGAAAGAAGTGAACTTATTCAGCTCTCCTCTCCTGTAATGGATTACTGGAGTCCACATTCAAAAGGACGAATGTAACAATTTTTTTAACTGACGAAAATATTAGAGTGCCTTCTAATCTCGTCAAAGTCGGTTTGTGTTTAGCACAACATATCTCTGTGAATGTGCTGCCCCTCCCCCCCCCCACCTTCGTTATATGAAAAACAAATACAGAAATAAACTAAACAGCGAATCTGACTTATGACTAAACTACCTAATATTGAGCGAAACATGAGGAAGTTGTGCTGGATAAAACAAGCCCACTCTTTTCATTAGCCTACTACAACAGTATATGAATCAATGTGCTCCAATATGTCATTAAGTAATGTGGTTTTCTTACTATACCAAAATACTGTATTTTGATATTGTATGCATTATTAAAATTTAATGATGATACTACTTTTTACTTGAATGTTATTATAAAGCAGTCAATTGAGTAATGTAACCATTCATTTTTTAAATGCAATAAAACCTGTTATGAGGAAAATACAAAAGACCGGAGAGATATTTCGTTTTAGACAGGTTTTTCTATATTAGCATTACGTTTGGTACCTGGTGGTACGCGGATGTATGAACTCCGGTTTACTGGTACGTTGGTCTAAAAGTTTGAGAACCCCTGCTCTAGAATGATCACTGCAAAAGCACAAATTGATTGTTCTACTCAGAGCCGTCCTTAGGGGTGTGCGACAGGAGCGGCCGCACAGGGCCTCGCCCCCAGACGCGAAATATTTTTACTTTAATACAAAGAAGAAGGTATAATAGAAAATCTTTAATATAAATTTATGATTTTAGTTAAGAAAAGATAGTGGTCTTGACATAAAATATAGCCTATGTTGGAAGAGGAACTTTCATCATCAATTTACCACCATTACTTTTGAAATTGGTTTAGTAGTTCCAGAAATTATCCCTACAAACACACAAACAAATGCTACTTCTTTATAGTAACTAGGGGATCGAACCCGGGCTCCCGGGTTACATAGGTGATCCAATCATTCTTTTTTATTGATAATATTAATATAGATAAGATTATGTTAAGAATCTGGAAGGAAAGGGCCTCGCAAAATCCCTGCACCGGGCCTCGCTTTAAGTCGTCCTCGCTAAGGACGGCTCTGGTTCTACTGAAGCAGATGAAACTATTGCAGTAAAAAAACTGGTTGATCATGAATTGTATAAGTTTTTTTTTTGTATCATCCTTTTTGATAACGTGCCTTCCACCATTCTAAAGGACCCAAGTTATTTCACTATATTATTAGATTCAAATAAAAATTCATTAAATGGTTCAGATTTTGCTTCAAACTTTAATAAAATAGGCATCACCAAAGTATATTATTTCTCTTTAGCAAACAATAATACTGACATTTTCTGAGAGCTTATTCATTTCTCTTTTTCACAACTGGAGATCCAAAAGAAGGGATAAAAAATGTTTTGGGCTCAATGTTTGCTTGTAATGAGCATTGAAAGCTTTTACATATACTTCAATGAATATTATTTTTTTCTCCAGATCTTTTCATAAATGAACTGCATTGGAATATTGAACCATTTATTATTTACATGTGTACAAGGACTCAGGGCCCGACTAGCAAGTTTTTGTGCCCAGGGCACTTTCAGTTTTCGTGCCCCCTTAGATTGGACTATTTACTGATACTAGTTTTTTTTTTTTCCTTTTACATATTACACACTTATTTGAAAAGTGTCAACTCAAAAAATTAACACTCATTCGAAAAGTGTCAACTCAAAAAATTAAAATAGATTCCAGGAATAAAAATAAAATGTTTTTCTATTATTTATTGAAATGTGCTTTTAATCATAGATTGAGATATATTTTTGACATTTTCAGTTGTGTCACTTTTCGAATAAATGTGCAATATGATAAAATTTGACTTGATGAATACAGTACATCAATTACTAGAAAATAATGATAAGAAGTCTACTTATTAATGAATAATGTTATTGATATTAAACGATAAACCAAACTGATACTGAATGCAAACAAAAGTAATAAAAGAAATAAAAACGTTGGCATAATTATGATTTTTTTAATGGAAATTTAGATGAAATTATGAAAAATTTCGTGCCCCTTAGAAATTTAGTGGCCAGGGCATGTGCCCCGGGTGCCCGTGCGATAGTCAGGGCCTGCAAGGACGTAATGAGATCGCTACATAAATATAAATAAAAATGCTTTTGAATGACCTGTATTTATTTATTCTAACGTTTTCCATATCTTCGCAGGAAGTATCCATGTTCTTGTATTAAAAATTTACATAATCTTTAGATATTTTTTAATAGGTAAATATATGGATTAAACTTTTAACATTTTCCAGCTGAGTTTCTCTGTTTTTAAATTAAGATTTTTGTTTTTAAAGTGTGATATTTGATTTAAATAAAATTCAAAAAGCATGGATTTTTAGTTCCCAGTCTCTGTCACTCTTTAAATTTACAGTCTATTTTTGTCAAAACATAATATTTATTACAAAATATCTTGACCTAAATTTGAAATACATTTTTTAAATTGATTTAAATCAATGATTTTTTTTTTTTTAAATCAGTTGATTTTAATCATAATTAAAATCCAGCTGATTTAAATCAACGAACCCTGGAAATGAGTAAGTAACATAAATGATCTGTCCCAGATATATTTGAGCCGTGTTTATAAGATAAATTTAACGATATGTAAGATGATCTATAAGCAAAAAAGCTGTAATCTACTCAACTTCTGGTCCCAAGTAGTGTAATATAAAGGTCTATATTGCATATTGATATGTTCCAGACATATTTGGCCATGTTTTCATGGTAAGTTTAATGATAAACAAATTTATTTACATAATACAAAATCTCTATAAAACACACAACCTCTCACCTCAGGGTATATGCTATAAAGATTTTCTACTATATTGTAATTTTGTGTGTTATATTGTTAAATATTTATACAAAAAATATGATAAATATTGTGAGTAGTTTTCTCTTCCCTCCCACCTCCCTCCTAATTCGGTAATCGGAAAAAAGTAACCGGAAAAAAAGTAACCAGAAAAAAAAGTAACAAGGAATTGATAAATATTGAACTTATTGATAAATAAGTGTTAAAAGCTAACTAAGTAACAAAGTCCCATACGCGAATATTTGCTGTAAATATTTGTGAATGCTATTAGCAATAGTGTAAAAAAGTGAAAATATTCGCTTACGAAAATGCTCGTATTCATTACTACTTGATTTTTTATATTCGCGTACGTGAATACGATTTATTTCTCATTGATGTCTACAAATGTGAATAGTGAAAAGTGGTGTAAATATTCGCATACAAGAATACTCGTTTTAATCACTACTTGATTTTTGACATTCAGGAATGTAAATACGAATATTTCTCGTCGATGCCTACGAATGAGAATATTGAAAAGGGTTGTGAATATTCTCATATGAGAATACTCGTTTTAATCACTACTTCATTTTTGACATTCGCAAATGCGAATACGAATATTTTTTGCGAATGTTAAAAATCAAGTAGTGACTAAAACGAGTATTCTCGTATGCGAATATTCACATCACTTTTCAATATTCGCATTCGCGAATGTCAAAAATCAAGTAGTGATTAAAACGAGTATTCTCATAATGCGAATATTCACACCACTTTTCACTATTCACATTCGTAGACATCGACGAGAAATATTCGTATTCGCGTTCCTAAATGTCGAAAATCAAGTAGTGATTAAAACGAGTATTCTCATATGTGAATATTCATACCACTTTTCAATATTTGCATTCGTAGACATCGACAAAAAATATTCGCATTCACGTACATGAATATAAAAAATCAAGTAGTGATGAATACAAGCATTTTCGTACGCGAATATTTTCACTTTTTTACACTATTGCTAATAGCATTCACAAATATTTACAGCAAATATTCGCCTATGGGAATTATATAAATCCGACATAGCATTTAACACTTATTTATCAATAAGTTCAATATTTATCAATTCCTTGTCATTTTTTTTCCGTTTACTTTTTTTCGTGATTACTTTTTTTCCTAGATTCTCCTAATTCCTATTAAAATTTCATGTACAATTTATATTTAAACTATTTAATGATTAATAAATAATTTTCTCATCCATTCGTGTTTTACTAAGAATCAATTCTGACAAATATATTTATTTTTATATTATATATGAGAAATGACCCTTCAAGATAAATCATTATCTTCCTGCATATTAATGTATACTAGAAATTCAAATATTTTTAAAATAATGAAATAACATCTAAATCTTCCAGTATCCTGTTGTTGTTGGTATTCTCATTGCTACTGTTTGGTGTATCCTCGTCTGCTGCAGTCGTCTATATATGGGGATGCATACAGTTCTGGTAAATATTCGATTGTCGTACATATTAAAAATAATTCTATTTATAATTTTGAAAGTTATTGTAAATTATGATGTAAATACCTTTTAATGATTGATTAATATAATTTTATGACATTTATGATGTGTTTAATCTTAAATGTGATGTCATAAACAGCTATTAAAATGAAACTGATAAAATATTGTTGTTTATTATGTTATATTAAATAAATCCCTTCTGTTTTTTTATGTATAAAATATATTGCATAACTATTGAAGAATTGGCATATGTTCATGAAACAATGGATAGTTCTAAAAAGTGCTTTTGAAAATATTTTACTTCTTATCAAAGTCCATTTTCTGTATCTTGTACTATTTCTTGTTTGTGTGTATATATATAGTAGATTCCAGTTATTTAATACACTGTTTAATTGGGGCAGCCTATTTTCTGTAAAGTACCAACACATGTAACTGTATGTTTATGTTATGAGCTATAGAAGCAAATTGAATTCAATTTCCCACACCAAGATAGACAGGAATATTGCATATAGCATGTTACATTATTTTTATATGGAATGTTTCCTTGAGAAGAATATATCAACTGTGGATCTTGAAATTGATTGTTTGGATGAGACAAAAAGTCAAAAACAAAAAACACCATTAACTGGCGCAGAGAGGCCGGCCGTTGGGGAAAAATTCCTGCCCCCCCCCCCCCCCTTATGAAAATGGTCCCATACTCTGCTATAAATTTTATACAATTACAATAGACCTCCTCAAATCTGTGACCCTAAAATCTGCACATCGTCGCAGATGTAAACAGTAAAACTTACAGTTAAGATGTAGCGGGAAATACAATATATTTTTTTTATTTTTATATCATTTCATATACATTTTAATGTGTAATTCTGGTTAATATGACTGAACTCATGATTTCTCATGAAGGAAGTATAAATTTATTTCTCAAAAAATGCAAGATAGTGCTGATATCAGTGGCAATGTGACCTTTTTGCTAAATACATTTATGTATTAATCAAGCTTGTTTTAAATTAAGTCTGACTAAAACACTGGAACTTCTCCATTATTCCGTCGACCACTTTTCATAACAAAAAACTATCGCCAAAATATAGGATTTAAGGCCAAAAATGCATGATCGTGGCATCACATTCACTTGATATATGAAACATTACATGTGTTTGTTATGTCATCAAGCGGTTTTTAATTTGGCATTCAGCTGTACTTTCCATTATGTTTTACTGATTTATTAGTTATTTCATTAATTAAAATAACTATTGCATCTTTAAATGGTGATGTCATGATATTAAAAGAGAAAAGGCATTGAAAAAATGTTGCGATGCTTACGCTCAATAGATCAGTTTCAACTGACGTCACAAGCATTTATTCCCCAGCCGAGAAGGATAATTAAGAAAAATAATGTAAATAAATAAATAAATATCCAAGCTTATTTCTTTTCTGTTTTCATTAATATGTAAATTTTATTGTTTAAGCTTACTAAGTTGACACATTGGTGTGTGGGGCTTTTTCGAATTTCTTTTATTTTTATTTTATTATTTTTGTTTTTTTGAGAATTCAATGGCAACATTCTTCCATTTGTTTATTTGGCGGTACAGATTGATGATACTTTTTTGTTATGAAAAGTGGTTGACAAGACAATGGAGAAGTACCAAAACTTTTTTTATTTTATGATTTTTATGTAAATTATTAGTGTACAATTTATTGTAAGCATTCATTATAATTTCGAGTGCATTATTACATTCAAATTACTGTTTTAAAATTGTAAACAAAACAGTGACCAGAAATCCACAAAATTCTAAAATCTGCTCAACCTCTTGTACCAAGCTATGTGGATTTGAGGGAATCTACTGTATATGGAATGGATATTTTTTGGAACTTTTAAAGTTTAAATCTTGTTTTTGTGTAGAATGGGAAGGAAAAAATACACTGCTCAAAATAAATTTTTAAAGTTTATTCTGATTTAAAACAATCATTTTCAAGATCCACAGTTGATATATGCTTTTCAAGGAAGCATTCCAGGAAATTGAATTCTATTTGCTTCTAAAGGTCATAACATAAACATACAGTTGCATGTGCATGTTGTTCGAATAGTGTTTTGCATAGATATCACAATAGTACATAATTATTAATAAAATGTTAATTTGATTTTAAAATGAAATTATGTGTATACTTATAAAGGGCGATAGGCTCTTATAAAACTTTATCCGTGGTGCCCAAGTTGGCTCTCTGTTCCTCTGATTGGGACAGCCACTTTATCAGGACCAATATAATCCAATTGAGCAGAATTTATTTACCAGGATTTAGTGGTGTACCAAGTAGTGATTTTGCTGAGTACCGAGTAATTGTGTGTACGAAAGAATCGCTAAGGTGAACATGAAGGGTGTTTAGGGGTAGCAATTCTATGTGTGTGTTTATATATATATTCATAAACATACATCTTGAGCATATAATCATTGTTTTTAAATTTTAATTTTTCAAATTTAATTTAGTGTGCACCTTTTAAAAACAATTCTTTTAAATTAAAAAATTATAAAACAGTAACATTATTTAATATATATATATAAAGTTCAATTAACCTATAGATATGAAATTAAAACTAATTTTTTAACCCTTCTTTACTCATTTTGATAAATGAAATCTGTCTATCAAAAATGATTATTGCTTGCTGTAACAATTTCTTGAATAATAAAAAATGTTTCATATTTTCTAAAAGTACCTTATTTTCTTTTGATTAAAAAAATTGGATATTTTTGTGTTATATTGGCCCCCTTGAATGAATTGCCAAGCGACCAAGAGTTATTACCAAATTATAATGCATATATGACATAACTATGATGTATATAACATTTGTGACGTATATGGCCAAGTTATTAATCATATATAACCCATATAAGATATGGTGTATATACATATGAGATGTGCATAAGACGTAAATAATATGTATATAAGTATGTATATGGCCCATATATGAGTGTTTGGAAAATATGTGTGCAGACATGCTTACATATGATGCATATGCAAGCTTTTCGATTATCTTGGTGAAATCATAGCTGCAACCTTGGGATAATTGTAATTTGGGTGCCTGTATAATATGAAAGTACCAAAAATGGTATTGGTTTTACAGTTTCTTTTCATTTTTTCATAATGTACAGCATACAAAAATGTTATTTTAGCAGTGCTGGCAAGAAAAAACACATTTTTTTCTGAGGCAGGCCAAATTTACAATAATAAAAGAAATGCCCTATCTCCTGAAAATGTAGAATGATATTAGTGTTTTTTCACAATAATTTGCGATATAACAAAGTTAAATATTGCATTTATTGTATTTTCTGTTTCTACACACTGCTTCTTTATCCAAATTCAAAGTCTTATTCTACAGATTTAAAAATGATTTTTTTATGTAACAAGTAAATAAAATACATATATAGATATATAGGGTAGATGTGCCAGTAATGGACACCAGTAAGGAATTTCTTTAAAAATTATTTTTTAATTAATAGTTATAATTGTTATATTCCACATTTTTTAATATTATATTAATCTACCAACAATATTTAACCATGCATAGTCACAATTCCCTATGTGAATCGAAATTTAATTGTAAATAACAGAAATAAATCAAAACGCCCTAAATTCCAGTAACGGACACCCCACAAAAAGTAATAGATAATTGATATGATGATTGTATTTAAAACTAGAATTTAAAGAAAGCATATTAATGAAATAAAAAAAGCTGAATTTTTATTGGTTATTCTTTTATAAACCAAAAACGTTGAAGGTGGCCCATTCCTGGAAGGCAGTCCATTACTGGCACATCTACCCTATATGGTCCATTTATATTCAAATAACTTTTTAGAGATCAATTATAAATTTATTTGTCTTCAAATATGCTTAAAAAATGAAATTCTTACAACTACTCGGTAAATATTTATTTGCCGATAATATCCCTTATATATGTATATATATATATATATATATATATATTGTTAATATTATATTTAATTTACCTATAGAGGGCGCTATCGCTTGTATATTAATTTTACTTTTAGGGATTAAAATTGAATGGAGTATTTGTATATTCATGGATATAATTTTGTTATTAGTGTATTATCACAGGAATAAATTTGTGTGTTTTCGAATCAATTTGTGTTGGGGTGTCATAGTTAGGGTAATATTTCAAAAGATGTGCTCTCAACTTGACTTTCAAATAATTTCTCTCAACTCGACTATGTCAACAAGTATAAAATATTTCATGATGTGTGCCATGTGGACATGTGGTATCATTAAGAACTTGTGATGTTTAAGGATTCTCGATAATTATTGTGAGTAAAATATTTTATCTACTCTTTATGGGTTTTTATTTCCAATTTTATTATTTCAAACTGATATCAGGTAGTAATTCAGTGAGGTGTTGTATACAGATTTTAGGATAATTGATGTGAGTGAAATATTTTGTCTATTCTTTACGGGTTTTTTATTTCCAATTTTATTATTTCCAATTTTAATATTTCCAATTTTAATATTTCCAATTGTTTTCTGGTAATAATTCAGTATACCTGGGTGATTCTACTGATCTTAGCATATATGCCAGTAGAATTATGAAATACTGAATTATTTTTTAAAACATATGTGGGTACATCCAGGCTGATGATTATATCTACATGTGTTTTTTCATATCCAATTCTGATTTAATTCTCTTGTTGTCCAATTTTCCATTGTATATGGTTCATATTTCATTTCTTAATCCATTTGTATTCACTTGATAGCAACTCCAAATTATTATTTTTTTTCTCTCTCTCTCTTTTTAAATTTTCTTCATGTTTTCAGTATTTTTGGCCAATTACCATTGAAGCACAAGCTATGGTAATATTATGATTGCACTTGTTAATCTATTAGCTATGTGGTATTCTGTCTACACATTATCATTAATTATCTCTTTGGAGATTTAAGTAGAATGATACAAGAACTTGATATGTTTTTTGAAATTCATAGATATTATAATTATATATATATATATATATATTAATATTTTCCATGGGATAGTAGTGAATGTATTGTTTAAAATTTAATATTTTTAGGCATAGTAAAAATTTAAATTAAAGCATTTCATTAAATGTAAAAACTTTTATTTTGTGCATGTTAATAACAAAATTAACCCATTCTTACATTTAATATCATAAACAAATTATAAATATTTGAAATCAAAACCCTCTTTGTACAATGTTATTCCTTCATATTTTACATAAAATAATGCTTTAAACATACTAATGGGACCCCAGAGATACTCAAAATGTATTAAAAAATTTTTTTAGTATCACCTCCTGTTGAGAGGGGGATCTTTTTTTAGGGAGGGTTGGAGGGGTGCAAACTCAACCGCTTGGACATTGCAGAAAGAAACAAAACTACATTCATATATATAATTCAAACAAGTAATATCAGTAATAATCAAATCCATAACTTTTGTGTATGTGATGTAAAATTCTTATGCTGGTATCATTGTTTGGAAATAAATGGAGTATTTTTAATAGATAACTTTCAAATATTCAATTAAATTTAGTAATAAAAAATTCATGAACCTCCTGGTGACGCTGACACACGTTAGAGGGTTAAATAGGGCCGTAAACTGTTACTTTTATAATTTTGTGATGCAGTAAAGTATTGTAATTAATAGCTAATGTATGTTTTATTGATAAGTTGATGCATTTATAGATGCCAGCCATTCATGTTTTTTCCTTCTGCATAAAGAGAATTTGAATTGAATTTGTTTTGTATTTACAGGTTGTTCCTTCTTATTGTTCACCAATAGCTAATTCTTAAACTGTTAGCTTTAGAGGTTTACTTCCAGTTGCAAAAAATGTTCCAAATATTGTTCTTCATTTATGTGTCAAATAGTTGTTTTTTAAAAAAGTTGTCACATTTTTAATTTTTATATGCTTTCTCTGTGTAAGCTACATTTAGAAAACTCTTTTCCCCATGCTCTAACGAGCAAAGCAATAAAAATTCTATTCTCTACAACCAAAATTTTCTGAATTATGATACTTTGAATTTTATGAATTTTCAGCACTTTCTGGCACTAAAATGCATTTTTCTATTTTTAGTGCCTGAAAATTCATCGAATTCAAAGTATTACAACCCTGAAAGCATTGTTTGTAGAAGAATGAAATTTTTTTGGTTTGTTTGTTGCAAATGTATAAAAGTTAAAATTTTGTAACTTTTTACAAAAGAACTATTTTGATATAAAGGAATTTTTTTGCGATTGGAAACATTTTTACAATTGGCCTATAAAACTAACGGTTTAGGAATTAGCTATTGGTCAACGTTAAGAAAGGATACCCTGCATTATTGTTGCATTCTGAAATAACCATAAAATGTGATGTAAATTATTATTATGCTTTTTTGTTTATTGATTACATCTCATTTCATAAAACCCAGAATGTTATCATTATAGCATTTATTCTCTCCAAATTTTGTGCTAAGACATTCTTCCACAAATTTTAGACCAAAAAGTAACAGTTAAGCTCACAAATAATATTACAAACTGGTGATATGCTGCTAATCAAATTTGCTACTTTTTTAAAAGTCAAATTTATTTTTAAACAAACACGAATCCAAAGGGGATGTCATGAGGATCATGACCCCCCCCCCCTCCTCCTTCTCTAAACAAAAAACATTTCTCTCAAGTCAAGATGTAAAGATCCCCAGGTTTGTCTTTTGTTTTCCCTGATGATGGCCCCAGAAGCAGAAAATTCTCCAAGCGTCTGCGACGGATATTTCAGCGGCAGAAAATAATCTGCAGGTAAACTATGTTACAATTCAGGATTGGCAGATCTTTGACATGTGTCCGTTTTTGAGAATTTAAACTGCTATGTCCAAAACCTTATCAAAAAACCTCAAATACTACATTGATATGTAAAATTTTACATTAAATAGTACTTATATTATATGAAACAGTACAACATTATACATAATAAATAAGTCTTTTACTGTATATCAATAATTAATATCTAGTAAAGTATTACTGTTACATGCAATTTTTTAACTTGATTTCTCGATATTTACCAGCAACCTATTGGTGAATTGAGCTGTTTTTTCCCCGTGACATATTGACGGATTTCATGTTTATTTTCTGTAATCAACCAACGAATTTCGCGATTGTTTGAAGAAATTTGTGATATTTTCCTGCTACCAATTGACAAATTTTGCTTATTTTTTTTTTGGTGACCGATAAGCGAATTTCCGAATTTTTTTCCCGCGTCTTACAAGTGAAACTCGCATGTTTCTTTTTTTTTTTTAACACGTAATTGTGGAAAAATTTCACAGTTGTTTTCACGACCAATCGGCGAATTTGGCTATTTACCTTCAATAGCTTGACAAAATTTACAATTTTTTCTCGCCAGAGACTGACACATTTCAGAATATTTTCTGCTATCTATAGACGAATTTTGCGAAATTCTTCTGCAGCAGATGGCAGAATTTTGAGGGTTTTTTCTGTGACTCACTGAAGAGATTCACGATTTTCCCCCGTAACCGACAGATGAATTTCTAGATAGTTTTCTCACGATCGATTGACGAAACTCGTGATATTTTCCTGCAACTGATTGACGATTTTACGGATTTTTTGCACGTCTTGCTGGCAAAACTCGCAGATTTTTTTTCACACGATCGTAGACGAATTTTGCTATTTCCCCCCTGCAATCGACTGGTGAATTTCGCAATTTTTCCCACAACCGACTGACAAATTTTGTGATTTTTTCTTCACGCGATCAATTAACAAATTTTGCAATATTTTCACGTGACCGTTTAACGAACTTTGCGGAAATTTTCTGTGCCCAATTGACAAATTTTCAGTTTTTTTCCGCAACCTATTGGTGAAGTTCGCAGGTTGAAATATGCAGAGGGAAATTTTTTTTCGAACCCAAAACGCTTTGACGCTATTAAAAAAAAAAAAAAAAAAAAAAACAATGGGCAGAGCGCATTTGCAACTACAAAAGAAAAGACAGGGCCTGCTTTTCACTGATTTCTTCAACCGCTTTTCACAGATTTTCTCTTTTGAACTTTCTGGCGAGATGCACGCACAGTATATGAGCAAACGCTGTTGGTCCATTGAGCAGGGATGTCGGAGAATAAAAAGAAGATATTTAGCTTGCAAAGAATGAGGAGATGCGCAGAAGATCATAGAGCTCCTCCAGATATGAAGCAAAAGTGTGGCTGTGCCACCGCGCCTGCTGACGAAGTAAAAAGATCTGTGAGCCGAAGAAAATTCCATGGAAAAAAAATCTGCAGAAGAGGGAAAAAAATCTGCGACGTACGTCGCCCGTCTCGAACTTTCTGCTACCGGGATGATGACTTTATAGTTTTTAGCCAAAACTGTTGGAGAAATATGACTTGTAACTAAGTTTTAATTTTTATATTGTACACTGATTTTAGCAAAATACAAGTGCAATTTTGTGCTGTTTGTGTTTTTAATTTGTATATTAATCAGTAGTGTAGTGTCCATCTCCAATACTGTTATTTGAAGAACATTTCTATAAGACTATTCTATTTTTTAAAGTATAACTATGTATTAAGGTGTTTTAATTTTCTTCCCCACTTAAAAAGGCTATTACTTTCTGATACACTTATAAAGTTATTTTTGTACAGAAATGCTTGAAAATGGCAGACATCATTGTTTAAGCTCTAAAGAATCAAATTTTTTTTTGTTAATTTTCCTATAAATGTGATATATCTTGAAATGTATCCAATTACTCTCTCAGGACCATGGCTGCTGAACCCTGAAAGTTGGCTTAAAATGCAAACTTTGTGAACATTTCCTGTAATTGTTTTTATAAGACAATGAAAAGTGCTGATTTTTTGTTATCTGAATAGAATCTGCAAATTTCAGGCACTTACAAATGAAAATTAATTTGGGTATATGTCAGAAAATAGACAATTTAAAATATAAAAATTGCTTGTGAAGACATTTGATAAACCCTGCCTCTCTGACATAATCCTCCTCTAAATGGAAGCCTGGATCCACCTCTTTTTTTAAACATGTATCTTTGTTAATTTTTGTTTAGTATGAACTTAGTACACAACTTATAATTCTAGAAAATCGGAAGGGAAATAATGAAAATTATAGAGTTTTTCACCAACCCTAACTTTTTCCAAAGCCCATCACTCACAACCAATCCATGATCTAAGTTTTTTTTTTTTTTTTTTTCCAATCAGGTTACATAATCTAGGCTATGGTTAATGCATAATTAAGAATGATATGTAGAAACTGTTATCCTTTTTTGTCAAAACCTTATTTAGGAAATCATATATTAACGATGATATAAACACAATTATTACAACTGAGCATGTTGAAACCTATTTTGCTATAATAATTTTTATTTAAAGTTATATCTGTGTATCTAAATTTCAAAGAATTACAATTTCGCACTCATTCATCAAGTTTGATACAGGGAGGTTTAATTGTTATTATGATGATTGTCTTAAATATTCTTCATTTTCAAACAATTTTTTGTTTCTTCTTTCAGGACATTATTGGAGGATTGGTTCTAGTTGCCATTTTAATGACTGTCATTTTGCCTTTCTCGGATATGATTGACCATTACCAACTGACTGATAAGTTTTCACCACTTGTGACTCTTTCGCTCATGCTACTACTTCAAATTATCTATCCTAAAACTAAGCGCTGGACTCCCGCACGAGGTGATACTGCTGTCATTATGGGAACCGGTGCTGGTTTTGCATTTGGATCCTGGTTGAACTACTATTTTGGAATCATTCGAGGTCCACCTTTGCCACCTCCGTACAGCATAATGTGGCCAGGCTATAAAGTTTTTGGTTTAGCCTTACTCCGTGCCATAATCGGAATACTGTGCATAGTGGCTACAAGAGCATTTTTTAAAAGCGTGACTTATGCAGTTTTGTGTTTTGTTATGAGAGCTGATGCCAGAGATTTAAAATCAAAACAAAACCTTTTTATAGAAATTCCATCAAAACTTATAACGTATTGTGCTATCGGTTTTGTGATAACATATGTTGCACCATTTGTGTTTAGATTACTATATATTGAAAGAGAAACTATGTTCACAGAAGTGTGACAGTGTTTTTTGTTTGTTTGTTTTAAACATTATTTATGCATATATTTTTTTATATTCCAGTATTTATGTTGTATGTTATTTATTTTTATATATATATATTTTTTTTTCTATTTGTAAAATTATGTTAAAATAAACGAATTTATTTATTGAAAAGTAAAAATTTATATAAGAATTGTTTTTATAATTTTCTTATAGTTAAATTTTTTTTTTAATGAATGTCCGTTACCAGTTTTGTTTAAATTTTTAATTAGTATAATGTGGTAAAAGTACATTTAAAAGTAAATTATGAGCTGTTTTTAAATGTTCTGTATTTCTTTTGTTACTTTTAATCTGATATAGCATATATTATTAAAAATTCCTAATTTTTAAGACCTATGAATTTCTTATTCTTTTGTTTTTTTATTTCCATGTTCATTTAAAAAACAAGTTAAATTAAAATTGTTTTGTATTCAGCTCTACTGTATAGTTTTGATTTCCTTGTTTTGAAAGCAGTCGCACTAAATGGATAACAAATTATTCAGTTATAATGAAATTTAGTAAAATTTTAATCTGTTATCCAATGATTCTCTGGTAAAATTGAATCCTTTTCAAACTATCTTCTATGTTTTGGTATTAATCCTGTATACTGAAGACCAACAGATAGTCTAAATGTTGTGATATGATACATTTTCTATAAATTCCATATGTAATATCCTTTAATATTTACAATTTTTCTTAAATGTCATAATAAATGGGCTTCTTGAGAAGTCATGTTATTTATTTTTTAGTTTAATAAATCAATGTTATTTATATCAATAGGTTTTCATATGACAATTCTAGTAATCTTTAAGAAATAATCTAATGAAAATAAGTATAAAAAATATAATGAAGGCTATTAGTTTAATTTCTTACATTTATTTACTTGGCATTATTTGTTATAGCATATTTGGCATATTTGTTACAAAAATTAAATAGAATTCATATAAAATTAAATACCATAGTGTTTATGGTAAGATCTTGGAAACACAACTAAGAGGGAGATATAAATGGGGAAAATACTGAAGATATGGTTTTCGGGATTGACTTTTCAAATCATTCAGAGGAATAGAAAGTGAATGGGGATATATATATATAATTTGTTATTTAATTGATTTGTTTTTTAAATAATCAGTCATTTTTATTTGAATTCTTTATTTTTAAATAAAAATTATCAGTTTCAAGTACTTTTTATGTTTTGCAATTCACAATGGCTGGATGGTATCATTTGAAAATAAACACTTATTTGTGTATGGTTTATATAGAAAACAGTGTCCTTCTTATTTACCTTTCCATACTCAAGAGCAGGGGTAGGTTTAGATGTGCTCAGAGTTTGAAGTCATAGTGTGAAAACAGAATGTATCTAAAACAGAATAATATCTTTAATGGAAAAAAAATCATGGTTCTCGGAGCCCATGCTATGAATTTTACATTATCTTATAAATTAGTTCAATTGGAAAATCTTTAGCCAAAGCTGAAAAGTATTTGCCAAATCTATTCTTATTGCATGGGAGGCAGGGATGTAGTGGAAAATATATGGTGGTAAATGCATTAAAAAAAGAAACTGTTCAATTATATCTGATTTTGGTAGAATGTCAGTTATGTTTGCTACATCATTAATAAAATTAATAAATCTTGAACTCTTGGGCCTCCACTGCAGATGATAAGAATTAAACCACTAAGATTTTTATTATCATGTTGTGTCTGTTAAGGAATCATACGTTTCAGTTTGCATTGTGGTTTAAAAAAATCAAATATTTATTTTATTAACCCATTTACAGATATTTAAAAAAATAAAATAAAATCGTGCCTGTGAAATAATTGTTTTTCATCGACTGAAAATATGGTTCACCAAATGTTTCGCCTATATGATGAAATAAATATTTTTCATGTCAGATAAAGGTTCAACCTGAAACAGTTTTTTACTACAAGAGCCTTGTAAGTGATATGCAAACAAAGGTGATAGTTTCATTTTCTCATTATTATTTTCTATTTCTTAATTGTGCATATAAGATTGCATATTAATATTGTTATGATGGATATATTAATCATTACATTTTTATGTTAGTATTAATGACAAACATATTTTTGACGAAAAATTTGTATTTTTTATTTCTTAGAACTCATTACTATAGTATAATTTAAAAACTTCTTGAAACGCTATAAATAAACACTACATATTTCCAAGGAACTATATCTTCAGGTACAAACAAAATATGTTGCTGCTTTGAAAGCAGGAACACTCCTGTATTCAAAATGGTAACATTTTATTTGACACTAGCTGACTCGTCCAGCATTACCCATGATAATAATCTTAAATGAAGCTCAAATTTATATTATTTTATATCATTAACCCAATTTTGTGTGAATTTATATTTATAAACAAAAATATCTCTGAACAAACTTAGAAAAGTACAATTTGTAAGGTTTTTTTTATTTCATATCTTCCCTGCTATGAGATCTCAGTAAAGCTTTGGAATGGGATATTTTACCAGACTGCTGCGACTTTTTACTCTTGAGGTCATGTTCATTGGGGTTTTTAATTAATATCTTTGCTAATTATCCAAAAATGAAAAATCTTAACCTCAGGTGCATTTGGACCTGCCTTGGACTATCCTCATCTGAATTTTAGACCTAGATGTACAGTAAATTTCCCTAGCCATCACACACACATGGACAAACATTTTTCTATTATTAGTAGATTGCATAGTGCTTTACTTATTTTTATGATGTTTCAATAAGTTTTTAAATTATATTGTGTGTTACATTAGTTTTATTATAACATTTTATTATCATTAAGGGGACCTGAAAAGTTTAAAAGGACGATAATTGACTGAAGTTTGATTGTGGATTATGAAGCCTATAATTAATTTAGACTATTACTTCTTTTTTAATTTAATTATTTATGTGTTATAAGAAATATTTTATAATTGTGTGGGGGAAAAAAAGTTTTAATATTTTACCACAAAACTAATCTTGAAAAAATAGTTTTGCCACAATTTTGAAACTTTGGTTACATATTTTTAAGTCATCATTTCTTCTTTATACTGCTTATTATGTTGTCTCTCAATTATGCCTGAAACAAAAAAATTAAATTTTAAAAACTATGATAAAATCCATAAAAATTAATCATATTTTTTGTTATAATTTAAAAAAAAAATTGTTTGTGTGTATTTCAAGTATAATTTGTGGAGAATTCAATTTCCTTTATTTAAAAATAATAAATATGTAAATCCATTAACTTGTTCAAAAGTTATTGAAGCAAAACCACTAAAAAACAGTGAATCAAGATAATTGACTGAGTTTATAAGTTTGGCCTTTGCAGGTATCACTGGTTCAAAGCCTAATGTTTATAGCTGATACAGCCATAATTTTAGGGATCTTCCTATGAGACCAACTGTACAACATTCTTAAAAGTTAAAATTACAAATATATTAATATATATATATATATATATATATAAACAATTTATATATATATCTTTTAAACCTTTAAGTCCTTAATAGAGTTTATCCATAGTTTATTAATATTTTTTTAGATTACCTGTGATCTCTTATAAAGCTCTTTTAAAGTTTTTTGTCATTATATAATTTTTTATTTTATTTTGTTTAAGAAGTAAATATAAATTTGTTTTTTCACTTCCTAAATAATTTGGATACATAGTATGTATATGTCATAAAAAATCCTATGTTTTTAAATTTAATAAATTTTGTTTAATGCCATCTTTTTCTATTAATTTTGTTGTGAATTCTCTTTTCCACCCAACATATAATAAGTTTTAATTGTCATTCTATTAAAAGATCTCAATAAGTCAGAATTGTAATTCTCCACTGGATATTTTTAATTTTATTTCATCCTGTGCTTAGAATACAGTAAACCCCATAATTACATCTTTAAATTGTTCTTTTTGTTTATCTGTCATCTCCTGATGAAAAAATGATAAATCATCCTTCAAAGTTAGATACAGCAAAACTCCAGTTACTTGTACTTCAGTCATCTGGATCAATATCAGAAAACAAATACTTTCATTTAAGGAAGAAAAAAAAAGTACTTTATTGAAATGAGGAGTGTATGTATTCACTTGTAAAAATATAATTTCCTTGAAATTCCTATTTAAACCAGCTTTGAAATTTATATTTATTGTGAATTTTCAAAACTTATATTTGGATAATTCTAAGCCTGTATTTACTGTCTACAACAAAACAATTTTGTTAGACATTTTCAACTAACAAATTTAATTGTATGGAAATACCATTTTTAAAATTTATTATTATTTGTATTAAAAGTAACCCTATAAAAAAGTAAGTCTAATGTAATTTGAATACACTAGCTGACCCACCCGGTTTTGCCCAGGCAGATTGTCATTGAAAAATATAACAGTGGAGTGGACTTCATGAAAAAAGAATGAATAACATTTATATATACTAAAAACTTGTAAAAAAATTAAATAAGAGCTAAAATTTCAAAAATATAACAGTTACATTTAAACAAGTGGGTAAGTGTGATCGAAGATCGCTAAAAGGGTTTTGTTTAATATTCCTTTCAAAACACTTTATCCTTTCTTTAATAAATCCAAATAAATTTCATTTAGGAAAAGAAAAAAAAAAAAAAGTCATGTTTTTTATAATGTAAAAATTTACCCGTCTATTTTTTCGTTTTTTTTCGAATATCTAAACCAGCCCGATAGCAGGCGAAGCTCACTATTATATTCTGTCATAATA
Source organism: Maratus michaelseni (assembly GCA_963931845.1). Classification (NCBI taxonomy): domain Eukaryota; kingdom Metazoa; phylum Arthropoda; class Arachnida; order Araneae; family Salticidae; genus Maratus; species Maratus michaelseni. The sequence continues at coordinate 133,065,203 of OZ007593.1, forward strand.
ATATCTGTCATGTGAACTAAATGCGATATTTAAAAAAATTATTTCAAAATTAAACATGTTGTACATCTTCAAAATTTTAAAATATGTGAATATTACCATAATCGGATTTTTATCATGATTCAATATGTTTCTCAAACTCATATATTTACTATTCTCTATTATTCATATTGAAACTCGCTTTGTATTATTCTCAAACATTTGAAAAATTCGTTAAACTTCCAATATGATGTCAGAATTTGTTTACTTCTCTAATGACGTGAGAGCATTCGCCGAGATCTTTTACGGGCATTTCTAATGATATTTTGAAGCTCCATACTTGCAGCGAAAGAGCGAAACATAAATAAACCCGATTTATCTCGGCCTAAATCCTGCCAAAGGACTTTTACACAATAACCAATGAGATGCATTTCATTTGGACGTTGCCATTAAACAACAAATAATCATGATTTCTGTGCCACATATGATAGCGTAATATATATATATAGATTAGGCCTACCTTTTCGTTAACAAAAGAAATTTATAGGAATTTTTGGAACCATAGGAACATAATATAAAAATTTTTATGATTACCCCAGTTATCCAGATTTCTACATATCCGGATTACGTCCAGAACACTTTAATAAAGATGAAGTTAATCCATTAATTTCATGAGATTTCAAGAAGGGAGGGGTCAACAAACTATGACAGTGCGTAGGTAAGCACATTTGTGACATCACACCTAAAATAGGAAAAGGTAGCCGTTATTTTCAAGCAGCATAATAAAGTTCACTGAAAAAATATGTATTTTAGGTAGTCATAGATATATTATTCCCCTTTTTAAAAAATATCAATAGCTTAAAATAAAAGCATGCGAATTCGTAATGGTTTTGTAATATTTATGTCAGGTAGTAATAGATTGTATGTAACATTTTTCTTTTTTTTTTTTTTTGCATAAAAGTAGTTCTAGCAGAACATGTGATGTTATAACAGGTGGGAGGGTATCACTTAGGGATTTTTATTGACACTAGTGTGTTTTTGTTTTATCAAACTATCATTATTTTCCATATCTTACTGAACTATGTTGAATGTTCCAATAATGTCTTCTTTAAAGAATTTTACTTAAAATAAATCATGAATTAACTGTTATTTTTCAACTGTATTTGTATTACATTAGTCTAATGACACTGTTTGATTAATTTTCCAATTGCATTTTTGCAGTAAAAAGTGCATCAAAAATAAAATTTTTCAAGGAAAAAAAACTGATAGTTAAAATAAAGGTTTCAGCCTACTCTGTACAATAAGCTTGAAAAACATACAACTTATGGAGAAAATGTACAATTTGGCAACCCTAATATCACTTGAGTGTTATTACCTGTGACATAGAGGAGGGAGGGATAAAAAAAAAAAACATGAAATTGTGTGACATAATTAATAGATGGCCCCTAATTGAAGTTTTACTGTAAAAAAAGTGAATTCTCCACCTGTAAAACTCAATGGCTTCCTACAGAGCATATGAACAAGATTGTTTAATGGTTATAATGCTTATAAGAGTTGTTATTCTTTAAATCAGTTGAGTCTATCATTATGAGTTTAACATTTGACCTGAGCAGATGTCTTTAAGCAAAGCTTCAACTCCACAGCTGCCTTTAGGAAATAAACTTCAATTAAATTTGAATTTCTCAGTCTAATGTGTGAATAAATGTTAATAATGTGTCACCTTTTAAATAAAAAAAATAACATACAAGCTCATATAACAAAAGTAACTGAATTTCTTATTTAAAGATGGCACATAATTATATTTTACATTAATTGTTATAGTAAATATATATATATAGAAAACATCTTAATAGATAGAACCTACCAGAAAATCTCAATATATTTAGAATCATAAGCATATTATAAGTTGATGTAACCAAACAATTAATGAAATTAAGACGATTTAACCTCGAACAAATGTAGAAAAATAAATTTTATATAATAAATTGGAACAGAAATGGAATAAAGATATCATATGATAATGGAAAACTGAAAAACAAAGTGACAAGTGAGTATTTAATCTTTAGTCGACAAGAATACATGCATGCATGTATATTTTATTTTAAAATTTTAACTTTTCTTGAAAGTAATTGTTAAAGTTTTTGTCATCACTAAGTAAACAGTCATTAGTACATCATATTTCATTATTAATTAATCCAATAGCAAAATAAATTATTGTTAAAATTTCTATTTTTTAGTTTAAAACTTTAATAAGTTTTATTTCTATGAACATTTATAATATATTTTATTTTGATATGTAATTCAATATAGTTTTTCTTATTTACAGATTATTTTAATATATTAAAACACACATAAATAACGCCTGCATTCAGCATTTTAAAGATATACAATATTCTCTCCAACATGGTTTATTAGTGAAAAATTGCAGACTTAGGAATCGGCTGGAGTGTCTCAGTGGTTAGAGCAACAGCCCGAAACGCTGTGGACCCAGGTTCGATTCCTGGCTCTGGCTAGTTTTTCACTCCATATTGGATTATTGTATTTAATGTATGTTTGTCTGTATAATAATTGTATATCTTTATTTTAATATGTTTGAGTGTTGTAGTAATATCTTGTAATCTCAAACAATTGGTGTAGATTTTAGAATTTACGCCAAATCTTAAAATGCAGGATTTCTTCAGAGGTTTCTTGATGAAGGTAACACCAAAAGTAATATTTTTAAGGTGGCTCTCAAATGACCTTCTCAACAACGCGAAACTTTCTGACACAATTTCAGACTCATTTTTAAATGCAAAGGCATAAAATTGGCAGGCCTGACTATAGAAGCGATTTGGAATCGAAATGAGTTTTCCCATTTTTTGATAAATAGGTTATTTATCGAGTTGTAAGCGATTCGTGTCACGCGATGACACGTTTTTCTTTCTTCTGTTTTTGCATCAGGAATTCAGTTCAAAACGCCAACTTTGACAATATTTTCTGAAAGATCTTCTGCCTTGATGAAAAAATGAAAAACGTATTTTGATTACAAAGTTTTTGAATAAGAGCACCTGCCAATTTGATACATTTGCGAACAAAAAGGATTTACAAAAATGTGTCATAAGTAGCCAGTTTGAATTTGAGAACAGCCTTAATATCTGTTACTGTTCTTTTTTTTTTTAATCCTTTTTCTTGGTGCAAAATTATTCAAATTTAAGAATTTGAAAAAAAAAAAATGATGATAATGCATTTATATCATGTTCTTATAAAGGGCTTGAATCTCAACTTTTGTTAAACCGATGTATTTGTATTTTCCACTATTATAATGAGAAAGGATTGTAAAGTATAATTGGATTACATTTTTTTAATGCTTTTTTATGTTTATTTGAAATTAAAGAACTCCAAGATTCATGTTTTTTTTCTTTTATTATCAATTTTTTAAACTTTAATTCTTAAAATACATTTTCTTTTATTATGCTAAAATTATCTCATTTAAAAATCTTCTGAAAGCCTATTAGCTAAAATGGTATTAATAATAATAATTACTAAGTTTGCATATTATTCAGTTTTAGCAAAAATATTGTAAGTTTTATTCTAAGTGTACTTTTGTAAAATATAAATAAATACACATAAAGATGGATTTTTTACACTTATTTATATGTCTAATTATAGTTCAAAATGCTGTGCATGCAACTTTTTTAAGTATACATATTTTGGATAAATAAATATGTAGTCTGCCTAATTGTTCCTAAAGATGTTATTATATAAATATGTATTTTACAGAGTTTTATCTGTGCCTGTTTATAAAGATGTATATTTAGATGTATTTATGTACATACACAAATGTAGCTACTGTAATTTTTTATTAAAGTGACTCATTCACATTAGATAATAAAAGTTAAGGTTTGTGTCACTATAATCTAACTCATCTAAGCCTTTATAGATACGTAGAGTGCATGAGATTAATCAGTCAGTGAACGTATCATCATCATCATCTTACTATTGTCATACTTTGATTATAACTTTCAAATGACTGTCATAGATGTGTGTTGATTGGTTGATCTTGTGTATTTAATGTAATCTATGTAAGTAATGCCAAAACAAATACAGGGTGATTCTAAAATTATTGGACAACTTTGAAGAATGGTGCAGCTCACTAAAAAAAATATTTTTTGCATAAGAAAGCTGGGTCGCAATTCACTTATTCAGTCATAAACACAGAGTGTCTCACTTCAAGTCGAACAAGGATTTTCATTTACAACTGTAGCAATAATGAAAATACAATAGACTCCTTTAAATCTGCAACTATAAAATCCACACATCATTACAGATGTAATGAACAGTGAAGTTGTAGGAGGGAAATCCAAGGTGCTGTTAATATCAACAGCGATTGTAGTTTCTTTTCGAATTTTAAAATCAAATCAAGGAAGCTGTTTTTTTTAATACATTTGTCTAACTACAAGTTAAATTTTCTATACCACCTACTTACAATTCTGATGTAAATTAGCATATCTATAGCAAAAACTTTGCACATCATAGGTTCTGATCAATATTCGCATGTGTAATTATAACCAAATTGTTTGTTTACTTTTCTTGCGTTTGTTTGCTAGTTTTTCAATACTTAATTATTTTTATTTTTCTATCATTATGTACACACTTTAAAATGTAATTCTGGTTAATATTATTGAACTTGAGTTTTCTTATGAAGGAAGTATAAATTTATTTCCGAAATAATTTCCGATGCTGCTGATCTAGATCACTATTTTTTTTTATTATCAAACACATTTTTTAATTCATCAAGCTTTTTTGTATATTAAATCTGACTAAACATTAAATAAAACTTTGCTTATTATATGATTTTGGTGTAAATTATTAGTGTACCTTTATAAGATGAATTTCACTGAATAAATCAAGAAAAAATTATTTTCTCATTATTATTCATATTTAGTATTGCATTATTAATTAGTATTTACTTAAACTTTACTTTTATACATTAATTATTTTTTTTATTTTTATTATTTTACATTATTATTTAATTACAGTTCGCTCAAATCTGCAACCTTAAAATCCATACATCATTTCACATGTAAACAATGAAACTTACAGTTAAGATGTGGGTAAAAAATTAAAGTTTTTTTTTTTTTTTACAAAAATTATCATTCTGCACACATTTTAATATGTAATTCTGATTAATATGATTGAACTCATGTTTTCTCATGAAGGAAGTATAATTTAAAGGAATTGTAAAAAGGAAGTATAAAGGAAATTATGAAGGAAGATAAATTTATCTCTGAAAAAATTCAAGATAGTGCTGATATCAGTGGCGATCGCAATCTTTTTACCAAATAAATTTATATATTAATCAAGCTTTTTTGGTTAGTAAGTATGGCTAAACATGAAATAAAACTTTATTATTTTAAGATTTGGATGTAAATTATTAGTGTACCTTCATAAGGCGAGTTTCATTGAATAATTCAAGAAAAGATTATCTCATCATTATTATGCATATTTAGTTATGCATTGTTAATTATTTACTTGACGTTTACTTTTAATATTTTAAATATTTTTAAACTTTTCTTAATTTTTATTACTTTACTTAATTATTTTATTTTATTGTAAGCATTCACTATAATTTTGAGCGCATTATTAAATTCAAATTACTGTATAAAAAATGTAAACAAACAGTGACCAGAAATCTGCACAACCTCTGGTCTTAAGCTCTGTGGATTTAAGGAAGTCTACTGTATTTTAATATTTTACTTTATTATTATAAGCATTTATTGTAATTTCCAGAGCATTATTACATTTGAATTACTGTTTAAAAATGCAAACAAAACAGTAACCAGAAATCTGCACAGCCTTTGAACTGAAGCTGTGCGGATTTAAGGGAAGCCTGCTGTATTTTACTGATATTTTCAACAGACATACTTTGCTTTTTGCGAAATGTTGTAACATTTCAAGAATTGCTGAAAATGGCCATGATCTGCATCCAAACAACACTGACCTTCGTAATTCAGAATGTCGCTTTTGGTTCTTGTTGATCACTTATCTAATTAAAGGGCATTTCACATGATATCCATCACATTTCACACAAAGTAAAGTAAGTCTGTTGAAAATATCAGTAAAATATCTTCATTACTGTTAAAGTTATGAAAAAAATCCAGGTTTAACTTGGTATGAGACATTGTAATTATGACTGAAAAAGTGGACTACAACCTAGTGCTTTCCTTTTTAAACAAATGCTTGTTTTAGTGAGCTGTACCACCCCTCAAAGTTACTCTCATGATTCTAAATCACTCTGTATATTGGTTTGGATTTCATAAAATTTCATCCATTGTAAGATATACAAAATGCACTTTTACACCAAATCATCTAAACCATTCTTAACACATAACACATTGCTGTAAAATTAGAGAAACCTTGTTTTAGAATATACAATGCCACATTCAAAAGTATCTGGTTTGAAATTGTTGCAATAGGAAATTAATGCATGATAGTGCATAGTCTGAACAAGTAATTCACCACATTTAATACAAAAAATGTATAACATTCCACATGCAATCCCTTATTTATTTTCAGTCATATTTTATTCTCATTTATTTTTAAGTGACTATACCTTTGGTACATATATCTTTATTGCTACATGCATATATGTGTATATATACTTTTTGAATAATAGTTTCTCAATATATATAATGGATAATGAATTAAATTATGTTTAATAAGCATAATGGTTGTACTTTATGAAAAGAATATCCCTAAACTTACCATATTTTCCAGCTTATTAGTCAACTCTTTTTTTTTTAGAAAAAAAAAACTCCTGAAATGGCATATTTTGGGTGTATTCTATGTATAAGTTGACTTCTTAATTCATTCACAAAAGAAACAATACTTTCTTTAAAATAATAAAAGTGTTGAAGAAAAAGTCACATGTAAAAAAATCAACAACAAAAAAAAGCAAATACTGCAATGATTTTTTTTCTTGAAGTGAGTGACTCACCCCCCCCCCCAGTAAATTTCTTTCCCGTTGAAGATTGGAATTAGAGTCCTACATCGGGTCGGGTCGGCGCTATATTTTTCCGTTGCGGTTTGGGTCAAGTTGACCTTCATTGTTTCGGGTTCGAGTTGAGTTTTGACTCTTGCGGGTCAGGTTCGGGTTGACCTGCTTTTTCAAAAGAATGCCCACAATATTTTTGCAGGTTGCATGTATACAATAAGACCTCCATAATGGACACTCCCGAAAAGCGACCTTCTATGCTGTTTTTAATGCTTCTTGTAAAGGAGGAAAAATTGCCATTCTTTGATCATAACTCGCTTTTATTTTACAAAATGTGTTCTGTGCAACAATTTGCGAATATCGGCGACAAATCTTAGTTGCAGTGTCATAGATTTTTCCATTGAATCTTGATGATAAAACAAAACCAAAATGCTAATTCACGAAAATAATAAATTTTCTTGTGGTTAACCCTTTGTATACTAACGCATTTTTATATCTAATTTTTAATACTGGGTATCTTCTTTTACAATTAAAATTATGAAAGAGAAAAATGAAATTGAACTGCCTGATTGACATATAACGAGTATTTTAAAGTTATCAAACAACAAGTTTTTGTTAATTACATTGTAACTTGTAAATTTTTCTCTTTCCTTGCAAGTGCGGGTTGAAATATGTCGGGTTGCAGGTTGACATCAAATGGAATTTGTGGGTTCGGGTCGGGTACAATTCGACCCGTGCAGGACTCTAATTGGAATCAGCAGTATGACGTTTCTATTAAGGTAGAACATTTTCCAGAACTTAGTAAATCTAACAGTAATGAAAACATTTAGATTTTCTAGATTAATAATTTGCAAGAAGTTAGAATTTCTGTTAGAATTAAATCTTTCGATATTTAATCTTATTGATATTTTTTGCTTAAAATATTTCAAAATATGATAATTTATAATTTTCTTTGTCCTTTCATAGATACAAATTTTCCTCTTAAGTCAAATATTACTTTTTTTTTTCTTAAAAGAAAGAATTATTGTGAAAAATATGTCAAAAATGAGTCATATTAGTCAGGAAAAAATTTACAATTATCTTGAAACAATTATTATAGCTACCAACCATGATCGTCAGGTATATGATTTTGTACACTATGTATAAGTAGACACCTGCATTTTCTTTGGAATTTAGTGGTTTAAAATGTTAACTTAACACTGGAAAATCCAGTATTTATTATTAACTATTATGTGTAATTTCAAACCTTTGTAAATCGTAACTAGATGTTTCAAATCTAAGATTAAATTTTTGTAAATAATTTTCATTACAATTCATGTATTTTATATGAACTTTTAAAAAAAACTTTTCCAGTAAAATTGTCATAGCTTAACTTTGTAGCATTATCTTTTAAATAATGTTAATTGATATACTAATAAGAAAATGCTTTAATATTATATAAATATATAATTATTTTATTATGTAATGTATATTTAAAATAAATCTATTGTTTTTAACTGGTCCTTGAATCTTTATCTTATGTTACATGTAAACCAAAAATTTATTTTGTTATAATTAATAATAATCACATTACAAAATATATTTTTAAGTAAATATCATCATCATTACACTTTTCTCTGAAAAATATTTGATTTTTTTAAAAGTTACTACTATATATAGTCAATTGAAATATTTATTTTATAAGAAAATAATTTTTAAAAACTTATTCTCTGGATCCTGGTTAGGAATATCTGCAAATTTTATGCAATTTGAAATAAAAATGGCTTTGTTATTGTATATGAAAGTTTGAGAAAAGCCTCATTTCCCTAATCACAGGCAGATTAAGCCATGGACACATAGTGCAGTTTAAAAAACTGCAATAGAATTTCATTATTTACATAGTTTTATGTTGTACTATAGCATGATGTGTATATATATACAAATCATGCAAATTTTTTTTCTTTCCCTTTTAACACTTTTGTACATAGTTGAAAAGTGTTTATAACTTCGTTTTCTCTGTCTGTCATCTGTCTGTTGGTGCTCTAAGTCTCGTAAATATACTCGGAGGGCCATATAATTGATATATGTTATTGAAGTTTACTGTAGCATGTTTCTTATTGAAAATGAATTGTGTAGCATTTATATTTTTACAGGGACACACAAAATAATTCCATTACATAATGGTCTATGGGGAAAAATCATTTGCAGTGCATTTTAATGATGTTGTGATACTTAAAACATAATGAAACTGATAGGAATCTCTGAAATGGACAACAACATGCTTTTTATGGAGTATAGAGAAAGTAGCATTAGTTTTTTTACAGGGATGCACAAAATAATTCCATTACATTATGATCTGGTGTGGAAAATAGTTTGCAATGTATTTCGGTGATGTTACACTACTTCATCATAATGACATTGATATGCATCACTGAAATGCACTACAACATGATATAGATTTAGGAAGTGTATAGCATTTATCGTTCATTTACAGAGACTCATAAAAGAGTTCAACTACAGGACTGACTACAAGTGATAATTGCTAGAAGTACTTTTCCCTTTTTCGGTTGCAGTATGTCTTTTTAGACTTAACTTATTCTTAGTGTATTATATGGTGTATGAAAGAATTTGCACTCATTACCGAATATAAAAAGCAATTGCTGAAAATAGATTTTTACTGTGCTATGTTTCTTTTATTTATTTATTTAGGTATCTCATTTCATTGTGTGAAAAAATGAAATTTCTTAACAATATTCTGATAGTGTAGGAAAATTTTATAATCTATGACTGATGCACGACTTTTCGTTCTTGTTTTCCTTTTTCAAAAGTATGATCTCTTTTGCAAACCGACAGTATTGTCTATGTTGTATATTTTTAAAAGCTCTCTAAATGTGGAATCTAAAATGCATTTACTCCAGTTTATTCTTGTCAGTGCTGAAACTATGGGGGGGGGGGGGCAGAGGGAGTATGTGCCCTGGGTGCCAGAACGGAAGGCGGAGGTGGTGCCAAATGAAGATTTGGATTGTTGTTTGATATAAAGAAAAATTGGGATATTTGGGTAAAAATATTTTACAGCTGGAAAATCAAAACTGAGACTATTCGGAACACTAAAAACAAAGGGATTGAAAATACGCAATTTTAAAAATATTTTTGTTTACTACAATTACTTTTTTTTACATCCAGATCTGGCCTTAGAAGAGGCAGTTGGCACAACTACCTGGGACACTAAACATTAAGAGGTGGGAAATTCACAAAATAAAATATTTAGTAAAAACTTAATAGTTTTTTTGTTTTTGTTTAAGTTACTATTATAATTTTGAAAATTAGCATTAGTTTCAGGAAAGCATCTAAACATGTCAGTCTATTAATATGAAGAGTGGTATAAGTGATAGTTCCATGAAATTAACTGTAAGTGTACATAACACACGAAAAATTTTATGGTATTGGAATTCACTGTTATATCTTACAGAAAATCCTGGTTTTTCAGTTCTTAAGAAATTGTGACTCATATTAACATTAAACGCCTGCTCAAGTGTAAAGTAATACTACAACTACAGTAAAATATGTGAAAATGAAATCTGTCTATAAGAGAATCTTGTCTTAAATGAAAAAATTACATGGTCCCAACAGAAAGAATACAACATGCTAAGACGGAAATTTGATTAAAGAAGATTTTTTTTCCCCCCTCATCCTTTTTGATTCTGGTGTCTCTGGCTTTATTGAATAAATATTTGACAAAGCTGATTATGTAGTTCACTATTATGTATTTTATGATTATATATTTTCAATTTAAAAATAAGTCTGCTACTAGAAACTTAAGTAAAATTCTCTGTAAAAATGTATGTTGCGGTGGAAGAAGGGGGGGGGGGGGGCGCCAAAATCCATGTTTGCTCCCTGTGAAAAAAAAGCTAGTTTCGGCCCTGATTCTTGTAGTAGTATGTATAAATCTGCATGTTGTTATTTTAATTTTGATTGCATTTAAAAGTTATATAAAAGATACATGCATTAAAATTATTTCACCTTACCATATCATAGCATATTGATGGGAGGCCCCTTGTCAAGTCTGTGCACAGGACTCCCAAATATGGTTGGCAACTTTCTCCAATGATCCTAGTAGGAGATATGAGAGATTTTTTTTTAAGACTTTTGCTGAAAATATGATTTTTTCCCCCCATGTTATTTAAACTTTCAGACACTGATAATATTGAGTTTTAATAGTAAATGGTAACATAATTTTTAGGTAAATGTGTGAAAAGTAATATAAATATTTAAGAGAAGAAAATCAATTCAGGGATGAATGCTTTCTCTCCTTTTCAGAATTTTATCGAAAATGTAAATAAAATGGCATAAAAAGTAATATTTAAATTTTTATGCATGAAAAATGAGAATGTCCCTTAAAATGAGGAAGTAGTAAATTAAAATCAAGGCAACAGATATACTACAATAATAATCAAATTAAATTGGAGAAAATGCAAGCAAATAAAAAGAAAAAAATTGCCTTATCAACAGATTTTCTTTCTAAACCGGAGTGCTTAAAATTAATAAATATTCTTTAATTTTTATTTTGAAACGTATGTTTTGCATAAAATCTGTAGATGAAGAAGATATTTAATGTTTTGAATTGAAAATTTAGAAAAAAAAAAAAAATCCTGATTTAAAATCCCATAACTGATTGCAAACTTAAAATTATTGACTTACAGTCACATAATCGTAAATTCTGAAATTTGATATTATCAAGAAAAACTGGATACAAATTAAAAACATTGTTACATCACAAAGTTGTGATTTCCTGTTTCTCGTTTATTGATCATTCTGTATGATAAGCTTCAATGATTGGACATCCAGCTAAGGGTTACATAAGGCATGGCTGCACACTGAGGTGACAAGTAGAGACTCGGCAAGGGTGATGCCCTGCACCAGACGCTAAGCACTTTACACCACAGCATTGACACTTGCTTCATTAATGTCTTCGATTATCACTACTAATACTCTAAGGATAGATGGAAAAATAAACAAAATTTCATTACTGATTTTTATGAAAAAAACAAATTGTTTCTTTTTTAATAGAATTTACAGACTATTTTTTCCCACTCTTTCGACTTCCTTTTCTTTTCCTTACCAGCTAAAACATACATGGCACTGCTAAACTAATTTTTCTTTTGTGCTTTTTTTTGTAAGCAAAATAAAATTTCTTTATACGTATATAGGATCTTATCAGAGCTCAAATGTTCTTCTCATTAAAACACTCCATGATTATTTTTTTCGCCTGTATGGAAAGCTGATTCAATGGGAAATCTAAACAAGAAAATAAAGTGCTAAGCCTAGCATTAGGGAATAACTGCATTGTATAAAATAGCATAATTTCGGTCCAAACAATTTTTCAAATTAAATTACATAACATTATACATAATCATTGTTGTGATAAAAGTACAATTTATGAAAATGACAGATCTCTAGAAAGTAAAGATTGTACTGCATATTGTTATTTGTAATTTAAATAAATTTTTTAACCAAAAATAGAACAGACTTCAAAAACTACTACAAAGTAAAAAATAATTTTTTTTTCGTTCATTAGGCGCTCATTGGTTAAGTATAAAGAGGGGGGGAACAGTGGCTAATCCTCCCCTTTAATTTATTCATGCAGAATTATAATCCGATAAGTTAAAGCTGATTTAAATATGTCAGTCTTTTTATTTGCAAATTCGCGTAATAGAATATTTTAGGGTATTAAATGAAAGTCGTCTGCCCAACAAATTAACTATTTTTAAAATGCTTATTTTTTTTTTTTGTTTTTGTTGAATTTCTGAAAAAGTACTGAACCAATTTTCATAAAATTGAAATGGGACCAATTCGAGAGTATTCTCTTTCGAATAATAAAAAAAAAAATCACATAAATAGGATGCATAGTTCCGGAGTAATCGGTGAACATACATAAAAAAAAGAAATACATACACATCGAATTGATAACCTCCTCCTTTTTTGAGTCGGTTAATAATAATTAAAAATTCATATGCATAGTCACACTTTGAATCATTAAATATTTTTTACAATTAACTCGTACTACCATTTAGGAAGTAAAAGATTATTTTTGATAAAATAATATTAATAGGCTTCAAAACCTAATTTATAAAGGAAGTAAAATAGCAAAATTAGAAAAATGTTTGGAAAAATTTATTAGTTTTGAGAGCAAAAATTTTACTTAGCTCACTCCAATGAAGGCACTTTGAATACAATTTTTATGATTGTGAACAGCTAATCTAGAAGAAGATTTTTAATTATGTCATAAAACTAAGCTGAGAATATAAACAACAAAATTTAAAACTAATAATATAGCAATCTTCTGTTTATGTAGACGTCTTTCCGATAGAGGAATATAAATAGAAAGAGACAAAATGTTTGCTCTCAAAACTCGATTTATTTAAGCTTTTCTGGTGCGTAATGGAACTATTGTTTCAAATTAACGCATTTTCGATTATTTTATTATCGCTTTAGGATTTTATCGATTTTTTCCTCCACCATGTCCATTACTAATAATGATATAAAAATGGAATTCTACGTTTACTATTTTTTAATTGTAGTGCTGCCATCTAGTGGATATACAGTCAAATGTATTCGTTTATGATTATGAATATTGAGGATGCTAATGAATTCCAATATTTTAGTTATATCCATTTTCCCCGGAATATTTTTAAACTTTTCCATTTATATTGTACACTTTTAAAAGTTGAATTATTATTTAAAGATTTCAAGGTTGTTTGGGTGGTATGGCCAAAACCATGTCTATCCTAGTGTACCTTTCTCTAATAAAAGTGTATATTAGAGTTAGTGTACTTTTTTTCCCCTCTGTGCTTTTTCGAATATACATTCCCTGGCCAAATTATTAGGCGCAATTGTTTTTATTATAATTTATTAAATATCTGGAAAGATACATGAGGAATTATCCTGAAACTTCAGGAGTGTAAACAACATAATAAACGTCATATATTTCCGCGAAGATTTTTTCCCGAAACCCCATAAGGGGCCGTCAACTAATTGAAGAAAAACGAATATCTTTTGGATAACCCTGTAAAAACTAATGTTGCAAAAATCATTCAAACTGTAGATTATGATTAAGTGGCTTATTGTAATAATTTGGGTTCATTTTTATGAAGATAGCATGTATAATCGAAGAGAAATTCACGTTTTTATAAAAACAGTCCCAAGTTTTACCAAGTTTTTTGCTTATAATTTGCAGAGTTTTTAATATAAAAACAAGTTATTTTGAGAAAATATGACAAACAAAATTATACACAATACCCTGCAATCAGAATTAAAAAATAATAAAAATTGTATGAAAAATGAGCAGATTTACTAAATATTGTTTCACTGCGCATGCGCGAATTCAATCAAAATATACTGTGCATAATATATTAGTTTAATGTATAGACCAACTTTTGTGAAAGTCTCAAAAACATAGCTTGAAAATTCTGATAGTAGTCGTCGATAGAATAAGCTCGAAATTCGCTGTTCCCAAAAGGAAGCAAAAAGATAAGGGGTTGTATCCAAATATACAATGAGAGACACTTCATTCTTATTATGTCAACTTTCATAAGCTAGTATATTTGGATACAGCCCCTTATCTTTTTGCTTCCTTTTAGGAACAGCGAATTTCGAGCTTATTCTATCGACGACTACTATCAGAATTTTCAAGCTATGTTTTTGAGACTTTCATAAAAGTTGGTCTATACATTAAGCATTATGCGCAGTATATTTTGATTGAATTCGCGCATGCACAGTGAAACAATATTTAGTAAATCTCCTCATTTTTCATACAATTTTTATTATTTTTTAATTCTGATTGCAGGGTATTATGTATAATTTTGTTTGTCATATTTTCTGAAAATAACTCGTTTTTATATTAAAAACTCTGCAAATTATAAGCAAAAAACTTGGTAAAATTTGGGACTGTTTTTATAAAAACGTGAATTTCTCTTTGATTATACATGCTATCTTCATAAAAATGAACCCACATTATTACAATAAGCCACTTAATCATAATCTACAGTTTGAATGCTTTTTGCAACATTAGTTTTTACAGGGTTATCCAAAAGATATTCGTTTTTCTTCAATTTGTTGACGGCCCCTTATGGGGTTTCGGGAAAAAATCTTCGCGGAAATATATGACGTTTATTATGTTGTTTACACTCCTGAAGTTTCAGGATAATTCCTCATGTATCTTTCCAGATATTTAATAAATTATAATAAAAACAACTGCGTCTAATAATTTGGCCAGGGACTGTATATGTATTTTTTAATTAGAGTTTTAAAGATATTAAGCAGTGTGCTACGGAGAAACAGGCTGGGGGAGGGAGTAGAAATTTCGATGACTGATTTGTTGTTATTAGACTTAGACAGCAACGAATGCGGCAATTTTTAGGTGCGTTCGTAATTATATAAATACGTAACACCTATTGTCGTCGTCTGGTCCGCCTGTCCGTCCGTCCGCATATAACAACGCAAAAACTACCCAAACGAATGGTTTGAAATTTAAGATATATTATCTTTGCAGAATTTTGTCGAGACATTTCAAATTTTATGAAAATCGAATCAAAACTTTAGACGATATTAATAAAAATCTATATATTTAAAACGCTAAGCATTTTCTTTCGACAATCCGTGAGAACAAACTACTGCATCAAATTACATCATTCTTTTTTTAAATGAAAGCTATTTCGTCACAGATTTGTTATCGTACATTTGTTTGTTCGAAAATTTAATTAATTAGCCTTAATTTTAAATTAAACTTTTACTTCTGCGTATGACGTCATAAAGTCGGCAATCTAATAACGCCTACTGTTGCGAGGAAAATCCGTGGAACTCGGAGAAACTCCGTGGTTGCGAGGATCAAAGAGAAATAATAAATATTAAAAGCACATGCCTTTTAGGCTGAATTTTTTAATTTGCAAGTTAATTTTAGGTAAAAATATTTATCCGCGTGTTTTATAAGCGAAAAAAAATTCATATTTATTGTGACGTCACGGGAATATTGTCCATTGGGGTTTATTTTATCATCATGCATTATAACTTTGTTGATGCCATTTTTTCATTACAATTAAATACAAAATATATATTTATTTGTATACACGGTGTTTAAGCATGAAAGTAACGTATACAAAGTACGTAAAGAAAAGTTTGTCCCGGTAAAAATGACGTTATGCTTAGTTTGAAATGCATTTTAACATTGATAAATAAAACTAAAAAGAAAAATGTATATGATTATGTCAGCATGACGTAATTTTAACTGATTTTTCACTTTTAAATTTTAAAGATTAGAACTGGAGCCTTAATTGTTTGCTTCATCTTGATTGCATACCTTGATTACCTTGATTTTTTTTAAATTATAGTTGCGAAGATTTCATTTTTTAATAAAAAGAAATTCACAAAAGTAAAGGATTTCAGGAAAATTAAAATTATTGAAAATAGTGTTATGGTAAAAAAAAAAAAAAAAAAAAAAGAAAAAGAAAAAAAAAAAGAAAGAATGATTGTATTTTTATCTAGAATAAACAATGTATGGCTAATATTTTATCGGAATTATTTTGGTAGGTTTGTTATAAGTTCATTTAACAGTTCCTTATTAGCGGCTAAGTCCTATTTCTTTCACGGTGAATTTATCTTTCGGTAGTCTACTTTTGGACGCCAGCCAAAACACAGTGGCAATTTTTAGAAATGTATAACGGTTGGGACAACAAACGGCGCTATTGCTTTAGCTTTCATCGCGCTTACACCACTTCTAAATACTACAAATTTCAATTTTTTACTACATTTTAATACATTTCACAATTTTAATTCTTACATCATTAATTAGAAACAAAAATTAGCTTTCGATTGAAATTTATTTTAAAATTGCCGCCTTATTTAACGACTTTTTAAATAATTATCAAGCGTGGAATATTTTTCAATTCTATCTCAATTATGACCATCAGTTTACTTTAATAATGTAAAAAAGCCCCTGGGAAAGTTGCCACAATTGAAAATAGATTTCCCTAACCATCATGAATAGTAAAATAAATAATAATAATAAAAAATCCTGATAAATCATAAGATCAGATTATCAGATTTTGGCGCTAAATTAAAATCTGTCAAAAAAAACAACAACTATTTTCTGTTTATGAGTAATATAAAATTGATATGTTCAATTCGTTGATGTATATGTTGCATGAGAATATGCTAGGAACTGTATTTTATTATTTTTTAAAAGATCCATTGGATATTTAACTCTATAAGAGGGAAAAGATCCCCGACTGTGATGGAAAAGGAATAAATATCCTGATTATGTAAAGGGACCGAAGAAAACATACAAATAAATTACACTTTAAAACATTAAAAAATCTCCTTCATCTGCAAATTGATTATTGTAAAAAAAAAAAAAAAAAAAAAAAAAAAAAAAAAATCTTCATCTTTACATAAAAATTGGTTAGCTTAAAACGACGGATGCGTTTTAGAAGATATGGATTTAAAACGAACAATGATTAAAGAGGACATTTTAAAACTTTTAATTTAAATATTTTAAAACTTTTTTTAACGTAGAATTTTGACGGTGCCTTTGGGCAGATGCAATGCACGTGCGCATAGGAGGTCATTCGGTTGCATTATCACAGGTGGGGGGGGGGGGGGGATTTATTTATTATGTTCTTTTATTTACTGAATACGAGATGAAATTTTCTTTCTTGCCGTGGGGAATATGGCGGTAATGCCAAACTGATTTGCATTACACAGTTGTTTACGGATTGTTTGTTTGGAATTTGCATCGGAAATAGTATTGTATTTCACAGGGGGGAAAAAAACTTTTAAAATAAAAAATTTGAAAGACTGTTTCATACTTACCCCTTTTTATGTAATAAAGAAGCTTATTTTACTGATATTGTTATAGTGATTTTTTTCCGTCAAGTTTTGATGGGTTCCATGGGATTTATTAAGAAAGTTGGATTTTTTTTTTTTTAAATCGGTGCTTTCTTGTTATAGGCGCTTCCGAGGTTTAATCGTCAAGCGACCGAGATACACTTATTTTATTACAGAAATTAATCTGTATCTGCAGACGATATAATTCATTTCACAGAATTAAAAATCATCAAGATCTGAATATTTATATAACTAGCTATAGTACGAACGCACCTCATTTGTGACGTTTGACGTACAATTTCCAACTTGTTCTTTTAAATAAAGTTTTTAAATTTTGTGTGCGAGAGGGGGTAAACGAAAATTTCAGTGCAAGGGGAATAGTTGGGGATGACAGATTATTTATTTATTGTCATTACAGAGCAACCAATCTGGCAGAAGATTTTTTGAAAAATAACTTAAAGATTTTAAAATTATTTGTATGCTGGGGTGGAGTGAGAGAGAAGTGTAAATTATGGGATGTTAGGGGGTATTTTAGATGGCTATTTATTTATTGTTATTAGTGAGCAACGGATGTGACAATTTGTAAAAAAAAAAAAAAAAACATTTTTTTTTTTTATCGTAGAACATGAGAGTTTGTTTGTCTGTTTCTTAAATATCAGCACTGGAGAAATTAATTTCCGAGAAAGAACTCGGGATGAAGAAATATTGGGATTTTATTGATTCTGACTGTTTCAATATTTAAGTGATAAGTAAGTAGTTCGATTACGTATCTATCAATCTTGTGCTTTATTTATTTTTTCTTTCGATAAAGTTTTTAATTTCGTTATGAAATATTAGACGAAAGAAAAGATAAATTATTTATTTTTAAGTTTAAACGGATTAACCTTCCGTAATCGGGCTACACGCTAATGGCATGTTTTAACGAATGTGACTTACACGTTTTATGGAATATATTTTAGTTTAAAACATTATAGTTCCTTTATAAAGCAACCGTCAAACTTGGAGAAATTCATTGCCAATTGTAGCAAACCTTACACTTTTTCCTTAGTTTTGATTATTTATTTAAATTAGTACAAATGTTATTTTACATTCGGTAACATACAAATGTATATTATTGAGATAAATTATTAAAAAAAAAACACCTGTTTGAAAATTATTTTAAAAACCAGAAAAAAACAGTAAATTGAGATACATTTTTCAAGCACATTTCGGTACTTTTATGTTAACCGGGTGCAGGTGATAAATCACTAAACATTGTTCCCATGAATTTTCATATTGCATTCATTTCATTTAAAATATAAACCTTTCACTCATTTCATTTAAAATTGATGGCTGATACTAATTTCATTTTAAATACACGTCTTTCACCAATTTCATTTAAAATACAAAAACGTAAAAAAAAAAAAAAAAAAAAAAAAAAAAAAAAACCATTTTATTTCCTCAATCAAAATAACTGTTTCTAATTTGCACACGCGAAAAATAAAAGGTAGGCGAGAAAAAATGCTGTTGGCAGGATTTGCGCCCGACTAATATAAAAATACTCAAATTTTACATGCAAGTATTTTATTTTTTCTATTCGACGGTGTAAAAACTAAAGTTATGCAATGTTTAGAAGTTATTTAATTTTCAATAAAAGAAAAATTGATTGTTTAGGTCGTTGCCACCGTTGGTATGACATTAGCGTTACTGATAGACACTTATAAGCTTTATATTATAACCGCCTATTAATCTGTTATTTTCCCTTATGTCTCGCAAAGTTCGATTCACTGCCTTTACAACTCTTTTGTGGGCCATCGCCTATTCATCCCAAACAATGAGTGCACATTGCACATTGTTTAAGTACTTCATCTTCATCTGAGCTCTTGGAAATGTTACATACTGGATTTTCTGTGCTTTCTAAATTCAGAGGCAATTTAAATGCTGAGTGGGCTGTCCGGCCACCTTTCAAGATAGTAGATGCGATTCCGGAAGATATGATTGCAAGAGCAATTTTTCTCTGTTTACGCACCTCAGTAGGAAGCACATTAAGAAGAAAGGTCTTTCCTGCACCGCCAGGTGCGTCAAGAGAAATATTCCTCCCTTATCATCATTAATTGCTTATATAATTGTGTTCAATGCGATTTTTAGATCATCAACCAAGAGAGGGACATTTTCTTTTACAAACATGGCCAAATTATCAGTACTGTAACTTGTCTCTCTTAAAATGTCTCTGCCAAGCCACTTCAAACTATTTTGCATTGGGCAATCAATTCCTAGTTGATTAAGCGTTTTGCCATTCATTGATATGCATATTTCTTCAATCAATGTAAATGCTTGGTTGAGTATTTGTTTTGAATAATTTACTTTGAGCGTTAGATTTTATCTTTGTGATTTTCCCAAAATATCTTCGCTAAGGTTTTCTTTTCACGTATGCCAAAGGTTTTAGGGTTTGCAGGGAAAGGAAGTTGTCAATATAATATCAAATAAAGTTCTTAAATGTTCTGGAAAGCGCGAGAGGGATGCTTCTGCTAGAGTTGTTTTCCAGTGTTGGTTATTCTCTAACAAACCAAGTTTTTGGCAAGCTTCCCGGAATGTTTTGCTTCATCGACGGTCTTGATATGATCGAAACATTTGGGTGCATATACTATGTGCAACAGTAATTGCAAATAGTAGCATTCAGTGTTGTTAGGATGAACTGCGTACACGCGGTCGAGTGCATCCGATGTTCGCACGTCAGTCTGTCCAGGAACTGGGGTTCCTTTTTTCCTTTTGGAAAATGTTTTCATTTTAGCATCCCATTTAAAATATTTTGGTATTTCATGATATAAAAGTGTTTTGGCAAAATCTTCAGTCTGGCATAAAATAAAAAAAAAAGCTCTTAGGGTTGTGCGGCTTTTTCTTGCGCGTTTTCTTCGTTGAAATACACCCTATGTCAATTTTTGAGGTGCACGCTGCGGTGAACGACAGCGGGATGACGCTCGTGGATTTGAAATTTTAAAATTCGCCAAAAGGCTTCGCTGGTACTTATATACCTTTCCCATTTGATATTCTGTAATTTCATCCATTTTATTTTTATTTTCCATCGCAAAAATCGCCATATCGCTGCCTCTGTTTATGTATTTGCAAATGTACTTTATCGATTTAACGGAGCTGCAGTATTTCATATTTATACGAGCTTGAAATATCTTTCAAAGAGTTGGAGAATAAGGAACAACCCACTGGTTGTTCAACAGTAATATTTTTTGATGCGTTGTTCACTTTCACTTAAACAGTCGCTGTAAATCCTCTGTTTTCGTGTGATCTTCTGTAGAGGGGATAGCTGTCGCTTCCTGTTTAAGTTTCTTAAATAAATTGTCGTGGGTATTTCTTAAGACAGAATATTTTAATCCTACCCATAATATCCATGCACGGTGAATTTGGATAAAATAGTTGTGTTAAAAAATTAATTAATCTTGAACTTAATTGTTAACTTTTCTGATAATTTGAATTCGAGCAGGAATTTAGGTAAGAATTCTAAATATGCTGACAGATCCGACGATATGTAGGAAGTATGCGAGTCATAATCTAAAAGCCTTTTAGATTTAGAATATTTTGAGTACTTTGTGACAACCATACTGGAGAGAATGAAATAAGGAAGGACTAAAATTATATATCCAGTAGAAATATATGATTATCTGAGGCTGCCAAGATGAATTTTTAAAGGAGAATAATTTTTAAATTAGTACGAGGACAATAATAGTATAAGAAGTAAACAAACCAGGCAGTGAGATGCTATTAGTAGACTATAAAAATATCAGAAGTAAATTGCAATCCGAAAAGCAAGATGCCAATCAACCCATGTCAATGAAAGAAAGGGTGGAGTAGTGTCCTATAGAAAAGATTAAAGAAAAATCCGGAAGTCTAGACGTCTGAAAATAACCTACTGGGCTTAAACTGGGGCAAAATATTTTTAAGTGAAGACAAGGAGGAAAGTGGTGCAAAAACAATCAGTCGGTCCACACAAGGATCTAAAAATTTTAGGACTGCATGGAATCGCGTAGAACTATACAAAAGTTTACAAGAAATACTGTAAGTGTTAATTGAATGAGCTAGGCCTGATTTTAAAAATTAATGAATGTTCAATATATGTAGACAAAACATTAAAAATTACCCAAATAAACTCGCCGAGAATGATAAACTGATTAAGATGCATCCAGATGCATGCTTGTATGACCATAAGCCATGGAATAACTGAGCCAAGAGAGAGAGAGATAAGAAAAGGGAAAAAAAGAGCAGGTTCTGCCATCTAGAATTGGAATGAATATCTACAATAAGGAAAGGGCAACTGATGTCACTATTGGTTCAATTACGGTTGGTTAGCAAGAAAACCTATTTGTTCTTTATGAATCCTACTGTACAGATGAAATGGGGAAATTTTATTGGTCTACGTTAAACTGTTCTATAATATGATTGGTCCACATCGCCAAGATGATTCCTGCAATGATAGCTACGACAGAAATCTAGTGGTAGATTGGTTGAAGGAATTATTTGTTTGTAAACATGCCCTTTCCTTATACTCTTATGGTGGTTCTCAAATGATCTATTGAACAGCGCGAAACCTTCTGACACAATTGTTGACTCATTTTTAAACGCAAAGGCATAAAATTGGCAAGTCTGACTATGGAAGTGATTTGGAATCGAAATGAGTTTTCCATTTTTTGATAAATATATTACTTGTCGAGTTATAAGATATTCGTGTCACGTGGTATCATTCGGCGCTGAAGCATCGGGAATTCGGGTCAAAACGCCGACTTTGACCGTCTTTTCTGGAAGATCTTTTACCTTTACCAAAAAATGGAAAACGTCTTTCGATTACATAGTTTCTGAATAAAAACAACTGCCAATTTCATGCGTTTCGGAACAAAAATTAATTTAAAAAAATGTCATAAAGTATCCAGTTTGGAATTAAGAACAGCCTTAATTATATGTGAAGTAAACAAATGCGGAGTAAATAGATCAGAAAAGAAAAATGAAATTATACATTACTAAAAATCCGAGAGGGAGATAAAATGATTTTGAATTAAAGAAGGAAAATGGGGTTATAAGACAAAATTTAATTATTTTTAATTTAATTATTTCAATAATTTATATTATTTAGAAGATATAGAATGAGGAATGTAGATCATAAATAAATATTGATTAAATATTAAAAAAAGAAAAAAAAATAGATGAGTATCTGTAGAAAAGGGATGGATGATATATTAAATTAAGGGGGATACAAGTATACGTCTAGGGAGTGAGGCGGCACAATGCAGAATAATGTATTATCTAGAAATGTGGATATAAAACCTTGTAACTTTTTTAAAACGTAAACATTTTAAACTTTTTTTAGCAGTCCCGACTTCAACACTCCTTAGTGTCATTTCGATTTTATAATTTTTTTGGTAGTTTTACATATATTATTAAAAAATTTTCAGTAGTCCTCGCTCATTCTATGTCTATATAATAATATATATTTATTGTTTTTCTGAGTTATTTATATTACAGTGGGATTTATATATAAAACACATAACTATTAAAAACTAAATTAATATGAATTTTTCTTTTATTAAAATTATTTATGTAAATTAGATGCAAGTTAAAAATTATGTAATTTAATTATAATAATATAGATAAATTTATTCATTATACGGAACAAATGATTATAAATTAAAGATATAAAATAATAATTATTATTTGTATATAAATTCATACATGACAATTACTATTATTAATAACTAAAAATAAATTGGTTGATTAATTTGGTATAGCATTGTATTTAAATATTATAATTAAATTTTTTTTATTAATGTTTGAAAATTATAATTAAGTAACTCATAATTACGTTAAATTAAATTAAATATATGTATTCGTTGTAGATGTCACCACAAAATTTTTATCAATTTTCGTTTACAATATATTTCTGCAACTATAGTCAACAATCTTTAGAGTATAATATTTTCCAGTATGTTAACAGTCTTAAAATTAAATATACATAATTATATTTCGTTTTTTTATTTTATTTATTTAGTTTTAATTAGTAATAATTTATTGATGATTAATTTTAAATTCATAAATAACTGTTTGTATATAATCTCAATTGTAACATAGTAGTAATTAAACATCTTGACTGTTCGTTTTGTCTCTTATATGTAACTGTATCGATCACTTGCAGCCCAATTAGATATTCATCTAATTACAGCCCAAATTTTGGCAAAAAATATATATTTTCATAATTATTAAATACATTATTTTAATGCTGCTTATGCGCAAAATTTGATGTATTTCTTGTAGTTCAAATTAATTTTACCTTGCTGCATTATAACTTTTTGTAATGTTGCTATTGAAATAACATATTAATATGGCCGTTTGCATTGTTTTTGTTTGTGTCCTACTGATATGGCCATCTTGCATTTTGAATAATTTGTATAGGTTATTCTGTATGGGCTTATATAGTTAAAATATTTTAAATGTATGAACTATGGTATTTTTATACCAGTTATGATGAGATTATCTTTTTTCTATGTAAATATTGTAATTTATTAAAATTTATGTAATCAAGGTTTATTATTATTATTATTATTTATATTATTATTTTTCTTTATATAACTAAATTAGTGATTTTAGGTATAAATTAAACTAGAAATCAAATTAGTCTAGAAATCAAATGATAAATTTGTTTTGATTATTGATACTTATTAACCTAGCAATCAAATAAATTGTAGTACTAATTTTATAATATATTATTTTATATTATTTACAACTTTATGTTCATTTATATTTAAAAATTGTCTTATATTTTTATAATATACAATTCTCATTATGGCAAGTACTAAAAAAGTTTTAGCGACTGGCAATTTAGGCTTTAATAATAATATTAGGCCTAATGCTCGGTACATGGAAATTGACAGGGATTTCTTTGGATCGTCAAACAGTTACCTGTCTTATTGTCCCACAGTAAATCTCAAATTTAAAAAATGTTCATCACCACGCTGCTTAACTTGCCCACATGCAGATCCACTACAAATTGTTAATAGTTCTAACTCGAAAATTAATGTATTCTTTTGTAAAGCATACAATATTATTTATTCGATTAATTGCAATATGTGTAAGATGGAATATATTGGTCAATCATGTAATCCACTGCACTTCAGAATCAATCAACATAGACAGGATATTATAAAAAATAATTCTATAAATGTTGAGCATATGCACTTTAGACAACATGACTTTAAAGATATTACTATTAAAATCCCGAGTATGCACAAAAATTTCAGTGATAGACTACTTTATGAATCCATTTATATCAAATCCCGTAACTCTTTATATCCTTATGGTCTAAATTCTAAGTTATTTAATCGCACAAACATTGTTTATACAAATACTAATAAACGTGAACATTATACTAGCACTTATGCTAATTTAAATCATAAAGTAAATACAAAAACTACACGTACAAAAAGGGGTAAATATGGTACTAATACACAGTATATTTCTAGTAATGATATTATACAGCAATTATCTAATATGGAAAATGAATTCACTAATACTTTCAATTGGTTTGATATAAGGAAACATATTTTTTCGATCAAAAAGAAAAATCTTAATAATTATTATAAAGTATTTTTAACATTAAATTTATCACCACATTTTAGTGATGTATATTTTGATCTTCTATTATATAGAATTAATCAACTTAATGTAAAAATTTCAAAAAATACTTATAAAAAAACTAGCAATACTCAACTTATAATCACTTTTTCCAATATAGTACTTAATAAAATTAATATACACAATGTAATTAATAACAATAACAAATTCCCCATAAAAAATTTTACAATACATAAATCATACAAATACAATGTTACACTTGGACGTAGAATTTTCAATTACAATAATTTTGCAAAATTTCTTACATCAAATGATAAACCTCCGTGCTTATGTAATAATCCTAGTTTTAGTAATTATGTAGATAAGGTACATGGTCACATTATTACAGGGGATATTAATATTGTCGAGAATGATTATCTGCGCAGTTTTATGACTAATGGGACTAAATTTCGAACACCATCATGTTATAATATTTTTTCTATATTAAAACAATTTAATCTGGATCTTGACCTTTTTATATATAAAATTTCAATAGATTATAATAAACCCATTGAATTTTTTAAAGAATGGAAATTAAATGTATTAAGTAATTTAAATGTTGAACTTTTCAGAAATATGGAAAATTTTAATTTTAATGTTAAACAACTAAATAGTGAAATAAAGAATTTACAAAACAAATTTATTATTACTTATGTTGATAAATCACCAAACAACTATGCTTTCATCTGCAAAAAATATTATTCACAGCTAATATCTAATGCAATAAATACAAGTTTAAATTTAAAAAAAACTAATCTTAATACAATTATTAATAATCGACATATATTTCAATATTATAAATTGCTAAAAATTAAAAATTACAACTTTAATTATCCATACATTGTTGTTATACCTAAATTTCATAAAACTCCTATAAAATTCAGAACTGTAACTATAGGCTGTAATACGTATAATAATAATGCAAGTAAATTTCTATTAACTATTCTCACTAAATTGTTTGAACTTACAAAACTAAAAGATAATTTGTTTAGCCTAAAAAATAGTTTTCAACTTGTCAATAATATAAAAAATTTAAATAACATAACTTACATGAAGACATTTGACTTTAATGACTTATTTAATAATATTGATATCAAGGATATGTTCAGGATTGTCAATTTATTATACAAAGAATACAAGGATTCCATAAAATTAAAAAATAACATTTCTTTAAATTATTTTAAAACTTTAACTAGATTTATTCTACATCATAATTATATTGTTTTTAATGAGAATATATATATTCAATGCTGTGGATTACCACAGGGTGGCATTGTTTCTTCAATTCTTGCAGAATTATATTTATATTATTATGAACGTAATTCACATATTGCTAATTGTAAAATGTACCGTTATATAGATGATATTGTTGTGAGCTCGGGGTTCGAAAGGACTGATGCCAATATATTAGAACAATAAAAAGGCTTTATTCACTATAAACAGTGCAATACGATCACAAATATCTTCTGAAAATTACAAGATATTCAGTAATCTTCAAATCCAATAAAAGCGCAGCAAAATTTCACACAGAAACAATGCGTTCAATACGACGTATCAACGACAAAATCGATCCGAGAAACACAGTTCTCAATGCAAAGCCTCTCGTATGAATTCAATCGCAGTTGACAGACAACTCACTAACTGAACTGATGGAGGTCCTTATATAGGTTTCAGAGATCTTTCCAGATTATTCCAGAGCTTTCAGATGCTAGAAATTACCAGAAAGTGCTTTAACTTTCGATAGAGAACCAAAGCGAGAAAGGATCCCAATGTACAGGTATAAGGGGGGGTGGTTGCACAAAAAGTCGCCAAATCCGTCGCCAACTTGGCGACATTTGGCGATATATCGCCAAATTTGGCGACAAAAATAAGTCGCCAAAACCATCGCCAACTTGGCGATAAACCCATTCCTTGGCGATTTTTCCATAGACTTCTTATAAAGATGAGGGTGTAAGGTTGTTTTTCTTGCAAAGCATCTGAGGCCTTTAGCATTGAGTTACATGATGCTCAATAGGAAATACATTAATAATACTGCAATTTTCACAATAATAAAATAAATTTAAACAAATGGAATATTTACAGCTATATACAAAATTCATAACATTGCCCCCCTCTCAAGCACTGCACGTCCCGGGCAGTTCAACCTTTGATCGGAAAGCAAACCCGTTGCCAACAAATGCTATACTATTAACACTTAAAGCAAACATGGAAAATAACAATTAAACACATTCATAATGCTGAATTATACAAAACATACAAGTATTTAAATAATAATAATAATGATAATGCTAAGCAAAATAAATAATTACATTAACTTATATACAAGACCATGGTCATACTAATTTACATTATTTACATTACACTATTTACAATCAATGAACTAAGTACTATGGCCATAGTATGGAGCCAGCCTGTCGTAATGAACGACTCTAGGCTTCGAACTTGGTGACTTTCGGATCCGAATTACGACATAGTTCAGTCTGTTTAGGACTGTATAAGGACCGTCCCAGTGCGATTGCAGTTTGGGAGAAAGTCCTTTACGCCGAGTCGGATTATAAAACCAAACCTTGTCACCTTCTTTGAATTGATGTCCCGTGGCTTTCGTGTCGTACCTGGTCTTCATCTTCTCCGTCTGTATATTGATCCGCTCTCGAGCCAAGTTGTGGACGTCTTCAAATCGTGCCTGAAGATTCTGCACGTATCCCTCTGGCGATGAAGGCGCATCTGGAGGGCGACCAAAAATCAGATCACAAGGTAGACGAAGATCACGACCGAAAAGCATCTGAGACGGGGAATAGCCAGTTGTTTCATGGACGGCACTGCGATAGGCGAGAAGAAACAAGGGAAGTTTTTGGTCCCAGTCTTGTTGATTTCTTGAGACTAGCAGTGAGAGATTGTTGAGGATGGTACGATTAAATCTCTCAACCATGCCATCCGACTGTGGATGTAAAGGCGTCGTCCTAGTTTTGTCCATTCCGAGAAGTTGACAGAGACCCTCAATCACAGCAGAGATAAAATTTCTTCCCTGGTCCGAATGCATTTGGAGAGGGACTCCATACCTTGATATCCACTGGTGTACCAAGGCATCCGCAACCGTAGAAGCTTCTTGATCAGGGATGGCATAAACTTCAGGCCATTTTGTGAAATAGTCCATGACAACAAGGAGGTATTTGTTGCCATCAGCACTTCTTGGCAGAGGACCTAGGATGTCAAGGGCGATGCGTTCAAAAGGTGCTCCTACATTGTAGAGATGTAGTCTTCCTCGGCTACGTTTCTTTGGTCCTTTCCGAGCTGCACATGCATCGCAAGATTTGCACCATTGTTCGACGTCAGCTCTCGCTTTTCCCCAGAAGAAGCGCTCTCGGACTCTGTGTAATGTTTTCATGACTCCAAAATGGCCACCAGTGGGACTGTCATGTAATTCCTTGAGGATCTCAGGGATTCGGGATCGAGGAAGTACCAACTGCCACCGAGATGTCTTCCCATCTTCCGATTCGAATTTTCGGAACAAGACACCATTTCTGACGTGGAGGGAGTCCCAAAGAGCCCAATATTGCTTCGTCGTAGGACTGTAAGTCGAGATGTCTTTCCAACTGGGCTTCGTGCTAGAAGATTCTAATAACTCCAAGATTGGTTTGATCTCAGAGTCTGCCATTTGATCTGCTCGAATCTTCTCATCACTCCAGGGATCTGGTGGCGTCAATAGTGAAGTCTTCGTCTGGCGTATGACATGTTCGGGATTATACTTGTTCTCCGCTCCGGAACAATAGCGACAACTTTCGGGACACGGTCTTCTTGATAAGGCATCAGCATTTCCATGCGATGAGCCTTTACGATGCCTGATGTCAAAGTCGTATTCCTGGAGTCGTTGTATCCATCTGGCTACTTGGCCCTCTGGGTTCTTAAAATTCATCAGCCATGTTAGGGATGCGTGATCAGTACGAAGGAGAAATTTCCTGCCATAGAGATAGTGATGGAAGTGTTCTATGGCTTTTACTATAGCTAATAACTCCTTACGAGTGACGCAATAATTCCGCTCTGGTTTCGATAAACATTTGCTCCAGTATGCTACGACTCGCTCTTGGCCATCTATTTCTTGGGAAAGTACAGCGCCGACACTTTCCTGACTGGCATCCGTGTCCACAATGAATTGTTTGTCGGGGTCTGGATAGGTAAGGACTGGAGAGGATGTGAGAGCTTCTTTCAGCCGCTGGAATGAATTGTCGCATTCTTGTGTCCATAGAAACTTCTGTTTGCTTTCAGTGAGCCTATGCAAGGGTCTTGCGATGTTGGAGAACCCCTGTACAAACTTTCTGTAATAAGTGCATAGTCCCAGAAAGCTTCGCAACTGATGGACATTTTCCGGACGTTTCCAGTGCTTTACTGCAGACACTTTTTCAGGATCTGTTCGAACACCTTCAGCTGAGATGATGTGTCCTAAATAGTTTACTTCTCGTTGGAAGAACTTGCATTTCAAAGGGTTCAGCTTTAAATTCGCCGCTCTTAGTTTCGTTAACACTTTTCGAATATTCTCTAGATGTTCTTCAAACGTGCGGCCACCAATGATGACGTCATCTAGGTAGATGAGACAAGCTTCAAAAGTCAGACCTTTTAACACTGTCTCCATGAGGCGCTCGAACGTTGCTGGAGCATTGCAGAGCCCGAACGGCATAACTTTAAATTGCCAAAGTCCTTGTCCAGTAGTAAATGCGGTCTTCTCTTTGTCATCAGGATGGATCTCTACTTGCCAATATCCACTCTTCAAATCCAGTGTGGAAAACCATTTATGTCCTGAAAGAGTATCTAGCGTGTCGTCTATTCTTGGTAGAGGATAGCTGTCTTTCTTCGTGATATCGTTAAGTTTACGATAATCCACACAAAATCTTGTGGAGCCATCTTTCTTTCGGACCAACACGATGGGAGAGGCCCACGGACTTGATGACGGTTCGATGATGTCACTATTCTGCATCTCTTGTAAGAGCTTAGAAACCTCTTCTTGTTTTGCGAACGGCAAGCGTCTTGGATGCTGTTTAATCGGTGGATGGTCAGCAGTATCAATTCTATGACGTGTCAGAGAAGTGCGACCTATATCATTCTCGTTTTGTGAAAATACATCCTTAAATTCCTGGAACAGTCTTTCTGCGGCATGTCTCTGTTCAGGAGATAAATTTTCATTTCGTCCAATTACAGGTGTTAAACTTGTAGGCGGCTCCGATAACGTCAAGCTCTGGTCTTTGCAAACACAGGTAACTGGAGCACAGGTGGCAAGCACTTCACCTTTCTGGATAATTCTAGACTTTTCACTTACGTTCGCAATCCTCACAGGTATCACATCTCTCGACAGATCTACCAGCGCTGATGCTATTAGCACTCCCTTTGGGCTCTTCTCAGGATATCCAGTCAAGCCATACTGGAAAATTCTTTCGTTTCCAGTTAATCCAGGTATCATCATTTCGGTCCGAGGAGGGATGATAACATCTGCCTTGGCTGTGATCCGTTGAATAGACCCGGACTCATTTCCAAGTTTGAAAATAGTGACATCTTCTTGAGCAGAGCGTAACTCATTCTTCTTAAAATCCAGTGTAAATCCATGCTCTTTTAAAAAGTCCAGCCCGAGTATGAAAGGATCTGAAATATCGGCCACATAGACTGTATGATGGTAAGCGGCGTTCCCAAACTTTATTTCCAGTGTCATTCTTCCAAATATGTCGATCTTATCTCCTGTCACAGTTTGAAGGATTACACGTGGCGGGGTCCAGGAGAGTTTTTCTTTCAGCCGCTGAGCTAGATCTTTCCGAATGATGGTCACATTGGCTCCTGTATCGATGATCATATTACAGGGCAAATCATTCACACTTCCGACTAGAAAAACTCCGTTCTCGCCGCAACTTCTTGCAGAAATTTCACATACTTGAAAATGAGGCTTCTTAAGATCTGGAAACCTCCGCCCCGCAAGATGGTCAATAATCAGTTTTCTTGCTCCTCCGTTAGCGGGTGAGCTATTACTTTCGGTGCTGGGTCGTCTTGGGCAGTCGATTTGGATATGGCCTTCTCCACCACATTTCCAGCACTTGATCTTCCTGTAAGGTTTGTTGGCCATTAAGGAGTTCATCTTTCTCATTATGTCATTCATCTGCTGCTGTAAGCACTCCACAGCTCTATCCGACGTCTCAGACAGGTTAGCTGCTCGCACAAAGTGTCGATCTTTCCTAGTAGCTTGCTGGGCTGCCTCGAATTTCAGAGCGTAAACCAAAGCCCCTTTTAAATCATTGAGATCTGCAATCCGGAGTGCTGTCTGGATCTCAGGGACACGCACACCATCAATAAAATGCTGCAGAGCCAAGCTTTCTCTAATTTCAGTCGGACAGTCAGGATAAGCAAGATGTGAAAGTCTCTCGACATCCGTAGCAAGCTCTTGCAGGGATTCAGTGGATTTCTGCTGTCGAGATTTGAGCTGGAGTCTGCTATATTCCTTCATGCATTTCTCGCCAAAGCGTAATTCTAAGGCACTGACGAGCGTTTCAAAATCCAGCGGTTCATTTGCAGGCAAAGTCTGTAGGACGTCGGCAGCGTCAGCTCGTAGAGAAGCAGCTAACTGGCAATCCTTTGTCTGGGAATCCCATCCATTGGCGTCTGCTACGATCCCAAATTGTGTCTTAAAAACTGGCCATGAGGATTTTCCGTCATAGGTCGAGAGTTTAATAGAGACCCGAGGAAGCATAGCTTGATACTTGACATCTTCGGGATAGTTTTCGGCAGTTATCTTTTGTTTCTTCACATTTTCCAACTCCTTTTCTACACTCTCAATCCTTTCTTCTACGGTTTTGGCTGTCCTTTGAATTTCTTCTACCTTTTCTTCTACGGTTTTGGCTGTATTTTGAACTTTTTCTTCTATTTCTTGAAATCTTTCTTCAACTTTGTTTTCCACGCCGTCAATTCTGTCATTTAAAGATGTTATTTTATCCTCTATTAGTTCTTTCAACTCACCAAGGTTGGTTGAGATATCCTTCTTCATATCATCTTTTAACTCACCAAGGTTCGCAGTCATTTTCTCATCCATCGCTGTCATATCTTTCTTCATTTCTTCTTTCAACTCGCCAAGGTTGGTTGACATCTCAGCCTGATTCGCAGTCATTTTCTCATCCATCGCTGACATATCTTTCTTCATTTCTTCTTTCAACTCGCCAAGGTTCGCAGCTAATTTCTCCAATAATTCTTTCAGTTGACCCTCCATTGCTCTGGTGATCGGCATTCAACCCCACTCCTGACACCAAATGTTGTGAGCTCGGGGTTCGAAAGGACTGATGCCAATATATAAGAACAATAAAAAGGCTTTATTCACTATAAACAGTGCAATACGATCACAAATATCTTCTGAAAATTACAAGATATTCAGTAATCTTCAAATCCAATAAAAGCGCAGCAAAATTTCACACAGAAACAATGCGTTCAATACGACGTATCAACGACAAAATCGATCCGAGAAACACAGTTCTCAATGCAAAGCCTCTCGTATGAACTCAATCGCAGTTGACAGACAACTCACTAACTGAACTGATGGAGGTCCTTATATAGGTTTCAGAGATCTTTCCAGCTTATTCCAGAGCTTTCAGATGCTAGAAATTACCAGAAAGTGCTTTAACTTTCGATAGAGAACCAAAGCGAGAAAGGATCCCAATGTACAGGTATAAGGGGGGGGGGGGGTGGTTGCACAAAAAGTCGCCAAATCCGTCGCCAACTTGGCGACATTTGGCGATATATCGCCAAATTTGGCGACAAAAATAAGTCGCCAAAACCATCGCCAACTTGGCGATAAACCCATTCCTTGGCGATTTTTCCATAGACTTCTTATAAAGATGAGGGTGTAAGGTTGTTTTTCTTGCAAAGCATCTGAGGCCTTTAGCATTGAGTTACATGATGCTCAATAGGAAATACATTAATAATACTGCAATTTTCACAATAATAAAATAAATTTAAACAAATGGAATATTTACAGCTATATACAAAATTCATAACAATATAATTGTCTTCTATTTTAATAATAATTCAAATTATTTACTACCAATAAAATATCATAAAAATTTAAATTATAGTTTCAACCTTATGGTAAATAATGAAATTAATTTTCTTGATCTTAATATAATTCTTAAAGATAATAAAATTTTGTTTGACATTTATGACAAAAGAAATGATTTTACATTTAAAGTTAACTTATTTACTAATTATAAGTCTTGTATACATAAATCAGTATTTGTAAATATTTTACTAAATTTTGCACATAGAATAAACAATCTTTGTTCTAATAATTTTAAAACTCAAAATTTAAAACTTATTCTTCAACATGCAGTAGAATATGGCTATCCCTTTTATTTAGTTAAGTCAATTTTACGAATATAAATTTTGCTTTCATTGGGGTTTATATGTTTGCACATTCTATCTGTTAAAACACTTACATTTTGATTACTGATATATTTGGCTAAAGAATGAATTCCTTTATGTGAGAGCTGAGTGGGAATATTTTGGTTAAATATCTTTTATTAATTAAAAAATTTAAATAGTAAATTCTAATTTTTTTTTTCTTTTTCTTTTCTAGGGAGAGAACTTTAAATATAATATTGTTCCAATAAGTGCGTTGCCATATTGGAAATTTACTGTTTTTTTTTTTTTTTTTTTTTCCTTGCCAGGTAGAGAACTTTTAACAATATAGTTAAATGCGTTTTTATTTTTTATTTTTTTGCCAGATATTAGATTCAATACGTGAGGTTAACATATTGGAAATGTTTGGTTATTTTTAGCTATCAGTGTGTGAAATCTAATTTTATTTTTCAGAATAAATAATATTTAGCAAGATGTTAGTTCCATTAAGTGCGTGTAGCCATTTTGGTATTTCTTTTAAACTTGCATTGTTATTTATAAAATGAAAATCTAATTTTATTTTTCAGGGTTAATAATATTTTGCAAGATGTTAGTTCCAATAAGTGCATGTAGTCATATTGGTAAATCTTTTAAGCTTGCATATAATTATTTATAAAATGAAAATTTAATTTGACTTCTACAATAATATTTTAGATTTTATGGGTTTATTTATGTTTTGAAATTATTTAAATGTTGACATATGTAAAAATAAATAGATAAAATAATTTTATACTGGAAAATTTACTTAATCAAAATAATTAATAGTTATTTAGATATTGTTTTAATCTTTAACTAGATGGCAGCACCATATAATGATTTAAAAAAAACTATTACTATTATTCTTTAGTATTATTTTTTAGTTATTGTTTATTATAAAACCAGATGGCAGCACCATATAAATTTTCACAAATTTATTTTTTTTTATTTTTTTTTTCTCTTTTACCTGAAAACTTGGAATACAAGTGAAATTTTTAAATATTCCAATAATATAATATATATATTAAAATTATTTAAGTTAAAAAATATTTTTAGTAAATGAATTTATAGTTTTTATATTATTTATTTGTATTTTTATATTTTAAATTAGAAATAGTTAAAATCACAATGGTAAATTAATAACTGCTACTTTTAGAAAATTAACTGTAATTTTAACTTGTACGTTTCAATTCACTTATTCACTTTACCATGTGCTTAGCACAAAACATTTTTGGTTTCGGATTCTGGACAAATTGATGTTGTAATGTATAGATTTTCTTTGTCTTCCTTTGTATTTATTTGTTTATAAATGGATTTATTTTCTTCCATTTGATTTGTAGTGTTCTATTTTCAAAGGTATCCTTTTTTTTTTCAATTTCTTTCCAATGATTGTTAGGGCTTGGAATTGTCACAAAATTTTGGCTTTAAGCTTGTGACAGTTACAGAAAACAATCATTCTTTGCTTATAATGTGGTTTCCCAGCCCTTGAAAAAGTAAATTACATTATAAGCTTGCATTTGTGTGTGTTTTTTTTTTACTTATGTTTCACTTTTTGAATAAATACTTCATTTGTTAGGACTATGTTTTATAATGTGTAATTTGACATAGCTATTTGGGGTAATAATTTCATTGCATTTGGTCAGTTATTTCTGTTTCAATGGTTAATTTTTGCATTAAGTTTATATATATATATATATTATATCACGATGATTCACCGTCATATGTTGTAGTTGCAGTAACGTGGATTATAGAAAGAATTCACATGGTTGCACAATGGAATTAAGACGTTGGTTGTTGGATGATATAAATATTTAGAAGCAGTCGTACATTTTAGTTGCAGTTTCGTCGCGGCCATAGCGGCAGTGAATTTAAAATCCAGAGGCGTTTCTCCATAATACAACGAACGAAGCTTTCACTGGAAATTCTTTATTAAGTATTGTTCTTGGGCAGTTTCCACCATAACCATCAAATCTGGGCATCACTACATCATCACTGTATAGAGGGTAAGTATTAGAACATCTCAAATTCTCAAAACGAGCAGCCAGGGAGTTGTGTACAATTGAAAATACGACTTAATTCTGAGGGAGCGCCGCAGCGATTTTTGAAATTGTGTTCGATTCAGCACCTTGGCGAAAAATTTTGGCGAAAAGCCTTGGCGAGAGCGGTGTTTGAGAGAAAATTCAAATATGGAACTCCGATAGCTCGTGCAAAGTGGTCTTTGGCGTTCCTTTCGCTGTCGTCTGTTGATCTGTCGTGGATTCGGCAAAACTGTTGTGTTTACTGATTTTCTATTACTATGTCAACTTATTTTTGCGTCTGTTTTTGAATTTTATTCGCGTTACACGTTTGTTTTACTAATAACAATAAATAAAAAATCGCTACTCCCCCCGCCCTTTTTTTTTTTTTTTTTGTTTCTTGTGTGTTTATGCTGAACGAGCATATCATTTTTTTTTTCTGAATTAGCTGTATTATTGTTATTGTATCAGGATATAGTAATAATATGTTTATATTTTATTTTTGTCGTTTTATTCTGTAGATTTTCACTGTAAAAGATATTTTGACACATTTAATATCTTTCAACGGATGGTGTGCTTTGTTGTCAATTGTAAAATAAAATGTTTAAAAGTAAAATTGAGCATAAATATTTCTGGAAAAATTTTAAATATCTTGTCACAAGACTAGAACCAGAACATTTCATAAAAATCTTTCAAGAATGCAAGTTAAAGAATTGTTTATTAAATATAAACATTTGTTAATAATAAAAGTTGATTTTGTACTTAAATTCTGCCTTTCAATATAACTTATATGTTTCTTAATATTAAAGGTAAAATTAGAAATAAAATGCAATTGAAAAAACATTTAAAAGAAGCGAAATTATTCCTTGAAATAATTTTTTTTGGCTAATTCTGGTGTTGACATGAGAAAAAAAAGGTTTCGAATTTTATTTCTTTCATACTTAAAACTTTTTTTATTCAAAATTAATTGGTGAATTCAATTAAAATTTAATTATACTTTTCATATTTTTATTTTAAATCTTTAGATGAAAAAAGTGTGATAAATGTATCATAAACTGTAATACTGTAAAAGAAATATTTCAAAATTGTCAGCAAATACTGTATAGATTTTTAAGAAAGGTACTATCCAGCAAATTTATTTTCTAATAGAGTAAAGCCTGTATAACAAAATCTTGCAATAAACTGAAAAAAAAAAAAAAAAAAGAGAGAGAGAGATGGTCCAGCGCCCCCCCCCCCCCCCACCAAAAAAAAATAAAATAAAATAAAGGTACTTTTATAGGTACATATAAAAGTACCTATAAAGTACCTACCAGTAATAAAGATACATATATTACTGGTTAGCCGGGCGCCAGTAATATATGTACATATATGTGTGTATGTATATATATGTACATATAAGAATGATGCATAAGAATGATTTTAATACAAATAAAAGAAATTTTCCTAAAGAAAACTTCTTAACATAATTTAGGAACATTTTAATATGAAAATATGATCTAGTAATATAGTGGATTGATTACAAATTTAATATATATATATATATATATTATACACACATATATAGTAAGATATATATTTGGACAGAATCGGTACAAACAAGGGTGCTATCTCCCCCAACTCCAAGAAGTTTGATGTTTCAGAATATGTCAGTCATCACAGGTCAGAATAATAAGTCTATTTTTAGAATCAGAAATTACATAAACTCTGAAATAACTTGTCTGATTTGAATAAAATAGAAACATTTGCATTAAATAAACAGTTTAGGCGCACAAATTATCCGTCCTATTGCAATATTCTCAAAGTGAGACACATCATCAATGAGTACTTTGGTTAATTTTAAAAATATGAAGAAAAACTTATCAATTATTTCTAGACTCACAACAAGATTTAAAAAATACCCCCCCCCCTCTCGAAGAAAGTTCTGACATGGCACCCCTGAGTACAATGTTCAACATTCAATAAAACTTAAAAAATGAAATATATTCAAATTTTAGCAATTACTTTAAAGGAAAAAAGCAATATATTAATTAAAATATAAAAAATAAAATACATTCAAATTTTAGCAATTACTAAAAGAGAACGATATAATTATTAAAATATGTAACTTATTAAATGTAATAAGAATTTTTAATTATAATGTAGGCTAATGCTAATAAAATCATAATTCTATTTATTTTTATTTTTATTTTTTTCAAGTATATAAATATTAGACTAAAATTTAATTTCCCACAGAAACAAAAGAAAAGCCCACTTAGTAAAATTAAAAAAAAAATATTCAAATTTTAGCAATGTACTTTAAAGGAAATATATATATATATATATTTATTTATTTATTAAAATATGTAACTGGCTAAATGTAATATGACTTCTTAAATATAATATGGGCTAATAAAAATCATTATTTTTTTTTCAGCTTATAAATATTAAGCTAAAATTAAGTTTCCCACACAAACAAAAGAAATGCTCACTAAAACTTAAAAAAATAAAATATATTAAAATTTTAGCAATTACTTTAAAATAAAAAAACAATACATTAATTAAAATATGTAACTTGCTAGATGTAATATGACTTCTTAAATATAATGTAGGCTAATAAATAGCATTATTTTCCTTTTTTTTTTTTTTTTTTTTTTTTAGTATATAAATATTAGGCTAAAATTTAGTTTCCCACAAAAACAAAGGCAAAATTCAATCAGTAGAACTTAAAAAATAAAATGTATTAAAATTTTAGCAATTACTTAGAAAAATGCTATGTATTAAAAAAAAAAAAAAAAAGCAAATACATTAAAGGGGAAAAAAAACAATATATTAATTAAAATATGACTTCTTAAGTATAATAAGAGCTAATAAAAAGCAT
This sequence comes from Maratus michaelseni, assembly GCA_963931845.1. Classification (NCBI taxonomy): domain Eukaryota; kingdom Metazoa; phylum Arthropoda; class Arachnida; order Araneae; family Salticidae; genus Maratus; species Maratus michaelseni. The sequence goes on from OZ007593.1 coordinate 133,103,919, forward strand.
TTTTTTTTTTTTTAGTATATAAATATTAGGCTAAAATTTTATTTCCCACAGAAACAAAAGAAAAATTATAAGTCAAGTTATTTTAATGAAAATCTCATGCCTTTGTCAATTAAGATTTAAAACTAACAGATTAATCAAAACATTTTTCATTTCCTTTATAGATGCTTATGATAAAAGCATTATTATCTACCTTTGATTGTAATTCTTGTTACAATGCTTAATATGAAATCCTGTAACTAGCCTTAAGTTTCTACATTTTGGTATGCTTGTGCTAAAACACTTACAAACTACCTCAGATTGTGTCAACTAGCAACCTTTTATAATGCTTTTTACTATGTTGGCAAACCTTTCAGACAAAGCCTTTAAAAAGCATTTAGTCATTTACATGTTAGGGTTATAAAAATGTTTTAAAAATCAAAAATTGTTATCTGGGGTATATGTAGATATGTGTATATATGTATATATATATGTGTGTGTGTGTATATATATACATGTATTAACACTGGCGCCCGGCTAACTGAAAAGTACCTAAATAAATGAAATAAATAAATACATATATTATACAGTCATATCTTATAAGATGAAAATAACCTGTATGAAATGGAATTTTTCGCTGGTAGTTTGCACTTCAGGTTTTATTGTATCATACTTATGGCAGGGGGCCCTGTATAGGAATTATTCCCGTGGCCCATGGTTTCTTTGTGTGGCCCTGATATCAAGACACATTTTAATGGCTCAAACAGAAAAAATTACATGGTGGAAGGGTGTTTGTAAGTCAATAACATACCAGGTGAATGGAGTGGATACGTTGAAGTGCTTTTAATCTGTCCTTTTAATTCTGCATACTCAAATGGGTTGTTTCTTCTTTTGTATTAATTCATTCTAAACTGAGAAATCTATTGCAAAATTGCTCTGCAAAAAAAGAAATTGTTGTACTATGGTGAACTATGATAAAGAAAATGAAGAGTGCAATGACATATTTTAATAATGTAATTTGTAATTATCAATATTAAGTAATACACGCAGTATGTACTATGTAGCAATAGCAATGCTTACATTTTACCACAGTATATCAGTATTTTTAAGTAGATTTCCTAAGAAATACTACCTATTGCATTCTCCCCTATGTTGCAATTATATATTTTTAATAATGTCAAATCTATAAAACTGCATATCATAATGATATTAAATTGTAAATTATAAGCTGATATTAAATTGTAAATTATAAGCTGCATATGGGCAAAAATCAGTTTTACATCCATGGAAAATAATTTTTCTTAGAAATAGCAAAATTGTTTTTCTCTCATCGTATCCTTTCATCTAGTAGATGTACCTGAGATTCCTAGCTCCTGTGATAAAATAAAATAAAAGTATTTTAGTGCATTTTTCACTCATATGAATTATTTTGTCCTAATAGTTAAGTCACAATAATTGCTTTATTAATTATTAAGTATCTAAAATTTATTTATAAACTAAAATGGTTGTTGGCTGTTGTTGTAAATGTTTTAGTTTTGGTAATTTCATGCTCAGTTATTTTATCATGTAAATATTAAAATGCACAAAAGATTAACTATAATCTGTGATCTAAAATACATCCTGATCCTTCAAACTATCATATTAAAAAATATATAGTTTGGAAACCAAATTTAAAATTAAATTCTTGCAACGAAAATTGTTGCATGCTGCATGAAATGTATAAATAAATGAATGATTGAATGTATTATCATAGGCTTTTGGCAAAATTCAGGATTTTATAAACTTTCATTAGTGTGGAGTGAATTTTCCTTTTCCTCTGGATTTGCACTAATGGCTGGTTTCACCAACACAAAAACCCCAGAATTCTTCCCCCCTCCTTCCCTGTCACACACAAGGAAAAAGTGCTAATTTGGGTAGACAAAAATCAGTTTTTAAAACTTTTTCAATATGTTAGGTAATTTGCTTAAATAATCTTTAATAACGTCTGCAATTGCTCTGTGTAGAAGGCTATATATTTGTTGGCACATGTTTCAATTTATTTTTCTGTTGTAGAGTGATTTCTTAGAAGTACATTATTCATTTTACATTTCTTTGTTTTAAAATTTTATTACTTTTGTAATTATTTAAAGAAATAACTATATAATAATAGTTAAATTAGTTAATAAAAATTTTAACTATTTAAAATAGTTAAAACTCAAATTACATTCCAGCAGAGAAAATACAAAAGTGATTTTTAATAAAATTTCTTCTTGTAGAGGTCTTGAATTGTAGAGAGTTTCCCTTTATCTTAAAATGCAAAATAGGGAAACATCTAGTTATACATTATTTTAATAGAAGACATCACAGAATTGTACGACTCATTGGTTCTTAAACATTTTGCTTCTGATGAAGCATAATGAATACAAGTGTAATTGCAATTGTATTTTCGCTAGCATTCAGTACGGAATATAAATAAGTGGTTTTAAAATATTTATTGCCTAATATTGCTAATATGATTTAAATATGTTTAGATATAATCAAATAATTCAAGTAATATATCATTTCCTAAATTTAATTATGACTTTGCTATATGATTTATCAAAAACATTTTGAGCTCTGTCTCTGAAATTTAAAATGTCAACACTTTCCCAATATAATTTGATAATAATAACAACATAATATCTCCCTTTTTTTTTCTTTAAAAAAAATCAATAATAATAATAACAAATAGACATATATACGAGAATACTGAATTTAATGGAATTTACTTTCTAAATTTCACAATATTGAATCTATATCCATGATATATGTATATCTGCACTAAAAAAATATAAGAAAATGAAAGAAGTATCGTTCATTGTTAACTGATTATGATACACTTTCCAGATTTGTAACTGATGATGTAACAGGAAATCTTTAAACTGAATGAATCATTATAATGGTTTAATGAACAGAGTAAAAATTATTGAAATGTGCTAAAAAAAAGGGAGGGGACGAAACTTTGATACATTTACGAACTCATTTTTGGCTGTACATGCATGAAATTAAATGAAAATACTAGTTAAGTGCCAAAGTATCGAATAACGTTTTTCATTTTCTGTGAATACAGATGTCGATGCAGGTTTTTTTAAGGTTATCTTAATTTTTAAATGGTCTGGAAGGGGTTTTAACCATAACCTCTCCCCCCTCCTTTTTTTTCTGTGTCAGTGAGTGCATATAGTCGATTTTGAATTACAATTCATAAATGAATCTCTGAAATCGTACTTATAGTATTAATAATATGAAGAAATGAAACTGTGGATTGAAAGTTTCAAATATAAAATAAAATAAAGATGTGATTTGAATAGTGGGTGTTGGGGCCCCTGATCTGCAGAATTGCATGTTATAATCAATATTTGTACTGCTTCGTTATGTATAGAAGTTTTTTTTCACAGATGAATTATGAAACATTGCAAATAAAAAAGTGACATCCTTTGGAACAGCATTTGTAACTTTAAAAAGAAAGTTCCTTCATCTGAATGGGGAGTGCCTGAGATTACCATTTATAAATGAAAATACATGCTCTTTATTAAAAAAAAAAAAAAAAAAAAAACTGTTGATTGAAAATTTAACTTATTTAAATCAACTGATTTAAACCAGGTCAAGCTTGTAGTATGTAGTTAAGATTTTAAATGTAGTTTGATATCCTGCTATTTAATTATAGGGTAGATGTGCCAGTAATGGACACCCTTAAGGAATTTCTTTAAAAAGTATTGTAAAGACTCCATGATGTTGTGTGTTTTTGAAATGGGGTAGCGTGGAACCGTTTCACAATGGATCACCTTCATTAAATATTTCAGAACAAATTTTATTAAAAAGCGTTCTTGAAATTTCTAGAGGTAAAAATTATTTACAACAATTTTTTTTAGCTGAGTTCGCTCGACTTGTAATTTATAGCAAATCACCAAATAGTCTAGTCTTTTACAGTAGTTTTAAAATCTTAAAGTCTTAACTAGAGCTACTTTTCACTCTCCCCGAAAGATCAAATCCAAGGCTGTTGCGTTGACTTCAGAGAGATCGCACTCTCTCATTCAAAAATCTGTCAGCAAACCTGTCCTTCCCTACTAAGAAGGGAATCCGTCCTGAGAAGAGTGTTTTCCACCAACACTCGTTCTCCTGCCGAAACTCTAACTAATTTCCCCTCGATTCTCTTCTCCGGTCCGCTTGCTCGAACAAAAGATTCTCCGATCACCAATCAAAAAAGTTTTAGTTTACATCATTGGATAAAGCCTTTTTTAGGGAGGTCTTACTGAACTTTTAAATGTTCTCGCCGGAAATTTTCCCACGATCTGAGACCCCACATATAGACGGTCAGATCAGAGAAATATTTGCTGTCTAGCAATTTCAGTTTCACAAGATTGATCGAAGCTCATCTTTTCCTATTGTAGCAAACGACATTCTTGTCACACCACAGCTAAGCGTGAGAAAAGTTTTCCAACTCTTGGGAACTTCTATCTTTGATTACTCTGCCTAATTAGCAGACTGTGAGAGATTTAATGAAATTGTTACAGTATTTTTTAATTAATTATTACAGAGTTTCCCCAGGTATAAAAAAAGGCAGGGTGCTGCTGGTGAGAAAAAGGCACTTTTTTATTCTTAAGGGCACTTTTTGGATTCTTGAGGGCATTTTTCAGATTCTTAAGGGCACTTTTTTTAATTGTTAGAGATTTTCTTTTGGTTTTTAAAGCCACTTTTGATATTTAAAAGTCAAAACACTCTTTTTAAGACAACACTGAGTCAGTTTTTACTATCAAAGCAAATTTTTTTAATGCAAAAAGGAAAAAGGACACCTTTTTTTAATGAGGGGCAAGAGGGGTGCTTTTCTTTTTATAAGGGGCAAGAAGGGGGCTATTTTGTAAACCAAAGGGCAGGCAGGGTGCAGCACCCTTCTGAAACTGTCTGGCGTAAACTCTGTTATTATATTCCACGTTTTTTAATGTTATATTAATCTACCAACAATATTTAATCATGCTCATAGTCACATTTCCCAATGTGAATCGAAATTTAATTGTAAATAACAGAGATATATCAAAACACCCTAAATTCCAGTAATGGACACCTTCTGTTCCAGTAATGGGACACTCTCTGGTCCAGTAATGGACACCCCACAAAAAGTAATAGATAATTGATATTATGATTGTATTTAAAACTAGAATTTAAAGAAAGCATATTAATGAAATAAAATAGCAATTTTCAAATAAATTTAACAATTAGGATATCAATAATTAAATAAAATATTTATGAGAATTATTCACTGTTTATATTAATTGTCACTATCACAAGATCAATATTTTAATTATTGAGACATAGGGGGGGGGGGTTAGAAGGGTTAGTTAAAAAAAATCTGAGTACTACTGCATGTAATTTTATTTCCTATTATTTTTAATAATTTAAACTTCCTAAAACTGCTTGATATATTATTTTTTGTAATTTATATAAAAAATATCAAATAAATGAAAGTATGGATTGAATGTTTTTTAAATACTAAATAAAATTATTTCAAAATAAAATTGCAGAATTGAGATTTGAGCCCCATGATCTGCAGATTTACTAGTTTCATTGCTACTATAATTTTATTTTATTTTTAATGTATGCTCTAGTTGTTTTGTCAGAGATGAAAAATCAAACATTTAAGATAGAAAATAGATTTTTAATAACTTATGTGACTTAAAAAATTGTCTTTATTTAAATGGGGAGAGCTTGAGCCCCATGAGCTCCTCATTTTCCTGTGCCCTTAAACATTATTCTCTGCTTCCTAATTGGATGTTGATTGCTGTATTATAAAGTATGCTAGGCACGATTAAAAAAAAAAAATAAAATAAAATAAAATATTACATTCTAGTAAGGGAAACTTAAAAAATTAAATGTAATTACTTAGCTTTTCAGTTAAATAAAAAAAAAATTATGCACTATGAACATTACTGAAATTGCTTTTTTAGTAACGTCCACATGGGGTGTCCATTACTGGAAATTGACTAATTAAGCATTCCAGTAATGGACCATGGTCTTAAAATCTGAAAAATAAATGAAATTTTGTAAATAGACATTGGTACATAAAATTCAAAGTTTTCTATTACTATTAAAACAAAAACATGCAATTTTTTCAAGAAAATAAAAAATATATAAATTAATTAAGTGAAGCCAGCTCTTAGCATTTTCATTAAGATTTTCACAGAAAAACAGTGGAACTGTGAAACATTATTTTCTGCTTCTTGATTGGTTTAATTAAGAGTGTCAACGATAACCCAGATTATAAAACATGGAAGAGGGAGTAATGAAAAAATATATCAAAAGCTAAATTTTTATTGGTTATTTTTTTTATAAACCAAAAACTTTGAAGGCGGCCAATTACTGGCACATCTACCCTATATAATGAAATTAGTTTTAATCTAGGCTAGTTTATTTAGAGATGAGTTTATTCTGTAATATTCTGAGTTTATTCTCTGATATTGTAGAGTAAAACAGTAATAAATTAAATAAAAAGTAGCATTTATAATACAGTTTTTAATCATTACATTAAAAAAAATATTTTATTAATTGAAAACCTGCATTCATAATATTGTTTGAATCATTTTATTTAGAATTTTTTTTTTTAAATATTACTTTTAAAAAGCTTCACCAGCATTTCATATGTTTGAATTTCTTTTACCAAAAGAATCATTATTCAAATTTATTCTTTATGCAACCATATTTTGAAACCATAACGTTTCATTATTAACCAATAGATGGCGCCTGTAGTACATTAATAGGTTTGTTTACAAACGATAACGTTGTTTACATTTGTTTCTTTCTATCAAGTAGTTGTGTTTTATTAGTAAGATTTAAAATATCATATCTTTAATAGAAATCGGTTTATTTACTTATTTTATAGTACAAAAATTGAATCTTTAATTTAACTTCTTACTTTTTAATGACAATTTTTTAACTGTTTTATATGTTTTCAAAAGTAAACACACTCAATTGCATGAACAGTTTTATGCCTAAATTAATAAATTTACGTATAATGGCTCAGTAACACGTGGTAAGTTTTGCATATGAGCAATGTTATTTAAATTATTCATAGTTTTACAGAATTTCCCTTTTTTTGTTTTGTTTTTATGCTTTTTAAAATGGGTTGTCCTGTTTGCTTTCAATTTTCAGTGTATTTGAAATAACGTTTTTTTTTTTTTTTTTTTTTTTTTTTAAACTAAGAGCAGCAATAGGAGGGTGCATTTTTTATTTAATTCTGTTTGCCTAAGTCCTGTTAAAATTTCCCACATGTTTCATGTGACAACAGAAAATGTAGAACAGTTTAAATTGTAAATGTATTTAAAAAATATATACATCACTTTATTTGACAAATTTTTCTGTTTTAATGTTTAGAACTATAACAAAATAGAACATGAGTGAATTTTGAAAAACAGTCTGCTAAATCATATACAAATATCATATGAATTGTAAATTAAAAAAAATAAGCAGAATTAAAAAAAAAAATCATTTTGCTTGTTTATAGAGATTAAATAAAGGCTGTTCTTGCCTCAGAATTTATCATTAACCAAATTAGTTTTCTTGTTTATTAGATAATTAGGGTGATTAAGTAAAGTTTGCCAAAACTCTGTTTCAGTGGAGGGGGGGGGGGATGGTGCAAAAAGATTTTTTAATTAGATCTAATTCTCATAAGTGCTTGCTTATGTAAACCAATGACAGCCCATTGTGTCTTCAGGTATACTTTATTTATGTTATCATTAATTGATAATTCAAACAGTTGTAGCAGTATTAATCAAAACAAAGCACTTAGTTATAATAATAACTGTTTATTATTTGTAGTGATAAAAATAAAACCAGATAGTATCACTAAATTATACTATAATAGAAGTTGTATTGGATCTGTATGCAAAACAATCTTAAGATTTCTTTTTTTGTTTATAATATATTTGATGCTTTCATTTGTTTCTGCATGAATAAAGAATATGATGAATTCCAGTTAACTGAAAATATGTATTGAAGTGTGATTTTGGCCAAATAAGCCTAAATTATATATCTCAAAATACAGTACAATATCTTTATTACATTCCTTGGTGCAGAAGTTGTGCAGATTATAAATTTCATTGTTAAATTTACTTTATAAACATGTTCCAAATGTGTCTGGACAAAATAAGTATATAATAATTCATTATTTTCCCCTTTAAATTTTTTTTATTGTAATAGCAATTATTTCATTAAAGTGCTCCAAATTAAGGAGATAAAGTTGAACTAATGAATGAAATTTAGTCTTTTAAAGAGCAGCATTTTTTTTTTTTTTTTTTTTTTTAACAATGTGGGAATGCAAATGCTTCTTAAATACAGAATTCATTGTTTATGTCTGAGAAGTTGTATGATATATAGAGAATTGCATTATATAGACTCGTGTTATAAAGATCTTATACTGTATTATACAATATAACATCTTTGTTCTGGACACTTCAGTAATCCAAACATTTCAGAACAATTATTCTTTTAGTTTTTATTTTCAACTCAGAATTTTTTTTCTCTATTTTTTTTAAAAATTGTTATTACTTTAGACTAAAGGTGTCACTTCAAAAATGATTCTGTATGTGTCCTGTAACAGCAATAAAAAAAATAAAGCTTATCTAAAAAATTTCACTTCCAAATTTGTCGCAATTTGCAAAAAAAAAAAAAAAAAAACTCTCTAAAAGCCACACACATAACGATGGAATCGCCCATTACACTCTTCTTTATTTATAATTTATTTTTCTACTTTTAACTCTTTAAAATAGTGCTTTGGCATACTTTGGTGAACATTTGTCACATAATTAAATCCATTGTTTTTTTTTTCAACTCCCACACAATTGCACGAGTTACAGAGTATATTTGGTGATTTAATCCGCGTGGTCACTAATTGAAAAATGTCTTAATATTAATGTATCAATTTAAAATTAAGTTGTAAAAATATTAAAATGTATTGTCATTGGAAACACACCTTTGTACATAATTTATATAATTCTAGCCTCTCAAGAAGTGGGTTAAAAATCTATTGCAAAATTCCATGCATAAAAAAAATATTAAATCAAATAAACTAACAAAAAAATATTTTGAAAAAACTACCGAGCGAGACTATCTACTGCAGGGATTCTCAAACTGTGGTACGCGTACCAGTACTGGTACGTGAAGCTCTGGCTACTGGTACGCAGAAGTCCAATACTGGTACGTGGAAATAATAAAATACAAAATGCATCATATTAATATGGAATCGAAAACGGCTTGTCTTTATTAACTTTGAAATTAAACAAAAAAATTCAAACGCGATTTAGGGTTTGTAAACGCCTTTTCTAGTTTCTTGTTACGAGAAATTTTTGTTATAGTACACTTTCTGAAATTCGCACACAACGCTCATGATACAATCAGTTTTCCAGAATTAAAAACACAATTATTATATTTATATAAATAAAAATTGAATTTTTAAATAAAGACCTAATTTTAAAATTAATGAATGAATGAAGTATATTTAATTAGCGGAAAAACTGTTTTTAAACATACTTTATAAATTGAATTATCTGGAGGTAAAGTCTAAATGCTTGGAAGTAGTAGGAGTTTGTGTGAGTAGGAGGGGTTAAAACAAAATAGGATTCCAAGTGTAATTTATAGCCCATTGTTCTCTTTGTACATAGAAGAGCTTAAGAGGTGTTGAAATAAAAGTCTTATTTCAAACATAATTCATATATTGATTCATTGTGTTGATTGAAATGTTTTTCTTCTGTTGTACAAAAAGTGTTATTTACTCCAATTTCATGGAAATCAGTTTTAAGAGAATAAGGTTATTTAAAATGGTCAACAGAGTAAGATTATTTAAATCAAACAAAAACTGTGGTGATATGCAGCGTGGATTTGAGGTAAAGCATTGTACATATATATATATTGAGGTGGTATATGCATAAATGTATGAAGAAACTAGCAAGTGTTTGTCTACTGAGCGACATTATTGTCGCATTTAAAGGTATGCAGATTATTAATACGGTTGTATTGAGCCTATGTTAAATGCACTAACTAAGCTTTGGATAAGAAATTCACAGGGTCTGATTAATGCAGAGGCCGATTAGGCCGTAGCCCATGGACCATCACTAATGGGGGACCCCAAAATAAATAAAATTGCTTACAAAAAGTTTATTAAAAGTTAAATTTTTTGCAATTATGTCCCCCAAAACCCAAAAATATTTTGATTAATTTGTTAACCATATCATAATATCTAAGGCTAACCACCGAATATTCGCCCCAAACAATTTAACCAAATTTTTCCAAATTCACGCAAATGTTTCCCCATTCACTCTCTGTTCCTCCGAATAATTTGAAAAGTCAATGCCGAAAACCATATCTTAAGTATTTCCCCCTATTTTCCCCATTTATATTTCCCTCTTAGTTGCGTTTCCAAGAACTCAAAAATTTATAGCTATTATCTTGGTTTGAGACTGGCTCCGAAATAGGACTGGGCCTTGAGCTCCACATGACCTTAATCGGGGTCTGGAAATTCGTTTTTCATTTGAGACACACTGTATCTCACGAGAGAGGAAAGGACTTATTCAGCTCTCCTCTCCTGTAATGGATTACCGGAGTCCACATTCAAAAGGATGAATGTGACAAATTTTTTAGCTGACGAGAATATTAGAGTGCCGTCTAATCTCGTCAAAGTCTGTTTGTGTTTAGCACAACATATCTCTGTGAATGTGCTCCCCCCCCCCCCCTTCGTTATATGAAAAACAAATACAGAAATAAACTAAACATCGAATCTGACTTATGACTGAAACTACCTAATATTGAGCGAGACGTGAGGAAGTTGTGCTGGATAAAACAAGCTCGCCCCTTTCATTAGCGACAGAAGCCTACTACAACAGTATATGAATCAGTGTGCTCCAATAGGTCATTAAGTAATGTTCTTACTATATCAAAATACTGTATTTTGATATTGTATGCATTATTAAAATTTAATGATGATACTACTTTTTACTTGAATGTTATTATAAAGCAGTCAATTTAGTAATGTAATCATTCATTTTTAAATGCAATAAAACCTGCAATGACGGAAATACAAAAAACCGGAGAGATATTTCGTTTTAGACAGGTTTTTCTATATTAGCATTACGTTCGGTACCTGGTGGTACGCGGATGTATGAACTTCGATTTAGTGGTACGTCGGTCTAAAAGTTTGAGAACCCCTGATCTACTGGGTACTTAGTATTTCTCTTATCATGATGATTTTGGATTAAGAAGTTATAGTATATAAGCAATAAGCATAATAGAAATAATAAAGTATTTGATTGTTTAGGTTCCTTAAGAATGTAAACACTTATTTATTTAACAATTTCTAAATGCCTTAAAATCACTTGCATTTGGCAAAGACAAAATGTTTCTTGTCAAATCGCATCTTTTTAGCATAAAATATTTAAAAATATTTTTTTACATAAATAGTTTCATTGGAATTTTTTTTTCAAACTAATTTAAGTATGCGCTTTAAGGAAACCTTGTCAATCATTATCTTCTTTTCAGATGTGACAATACTGCTTTTCATTTCTGCATAAGTTCCACTATGAGTCAGCTTTTTTTCCTTTATACCTACCTACATATACAACTTTGGACAAACGACAAAATTTATAATTTTTCATTAAACAGGGCTACAACCCTTAATGAATGTCTTATAATGGACAGAAATGAAATCCGCTGAAATTAAATACCAACAAAACTATAAATATATAGTTTTTTTAATTGCCATTTTCCCAGTGGTTGATCAATCGAAAATCTAAAAATTAATCTTTAAAATATCATTGGCCTGTGATTAACAATAATTCTTATAAAAATATTAGTTGAAATAAGCTAGATGGAAGTGGATTAATTTAACTTATTGTAATTGTCTCCAACTAATCAAAAACTAAATATTTACACTTTTTAATAAAAAAATTTCATAAAATGGCTTCTCTTACAGCAGACGGTTGACAACAATGTAATAACAGGTGCACTAATATTCAAACAAAAATATTATGTCTAGTGCTACATATAAAACTGATTTCTGTTTGAAATGGCACAATATATCAAAAATTTGATCAACTACTGGCGGGGTGGTGTCACCCTACGTATTTGTATACGAGTATATATATATAATAGTGCTAAATTTATAACACTTCCGGAGTGAACTCATCCGGATCATGATAATCTTCCTTTAAAATCAGCCATTTTATTTTTAATTTTTTCAATAAAACTGCATCAAATTAACCTTTAAAGAAAGATGTGAAAAACAAAAACAACTTGAGTTATGAGCTATATCAAAATATGCATGTTTTTGTGCATGTCTACGAAAGCTGGCTCAATCCTTTTTTGTCAGAAAATGTGACTAAAAGTGTGCTATTTATCTGTTTGATTTGTGAATATTCTCACCAAAAAAGTTGCTTCTACATTTATACAAAGTAATCTTGAGCTCTATGAGCATGTCAGTAGGTAATATCCACAGCCAACAAAAGAGGCAAACTACAATACTTCTATCTCACATGATTAAGTTAAGCTAATTTCCATACATTGTTGAACTGTTATGTTATCAAAATAGACTGAAAAGTAGTTGGAATAGTGGAGTGAGCTTGTCTCTTTTGCTGACTGTGCTAATTATGCTACAGTTGGTATGAAATAGAAATGAGATGGGCTCAGGTTCTGTTTTCATAACAATCCTTCCGAGTCGGGCTCAAAGTGAAAATTTTATCTATTCAGAAATATAAAATATCCCTAACGGCTCGGACTACAGGCACAGGTAGATTTCGAAGGTGCAGGCCGTGGGATGCCTGTCTGTTGGGAATTGTGGAAGAAATGAGCTTTTTGCCATGATGCAGCAGTTGAAACTGCCCACTTCGAAACCTAACTTGTTTGCAGGCAGAGCCGGCAGGGATTTTGTCAAAGAATGGCCCTACATTTTTTATTTTCCTATAAATTTGATATTCCTTGAATTACAAAACAATGACAACATTTATATGACTGTAGTGCCTGGGAAATTGACACAATATGCAATTTTTATTACCATTATCGGAGAGGTAATTTTTATTTATCAGAAAACCTGAAACGCTATTTGATTTCTTAGTATTTCAAAAGAATATTTCCAAATTCGGATGCATTTACTAATAAATGAATTATATCTTGAGTTATAAACGATTGTCGTCACAGGAAGACAGTTTTTTTTCCCTTTTCTCTGGTGTCGTGACAGTAATAATTCTAGTGCTGACAGAATGGAAACTAAACTTGAAGAGGAAATAAAATATTTTATAAAGAAAATTGCTATATTTCTAGAAAAAATTTTGTTTACATCCATAATATAAACATGCCTAAACCTGAAAATGGACTTTCAAAATATAAACAAAAACATTATGAACGATGTGGATTTAAAAACTCTGTTTTCATCCTGTACAAAGTATTTTTATTGAAACTGCAAAAGAAAGTTACCAACTTGATAATCTCAGAAAACGAAAAAATTTCATTTTCACTCATTTTCGAGTATTAAGAAAAGTATTGGATTATTTGAATCGAAACTCAGTTTTCTTCTGATTCCGAAAATGTAAATTTTGTGAAAATCAGACATTTTTTAATTTTTGACTAAAAACTGACCCGTTTTGAATCAAATGATCCAGACATTTGAGGAGGTGGTATTAAATTTACTTCCACTTCGTGTAAATCTCTCTATTTAATTTCCGAAAGACAAAGCGTTACCAGAAGAAGGGTTTCGTACAGCGATTTTGCATTCCGTATTATTTGTTGACGGGACCGGGCAATGCCGAGTGGATTTGCTAGTATTAAAATAAAAATTTTAATAGTAAAATTTAAATAAACTTTCTTTTTAACCCTTTTTTTTTAATTAAAAAATGCTTTGAGTATTTTCTTAATATACATTATGTTATTTAAACACAAGTAGATATATGAAATAATCATTTATAATAAAATTATAGTCAAATGATAACAGAAAATTTTTAATAAACTTCCTTTATTTGAAAATTCAAGTTACAGAAATAAAACAACAAAATATTGTTCTATATTATAAATATTATCATATAACAAATTTATTACTGAATATAATGATATACTACATATCAGAAATAAAATACATAAATAACAGTTTGGCATGCTAATGATGATGGCGCGATACTCAGCAGAAAACTGTATTCTATTAGCCTGCAAAAACAGGTATGTATTTTAATCTAATGGGAGAAACAAGTTATTAATAATTTTCAGTTATTATAATTAAAAAATGAAAAATAATAACATCAAAGCCAAGCACTGGCATGCTTAAAAAAAAGAAAGAAAAACAAATTTCAGTCTATTATTAAAATACATAAATTAATCAGCGAGATGAAAAGAAATGTCTCATTCAAACTGCTACGAATATCTGTGGATTTGAAGATATCAGAAATACAAGTAGTTTTAACTCCAGTTCCAATAAAAAGAAAAAATATTACTATAATATTTTATTTATAGTGCAGTATGTGTTACAGCCACTCATTAATTAAACAGGGGTCGATGCAGGTTTTTTTTTCTTGGGGTCCATTTTGTGAAAAGTAAAGGTTATTTTTGTGAAATTTATTATATTTTTGTGAAAAATAACATTTTATAATGGAAGTTGAAATCCAGTTAATCAAATTCGAACCAAGCATTTATAAACAAAAACTTTTTAAAATCCTTTTGGTGAAGTTTTCTTCTCTGGTGAACTTGTTTGTTTACAAATTACACATTTTAAAACATCACAAAACAATAAATAAATAATAAATAGCAAGTTTTTATGAAATGGAATTTTGTGAAAGGGCCTATTTTAGTAAAAAGAATTTTGTGAAGGGGCCCATTTTGTCAAATTGATTTTTGTGAAGGGGCCCATTTTGTCAAATTGATTTTTGTGAAGGTTCCCATTTTATTAAATTGATTTTTGTAAAGGGGCCCTAAATAGGCCCCAAATTTTGCCTGGATCAACCCCTGTTAAAGAAACTTATCCATGGAAAGAAAATTGGCATGATAGGGTTGTTTTCAGAAAAAAAACTCACTAAATATTTAAAAAAGTGCATGAAATTATTCATTAAGTGGGAATTGGGGGGAGGGTGTGTTAAAGCAACTTTTAACTTCAAACTGATTATAAATTTCATAGCATTATATTTTTTATCATATTTGCCATTCATTAAAGAAACAAAAAAGTAGAATTATATCGAAATGTACGTGAAAAAAAAAGTATTCGTATATGCATAAACTTTTTAAAAAAAATTAACACATTTCTTGTAATCAAATAAAATTATAAAGTGGTGGTGTTACTGCACAAACCTTTATTTTTTTCCCCAAGTTGGAGGGGGGAAGGATAAAAAAAATAGGGCTATATCTGAATGAGCAATTTAATAGGAAGCTACTACAGTATTATCTTTATTTTTTACAGATAAAATGCGAAAATGCTACTTTCAAGGTTCCATATGTCTATATTAAAATGACATGTTTAAAGGAAATCCAATGTTAAATATCTTCTTTAAAAAAGACAACTATAATTGTTATTCTAGTATGTTTTTAATGTTTTTTTAATCGTTTATGTAATATTTTCAGGAATACTATGGCTAATATGACACATAATGCAGTAAATAAATAAAAAATCAGAAAATTTATCCCCAGTGTTGAATTCAGACATTTTTCTCCGGAAGGGATTTCTGTGGCTCCGGGAGGGACATTATAAAGCTCTGGAGGGGAAATTGTACTTTTTGACCATTAAAAGCATAAAATCTCAAAACTTCTAGGGAAGAGGGGGGGACATTTTTTCAAGGGCCACCCCTTGAATTCAACACTGTTTCCTCCTTCCCTTGATATTCAATAAATTTTTTTTAAAACTTATATCAGTAAACATACAACACATTTGCATTTATTATCTCGAAACATTCACTGCTGTAGTTTTGGGATGGTCAATAGCAACGCACACCTGACAATGTTTAAATTTCAGTTTTCAAAAATTGCATTTTTGTTAAACCACTTGGAGTAAACAATAAAGTAATTTGAGTAAAATAAATTATGAAGAGTAATAGTTAAATTCCATTTTTAAGAATTAATTTTCAGCTGCCTGTATTACAAGCAAAGCAACAAATTAAATGTTTAATTGCTTTACATAATTTATAAACTTATTTTCTCATGGATTTAGGGAGACAGTAAATTAACAATTTAATTAATAAAGAAGAGAAATATGAAAACACGAAATATGAAAGTACCAAACAACAAACAATGTAGAATGTATTTTAAAATTCCTCTTTATTATGCAACAAACTAAATATACGTTGAAAAACTACATACTTACAGTCAATATACTTCATTGATTGACATTATATTTACCACAGTTCCTGCTTGACAAATTTGGAAGCAAAAATAGCACACGTCCAAGGCCCAAATTAAAATTTCTTGCAGAAGATCACAAATGATAGCCAATTACTACAGTAAAACTACGCATGAGTGATCTCCTGAGAGCAACATATCCTGGGACCAGTAGATTCACCAGACAATCCCTCTTGCACCATTCATGAATTTTGAAAGTTTTCAAACTTTTTCTGAAAAAAAAAAAAAAAAAAAAAAAAAAGTTTTCCAACTTAAACCAATCCTTGTTGAGAAAGGGAAGGGGTGGGGGCTACAATAATTCATGTAATGTACTACTGATTAATTATTAAAGGAAATTTCAAAAAATAAACAACTAATAAAATTTTTAAAAGAATAAGGAATGGTTTAATAATTAGTAATAACAACTAAATGTAAAAACTGTTTACTTAAAAACATGTTTGTTCACCTTAACAAAAGTTAAATTTTATATTTGTGTAGTTATCCTGAGTGTTTTTTTTTTTTTTTTTTTTGTAGCAGGGAGGGGGGGGGGGAGGGAGGGCGAGATGGCTAAGAAACTAAATACAATCTAAAATCTCTGCAATATTTTAGATATATTAGGATTGATTCATTGAAAAAATTAACACATTTAAAGCTGATGAATAACAATGCAAATCATGTACAGAGATTGCTATGATCAGTCAATTATATGACAGAGAAGATAGAAGTTTAAAAAATATATATCAGATTAAGATAAGCAATCATGGTAGTAGGGAATATCAGGAAAACAATATTTCTTATTTTCATGTTGTCATACAAGAGTACACATATAGTACACACTGCACCCTATAATTAATGAAATGTATTAATAATATAATAAATTTAATAATTTTTAATTTACTTTATTTTAAATTTTATACATAATTTAATTAATAATTGATTAATAATATAATGAATTTAATAATTTATTATTTATTTTATTTTAAATTTTATATATAATTTAATAAATAATTGATTAATAATATAATGAAAGAAATTAATACATTATTACATTACATACATAATTAGAAATTTAAGTTGAATGAGCAAGAATATCGATTTGAAAATCGCAGGTTTTAAATTAATTTATTAATAAGATTCAATATTTTATATTGGATGTAAGAATTTATTTTTACAGTACAATAGTATTTGTTGAAACTATTCTATAGCAGTTGTTTTACCAGATGACTTAAAGACAAGAACATTGGAATAAGTAATTGATATTTCCATTTTAAATGTTGCATGAAATGTATACGTAGAAATAAAGCACTATTCAGTGTTTTGATATCACAGCAAAAAGCAGGTTAAAACAGAGTAAAATATCACTGCATTAAAAACATGCTAATTCTGCACGCAATAGATAATAATAAGGAACTGCATTTGATAAAAATAAATATATTTTTTACATTACATGTGAATGCTTATTCCAAAATTAAATAAGAACCTTTCCAATCAGTCTGATCATTCATTTTATATTAAACATGTCCAATCATTAATTTTATATTAAATTTCAGAAAAACAAAGCAAGTCTGCAACAAAACGACATAATTTATATATGCAATAACAATATTAAAAAATTACCTTTACATGTTCGGCTTTGCAAGTTTTATTCGAAAGTTCGTATTTGTAGCTTTCTGTATTTCTTGCACAAAAGAGCTTTCCTTTCACAATCTTCATCAGAATTTTGAAAGGACGTTCTAATAACAGCAAATTGTTTAGTTGTGGATTTTTCGTCAACTGTAAAATTATAGTTTAGACTCTCCAATAATGATACTGTGAACTCAGCTATTACGAAAAAATAAAGCTAACGGATTCAAGCAAAAATCACAATCACCAGGCGGTAAGCACATGTAGTCGTCCAGTCCAGATGCTGCTGCTGCTGGTGCTGATCTGAAAATCTTGTGCAACCCTACGCGCAGGACTCTCGCCAAGGTTTTTCACCAAAATTTTTCGCCAAGGTGCTGAATCGTACACAATTTCCAAAATCGCAGCGCCGCAGGCAGCTGCTTTTTGTTACCCCGCGGAACAACACAAGTTATGACGTAGAACGCGCACTGAACCAATGAAGAATTAAAGAAGACGCGTCATGCTACGTCACAACCAATGAAAGATAATTAGTGAAAGAGTTCGGACAGAGATGAGTGGATTAATTTTATAGTAAAGTGACTTTAAAGCGGGAAAATAATATTCGGAATAAAAATGAAAATGGCTCTCAAAAAACATTCTAAAACCCAGAAATGATCGAGGATCATGATAGAAATTAAGAATAACTAAAAGCTTTATATTTAAGTAAATTTGGACAATTTAGAATTAAATAAAAGGGAATTTAATAGAGTTAACGATAGAGCTAAATTAAGAATAAGGATTTAATGAATATAGAGTAGTAAATTGGAATAAAACAGGGAAAAAAATTAGAATTGTAAGAATTTGGAATAATTTAACTAAGGAAAAATGGCGAATTTTTTTTTAATTACATATATATATATATATATATATATATATATATATCTGCATATTGCTAATATTGTATGAAAGGCTGTGAGTAGAATCAATTATATTTATTACTTACTAGCTGACCCGCCCAGCGTTGCCCGAGCCCGTTAAACCCCAAATTTGTATTATTTTATATATTTTACCCGATTTTGTATGAATTTATATCTTTAATGACAAAATCGTAAAATCGTAAAAAAAAAAAAAAAAAAAAAAAAAACATTTACTTTTTTTTTCAAGTAGGACCGTTATATAGTTTTAAAAAAATAGCTTTTGTTCCCCCCCCCCCCCTTTGAAATTTTCAATGGTCATAAATGTAACGGTTTTACAGCCCATGTAAAAATTACGTCAGAAATATTGTTATTTGGTTGTAAAATAAATATGTTTTCTTTTCGCGTCGGGTCCGTTAATATTAAAAAAAATAGTATTCGTCGTCCGATTTCTCTGAAATTTTAGTCGTTTAGAAATATAACTGTTTCCAAGTCCTCTATAAAATTATGTGAAAATATATGCATTTTAAATAGTGAAAACGTTACCCGAAGCCGAGCGTGACCGTGGAAAACATCCCGTTATTATGTGTTTTAGCCAAAAAATCTCAGATTTTATTTAAAAAAAAATACATGTTCTCGTCCGAACGCTTCGAAATTGTTGTAGGGGATGTCAGGGCTTAATTTCTAAGAAAAAAAAGTACCGGAAGTAGAGAGAAAATGGGGATCCGGCCCCAGGAGGAGCTTGGAGCCGGAGGAGGGAGGAGGGCTCCTCCTCCCGAAGTGCCCTCCTCCTCCTCCCAAAGTGCTCTCCTCCTCCCGAAGTGGCCTCCTCCTCCTGAAGTGCCCACCTCCTCCCGAAGTGTCCTCCTCCACCACCTAAGATAAGGGGATTAGTGTTAATTAATTTTAATTAGGAGTGCCCTCCTCCTCCTCCTCCCAAAGTGTGCACCTCCTCCTCCTCCCAAAGTGCGCACCTCCTCCCAAAGTGCAGCACCTCCTCCCGAAGTACCCTCCTCCACCACCTAAGATAAGGGGATTAATTAAGGAATAGTGTTAATTAATTTTAATTAGGGAACTTAGAAATTTTTTGAAGCAAAATTTTTTTTTCGCGGAGAATTTCCTACTAGAATACGAATTAGAAATTTAATTAATTTTAATTGCGAGACTTAGAAATTTTTCGAAGCAATTTTTTTTTTCAACGAGATTATGCAGTTTGAATAGGAGTATATGCAGTAGAAGTGAATGATTAATTAATTAAAAATATTAATTAAAAATATTAATTAATTAATTTTAATTGCAGAACTTAAGAATTTTCGCGATATTTTTTTTCAACGAGATTATGCAGTTTGATTATGAGTGTATGCAGTAGAAGTGAATGATTAATTAATTAAAAATATTAATTAAGAATAGTAATTAATTAATTTTAATTGCAGAACTTAAAAATTTTCGCGAGATTTTTTTTTTTTTCAACGAGAGTAGGGTATTCGATATACATGTTAGAGGAGAATTTTAAAAGTCAATAATGGTTTAATAACAAATGGTGATTAATTTTAATTGGGGAACTTAGACATTTTTCGAAGCAAATATTTTTTCAACGAGATAGGCTATTTGTTATACATGTTAGAGTATATTACAGGTGAATTTTAAAAGTCAATAATGATTTAATTAAAAAGGGTCATTAATTAATTTTAATTGGCGAACTTCAACATTTTTGAGGCAAACAGGCGCGTTTTAATGAATTCGATATAGGTTGTAGTAAAAAATATAGGGTCCCGCATGAATTATACTGTACTCAATTGAATAGCTCCCCCCTCCCCCTCCCCCTCCCTTTTTTACCCAGAGGGGGCCCTTCGATAGACTAACAATACACACTTCCAAAAGTATAGAGTACTATAAAAAGAATTTTAGCATATATGTAAATAAACAAGTATGTAAAATCAGGCATAGCAGCATAATTCATGAATCACTTTCTAACATTATCGAAATGTTATGTGAACAAAATATAATTTTACCATCTAGTGCATTAGTTAATTAAATTAGTGAACAGTTACAGATCCCCTTTTTAATGAAAAGGCCTAAGCCCTTCACAAAAAATCCAAAGGATTCAAGAAAAAGCTTTACACTACTGATAGCCAAAACATATAGGATTCTTAAATGGATTGAAGTATACAAATAGTTTATACAGGAATACATTTATTTAGGTTAGCATGCAAAAATAGTTAAAAGTTATAGGGAAGCCTTCGAATGGAGTGATTATACGTTTTGGGGACCCTTCAAAAGAAACTGGAAACAGTTATAGATATTGAACCCTTCACAAAAAATTGGACAAATCCCCTTTTTACTAAAAAGGGACCCTTCACAAAAAACCAATTATGCATAAGATCCCTTCCTAAAATCAGATAATTTACACCTTACCTTTTTTTTTTTTTCAATTCAAGTTAGGCTAAAAGTACAGCTTACGCATCGATAGGTTCAAAATACAGGGACCCTTCGAAGTGTGAACTCGCATTAGACTATAGGGCCCCTTCAAAAAATAAATGAGATACATGCCCTATTCGAATAAAAAAAATAGCCCTTCACAAAAACTGTAGGGATTCCCTTTTGGAATAAAAAGTCCCTTCACAAAAATCCAATTATACATAAGAACCCTTCATAAAATCAGGTAATTTACACTTTCGCCTTTTTTTTTTTTTTCAATTCAAGTTAGGCTAAAAGTACAGCTTGCGCGTCGATATGTTCAAAACACATAGTTATAGATATTAAGCTACCTTCACAAAATAAATTCAATAGATTCATGTTATATTATGGCGACAGAAATACTAGGGATATTGACCTTCCATGAAAATCCAAGATCACTGTTTATATGAAAAGGCCTCCCTTCACAATATACCCTGTAAAAATATTATGATTCCACAGATATTTTAAGAAATAGAGTACTAATCTCAAATGAATACGAATTCATGCAATGTAAAAAATAGGTTTTACACGAATACATTTTTAGTTTAACGTTCAAAATATAGATTTTAGAAAGAAAAAAAAGTACATATTTCACCAAATTTATCATACAAGTCTGTAAAATAGGGTAGATCGTTTCATGAAAAATAATTGAATTTTCGATTGATTATGCTTTAAAATACATATTTATAACTGCGACTAAGATTTGAGTGTTACCCCCTCAACATGCATATCGCTGAATCATAATGAGTCATATTATCAGATAAGCGAAGATCTTGCTTTGACACGGTGAATCACTCGCGATAAGAAATACCTGAGACTCGTAATTTCTGACACATTTTTTGTAGGTAAATGAGCTATTTAAAACCGTCAATGTATACGAATTATTTCGTGTAGTCCTATATAATTATTAATCTGTTAAGTTTTAAAATGCTTCAATGAAAAATAAGAACTAGTCATTAAACGATACCCTTAAGAATTTTGAGGCAAACAGATGTTTAAATGAATTTGAACCTGTTTAAATGTACCTGTGTTTAAATGAATTTGACGCATGTTATGGTAAAAAAAAATACAGGGTCCCGTATAAGATATATGAATTAAACTTTAAATATTTTAAAATTACATTAGTCTATGCTTTTTTTGTATAGAAAAATTATACTAAATTGTGTTTTTAGTATTTTAACATAAAAATTTCTTTTGAGGAATGAATATAATAACTAAGCTTTGTTTTCATAAAATATATATTGTACTAAATAGTTAGGGTATTATTTAAAAAAAATTTGTTTTTAATATTGAAAAAAAAAAGTTATCTTACCTAAATATTTAAACCATAATGTACTGTGGACTTCATCCAAATTCGACTGCATGCATGCCTTACAACAACTAAACGTGTTCGCTTATCTCTTAAAATTACGGGATATCGTGACGTCATGGATAAAGCATAGGGTAGAATACAGAATGAATAGGTATTATAAAGCAGAATCATAAATTTTTGCATACTTTACACTTGTAGTATGTGAAATGATTGCTACTATTGCCTATATGAGAAAAAGAATCATCATCAACGAATCTTATTAGTGTATGTTATATTTAACCAACAGGCTTGAAATGCGCGAATTTTAACTAGAATTAATCATTGAATGTAAAAATGATTTATTTTTAGATCTAATATGTATATCGTTTAACATTTAAAAATATATACATAAATTAATCTTACCTTATTCACAAACTTGCAATCCCGTCTTCAATATATGACTACTGCATGAAAAAACATGCGCGCTACTTGTATAGCAACTAGACCAGAAATGATTTCAGTACAAGTCCATTATCTTATTGTTAATCTATAGATTAGTAACATCACGTGACTGATTGCGATAACATTCTATACAAGATTTACTGATAAGAATACATTTCAATTCATTTCTCCCAAAAGCAAGTGCATGAGTTGGTTGTAAGATCTAGGTAAGTATCCTTACTTTATTTGTTTAAAGTTATAATATATGAATAGATATAATATTAATGTATTTTTTCAATATGTATGGTAGGCAAAAAGGAATAGGTAAGCAAAAAAGATAGGTATTATTGCATGTTTCCTCTAATTTATTTTAAAAATAATTATTTTAAAAATACATACTAACAATTTATGCGATGAGTCACACAGCATGATGGGACGATATATGAAATTTATTTTTATATTATACAAGCTCCTATATACAATTCATATGCGTGAGCAAGATTATTTTTAGACTAGAATTATTCACTGAATGTAAAAAAAAAAAAAGATTTATATTTAGATCTAATATTTATATCGTTTAACATTTTAAAATCCTATTAAAAGTATATAGTATGCTTGTATTAGTATGCTTGTGAAAGGCCTATTGTTAATACGAAACGTTGTGTGAAGTGTCCTGTTTTAGGGTTAAAAGTTTCGTGAAGGGGTCTGTTTGAAGGAGCCTGTTTCGAAATGACTTAAGAACGCATAATTTATTCCTAAACATTCAACTCGATTCGTTATATATGCTTTATTAAGTATTCAATAAAAAATAATAACTAAGAAATAAAATTAAAAATAGTAATTAAGAGATATCCTTAAGAATTATTGCGATAGGAGATTGGTTTTAATTAAATAGGTTAATGAATCTAATTCGATACAAGTCTTGTTAAAACAGAGATTATAGTTAAAATACACATTAATTATACAGTATTATACTGTATTACACAATGTGCTACCTCACCTATATTATCACAGAAATAACTTCGATAAAATTTAGACTAACAATACACACCTAAAAAAATATATACAGAGTACTCAGAAAATGATAGGAATGAATGAAAAATTTTAACGTAAATTATAAACTAGGATCTACAATAAGTGACAATAAATAAATATGAAGGAAAAATCATGAGTCATGGTATACTTTATGAAACACTTTCCAATGCTATGTGACTATCGTTAAGAATTTGAAATAAGTGAATTAGATTTAATAATTCATACTGGAAATGTATTTAAAAAAAAATTAGTAGCTTCGCCTACTTTTAAATCATTCAAGACATATGATGAAGGCTTGGCTGCTGTAGAAAAGCTTAATACTTGTATCTTAATGATTCGACCTATTTATGTTGGATTCACAATTTTAGAATTATCTAAATTAGTTATGTATGATTTTCATTACAATTTTATAAAGAAAACATACAAAGATCGCGCAGTTATACTCTTTACGGATATAGATTCCTTAACTTATCATATTCAAACACATAATATTTATAAGGATATGGAGCACCATCATGATTTTTTCGACTTTTCTGAATACTCGAAATCCCATCGTCTAAACCGCACAAGTTTCGAACCCACAAACATATAATCAGACTTGTCATTTTATAACCAGGACGCTAACCACAGGGCTAAGTGAGCCCCCGCTTATTTTATAGTCACCACGCTGACTATTGGGCTTAGTAAGCCCCAGGCTAATTTATATCCACCACGCTAACTATTGGGCTTAGTGAGCCCCAGGCTAACTTATACCCACCACGCTAACTTTTGGGCCTAGTGAACCCCCGCTTATTTTATAGCCACCATACTAACCACAGGGCTAAGTGAGCCCCCGCTTATTTTATAGTCACCATGCTAAGTATTAAGCTGAGTGAGCCCCAGGCTATTTTATAGCTACTACGATAACCCCAGGGCTAAGTGAGCCTCCCGCTTATTTTATAGTCACCACGTTTACTACTGGGCTGAGTGAGCCCCAGGCTATTTTATACCCACCACGCTTACAGGGCTAAGTGAGCCCCCGCTTATTATATAGTCAACACGCGAACTACTGGGCTGATTAAGCCCCAGGTATTTTATACCCACCACGCTAACTACTGGGCTGAGTGAGCCCCAGGCTATTTTATACCCACCACGCTTACAGGGCTAAGTGAGGCCTCGCTTATTATATAGTCAACACGCTAACTACTGGGCTGATTAAGCCCCAGGTATTTTATACCCATCACGCTAACTACTGGGCTGAGTGAGACCCAGGTTATTTAGTCGCATGAATATGATTTCCAAGGTATATGTCCTAACTTGATTTAGACCATTGCCTATAGTAAGATAAAGCTGCGAAGTAAATTGGTAAACTATATGTACATTTCCCATGAAAACTCACTTGTGTTTTCTTAAATATCTGCAGAAATCAGCATAGTTTATTAAAATTATATACATTCTCATTAGTTTATGAATCTACTAACTTGTAATATCTATATGGTAACTTGGATTATTAGTATTCCCACTTAAAAATTTCTTTTGTAGATTTAATATGATAAACACTAACATGAGACTGACTAAACTTTTACCATTTTCATTTCAACTTAGTTTTAGGAAATTTATCTACATAGCTTTAAATTTTACTGTTTAGTAAGTCTATTATTTCAAAGTATTATTTTTTAGTTCTAATATTCAAAACATATTCATATCGTTTTTCATAGTAAGTATCAAATTAATTTAAAGTCATATTAAAAATATATACATACAAATACTATTCTTACCTAACACGCCAGCTAGCTAAGCACCCAACCGTCTCACACCAAGGCTCTGAGAAAAGTGAATGCTTGTTCAGGGCCTTATCAGCTAATATAATCACTGATAAGACTTGATCACGTGACATGTGACGTCACTGTTTAAGTGATATCACGTGACCATGTGGTATCATTCAATACGTCACCAATGACGTCAGAGATCACGTGATCAAGTCTTATCAGTGATTATATTAGCTCATAAGGCCCTGAACAAGCATTCACTTTTCTCAGAGCCTTGGTGTGAGACGGTTGGGTGCTTAGCTAGCTGGCGTGTTAGGTAAGAATAGTATTTGTATGTATATATTTTTAATATGACTTTAAATTAATTTGATATAAAATACCTGGGGCTTAATCAGCCCAGTAGTTCGCGTGTTGACTATATAATAAGCGGGGGCTCACTTAGCCCTGTAAGCGTGGTGGGTATAAAATAGCCTGGGGCTCACTCAGCCCAGTAGTAAACGTGGTGACTATAAAATAAGCGGGAGGCTCACTTAGCCCTGGGGTTATCGTAGTAGCTATAAAATAGCCTGGGGCTCACTCAGCCTAATACTTAGCATGGTGACTATAAAATAAGCGGGGGCTCACTTAGCCCTGTGGTTAGTATGGTGGCTATAAAATAAGCGGGGGTTCACTAGGCCCAAAAGTTAGCGTGGTGGGTATAAGTTAGCCTGGGGCTCACTAAGCCTAATAGTTAGCGTGGTGGATATAAATTAGCCTGGGGCTTACTAAGCCCAATAGTCAGCGTGGTGACTATAAAATAAGCGGGGGCTCACTTAGCCCTGTGGTTAGCGTCCTGGTTATAAAATGACAAGTCTGATTATATGTTTGTGGGTTCGAAACTTGTGCGGTTTAGACGATGGGATTTCGAGTATTCAGAAAAGTCGAAAAAATCATGATGGTGCTCCATATCCTTATAAATATTATGTGTTTGAATATGATAAGTTAAGGAATCTATATCCGTAAAGAGTATAACTGCGCGATCTTTGTATGTTTTCTTTAGAAAATTGTAATGAAAATCATACATAACTAATTTAGATAATTCTAAAATTGTGAATCCAACATAAATAGGTCGAATCATTAAGATACAAGTATTAAGCTTTTCTACAGCAGCCAAGCCTTCATCATATGTCTTGAATGATTTAAAAGTAGGCGAAGCTACTAATTTTTTTTTAAATACATTTCCAGTATGAATTATTAAATCTAATTCACTTATTTCAAATTCTTAACGATAGTCACATAGCATTGGAAAGTGTTTCATAAAGTATACCATGACTCATGATTTTTCCTTCATATTTATTTATTGTCACTTATTGTAGATCCTAGTTTATAATTTACGTTAAAATTTTTCATTCATTCCTATCATTTTCTGAGTACTCTGTATATATTTTTTTAGGTGTGTATTGTTAGTCTAAATTTTATCGAAGTTATTTCTGTGATAATATAGGTGAGGTAGCGCATTGTGTAATACAGTGTAATACTGTATAATTAATGTGTATTTTAACTATAATCTCTGTTTTAACAAGACTTGTATCGAATTAGATTCATTAACCTATTTAATTAAAACCAATCTCCTATCGCAATAATTCTTAAGGATATCTCTTAATTACTATTTTTAATTTTATTTCTTAGTTATTATTTTTTATTGAATACTTAATAAAGCATATATAACGAATCGAGTTGAATGTTTAGGAATAAATTGTGCGTTCGTAAGTCATTTCGAAACAGGCTCCTTCAAACAGACCCCTTCACGAAACTTTTAACCCTAAAACAGGACACTTCACACAACGTTTCGTATTAACAATAGGCCTTTCACAAGCATACTAATGTATATACTTTTAATAGGATTTTAAAATGTTAAACGATATAAATATTAGATCTAAATATAAATCTTTTTTTTTTTTTTTACATTCAGTGAATAATTCTAGTCTAAAAATAATCTTGCTCACGCATATGAACTGTATATAGGAGCTTGTATAATATAAAAATAAATTTCATATATCGTCCCATCATGCTGTGTGACTCATCGCATAAATTGTTAGTATGTATTTTTAAAATAATTATTTTTAAAATAAATTAGAGGAAACATGCAATAATACCTAACTTTAAACAAATAAAGTAAGGATACTTACCTAGATCTTACAACCAACTCATGCACTTGCTTTTGGGAGAAATGAATTGAAATGTATTCTTATCAGTAAATCTTGTATAGAATGTTATCGCAATCAGTCACGTGATGTTACTAATCTATAGATTAACAATAAGATAATGGACTTGTACTGAAATCATTTCTGGTCTAGTTGCTATACAAGTAGCGCGCATGTTTTTTCATGCAGTAGTCATATATTGAAGACGGGATTGCAAGTTTGTGAATAAGGTAAGATTAATTTATGTATATATTTTTAAATGTTAAACGATATACATATTAGATCTAAAAATAAATCATTTTTACATTCAATGATTAATTCTAGTTAAAATTCACGCATTTCAAGCCTGTTGGTTAAATATAACATACACTAATAAGATTCGTTGATGATGATTCTTTTTCTCATATAGGCAATAGTAGCAATCATTTCACATACTACAAGTGTAAAGTATGCAAAAATTTATGATTCTGCTTTATAATACCTATTCATTCTGTATTCTACCCTATGCTTTATCCATGACGTCACGATATCCCGTAATTTTAAGAGATAAGCGAACACGTTTAGTTGTTGTAAGGCATGCATGCAGTCGAATTTGGATGAAGTCCACAGTACATTATGGTTTAAATATTTAGGTAAGATAACTTTTTTTTTTCAATATTAAAAACAAAATTTTTTTAAATAATACCCTAACTATTTAGTACAATATATATTTTATGAAAACAAAGCTTAGTTATTATATTCATTCCTCAAAAGAAATTTTTAAGTTAAAATACTAAAAACACAATTTAGTATAATTTTTCTATACAAAAAAAGCATAGACTAATGTAATTTTAAAATATTTAAAGTTTAATTCATATATCTTATACGGGACCCTGTATTTTTTTTTTACCATAACATGCGTCAAATTCATTTAAACACAGGTACATTTAAACAGGTTCAAATTCATTTAAACATCTGTTTGCCTCAAAATTCTTAAGGGTATCGCTTAATGACTAGTTCTTATTTTTCATTGAAGCATTTTAAAACTTAACAGATTAATAATTATATAGGACTACACGAAATAATTCGTATACATTGACGGTTTTAAATAGCTCATTTAACTACAAAAAATGTGTCAGAAATTACGAGTCTCAGGTATTTCTTATCGCGAGTGATTCACCGTGTCAAAGCAAGATCTTCGCTTATCTGATAATATGACTCATTATGATTCAGCGATATGCATGTTGAGGGGGTAACACTCAAATCTTAGTCGCAGTTATAAATATGTATTTTAAAGCATAATCAATCGAAAATTCAATTATTTTTCATGAAACGATCTACCCTATTTTACAGACTTGTATGATAAATTTGGTGAAATATGTACTTTTTTTTTTTCTAAAATCTATATTTTGAACGTTAAACTAAAAATGTATTCGTGTAAAACCTATTTTTTACATTGCATGAATTCGTATTCATTTGAGATTAGTACTCTATTTCTTAAAATATCTGTGGAATCATAATATTTTTACAGGGTATATTGTGAAGGGAGGCCTTTTCATATAAACAGTGATCTTGGATTTTCATGGAAGGTCAATATCCCTAGTATTTCTGTCGCCATAATATAACATGAATCTATTGAATTTATTTTGTGAAGGTAGCTTAATATCTATAACTATGTGTTTTGAACATATCGACGCGCAAGCTGTACTTTTAGCCTAACTTGAATTGAAAAAAAAAAAAAGGCGAAAGTGTAAATTACCTGATTTTATGAAGGGTTCTTATGTATAATTGGATTTTTGTGAAGGGACTTTTTATTCCAAAAGGGAATCCCTACAGTTTTTGTGAAGGGCTATTTTTTTTATTCGAATAGGGCATGTATCTCATTTATTTTATGAAGGGGCCCTATAGTCTAATGCGAGTTCACACTTCGAAGGGTCCCTGTATTTTGAACCTATCGATGCGTAAGCTGTACTTTTAGCCTAACTTGAATTGAAAAAAAAAAAAAAGGTAAGGTGTAAATTATCTGATTTTAGGAAGGGATCTTATGCATAATTGGTTTTTTGTGAAGGGTCCCTTTTTAGTAAAAAGGGGATTTGTCCAATTTTTTGTGAAGGGTTCAATATCTATAACTGTTTCCAGTTTCTTTTGAAGGGTCCCCAAAACGTATAATCACTCCATTCGAAGGCTTCCCTATAACTTTTAACTATTTTTGCATGCTAACCTAAATAAATGTATTCCTGTATAAACTATTTGTATACTTCAATCCATTTAAGAATCCTATATGTTTTGGCTATCAGTAGTGTAA
Organism: Maratus michaelseni; assembly: GCA_963931845.1. Lineage (NCBI taxonomy): Eukaryota > Metazoa > Arthropoda > Arachnida > Araneae > Salticidae > Maratus > Maratus michaelseni. The sequence goes on from OZ007593.1 coordinate 133,134,188, forward strand.
AGCTTTTTCTTGAATCCTTTGGATTTTTTGTGAAGGGCTTAGGCCTTTTCATTAAAAAGGGGATCTGTAACTGTTCACTAATTTAATTAACTAATGCACTAGATGGTAAAATTATATTTTGTTCACATAACATTTCGATAATGTTAGAAAGTGATTCATGAATTATGCTGCTATGCCTGATTTTACATACTTGTTTATTTACATATATGCTAAAATTCTTTTTATAGTACTCTATACTTTTGGAAGTGTGTATTGTTAGTCTATCGAAGGGCCCCCTCTGGGTAAAAAAGGGAGGGGGAGGGGGAGGGGGGAGCTATTCAATTGAGTACAGTATAATTCATGCGGGACCCTATATTTTTTACTACAACCTATATCGAATTCATTAAAACGCGCCTGTTTGCCTCAAAAATGTTGAAGTTCGCCAATTAAAATTAATTAATGACCCTTTTTAATTAAATCATTATTGACTTTTAAAATTCACCTGTAATATACTCTAACATGTATAACAAATAGCCTATCTCGTTGAAAAAATATTTGCTTCGAAAAATGTCTAAGTTCCCCAATTAAAATTAATCACCATTTGTTATTAAACCATTATTGACTTTTAAAATTCTCCTCTAACATGTATATCGAATACCCTACTCTCGTTGAAAAAAAAAAAATCTCGCGAAAATTTTTAAGTTCTGCAATTAAAATTAATTAATTACTATTCTTAATTAATATTTTTAATTAATTAATCATTCACTTCTACTGCATACACTCATAATCAAACTGCATAATCTCGTTGAAAAAAAATATCGCGAAAATTCTTAAGTTCTGCAATTAAAATTAATTAATTAATATTTTTAATTAATATTTTTAATTAATTAATCATTCACTTCTACTGCATATACTCCTATTCAAACTGCATAATCTCGTTGAAAAAAAAAATTGCTTCGAAAAATTTCTAAGTCTCGCAATTAAAATTAATTAAATTTCTAATTCGTATTCTAGTAGGAAATTCTCCGCGAAAAAAAAAAATTTGCTTCAAAAAATTTCTAAGTTCCCTAATTAAAATTAATTAACACTAATCCTTAATTAATCCCCTTATCTTAGGTGGTGGAGGAGGGTACTTCGGGAGGAGGTGCTGCACTTTGGGAGGAGGTGCGCACTTTGGGAGGAGGAGGAGGTGCACACTTTGGGAGGAGGAGGAGGTGCACACTTTGGGAGGAGGAGGAGGTGCACACTTTGGGAGGAGGAGGAGGAGGGCACTCCTAATTAAAATTAATTAACACTAATCCCCTTATCTTAGGTGGTGGAGGAGGACACTTCGGGAGGAGGTGGGCACTTCAGGAGGAGGAGGCCACTTCGGGAGGAGGAGGCCACTTCGGGAGGAGGAGAGCACTTTGGGAGGAGGAGGAGGGCACTTCGGGAGGAGGAGCCCTCCTCCCTCCTCCGGCTCCAAGCTCCTCCTGGGGCCGGATCCCCATTTTCTCTCTACTACCGGAGCCCTAATATTCTGCAGTACTAACACCCGTAGAGTACCCCTCCCCTCCGCCGTCACTCCAGCCTGCATGTTTATATTTCATACATTATTTTCAAAATTTAAGGTATTTTTTTTTAAATTATTATTTAGCAAAACGAAAAATTCAAATACATCTCGCTGCGTATACTTAGCTATCAACTATTTTACGTTTTAGTTATTATTACTTCCAAATAGAAACCTTTGCCGAATCTTAATGTTAAGTAAATTGCAGAATTCTGCGATTAAATAAGCTCAGGATTATCATTAGGAAATTGTGTTAACACAAAAAATGAATAGTTCGCAGTTATGTAGAATAGAAAAAGACTTTACTCTTTATTCTGATCAAAATTGCATTAAAATCATTTGAAATGTGGGAAAAAATTGAAATTTGGAATTAAAGACAGATTGAGCGCGAGCCTGTCGAAACCCGAAAACTAATATAAAAACCGAACCCGTTTCATCTCCATCTCTTACGTCAGCGACACATTACGTCATTTATTAGTGTTTTGATACAAAAGAAGGCAAAAGATTGGAGATGGGAGGAAAAGAAAAGGGTAATTTAGAATTCGTTTTTCTGAAGCGTTATTGCACTGGGCTCCGGAGCGAAGTGTTTATGAGCTCCGGTGGACTCCGGCGCAAATTAAGCCCTGGGTGATGTAAATCTGGTCTACCGAGATGTTCTTAAAAGATTGTGTCGAAATACGAACGTTTAGTAACTTTTAGCGTAAGAAAAAAAATCTTCTCGTGAAGCATGAAATGACCTGCGCTCGCCGGTGTTTTTGAAAGAGTTAAAATCCGTATTTAAAAAAAAAATAATTAGACCGTCTATTAGAAGAAGGTTTCAGCTCTAAGATCATATGTTTTGTTTGTCTGTATCTCTAAAATTGTGCTGTTGAGGATTGAGGGGCGTTTGCGTAAGGGAGAAAACATGAGCTCGGGAAAGCGACCCATGAAAATGTTTTTCAAAGGGTTAACACACACACACACACACACACACACACACATATATATATATATATATATATATTAATTGATTACGGAATTGGAGACGTAAGAGTGCTATCTTTCAGAATATGCTTTTCGTTTTTAAATTAACCAAACGGTTTAGTTGATAGAATTTAAAGCAGAATTGAGAAATAAACGCATTTTTCATGTAAAAGGTTCTTCATTCTCGTGCTCTGCGGTAATTCGGGTTCTGAGCATGCGCGAATTCTGAAAGCGGGTTCGCAAAAAAGAGATGAGTTATTGATCAGTTTTTAATTAATATTTTTGTTAATTTTCAAAGTATCAAAATTCTGAGACTCAGGTGCAACAGGTCATGCCTTTGGACTATCCACACCTAAATTTTCAGACTTCTAGATGGGCTAGATTTTGCTAGCCATCGCAGACAAACACACACAGAGCGAAACTTTCTTTTATTAGTATAGATTATTATTAATGAATTTTCTAAGTCAATGTTTTTCTCTTGTATCTTCTTTTTTGTACTTTATTCAATGCATTATGTAGGCAGTGATAGGCTAGCTTGGCCGGTCTATCATATGAAATGATGCATTTTTTGCTACACGTGGATGTTCTTGCCGACTGAGGATTAACCACTCACGTGTCGCTTTGTTTTTCATTTTCCATCATCATTTAATTTCTATATTTCATTTCTGTTCCAATTTAGGATTAAAATTTTTTTTCATTTCATTTTTGTTTGGCATCATCTATCATTAAAATATGTTTTATGCTTCTCAAGGGGAATCGGTACCAAAGAAATTTATTCTGCAAATAACCCCTATATTAAAGTTTTTGGATGATGTATCAATAAAGCAAAATCATTTCAGATAATAAAACACCTTGTTGAGTACTTTCTTCTACAAACCTAAGTATCGGATTTTTGATACAAAGATTAGATCAGAAGAAAATCTATACTAATAAAAGAAAGTTTCGCTCTGTGTGTCTGTGTGTGTGTGTCTGTCGGCGATGGCTAGCAACATCTAGCGCACCTAGAAGCCTGAAAATTTAGATTTAGGTAAACCAAGCCCTCTCTTGATGAACCTGAGACTCAGAATTTTAATATTTTAATTATTTACTGAAATATTAATTAAAATCCACAAAGAACTCTCATCAAAAATACGCTTTTTTTCTTCGGTTGATTGGTTACATAGCGTCTTCACAGAAGTAATTAAATAAACCAGAGTAGCGATGTAACTAAGGATGAGCTAAGGACTTCTAACGAAATAGTGTTAATATAGATTGCAATTACCGGCGTACATTCGAACTAATGTAGCGCCACCTGCACACGACAAATTACACATACGCCACCTGTTTGAAACTTTCAGGCACGTTTTTCTTCATAATAATTAGCTGGGTTTAAGGTGGTTTTTTTTTTTTACATGACGTATATTATTGGAATAGAGATTATTAATACAGAAAACTTTATTTAACAGATTATTTGGAAAATTTGCGGGGATGGAGAGGATTAAGGGTAAACAACTTTTTATTAAATATCGCATTTATTTCACTTGACCGCACGCCACCTGGTGGCAGCTTTTTTCTTAATTGAACCCCCCCCCTCCCCCTTATTAATAAATCTAAATCTACTGCTCTGATTTCAACAGAACTAATTACATTTAACAAATTTAACATTTTTAGCTTCATCCGTAGCGTTTAATTGCTGTTTTATATAGAGATATCGCTATTTTAAATCTCAGCTAATAATGTTCCGAACTTCTTCAAACCAGTTCCATTTTACGAAATTATCGTAAAAACCAGCATTCGTAGCTTCAAAATGTATTTAATTTCAAATCAAGTTATTATGCTTAACCAAATGAATCAATCTTTAAAGATGCATAGTGGTCCTCCTACTTAGTTATTTGCTGAAGGGCACTTCAACATCCGCTCCTCCCCCGCCCTTTCTTCAAGGTTTTTTCTCTAACTATGCACCGTTTCCTTATCTCAGCAGCTATCCTTCCGATTTCAACGCAAGTGATTCCAAACATTATAATTAGATTAATAGTCACCCTCTATAACATTAAAGTAAATTTATGAGTAGCAGTTACTACTATTTCCGAATAATAGTTTAAGCCAAATTTGTAATATTAAGTTCCTAGCTTAAACAAACGAACGAATTTTTAAATATGCATAGTGGTCCTCCTAATTAGTTAATTGCTGAAGGGTACTTCAGCATCCCTTCATCACCCTCGGCCCACTCTTCAAAGTTTTTTCTCTAACTAAGCCCCGTTTCCATAACTGAGCAATTATCTTTCCGATTTCAACGCAACTAATTCCAAACATTATAATTAACTTAATAGTCACCCTCTATAGCATTAAAGTAAATTTATGAGTAGCAGTTACCACTATTTCCGAATAATAGTTTATGCCAAATTTGTAATCCTAGCTTAACCAAACGAACGAGTTTTTAAAGATACATAGTGGTCCTCCTAATTAGTCATTTGCTGAAGGGCGCTTGACCATCCCCTCCCCCCCGGTCCCTTCTTCAAGATTTTTTCTCTAACTATGCCTTATTTCCATATCTCAGCAACTATCTTTCCAATTTCAACGCAAGTGATTCCGAACAACATAATTAACTTAATAGTCACCCTCTATAACATTAAACTAAATTTATGAGTAGCGGTTACCACTATTTTCGAATAATAGCTTAAGCTCCTAGCTTAACCAAACGAAATAATTTTTAAAGATGCATAGTGGTCCTGCTAATTAGTCATTTGCTGAAGAACACTTGAACATCCCCCCTCCCCTCCGGCACCGCCTTCAAGGTTTTTTCTCTAACTATGCCCCGTTTCCACAACTCAGCAACTATCTTTCGGATTTCAATGCAACTGATTCCAAACATGGTTATTTTCTCTAAATCTTAATATAAAATTTTAAGTTCATTCGTAACTTTTATCAGCTCCCCAATCTATAAAATTCCGAGAGACGCTTTTCTCATTTCGAATGTTTTTAAAAGCCTTTTTTTTTTTTTTCCATGCTCTGCTTTCGCGCGCTAGGTATTTTTCACTTCAAGATTAATGCGCGGCTACGAGAGGAATTCTTTCGTGTTAGAGCTTCTCCCTCGCTTCTTGGCTGGAGCTTGGCTGGAGCTCGCCTCTCACTCATTGGTTTGTGGGCTCGTGACGTCGTATTCTGTATCACTACGCTCAGTGAACAAAACTCGCTTGCACGCTTTGGAGGGCAGATTTTGGACGTGTTTGGAAGTGTTACCAAATGGTTATCTGGTGTTGTAGTCATGTAGAATTTTCATACAGCTCTTTAAGATCTTTTAAAACGATGTAGTGAGCCATCGTGTAGCCTGAGGGCTGTAAGTTTCTACCGAATACTGTGGGAACTGTTACTTGCATCGCTCTTGTTTCTAAATAAACGATTTGTCTGGAAATTGGCTGGTCTTTATTGAAGAAACTCTTGTGGAATCTCATCATTGCCTCACCTCTTCGCCATGAGTATTGAGTACGACTGCAATCATTCCCCATCTTGAACGAACTGCCATTTTTTCATGGAGTAAAAAACTATCTTCGTAAAAACACCACAGAAAAGCCCGTCAGGATACTATGAACTTACGCCAAAGCCACGCCAATCTTCTAATAAACAGAGGAGCAGCGAATATGTTGCTGAGTGCTGCTGTACATCTTCATTGCGTTGTGTGCGTCTGATTCTCACGAAATGTGCATCGAATAATTTCAATAAGTGATGGAATCTTTTATACCTGGATAACACCGGATAACATGCTGTGTGAAATTTCTACAATGCATCATCTCGAATATGACTACGGAGTAATCTAATAAAATATTTTCTTTTACAGAAAAAAAAAATGAAAAATGATTATCATACAAATAAATAAATAAAATTATCGGTCCTCTTAAAAATTACAAATGGAAAACTGCTGCACCAACGGAGTTGCGTAAGTTATGAAGAGATTTATTATTGTGTGTATTATTTATTATTTTATTTATTTTTGTGTTATTTAATTTTCGCTCAGATTTTCTTATTTGTTGTATTATTATTATCACTATTTATTAGAGAGGGAGGTATTTACATTTTTTATTTAATTTAAATTTTATTTTACATCTTGTTGTGTTAATTCTCTTTAATTTTTATATTAATGTTATTGCGATCTGGATTTCTAAAAGTCCCTGGTGATAACAAAATGAGTGAAAACGAAATAAACATCATTCCTTTTGATTTCGAATCTGGAATGAACATACAGTCTTGGTTAAACCATTTTGACAAAACATGCCTTTCTGATAAGAAAGATGAAAATTGGAAGATTAAAAATATTTCCAAATATTTGAAAGGAGAGGCTCTAAAAGTATTTATCAATGAATGTTTAGAATGTAATGCCTTTGATAAAATAACTGATATTCTTACTGAAAAATTTATTACTGTTCATGTTCCTCGATTTTCAGAGTTTGCTTCTATGAAATTAAATGATCTCAATGATTTGGAAAAGTATTTTCGAAAAAAAGTTGAAATAGGTAGACAACTTTGTTTATGTGAAACTATAATAGTACAGGGATTAACAGACGGTCTCAAACCCGAGTACCAAAATTATATGATTAGTAATCCTCCTAAAAATACAATAGACTGGTAGCGAATGGCTAAACAGCTAGTAGTGATTCCTACTTCTCATGTCAACAATAGTAATTCTAGGAGTAATTTTCAGAATTATAGATCATTGCAACAATATAATCAGGCACCTAGACATTGGGTTCGCCCAAGTCGAAATTTTCATGTGCCAAATTCCAATTTTCATTCACAGAGCAATTTTAATGCTCCAAATTCTAGATTTATTAATCCTAGGTTGCCTACTACCCGTTTTCAGAGAAAATACCCAAGTAGACCATGTCGAATGTGTTTAAATAGAGGTATCCAAAATGCTTACCACTGAGAGAGGAATTGTGTATTCAATGTTAGCCCTCTTCAATCTTATGCACCCCCTCTTAGTCAACCACAACCATCTAGTGATAATATATGACAATTGATTGTATCTGGATATGTAAATAACAGGGAATTATTGTGTGATTGACTCTGGCTCAACCATAACTATTTTACCTTTTAAATTTGTTAAATTGTTAAATGCTAAAGTTATCAATATTCCACCTGTTATTATTGGCCAAGCCAAAGGAACTGTTGTAATAGATAAAGCTTGTAATTTATTGTTTAAATTAGGTAATGTGCAACAAAATATTAGATTTTTGATAGGTAAAACCAAATTAGATTATGCTATATTAGGTTTACAAGAATGTTGTAAGTTTAATTTAATTATTGATTGTGCTAAATGTAGAGTATTACAAGAACACCTTGTTTTAAATCAATCTAAGAGCATATCCAGTGATAATTTAAGATTACTTCATTTTAATGTTAACTATGATTGTCAGAGAGTGCAACCCGATTATGGAAAGATTATATCTCCTCAATCCTTTGCTCAATCTAATGTTGATAATTCTAAATTACTTGGGGAAGTAAATTCTATAAAAAATGAAACTTTAAGGGAAAGTATAAGGGATTTAGACATTTTTTCTAAAAATAAATGTGATGTCGGGAGAATTAATATTGAACCGCAACGTATTTTCCTTAAATCTGACCTACCAATATCTCTGAGGCCGTACAGAACTTCCCCTTTAGAAGAAAAGGAGATTTCAGATCAAATTCAATCATTATTAGATGCTGGTTTAATTAAAGAGAGCAGTAGTCCCTATTCTGCCCCTATTACATTAGTAATGAAAAGAGAAGAAGGTAAAAAAACTAGGTTATGTGTTGACTATAGAAAACTAAATGCGATAATGAAAAATGACGCAGAACCCCTACCTCGTATCGATGGAATTTTAGATAAACTGAGTAGTGCACAGTATTTTTCAACTTTAGATTTAGCCTCTGGCTACTGGCACATACCCATACATCCATCTGATACTGAAAAATTGGCTTTTGCTACCAACTTTGGGCTCTTTGAATGGTTAGTTCTGCCCTTCGGTATTAAAGTACGCCCCTCAATATTTAATAGAACCCTTAGAAGAATACTTACTAAATGCAAAATAGACTTTGCTTGCCATTATTTTGATGATATCATTATTTTTTCTTCCTCATTAGAAGAACACATGCAGCATTTAAACAAAATATTTGAATTATGTAGACTTGAAAACATTAAACTTAAATTATCTAAATGCAATTTTGTTCAAAGTAAAATTAACTTCTTAGGATATACCATCCAGAATGGCACATTAACTCCTGCTAACGCTAATATTGAAGTAATAAAAAAATTAAAACCCCTTCAAATGTAAAGGAACTTCAGAGATTTTTAGGATCTGTCAATGTTTATCACAAGTTTATAGATAAATATGCCAAAATTCGAGGCCCTCTTAATAGATTACTCAGGAAAAATACATTATGGGAATGGAATACAGATTGTCAAGATTATTTTCCAAAATTAAAAGATGCCTTAATAGCCAAACCTATCTTAAAAATTTATGACCCTAATTTACCCCTCCATATTTTTGTTGATGCCTCACAGGTGGCAGTAGGTGCAGTCCTAAAACAACCAGATAGTTATAATTTTTTACATCCAATTGCTTATTACTCTAGAGGATTGAGAAGTTATGAGAAGAATTATTTTATTACCGAGTTAGAGTGTCTTGCCATCATTGACACCTTAGACAAATTCTATCATTATTTTCATGGTATAAATTTTACCATTCATACTGATCATGCATCTGTTGTATGGTTAAAAAATACTAAACATCTGAGAGGCAGGTTATTTAGATGGTCCTTGAAGTTGAGCATATTTGAATATAATATAGTTTACGAAAAGGGATCCACAAATGTCGAAGCCGACATGTTGTCGAGAAAAAACCCATTTTCACATTTTATTCAACCACTTACTTTTCTTCTGGACGTTAAAGAAATTATAGAAAGGCAGGAAAAAGATAATGTGTGTGGTAAAAATTATCTAAATGAAAATGGACTTATGATAATTAAAAAGAAAGGATATCGAAAAATAATAGTCCCCATGTCTTTAAAGAGAAAAATACTTAATGTTGCTCATGAGAAATTTGGTCATCCTGGTATCCAAAAAATGTTAAATTTAATCTCCTCTAATTATTATTGGCCTGACATGACTCAAGATATAACCAATTTTGTAAAACATTGTGATATTTGTCAAAAGAATTAAAAACACAGACAGAAAAAAATTGGCTTATTACAAGCTATGCCAACCACAGATCAACCTTTTGAATGTCTTTCTATTGATACTGTGGGAGGATTCAATTATTATAACTCCACCAAAAAATATCTACACATCATCATCGACCATGCAACCAGATATGTTTGGGCATTTCCCTCAAAAAGTGTTACCACAGAAACATACACAAATTGCTTAAAACAAGTCTTCAATATTCAATTCCCTCAACAATTATTCTGTTTTAACAAAATTTTCAATATACAGGGTCCTCAAAAGGTATTAAGTGATAGGCATGCAGCCTTTACTTCACCTAGATTTAAAAATTTTTTTTGCGGAATCACAATATTAAGCAACGTTTAACCACATCACATCACCCACAAACGAATGGCAAGTGTGAGAGAGTGAATCAATCAATAGTTACAAGGTTAAAGTGTAAAGTTAATTCTACTACCTCCAAAATTCCTTGGACCAAACTTCTGACTGAAGTAGTTAATGAATACAATAATACACCCCATCCCATAACCAAATTCCCTACTGCTTATTTACTTTTTTGCAAATTACCCTATGATTCCCCTCTTAAGCAAAATTATTACCCTCCTGTCCAGGAAGCCCTCAACATTGCTAAAAAACGCACTGATGAATTTTACTGGAAAAGTAAAAAATATTATGATAGAAATTATGTGGGGCCAAAATTTGAGATAGGAGATCTTGTTATCTATGAAGAATTCCATTATCCCAATACCAGAAAGCCCTCACAAATTTTTAGTGGTCCGTATCAAATCCTTAAAAAATTATCTGATGTAAATGTTGAAATTAATAGACAGACTCAAAATAAATTTACTGAAATAGTCCATGTATCAAAATTACGTCCTTATTACCCTCCTGACAAACTAAAGTTATCACATGAGCAGCAACAAACTAATGTTAAATCAATAACTTAATATTAAACTTAGTAAGTCAAAAATTAACTAAATTTAATGAAATCAAATTATAATTGACTAATCAATTCTCTTCTGTATAACAGTGTGTTCTTGAATATAGGAATTCCCAAGAATATTACTGCAGATATTTTTGCTTGAGTTAACTTTTTATGCAGGCGTAAATTGGTTGATTTGAGTTAAGAATTTTTTATATTGGATTGAATTGAATTAGAACAGTAAAGTAAATTAGAATAGCAAATTAGATTAGAATAATACATTAAATTAAAATAAATTGAATAAAAATTCACTGAATTAAATTAAATTATAATAATATAATAAAATTCTCTACTAATACTAATAGTTAAACTTATTATCCACCATTCTTAAGAACACTTCAAGGTCTTATTTTCATTGAACAACTTATGTTTCTCTTGTTTGACTGAAAACAGAATGAGCAGTAGAGAAGAAACAACGTTCCGGCCCCAGGAGGAGGTGTGAGGTGCGAGGAGGGAGGAGGGCTCCTCCTCCCGAAGTGCCCTCCTCCTCCTCCCAAAGTGCACCTCACAGCTCCTCACAAAGTGCTCTCCTCCTCCCGAAGTGGCCTCCTCCTCCTGAAGTGCCCACCTCCTCCCGAAGTGTCCTCCTCCACCCCCTAAGATAAGGGGATTAGTGTTAATTAATTTTAATTGCGGGACTTAGAAATTTTCGAAGCATTTTTTTTTTTTTTTTTTTTTTTTTTTTTTTTTTTTGTCGCGGAGAATTTTTTACTAGAATACGAGGTGTGTTTCAAGGGATTTATTTTAGCGAATTAGAAATTTAATTAATTTTAATTGGGGAACTTTGAAATTTTTTGAAGCCATTTTTTTTTTCCCGGAGAATTTTCTACTAGAATACGAGGTGTGTTTCAAGGGATTTATTTTAGCGAATTAGAAATTTAATTAATTTTAATTGGGAAACTTAGATATTTTTCGAAGCAATTTTTTTTTTCAACGAGAGTATGCAGTTTGATTATGAGTGTATGCAGTAGAAGTGAATGATTAATTAATTAAAAATATTAATTAATTAATTTTAATTGCAGAACTTAAGAATTTTCGCGAGATTTTTTTTTTCAACGAGAGTAGGGTATTCGATATACATATTAGAGGAGAATTTTAAAAGTCAATAATGGTTTAATTAAAAATGGTGATTAATTTTAATTGGGGAACTTAGAAATTTTTCGAAGCAATTTTTTTTCGCGTAGAAATATCTATTACAGTACAAGGTGAATTTTAACGAATTACAAATTTAATTAATTTTAATTGGCGGACTTAAACATTTTTGGGGCAAACAGGCGCGTTTTAATGAATTCAATATAGGTTACGGTAAAAAATATAGGGTCCCGCATGAATTATACTGTACTCAATTTAATAGCTCCCCCCTCCCCTCCCTTTTTTTACCCAGAGGAGCCCTTCGATAACCTAACAATACACACTTCAAAAAATACAGAGTGCTACAAAACGAAGAATTTTAACGTATATATAAAATAAACAAGAATGAAAAATCATGCGTAGCGACATAATTCATGAATCACTTTCCAACATCATTGAAATGTTATGTGAACAAAATATAATTTTACCAGCTAGTGCTTAGTTAATTAAAATAGTGAACAGATCCCCTTTTTAATAAAAAGGCACCCTTCACAAAAATCCAATTATGCATAGGATCTCTTCAGTTATGCATAAGATCCTTCATACATTCAGTTCATTGCCCCCCCCCTTTTTTCCCCCTTCGAAGTGTAAACACGCATTAGACTATAGGGTGCCTTCATAAAATAAATGAGATACGTACCCTATTCGAATAAAAAAGCATCCTTCACAAAATCACAATTATACATAAGAACCCTTCATAAAATCAGATAATTTACACTTTCGCCTTTTTTTTCAATTCAAGTTAGGCTAAAAGTACAGCTTGCGCGTCGATATGTTCAAAACACATAGTTATAGATATTAAGCTACCTTCACAAAATAAATTAAATAGATTCATGTTATATTATGGCGACAGAAATACAAGGATACTGACCTTCCATGAAAATCCAAGATCACTGTTTATGTGAAAAGGATCCTTCACAATATACCCTGTAAAAATATTATGATTCCACAGATATTTTAAGAAATGGACTGCTATTTTCAAATGAGTACGTATTCATGCGATGAAAAATAGGTTTTACACGAATGCCTTTTTAGTTTAACTTTTAAAAAAATATATATTTTTTAGAATTGAAATTAAGAAAAACAGACGGCTATCCAGTATCCCCTCGACATGCATATCGCTGAATCATAATGAGTCATATTATCAGATAAGCGAAGATCTTGCTTTACTTGTCACGATGAATCACTCGCGATAAGAAATGCGGCTATTGGGCTTTTTCTCAAATTTAAACAGTTCTGACACATTTTGGGTAGGTAAATGTATGAAATGAGCTATTTAAACCCGTCAATGTATGCGAATTATTTCGTGTAGTCCTATATAGGTTCTACTCTTCATATATACATAGGGTGATATATATGTATATATATATATATATATACTAAAAGCTGTTAAGTTTTAAAAGGCTTCACTGTGTATTTAATGAAAAATAAGAACTATGAAATAGCCATTTTGAGGTACCATTAAGAATTTTGAGGATAAGAGACGGATTTTAATGAATTTGATACAGGTTAGGGTAAAAAAAATACAGGTCCCCTATAAGATATATGAATTTTAAATAATATAAAATTAAACTACATTAGTCTATGCTTTTTATATAGAAAAATTCTACTAAATTGGGTTTTTAGTATTTTAACTTAAAAATTTCTTTTGAGGAATGAATAAAATAACTAAGCTTTGTTTTTATAAAATATATATTGTACTATTTAGTTAGGGCATTATTTAAAAAAAATTTGTCTTTAATATTAAATATATATATATATATATATATATATATATATATATATATATATATATATATATATATATATATACATAAAGTTATCTTACCTAAATATTTAAACCATAAAGTACTGGACTTAACCCAAACTCGACTTCATGCATGTCTTAAAAGAACTAAACGGTATAACGTGTTCGCGTATCTCTTAAAACCACGGGATATTGTGACGTCATGGATAAGGCATAGGGTAGAATACAGAATGAATAGGTATTATAAGACAGAAAAATAAAATAATCATAAATCATAAATTTTTGCATACTTTACACTTGTAGTATGTGAAACGATTGCCTATATGAGAAAATGAATCATCAACGAATGTTATCTATGTGTTATATTTAACCAACAGGCTTGAAATGCGAGAATTTTGACTAGAATTAATCATTGACTGTAAAAATGATTTATTTTTAGATCTAATATTTATATCGTTTAACATTTTAAAATATATACATAAATTAATCTTACCTTATTCACAAACTTGCAATCCCGTCTTCAATATATGACTACTGCATGAAAAAACATGCGTGCTACTTGTATAGCAACTAGACCAGAAATGATTTCAGTACAAGTCCATTATCTTATCGTTAATCTCTTAGTAACATCACGTGACTGATCGCGATAACATTCTAGATAATATTTACTGATAAGAATACATTTCAATTCATTTCTCCCAAAAGCAAGTGTATGAGTTGGTTGTAAGATCTAGGTAAGTATCCTTACTTTATATGTTTAAAGTTATAATATATGAATAGATATAATATTAATGTATTTTTTCAATATGTATGGTTGGCAAAAAGGAATAGGTAAGCAAAAAAATAATAGGTATTATTGCATGTTTCGTCTAATTTATTTTTAAAATAATTATTTTTAAAATACATACTAACAATTTATGCGATGAGTCACACTGCGTGATAGGACGTTATATGAAATTTATTTTTATATTGTACAAGCTCCTATATACAATTCATATGCGTGAGCAAGATTATTTTTAGAATTTTTCACTCTTACCCTCTATAGGCTATACTTTTAAAATAGTAGTATTCGAATACTCGTAAAATGTAACTATAGCTTAGTAATTTTCTAGTCTTTTAACTATGCCGTCGAAGGAGTATTTAAAGGCGAGATCGCTAGCGTACAGGGTCATTCTATGAGATGACGTCACGCGAGAGAGTGGGGTGTGAAAATGATGCGTTTTAAAATTAAGGTCAGTAACAATCAAGTTTTATGTTGCAATGAAGGCGATTTATCCGGTTCCAAGTCACGCAGCAAGTTTTGGTGGTGTAAATGTTTTATATCGTGCTGCCAGAGGCAAAGTAACGAAGAAGACGATTCAGAAATGGTTGAGCGGCGTCGATTCGTATACGCTTCACAAAGCGGTACGGAGATACTTCCCGACAAACCGAGTGATCGTTTACACTATGGATCAGCAATGGCAGGCCGATTTGGCGGATCTCAGCAGTTTACGAAAGCACAATCAGGGGATGCGGTACCTTCTAACATGTATCGACATTCTCTCTAAATATGCGTGGGTGATTCCTTTGAAAACAAAAGGAGGGGAAGAAATTGTGAAAGCCTTTCGATCTATTTTCTCCATGAGAAAGCCCAAGTTTTTACAAACGGATGCGGGAAAAGAATTTAAGAATCAGCCTTTGCAACGATTGTTAAAAGAAGAAGGGGTTCGATTTTTCACAACGCATAATAATACCAAAGCGTCGGTGGTGGAACGATTTAACCGCACCCTGAAAACAAAAATGTGGAAGTATTTTACCCACAATCATACGTATGGGTATATCGATGTATTAAGTAAGTTAGTGCATAGTTATAACCATACTTACCATTCCAGTATCAAGAGAGCCCCTGCTGAAGTGACGCAGGAAAATGAAAGTGATGTGTGGTTTACTCTCTACGGGGACTTAGAAAATGTGAAAAGCAAACCCTGTGTGTTTCAACAGGGCGATGTGGTTCGGGTTTCGAAACAGAAATTAACTTTTGAAAAAGGCTATGAAACCAATTGGACGGAGGAACTGTTTATAGTGACGGAGTGTGTAGCGAGAGATCCCCCTGTCTATCGAATTAAAGACTTGTTAGACGAACCCATTCAAGGAACCTTCTACCCGCAAGAACTTCAAAAAGTGCAAATGAAAGAGACTTATACGATTGAAAAAATTTTAGAGAAGCGCACTCGAAGAAAACGTGTGGAATATTTTGTGAAGTTTAAGGGATATCCTAACAAATTCAATCAATATATTCCCTCTACTGATTTAACGTCTTTATAAGTGATTGCAAGAACGACACTAGATCATTTATCAATATGTCGTTCTACCTGACACTACCCTCGGACAGTTCTAGGAATTATTTTCCTGGAAATAAAATTTCTCATTTTATTACACGACTGCCCACCACTATTGAACTGAGAGGGGAATGGGAAGTGGGTCTTGTGGAATTTATTTACCCGCATACCTGGTATAATATAAATCATCATACAAACTTGATTGGATTCGACTTGAACGAGGGAGAACTCATTGCAAGACGCATTCCACCAGGCTTCTATGAGTCGGTACCTGATATTTTGAAAGCGATTGCCATTCCAGACTTGGACAAGAAAATCTCCTATTATTCTATCACGAAAAGAGTCACCGTCAATGTACGTGATAACGCCAAAGTAATTTTAGAAACGGGATTATCTGAAATGTTGGGATTCGAACCGTGTGAAATTGCTTCCCTAGATAGTAATATTGAGCAAACAGTCGATAGTTCGTATGTAGCAGATCCGTGCGCTCATTATAGAGTGCTTATGATTTATTCGGATATTGTGGAACCGCAAGTGGTCGGTGATGTCTTAGCGCCCCTGTTACGTATTGTGAATGTGACTGGAGAAGACGGCGAAGTGATTTGTATGACATTCGATCGACCGCATTACTTACCGATCAGTCGAAAGTCCTTTGATTCTTTAGAAATCGTTATAAGGACGCACCTGGGTGATTTAACGCCATTTGAACGTGGGCGGTCATACGTGAAGCTTCATTTTCGACAAAAGTACCTCTCGTGATGTTTGTTCCCTACCAGTGCTACGCGAAATCTTTTGAAGATTATTATACCCATCAGTCGGGTAGTGGTTTAAACTATTATCAAGGCACTACTCTACAGAGAGGTTATGGATTCGGTGGCCTGTTCCGATCTCTGTTTCGTGCTGCGGTACCCCTTTTCAAATCAGGGGCGAAAGCAGTAGGCAAACAATTGTTTCATACTGGTGTGAATGTTCTTAATGATTTATAGGCGACAATATTAAAGGCGACAATATTAAAGTCGCTCCTAAACGACGGCTTAAAGAAGCGGGCCTAAACTTAACTGACAAAGCGGCTACTAAAGTGAAGACAATGATTGGATCAGGTCATCGATATAAAAAGAGGAAACGTTCTAACAAAGTCGTCATTCCACGTCAAGCCAAGAAAGTGAAAGTACATGATATTTTCGCTTAGACATGTCTGGACTCATTCATCAAGATTCTGCTGCCTGCGCTAAATCCGAACTGGACCTCTTTTTAATCCCACCTACTCAAACGGCTATTGAAAAAGGTTTTTTCGTCGAATATCACCCCCTTGCTAATATTCGAGATGGAGGGCCTGTGGAATTCATCATTTCTGGGAATGGTGAAGACTATATTGATTTATCCGCCTCCTACATCTATGTGAAAGTGAAAGTCACCAAGTACGATGGATCACACTTAACGGATAGTGATATTGCAGTGCCTGTCAATTTATTTTTACATGCCCTCTTTTCACAAGTGGATGCTAGTTTGAATGACAGAGCCATATCCTCCTCCAGTAATACATATGCCTTTCGTGCCTATCTTGAAACACTGCTGAACTATGGAGAAGACGCTAAGAAAAGTTTATTGGGATGTGAATGTTTTTACAAAGACGAGAAGTTAACTGAAACAGATCCTGACAAAGGAAATCCAGGATTAAAGAAACGCTATGAACTGACTAAAAAAAAGCCAAACTCTCGATATGATCGGACACCTGCATTGTGACATTTTCCAGCAAAATCGCCTGCTATTGAATATGGTCGACTTGAAAATTAAAATGACACGGAGTAAACCTGAATTCTGTTTGATGACCCATTTCGATGCTACCAAACCACCACTCCCAAGCTATAAAGTCATTTTAGAACATGCCTCTATGTTTGTTCGAAAAGTGAAAGTCAGTCCCGGTGTACTACTGGGACATGCGAAAGCACTGGAAAAAACTTCAGCGAAATATCCTATTGATCGTGTTTTGTGCAAGACCTATTCTATCTCTACCGGAAGTAAATCCTTTATTTAAGATAATGTGTTTTTAGGGGCAATGCCTAAACGTGTCATTATTGGTCTGTTAGACAATAGTGCTTATACCGGTCAATATGATTTGAACCCCTTTTACTTTCATCATTTCAAAGTAAACTTTTTAAGTGTTTACGTGGACGGACAGCCTGTACCTGTTAAACCCTTGGAATTGGATTTCGATGGAAAAAACTATATAAGAGCCTATTATCAACTGTTCTCTGGCTTTCATCGAGATATCGGCAATTATATATCACGTGAAGAATTTGCTGAGGGGCATACATTATATGTATTCGATTTGAGCCCTGATTTATGTGATGGTCCCCACCTCAATTTACAGCATCAAGGAAATCTACGTATTGAAATCAAGTTCGATGAGTCCTTACAGAAAACGACTACTGTGTTAGTCTATGCAGAATTTGAAAATATTATTGAAATTAACAAATCACGTCACGTGATCTGCGACTTTCCTAACTGAAGACCATGAACTCGTTACAAATCGAGAAGATTTTATCACAGGATCGAGTGACCCGAAACTCTTTTTTGGGTGTATTTTCAAGTGATCAACTCCCTAGAAATATCAAGCGATATCCCGCCTGTTTCATCTGCAATGTGGACAAGTCTACAGAACCCGGAAGCCATTGGGTCGCCTTCTACATTTCTTCGCCTGATGAAGTGAATTTCTTCGACTCCTATGGAAACAAGCCCTCCTTTTTTAAAGGATCTATATCAAACTATGTATCACGTTTTTCACGAGTGATGTTTAATCCGCTCGTATTACAAACTCGTGTGACTGCCGTCTGCGGGCAGTATTGCATATTTTACCTCTATTCTCGGTGTAGAGGAAGAACTTTGAGACAATTTTTGTCGAATTTTGTAACTGAAAATTTATCAAACGACCAACGAGTCTATAATTTTGTAGCCAAGCGATTTGGTACCCATGCTAATTTTTATCAATAAATCTTTCTTGAAGTAAACCTGTGTGTCTGTGATTATTTATAGTGTTACCTAACGTGTGTGTGTTTATTTACAATGGAGCTTCCACGCTTTAAACATCCTTGTACTATGTTTCTCTCCGGTCCCACGGGAGTCGGTAAAACCTGGTTCTTACGGGATTTGCTAGAAGTAAAAAACAGTATGTTTAACCCACCTCCCGATAAAATAATTTGGTTTTACGGAATTTATCAAACTATGTATGATGAAATGTCTCATATTACCTTTGTGAAGGGTTTTCCATGCAATTATCATGATTATTTAGAACCCAATTCGCTCGTTATCTTAGATGATTTGATGATCGAATGCGGTAAGGATGAAAGACTCACTGATTTCTTTACAAAGGAAAGTCACCATTTAAACATTAGTGTAATCTTTATTACACAAAATTTGTTTCATAAAGGCAAAGAAATAAGAGGTGTTTCCCTCAACAGTCAATATTTGATCCTATTTAAAAATCGACGTGACATGAGTCAAATTATTCATCTAGGTCGGCAATTATAACCGACGCAGAGTAAATTTTTCCAAGAAGTGTTTGAAGACGCGACTCAAAAACCGTTCTCATATTTACTCGTGGATTTAAGAAATGAAACGGCCGAGCGCATGCGTTTGAGAACACAAATCTTACCAGGTCAAACGCAATACGTGTATGTACCGAAAAAAGGTTTAAAAAGAAAGACAATGGGTTTTTAATTTAGTTTCGATCATGACGTTAACGAAGAAACAGCTCCGTGATTTAGAGTTGATTCAAACTTGCCCAAAACTTTTACGCAAAGAACTTTAAAAAAAATTACCGTCACGATCTGTCAAAGCCATCTGCGAGTGTAGTCATAACGTGTTAAAAGGAAATATACCATTATCCACGTATCAAAAGAAGTCTTTGAGGAAATATAAGACGACATTACGAAAAATTGGTACGAAAAAAGGTGCCTTATTTCAGAAAAAAAACCTTATTATTCAACAAGGAGGTTTTCTGAATATTTTAATCCCTGCTGCCCTCAGTGTTTTAACCGGTCTTATCAATGGAACACGCTACTAAATATGCTCTGGTACCTGAAGAGGAATTAACGAGACATGTCCCTACGAAAAAGCAATTGACTGAGTTCGATGTGGCAATGTCCAAGATACTCAATAGCCCTTTGCCTGATCATCAAAAAGTTCAGCAATACTATGAGCTTTTAAAAAGGAAAATGAATTTACAAGAAAACAACCTGCCTTGGAGAGTGAAACTACCGGATGAGGACGAGCGCATAGAACCTTCGAAACAAGAGTCCTCGAAACAAGAATCTTTGAAAGAAGAACCTTTTAAAGAAGAACCTTCTAGTGTAGCGAAACGAGACGAAGACGATTATGAGCAGTTTATTCTGTCCTCAGTTCCCAAACCTATGCGGAAACAGGCAGATGCCTTATTGAATTTTCTCAAATCATATTCTAGCAAACTGAAATGGGATCGAAAAGGAGCAGTCACCTATAACGGACAAAACTTGGAAGGGGCCAATATGGCTGAACTCTTTCATTTAATTTTTTGTACTAACAAAAAACCTCCCGTTAATCCTCCGACGTCCTTTTTACAAGCCTTACGAGAAGAAGGAATTCCTGAAACCATGATAAAAAATAAATATTTGTCTTTGAAATCCAAGAAGATTGCAACTCCTCAAAATATGCTTTTAAAAGCTAAAAAGAAGAAAACACCTGTTATTAAACGCACTGTATTCCCATGGACGACTTTATATAAATAAAGATTGACTTTGAATCGTAACACTTTGTGTATATTCCTTTTTGCCTATCATACATATTGAAAAAATACATTAATATTATATCTATTCATATATTATAACTTTAAACATATAAATTAAGGATACTTACCTACATCTTACAACCAACTCATACACTTGCTTTTGGGAGAAATGAATTGAAATGTATTCTTATCAGTAAATATTATCTAGAATGTTATCGCGATCAGTCACGTGATGTTACTAAGAGATTAACGATAAGATAATGGACTTGTACTGAAATCATTTCTGGTCTAGTTGCTATACAAGTAGCACGCATGTTTTTTCATGCTGTAGTCATATATTGAAGACGGGATTGCAAGTTTGTGAATAAGGTAAGATTAATTTATGTATATATTTTAAAATGTTAAACGATATAAATATTAGATCTAAAAATAAATCATTTTTACATTCAATGATTAATTCTAGTCAAAATTCACGCATTTCAAGCCTGTTGGTTAAATATAACACATAGATGACATTCGTTGATGATTCATTTTCTCATATAGGCAATCATTTCACATACTACAAGTGTAAAGTATGCAAAAATTTATGATTTATGATTGTTTTATTTTTCTGTCTTATAATACCTATTCATTCTGTATTCTACCCTATGCCTTATCCATGACGTCACAATATCCCGTGGTTTTAAGAGATACGTGAACACGTTATACCGTTTAGTTCTTTTAAGACAGGGGTTCTCAAACTTTTAGACCAACGTACCACTAAATCGAAGTTCATACCTGCGCATACCAACAGGCATAAAAAATGAAGCTAATACAGGATAAACTATTAAAGTGGAAAGTTCAATTTTAAATAACTTTAGTGTATCAAAAACCGGTTTCAATGAAATAGAAAGAAACTTATACATTTGGTACAGAAGAAGAGAAAAATTTCAATTGACAGATTTAAATACATAATGAATTATTTTTCAAATAAAACTTCAACACTTAAAAAAAAAAAAAAAAAAGAAGAAGAAGAAGTTAAAACTCTTCCATCACGGATTTAGACTTTACCTTCAGATAATACAAATTACAATACATGTTTAAGACAGTTTTTCTGCTAATTAAAACTGCTTCATTGATTAATTTTTAAATTAGGTCTTTATTTACGTATTTTTAATTTTTCCCGTATAAATATAATAATTACATGTGTAATGTGTTTAATTCTGGAAAACTGGTTGTATCATAAACAGCATGTGTGGATTTCAGACAGTTTGGTATAACAAACATTTTTAGTAACAACAACAAACAGCGTTTACAATCTCTAATTTTCATTCGAATATTTGGAAAAATGATAAATTAATGCCGTTTTGGATTTATGGTAATTCATTTTACGTACCAGCATCGGACTTTCGCGTACCTCTAGCCAGAGCTTTGTGTACCACTACTGGTACGCGTACCATAGTTTGGGAACAACTGTTTTAAGACATGCATGAAGTCGAGTTTGGGTTAAGTCCAGTAAATTATGGTTTAAATATTTAGGTAAGATAACTTTATGTATATATATATATATATATTTTTTTTTTTTTTTTTTCAATATTAAAGACAAAATTTTTTTAAATAATGCCCTAACTAAATAGTACAATATATATTTTATAAAAACAAAGCTTAGTTATTTTATTCATTCCTCAAAAGAAATTTTTAAGTTAAAATACTAAAAACCAAATTTAGCAGAATTTTTCTATATAAAAAGCATAGACTAATTTAGTTTAATTTTATATTATTTAAATTTCATATATCTTATAGGGGACCCTGTATTTTTTTTACCCTAACCTGTATCAAATTCATTAAAATCCGTCTCTTATCCTCAAAATTCTTAAGGGTACCTCAAAATGGCTATTTCATAGTTCTTATTTTTCATTAAATACACAGTGAAGCCTTTTAAAACTTAACAGCTTTTAGTATATATATATATATACATATATATCACCCTATGTATATATGAAGAGTAGAACCTATATAGGACTACACGAAATAATTCGCATACATTGACGGGTTTAAATAGCTCATTTCATACATTTACCTACCCAAAATGTGTCAGAGCTGTTTAAATTTGAGAAAAAGCCCAATAGCCGCATTTCTTATCGCGAGTGATTCATCGTTACAAGTAAAGCAAAATCTTCGCTTATCTGATAATATGACTCATTATGATTCAGCGATATGCATGTCGAGGGGATACTGGATAGCCGTCTGTTTTTCTTAATTTCAATTCTAAAAAATATATATATTTTTAAAAGTTAAACTAAAAAGGAATTCGTGTAAGACCTATTTTTCATCGCATGAATACGTACTCATTTGAAAATAGCAGTCCATTTCTTAAAATATCTGTGGAATCATAATATTTTTACAGGGTATATTGTGAAGGGTCCTTTTCACATAAACAGTGATCTTGGATTTTCATGGAAGGTCAGTATCCCTTGTATTTCTGTCGCCATAATATAACATGAATCTATTGAATTTATTTTGTGAAGGTAGCTTAATATCTATAACTATGTGTTTTGAACATATCGACGTGCAAGCTGTACTTTTAGCCTAACTTGAATTGAAAAAAAAAGGCGAAAGTGTAAATTATCTGATTTTATGAAGGGTTCTTATGTATAATTGTAATTTTGTGAAGGATGCTTTTTTATTCGAATAGGGTACGTATCTCATTTATTTTATGAAGGCACCCTATAGTCTAATGCGTGTTTACACTTCGAAGGGGGAAAAAAGGGGGGGGCAATGAACTGAATGTATGAAGGGATCTTATGCATAATTGGATTTTTGTGAAGGTTGCCTTTTTATTAAAAAGGGGATCTGTTCACTATTTTAATTAACTAAGCACTAGCTGGTAAAATTATATTTTGTTCACATAACATTTCAATGATGTTGGAAAGTGATTCATGAATTATGTCGCTACGCATGATTTTTCATTCTTGTTTATTTTATATATACGTTAAAATTCTTCGTTTTGTAGCACTCTGTATTTTTTTAAGTGTGTATTGTTAGGTTATCGAAGGGCTCCTCTGGGTAAAAAAAGGGAGGGGGAGGGGGAGCTATTAAATTGAGTACAGTATAATTCATGCGGGACCCTATATTTTTTACCGTAACCTATATCGAATTCATTAAAATGCGCCTGTTTGCCCCAAAAATGTTGAAGTCTGCCAATTAAAATTAATTAAATTTGTAATTCATTAAAATTCACCTTGTACTGTAATAGATATTTCTACGCGAAAAAAAAATTGCTTCGAAAAATTTCTAAGTTTCCCAATTAAAATTAATCACCATTTTTAATTAAGCCATTATTGACTTTTAAAATTCTCCTCTAACATGTATATCGAATACCCTACTCTCGTTGAAAAAAAAAATCTCGCGAAAATTCTTAAGTTCTGCAATTAAAATTAATTAATTACTATTTTTAATTAATATTTTTAATTAATTAATTATTCACTTCTACTGCATACACTCATAATCAAATTGCATACTCTCGTTGAAGAAAAAAAAAATTGCTTCGAAAAATTTCTAAGTTTCCCAATTAAAATTAATCACCATTTTTAATTAAGCCATTATTGACTTTTAAAATTCTCCTCTAACATGTATATCGAATACCCTACTCTCGTTGAAAAAAAAAAAATCTCGCGAAAATTCTTAAGTTCTGCAATTAAAATTAATTAATTACTATTTTTAATTAATATTTTTAATTAATTAATTATTCACTTCTACTGCATACACTCATAATCAAATTGCATACTCTCGTTGAAGAAAAAAAAAATTGCTTCGAAAAATTTCTAAGTTTCCTAATTAAAATTAATTAAATTTCTAATTCGCTAAAATAAATCCCTTGAAACACACCTCGTATTCTAGTAGAAAATTCTCCGCGAAAAAAAAATTGCTTCGAAAAATTTCTAAGTTTCCCAATTAAAATTAATTAAATTTCTAATTCGCTAAAATAAATCCCTTGAAACACACCTCGTATTCTAGTAGAAAATTCTCCGGAAAAAAAAAAAAAAAAAAAAAAAGGCTTCGAAAAATTTCAAAGTTCCCCAATTAAAATTAATTAAATTTCTAATTCGCTAAAATAAATCCCTTGAAACACACCTCGTATTCTAGTAGAAAATTCTCCGCGACAAAAAAAAAAAAAAAAAAAAAAAAAAAAAAAAAAATGCTTCGAAAATTTCTAAGTCCCGCAATTAAAATTAATTAACACTAATCCCCTTATCTTAGGTGGTGGAGGAGGACACTTCGGGAGGAGGTGGGCACTTCAGGAGGAGGAGGCCACTTCGGGAGGAGGAGAGCACTTTGTGAGGAGGTGTGAGGTGCACTTTGGGAGGAGGAGGAGGGCACTTCGGGAGGAGGAGCCCTCCTCCCTCCTCGCACCTCACACCTCCTCCTGGGGCCGGAACGTTGTTTCTTCTCTACTATGAGCACATAATCTTACTGAATTGTTGATAATTTTCCACAGACATTTCTTATTTTAGTATTCATTTATTTTGTTTCCTTTTATTAAGTATATTTTCATTCCTCACTGATATTGAAAAAGAATGAGGAATTAAATTACATACAGATGAATTAATGATTTAGTATTATTTTGAAGTTGTTTGTTATTGTTGATATTATTATGTTGTTATTATAATTGTTGTTATTTATTATGTGATACAAGATTATAAGAGATAATATTCTTGAGAATTGTTTTAAAAGAGAACCATTGATAGTAAATTAGTTGATGATAAAAAATCAAATCTTGCTAGCAAAACATCTAAAAAAGTACTAGATATCTAATTGATTGAAACTTTTTAACTGACTGGACTTTACTTGATAAGTGCACTTTAATCGTTTATTGAACTTAATAGTGATGGAACTTTCTTAGTTATTGGAACGTTCTGATTAACTGGAATTATCCTACTATAGAATCAATACACTGTATTGCCGTAAGCTGTATTGCTGGCTAATACTTGACATATCCGTGCCTTCATATCCATACCAAGAAACTTTTATTGGGAATGAGAGGTCTATGACTCAGACTTTTTACTGATTAAGATGACTAATAAAGAAAAAGTTTTTGTTTACTTTATATTTATACTTTTCACTATTTATGTTTAAGCAGTGAAAAAATATTATTTGTAACTAAAATATTTATATTGTAATTGTATTTAAACAATTCCCACAGGTTCACGTTTACAAAAATAACTATTGAATTAACTTCAATAAAATCAGAGAATTTTTGACATTAAATAGAATATCAGATAACTATATTATAATCCAAATTCTTGTTTGCCATAATGAACTTGTAGATCATCGGATCTACCAGTCATTCGGATTTTTAGGGGGGGGGGAGGATAAAGTTATATAAAAAATTTATTTCCTTCGCAAATCCTTCGCATTTATTTCGCATTTATTTCGCATTTATATATTAGTCCTTTAAATTAATCTAACTTCTGACATAGTCAGTATTTCCTTAATTCTTAATAATATTTATGCCTATTTAATGTCCTTTTAAAAGTAATAACCCGTATATTAATAATTATCGTATTCTAAATCTTAATCTAAAATTTTAAGTTCATTCGTAACTTTTATCAGCTCCCCAATCTATAAAATTCCGAGAGACGCTTTTCTCATTTCGAATGTTTTTAAAAGCCATTTTTTTTTTATTCCATGCTCTGCTTTCGCGCGCTAGGTATTTTTCACTTCAAGATTAATGCGCGGCTACGAGAGGAATTCTTTCGTGTTAGAGCTTCTCCCTCGCCTCTCATTCGCTTGGCTGGAGCTCGCCTCTCACTCATTGGTTTGTGGGCTTGTGACGTCGTATTCTGTATCACTACGCTCAGTGAACAAAACTCGCTTGCACGCTTCGGAGAGCAGATTTTGGACATGTTTGGAAGTGTAACCAAATGGTTATCTGGTGTTGTAGTCATGTAGAATTTTCATACAGCTCTTTAAGATCTTTTAAAACGATGTAGTGAGCCATCGTGAAGCCTGAGGGCTATAAGTTTCTACCGAATACTGTGGGAACTGTTACTTGCATTGCTCTTGTTTCTAAATAAACGATTTGTCTGGAAATTGGCTGGTCTTTATTGAAGAAACTCTTGTGGAATCTCATCATTGCCTCACCTCTTCGCCATGATTATTGAGTACGACTGCAATCATTCCCCATCTTGAACGAACTGCCATTTTTTCATAGAGTAAAAAACTATAAACACCCCACACACACACACACACACATATATATATATATATTATGAATGTGATACGATATCGTCAGATGACCACAATTCAGAGTGATGATCTGTTTTTTCATCGAATATTGTCGGCATAGGACCTAAAAATGACAGTATTAAGCTCCTTATAACATATCGAAAATTCAGGATGATTGAAATAAATTAAAATAACCAAGAAATAAATGAAAATTCAACAAAAGGAGACAAAATTTTTTTAAATGTCAAACACTCTATATACATACATTATATACATTTATTTATTTATTTATGTGCATATAAATCGAAATCAATGTTGAAACCAGTGTTCATACGTTAAAGAAATGCTTATTAAATAGACGAAAAGAAAAACAAAAAGAAAGAAAAGAACGACGCCTAACTTTTTTAATGATCCTACTTTCATCCTATAAAATATCCAATAATGGATAAATCAGTGAAGTTTTGTAACGTTACACCTTCTATGTTATGTAATTTTACACGTCCGTCATTGTAGGAAAGTATTGTACTTAACTTTGTATGCATGCCTTTTCGAAAACAAATCCCTGTTTTCTGTAACCGAAGCTGTAACGACACGGTTTCATAATACTACGTACTCCGTGGAAACATTATTTTTTAAGAAAAATTAATTTTTTTTATTATTAAGTGCATTTTTTACTACACCGCGTTTTCATTATTACATACTTTGAATCGAAACTATTACTTTTATAAATGTTTTATGACATTGTTTTGTACGTCTCTAGGAGAGATGAACCATATCCATTCAAAAATTGACTTATTTGTAACCCGAAAAATCCAATATTGGATATTTATCCAATATTGGATTTTTCGGGTCGCAAATAAGTCAATTTA
Source organism: Maratus michaelseni (assembly GCA_963931845.1). Taxonomy (NCBI): domain Eukaryota; kingdom Metazoa; phylum Arthropoda; class Arachnida; order Araneae; family Salticidae; genus Maratus; species Maratus michaelseni. The sequence goes on from OZ007593.1 coordinate 133,161,875, forward strand.
TGAGTCAATTTGTAAGTCAATTTATAAGCCAATTTATAAGTCAAAATTATGTAACGTTGCACCTTGTATGTTATGTAAACTTTACACGTTCGTCATTGCAGGAAAGTGTTATTCCTAATTTTGTATACATGCCTTTCCGAAAATAAATTCCCATCTTCAGCAACCGGAGCTACGACATGGTTTCAGAATACTACATACTCTGCAGAAACATTATTTTTTTAATGGAAAATTACTGTATTTTTATTATTAAGTGGATATATTTCATGACTTTTACTGCACCACGTTTTCATTATTGCATACTTTAAATTGAAATTATTATTTTCAGGGTTTCGTTCATCTCACGAAACCCTATTACTCCCGCTTCGTTGTTTGTCCGTCACAGAGCCATTCTCAGAAACTACATAACTTACAGACTTGAAATTTTGCGTATACTTATAGCTGAATACCTACCATGAAGCTGAAAATTATAAAATTTAAAAAAATAGTATTATTTTAATACATAGAGATTAAAAAAAAAATCTAACAGATTTTCCTATTAAATTGAAACATTTTTCGTTATAGCAGTTGCCAACAATTAAAAATCCACAGTAAAAGTCTTTCTACAATAATTAATTTTCTGATGAAAGATGTAAACGTGAAAAATTAAAATGAAATAATAAGTTTCTCCAATTGAAAAAAAAAAATGTTAATATGACGTCATATTGGTAATAAAACGGAAATTTTCAAAGATTTCTCAATAATACAAGCAGTATGAGTATGTGTAACTACAGAAAGCAGATTAATATCACGTCATTAGAGAATTAAAAATAAAACTAATCTGACGTCCTATTGGAAGTTTAACGTATTTTTGAAATGTTTGAGAATATTACAAAGCGAGTATCAATATGAGTAATAGGGAATGGTAAATATATGAATTTGAGGAACGTATTGAATCATGATAAAAACCCGATTACGGAAATATTCGCATATTTTAACATCTTGAAGGTGTACAACATGTTTAATTTTAAAATTTATATTTTTTAAATATCGCATTTAGTCCACATGACAGACATTATTATGACAGAGTAAAATAACAATTGGCTTCGCCCGCTATTGGGCCTGTTCAGATATTCGAAAAAACGGAGTTTGTTATAAAAAGAGTTACATATGTTTTTAATTATCGGGGTGAAACGTTTTCCTTAATTATGCATTTATTTTTCTTTTAATGTTACGTGAACGACGTCACGGGTAACAGGTAGTAAAAGATAAAATAATTAATCTTCCGTAATCTGTGGGCAAGGTAGCTCGGGCCGGTTTAGATATTCGAAAAAACGAAAAAGACCGGTAAATTTTTACTTTATAAAATATATGACTTTTTTTTTTTGTTGTTGCTAAATGAAATTTATTTGGATTTATTAAAGAAAGGATAAAGTGTTTTGAAAGGAATATTAAGCGAAACCCTTTGTGCGATCTTCGATCACATTTACCCACTTGTTATAAATATTTTATTTATGACATTGTTTTGTACGCTTCTAGGATAATGGTCCATATGTATTCAAAATTTTTCTTATTTGCAACCTTAAAAATCCAATATTGGATAAGTGAGAAAAGTTATGTAACGATACACCTTGTTATATTATGTAAACTTTACACGTCCGTCATTGCAGGAAAGTGTTGTGCCTAACTTTGTATACATGCCCTTTAGAAAACAAATCCATGCTTTCTGCAACCGGAGCTAAAACACAGTTTCATAATACAATAGTACATACTCTTTCGAAACATTACTTTTTTAAATGAAAAATTAATACTTTTTTTATTATTAAGTGCAAATATTTCACGACTCTTACTATACGTTTTGATTATTACATATTTTGAATCGAAATTCTTACTTTTATAAATATTTTATGACATCGTTTTGTGTGTTTCTAGGAGAGAGACTCTTATGCACAGGCCCTTATTACCGAATAGGCACGAGAAGCACGTGCTTCCCCTAGAAAATTTTAAAGGGGCCCAAAACTGACAGAACAGGGGGCCCTTTTTATTGACTTAATTCCATTCCAAAAATTTATCTAATTTATTTTCAAATTGATATTTTAAAGTGTTTCATAAAAATACCTTTCATAACAAATTATTTTTTCATATAATAGCCAGCTTTCAACCACATGATCACAATGCTCCAATTTGTCCAACCAATCAAAGTCGCAGGCAGTATTATTGTCCAACCAATCAATATCGAGAAAATCCAGTGGGCAAGCAAAATGCCCACCAGGTTGTTAAGTTGGTTGCTAGGGTTACAGGCCCGTAGCTAGGTGGGGGCCAGGTCGGGCAAAGCCCGACCTGCAAAAGATTTTGCCCGACCTAGCGTGAAACTTTACATCCCGATTAAAACAACATTAAATTTCTATTATTTTTTTAAATAATTTTTTGTCTAATCTAGTGTGAGACACTGGACATTCCGATCACTTTATCAGCCACAATTTCACTTTAAATTCCCAATTTTTTCCATCTTCTTGCCAGATCTAAGCAAAGAGGACCCCCCCCCCCCTCCTTCTGCCAATTTCGTTTTTAAACTGGAAACAAAACCAGAAAAAATTTCATCTATAAACCTTCTTTTTTCTCTATTTCTCTAACATACAACAAACTGTCGGGGATTGTCCCGTAGCCCGTAGGACATTCCCCGCTTTGTTGCTTTGTAGAAAATACACCGTACCGCAGGACCTACCGCAGGACCGTATCTATCTATATCATAAAATCCATAAGGCTTACTTTCTTTGTAGGATTGTCACCATGTGAAATTTATCTTAAGAAAGCGGTGTTGAAACCAAAGGCTTCTGAATCTGAAAATAATAAAGCGAAACAGCCTAAAATAATGTTTTTGAATTTGTCGTACATGACAAGTTTGCTGCTTCTTTCATGGAACTGGTTCCAATTCCATGAAACAGATTGTTATGTTTACTTGTTTGCTTTGGGAAGAGGGGACTAATGTCTTTTATTCTCCTGATCACAAATTTTTATCATTTAGGGAATGATAAAAATTTGTGAAACCTATGTCACAATAAAAAAATTATAGGAGGAGTTTTTCAGCGTAAAGAAGAAATGGAATTGCAATGAAAATATCATCTTTAACCAATAGAATATAAAATTTGTTTTAATTAAATGATATAAATTTAATTTATAAATAAGAAATTTACAGAATTATCTGTGAATTGTTTTTAATATACATGTGTCTTAAGTTATATATATATATTTTTTCGCCCACGGGTTTTATTACTAGTGGTTAGTAGAGGAAATTATCACCGCGTTACACGTTTGAATGTATTTCACTTTAAATAACTTTCATGTAACATAACATAAATAACTTTTCATCTTAAAAGTACAAAATATTCAAGGAACGAAATAATATCAATCAATAATAAATCAAGGAACAAAAAGAAAAATGTAACGATATCATATTGTTAAGTTTTTAAGTATACTTAGATTTTATAAAATGTTTTATTTCGCATAAAATATATTCTTTAAAGGAATTTATTTGCAGATATCGAAATAATATGATAAAAGTAGCTTAAAAAGGTTCATACTTTTGCTTACGGCTTGAAAATATTTATAATAATGAACAAGATAACAAATTAAATCCATCATCGGCGCCGACTACAAGGCCATAGAAATTCTCTGGAAATTTTCACAGTGGCATCGCCCCCCCCCCTCTGGGAATAAAAATTAATAGAAGGTCTGTCCCTTTATCTGTTCAATCTACTCTTCCCCGACGCCCCCCCCCCCTCCCCGTGAAATTTTTAAAAGTTGGCGCCTCTGAAATAAACCAATCATTATTTCAAATTTAAAGAATAAAATATGCCGGGCTACTTACGATTTTACAAATCCAAATTAGTTATCTTCTGACACATTCACAAAGTCATTCACTATTCTTAAATTTAAAAAAAAATTTAGGTCCTCTTATTAAAAGCAAGGAAATTAAATAGTGTTTTCCATTTTTTTGTAAAAGCAAATCAGTTTTCAGAAAATGACCGTCAAAGTTAACGATATAAACCAATTTTCTGGACATGACAGTCTGATAAAGTTCATAAGAGAGAAATCGATTACAACTCAAAATCTATAGAAAAGTGAAAAACGTTATTCGATTCAAAATCACTTTAGTAGTTAAAACTTATAAATTTCATGCTTTTATGTATAAAAATGACAGTGCGAATATAGCAAAAAAGTTCCGTGTTGTTCAGCCGGAAAAAATTATATATATATATATATATATCAGGGATCTGTTTAGGAAAAAATTGGGTCCTTTAAAGGACTCTTCACAAACTTTCTCATTTCAAAACAGGACCCTTCACACAATTATTTTCCTTAAAACAGAACCCTTCACAAAAATTTTTGTCTGAAAAATAGGTTTTTCACAAAACTTTTCCATCTTTAAACCGAACATTTTTCAAATTAATCATTTAAAAGTAATATCTGACCTGTCACTTTTACATATATAAAGAAAATATATGTATTTTACATCCATATATCTTGTTTAAAATGTATAAACAAGAACCTGAGTATAACGATCATTTCAAATTCACAAAGTTATGTCTAGATTTTTAACAAATATAAAAAGCTGTTCACAATTTCACAAAAACAGGACCCTGGGAAAAAAGTCTGGACAGACCCCTGTATATACACACAATTAATATACATATATATAATTTTTTTTTTTTTTTTTGGAACCTCATGGAGGATATCTGATATGGTATTTAATTACGGGTAAATGTGACCTTAATGTCATAACTGTCTTAAGCATAAACAATATGTATAGCTCTTTTCAAAAAATATACGGCGATTGAAGAAATAGCGATGCTTTATAGGAAATGGACAGTGAAATAAATAAATTAAAAAATATTTTATATTTACACAGACTCTTCGACACTAAACATTCTGCATAAATAGTGTTTATTATTTTTTTTAATGTAGCAAGGAACAAACAAACAAGTTGGAAATGTACGTTAAACGGGACAAATGAGGTGCGACCGTACTATAACTAGTTTTACAATGTAAAAAAATTATCTTTATTATTTCTGTGCAATGAATTATATCGTCTATTACGAGCGAAATGAGCATGTTTTTTTTCTTATTAGTGATGCCACGTTTACAGATGCGAATTTTTTTTCGACACCCGACAGCCCTGCAAAATTCAACATGAAATATTGCTTTACGAATGATTACCTCCATGGTTTAATATTTCTATGACTCATGATGAATGAATCTCTTGTGTTTATTTACTTTAATGGATTGAGATATTCTGCTATTAACCTAATTTCTACTGAAGTTATCTCAGAATCTATACATTTTTTTAATGTAACTCAAGCAAACAATTTTTTTGAATGATCTTTCTAAAAATGTAACTTTTATGCAATTTTATTCGAAGAAGTAATGTTGAATAAAAATGACCGCTTGGCACATGAAAAAAGAAGTGGTTAGCAGGTTAGCCCGTATTCTTTTTCCTCAGTCACATGACTTGCGCTTTTATTATACAGATTACGTATGATAGGATTTAATAGAATAAAGAAAACTTTTTTAATATCTTTTTAAGTTGTGATTCGATTTTCACAAAATTTGAAATGACTCGACAAAATTTTATAACGATTCTATATATTAAATTTTAAACCATTCGGTTGGGTAGTTTTTGTTTTTTGCGGACGGACCAGACGACGACTATAGGTGCTACGCATTTATATAATTACGAACGCACCTAAACTGGGATTGTTTTGTCTGAAACAGAGACAGCACTGGGTTGTGCTAATTAGATCTTGAATAATCTATGTTTAATACTTTAAACATAAATGATTCCGTGTTATTGTAGCAAGTGTTGATGCAGTGTAATTTACCATACAGTGTTAACAATATTTACATTAATTCTGTATTAATCTTAATAATCTCTCATAAAAATCCATTTAAAAAAAAAAGATGAAAATATACTGTTTTTATGCTATTTTTTTCCATAATTTACGGCTTTTTCAGAACTCGACACAGAATAACACATAACAACAGAAGCGTGAGAATTTTAAGACTTTATCTGTTTGAAAAACCAGAGCGTCCGTATGCAATTTTGAATTTTCTGCCTCTTACAAGTTCCTTTTATTATTATTATTTCTTAATTTTTTTCATTTGTAACGCTTATAGTTAGGATTGCTTTATAGTTAGGAAAAGTTTTTAACTTGACTTCAAGACTACTATTAAATCGCCTGTCACAAACAAGCGCCATCAAAGCAGCCGAATTGCACAGCACCCTTTAGTACTTAAGTGTTTTTTGACTTTGACATTCTGACACATCTTCACTGGACCACCTGTTGTGTGAAACTGTGTTACCCGTCCTCTGAAATATAAATAGAGAAGTAGTATGAACTATTTTCTGAAAGAAAGATTTTGACAATTTTACAATGGGACGATATAGGTGCAATTTGTCGCTCCTGTGATTGTGCCGACAGCGGGTCTGTGTTTGTGCAGGGCCACCCGGATGTTTTTGTGTACCGTTTAACGATTTCGAGGAATAGATTTAGTGACTCTTGAAAATCCGCTTGGGAAAATAATGCATTCTGCCTTGCAGTTTGTTTAACCGTTGTGGTTTCCAGATGCTAATCAGTTTTTGGTGACAGTGAAAAAAAAAAAGGTTCTCGTTTTAAAAGCTGTATACATTATATTTGGATAAGTATGTATCTGTGAACGGAACGGATTACTTTATCTGTGAATACAAGTTATATTTGAAAATATGGGTATCCGTTCATTTATGTATAAGAAGCGTCGACTAGAACAGAAAATAGAGAGTCCTGCTCCTGAATATTGTGCAAATAGTAATGATAAAAATTCATTATCATTAACTGGACCTACTACAAGTAAACCAGATATTCTCGATCTCGATTTGCCTAAAAGAGACGAGCCAGTTCAACAAATTCTTTTGAAGGAATTCCCACGAAAAAATCAACGTTCTTTTCGAGCTGCATGGTATAAGCAATTTGAATGGCTGGAGTATTCTGTGGCAAAGGACGCAGCATTCTGTTATGCGTGTAAACATTTTAACCGGTTCGGATCCAAAGAAGCTGCATACACCGAACATGGTTTTAAAACTTGTAAAAATGCTTTAGACAATGGCCGCGGTTTTCCAAAACACGAAAAATCAGAAGCTCACATCCAAGCCATGGCAAAGTGGAAAGAAAAACAGATTCGAGTAAATTCCTCTACATCTGTATCGACTTTAATCAATGAAAATGTATTGGAAAAACATCGATGAAATGAAAATTTAAAAAAAATATTTTTTCATTATCGGTAAAGACATCCTCGTTACTTGTTCTATTCATTTTATTCATTCTGTTTTTTCTTTCTCATATCTTTATTGCGTGATGTAAATAGTAAATAGTATAACAAAACTTCATTTAATAAATTGTACTTGAATGCATCTATTAATATAAACGAACATAAAACCTACATAAATTTAAATTACTTAATTAAAAGGAAACAACTTATTTACGTTATGTAAATGTAAATATTTTATTTATGTGTCTTTGATATACTTTTATTGTGTCTTGGAACAAACATTAAAAATTTCATTCTGGCTTTGGAGAGATCTTACGTTTTAAATGAGAAAAAAATTACATTAAAAGTACAGTACATATTTTTCAAGGTATAAGAGACGTGAAAAAAATTAAGAAATAATCTGCCCCTCCTGAAAAAATATTTGCCCCACCTAGAAGTAAGGTCTAGCTACGGGCCTGCTAGGGTATGACGTCAGTTGAAATGACTTATTGGCTTCTCAGGAAAAGTAAAAAGTCACTTAAATTGTTCCTACGATCCTACGAATTTTCTTGCATGCTTTATGAAACAGCTTATCAATTTTGTTACAGTGAATTGACCTTGCTATTTGCGAGTAGAGTTTCATAAAGCAGCAATGAAATCTCTCAACTTTTAGACCTGTAAAATATTATTTGTGTTCGACGCCACTTGCTCACGTCTCACGTGCTGAGTTTAATATAATTCGCATTGCACATAAATCCAAATATTGATTCCAGAGAATCATATGCACGTTTTCGTTTTTCTAATTCACTAATAAGTGAATCACATATTACGTAGTGAGTCTGATATAGAAAAACTTCTCTTTCTGAAAGTCTAACATCCTTGCCTGAAGTTTCATCCCGCATTCTACTCTTGGGAACTTTTTTTGATCGTGTTACTTTATAAATCCTTGTACCAAATAAACTCTCAGCTTCCTTTTCCCATTCATCAAAACGATTTCGCACATGCTGAACAAACTTAATCAAGGAATTGTACAATGGTACAATGACAGACATCTTATAATTTTCTGACTGGAGGCTTTTACCAGCGCTATTCATTCTTTGCAGAATGCTATTCCAAATAACTTATCAATGCAAACTCAAAGTTTGACACTTTGGAATGTAGGCGTTTAGCCTCATGCCTAGTTGCAGCTGTTTCATTTTCACAGCTTGAAATGTCATTCAAAACTTTCAAAATATTAATGTATTTTTTCTTCAAAGCTTTCACTGCATCAGCATTAGCAGACCATCTGGTTCCTGATAAGTACTTTAGTGTCAAATTACCTACATCAAAAAATTCCTCTTCAGTCAATAACTCCCATCTGTGTGTTGATGCAGAAAAAAAATTGTACAAACATTGCACAACTCCAAAAAATGGTACTGCTGAATGACAACATTCTGCAGCACTTGTGCCAATAAGATTTAGAGAATGTGCTCAACATGGAACATAATGAATTAAAGGATAATCATTTTTCAATCTTGCCTGAAGGCCTGAGTATTTACCAAACATATTACTGGCATTATCAAACGACTGACCTCGGCAATATTTCAGCTCAATATTCAAACTTTCAAGAAAATTTATAATAACTTCTTGCAAGTGTTGTGAACCATGGCTATGGATTGGAATAAATTTTAAGAAGCGCTCGATGGGCTCACTTTCATTTACATAACGCAACACTATAGCAAGCTGATCAATATGGCTTATATCTGGTGTGGAATCTACAATAAGCCCAAAATATTTCGCCTTTTTTATTTGTAACACTATTTCTTTTAGCACTCTGTCTGACATGATATCAATAAATTCTGTCACAACTGTTGATGATAAATAGTTTACATTCCCTTTACCCTTATTACCATAAGAATGAATATGATCTGATAAAAATGAGTCGAATGAGGCTAATAATTCTAATATACCCAAGAAATTGCCATTATGTACAGAGTCAAATGTTTCATCATCTCCAAAACAAGCCAGCCCACGCTGAGATATATATTTTATGACGGCAACAACTCTCAATAAAATTTTCCGCTAGTACTCGCATTCATTTTGGAATTGCTCTACAAGATTGTTGTCAATTCGATTAGTAGAATTTGATCGTGATGAGAAAGAAAACATGCATCTTCGATGAAAATCTGAGTTTTCATGCGATTGGGAGGCTCTTTACAATATTTCTCCAGTCTGAAAATCCATCTTTACACAAAGCTTGATCATTTGAGCCACCATACAATTTGCATACATAGCAAAATACTGCTTTTGCACTGGGAGAATAGATCAACCATTCCCTGTTTACTATTTCTCCATTTTTTTGCATCTGAAAAAATTGTTTTTTGAGCCTGTTCGCTCAATTTTTCCAATTACTTTTTTTGAGTTGCCCAGATAATCTATGTTTTGCTCAAGTTTAGTATTATTAAAATGTTCCCGAAAAGAGTTAGTTATGGGGGGGGGGCACAAAGCAGGACCGCTATAATTTACACATTTTTGGTCAAGAACTGTTTCCAATGTAATTTCAACTTCTGTTTTACTTTCCTTTCCAGGTGGAATTGAAAGGAAATCTTTAGAATTTGAATCATAATCTTTTTGGCTGAAGGTTAAGAGCTGAAGGTCTTCAGAATTTGGATAAACATTTTCTTGTGCTAAAGTTGATTCATTTTCACATTCAGATTGGGTTTTTTTAAGTTCCTCTGCTTCAGAAATAAAAGGCTGATCTTCCAAATTTGGATAAATATTTTCTTGTGCCAAAATTGATTCATTTTCACATTCAGATTTCTTTTTTTGAAGTTCCTTTTCTTCAGGAACAGAAGCCAAGACTTTAAAATATGAATTATCCTCATTATTTTGAATTTCATCTTCAGAAACTGGAAAAGATGAAAGATCTTTTTCATCCTTGGACTCTAATTCAATTTCTTCTTCTTTTGCAGGTGTAGGTGTTTTTGCACCTGGTAAAATCGTCTTCACCATTTTCTGCTCTTAAAACAAATCTGTTCATTGCTAAGCTTAATCGCTTATTACAAGCAAGTCTTTCAGCTTTCCTTTTTCGTTTATTGCTTCCTGACGGTACTTGAGGCTTAGTTTTAGCTATGCTGAATAATTAATTAAATAAATATAAGAAGAATCTGCAAAATTTTAACTACAAAGCAATAAATAAAATATGCATGCATGATGCACCGTATTATATCAGAGATAAGTGTTAAAGAACATGCTATAAAATTTCAAGAAATTTACTCTGAAGACATTGAAGAAGAATTTCCAGATGAATTTTTTCAATTTAACGAATTCATTACAAAAGAAATACGACCCACTGAAAAATTAAAAGTAATTAAAATTTTAAACATGAATAGACTTTCCCCAATGTTGAGACAGCACTAAGAATTTTTAGCTTCGAGTAGCAGATTCAACAATTAAAGAAGTAAATATTTAAAATTTAAAGATTACAATGTATCAAAAAATACTTTATTATTAAACAGTGAAAATTTAAGTTTCTTTTTTCCTTTAATATTTCTTATTGTTTCATAATATTTTATTTAATTTCTTAAATTTATTTTAAAAAAACTAATAACTTAGTTTTTAATTGTTTAGTTTTGATCTAATGGCATGAATAATTCTTGCTAGAACTTATTTTTTCAAAACTGCTCATTGCAGATGATTCAAAAAGATTTGGCTAAGATGCTTTACACTCACGCAGGAAAAAAAAATTAATCGGTTAAAAAAAGGAAAAAAGTCGCCAAATTTAGGGGATTTTTTTCCTTTAATGGCAACCTAGCCATTGTATTAAGTTATTCGTTTGGTGCGGTCTTGAAAATCGCGCCAACCAAAAAGTCGCCAAACTTATGTTTACATGTTTGCGTGAGTGTAAAGCATGAGTTCCAAAGATTTTGCTTAAATGTATAAGACAAAACTTTATCATTTATTTCATTAATGTATGAGGAATGATTTATTTATTTTTTTTTATTAAAAAAAACATGTCAGTGACCATCCTCTTATTCAAAGTGAAAATATTTATAATTATTCACACTTCACTAATTATTCACTAGCTTTCCAAATATTCTATGTATTTTTAAGTGTGAATTTTCTATTTTATTGAATAATTTCATGAACATAGCTAATAACTATAAGTAGTTATTTTGAATGTTTCTGTATCAGATTGTGGATATTTATTGTATCTTATTTCTATCTCAGAGATGTATTAAATTTCTCTATAAATTAGTTATAAAAAATTTCTGCAATTATTGAATTCCACCACTTAATTTTTTTAAGTTCATTTAAAAATTTGGAAAAATGTGAAATGCAGTGAAAGAAACCTGCAGAAATTTGTCTTAAATCTCATTTTTTCTTAAATGTTTACCACAATAAATAGATCCATGCTGTTGTATGAAATTTTTTGTCTCTTCACAAAAATCTACTTTATTAAAAAAATGTGTTTCTGAGGTTAATATGAAAGGAAAAGAAAACAAATAACGAAGACTAGAATTAATTGTGTATGTTGTTAAGTTTCCAATATAATGTATGTTTAATGTACAAAATTAGCTTTATAATATGTTTCTGTTCTGAAAAAATAGCGAAATGAATTATATCCCTCCCTTTCTACTGTTCCTTGTACAAGTAGAAAAAAAAAATGTGATAGTCATCTGGTAAAATTTCTAGTTGCTGGTGAAATACATTTGTGCCACCCCCTTTCCCTACACATACAAAATATTTAATCATACATAAAAAATAAAAATAAATAAAAACATTGATTAAGGAAGAATAATTACTATTATAGTAATGATATATCATTAATTGCTTTAACACTTCCACTCGGTAAGTGAATTAATTAAAAAAAGTAATATAAACACATTTCACCAGTTGATATATTTTAGCCAAGTGATTGCATTTGTCGAATTCTTGTTCTACAAAAATATCCTACGTGTTTCGGTTCTGATGTTTCCTATGATGTGCATGTGTTAAAATGCTAATTGGTTGCCTAATTTTGACTAAAAATAATGTGATCAGAATCGTGATAATTATTTAAATTCATTTTGTGCGAAAAAAAGACGGGAATACAAGTAAAAAGTAAATTATTATTTTAGATTATTTTACATATTGAATATGAATATTATTGATTTTGGCTGGTATGCACAACATAAAATATTAATAATTTAAACTATTGCCAAAATTGAAAGAAGCATTTTAAAATATTGATATTTTATGTTGTGCATACATGCTGAATTCAACCTTTTTATCCAACTTACATTATTCTGCTAATACTATGCAAAATCATTTGTGCATATTTTTCTTGATTGTATCCATTTTTTGTGTATAGGAGAACATAAAAAAAGCTGTTTAATGAAATGGTACTTTTCGATTAGCCAAGCGCCAGTGAAATATATATAGCCGAATATATGGGAACTCAACTGAGCCACTCTTTGTAGCATTGGTGGGTTTGCGGGTATGTCGAATTTAGAAAACGCTTCTAGAATGAAATGGGAGGCAGGGGGGGGGGCCCTGAAATGACACTGTGCTTCCCATAGCTTCAGAGGTTAATCGGGCCCTGCTTATGCATTCAAAAATTGACTTATTTGCAACCTGAAAAATCCAATATTGGATAAATGAGTAAAGTTATGTAACGTTACACCATGTATGTTATGTAACTTTACACATCCGTCATTGTATACTTAATTTTGTATACATGCCCGTTTTCTGTAACCGGAGCTACCACACGGTTTCAGAATACACTGAAAGAAAACTTATACCGCCTTCATCTAGAACGAATAAGTAGTCATTTTCTAGATCTCTAAACTAGAAATATAGATTTCCGAGTTATGCGAATAAGGTAAGCAAATAAACTGAATAGACGAAATGATCGAGAATTTCTAGTCTATAGTTTTCTAGGTGATGAAACGATACATTATATTATGAATCGTTTGAATTACGAGAAATTATCACTTGATTTCTGGAAAAAAAAATTCATAAACTAGAATTATAGTTACTAAAACTAGCCTCTTGTGTTCATATTTATAGGCAGAGATTTTTAAATAAGTTTGACCACGATAATATAGGAAAGCGCTCTTGAATTTGAGTAGGGGAGACTAGAACTCTCTAGCAAAGGGAACTAGAATTTATAAGCATGAAATGGAACTATTTTTTTGAGCCACAATTTAGTTTCTAGGTGTCAGTGACAGAATTTTTTCTCAGTGATACGACATACTCTGTGGAAACATTGTATTTTATGAAAAATTAATATTTTTTATTACTAAATGCATATATTTCATGATTTTTACTACACCACGTTTTGATTATTACATACTTTGAATCGAAATTCTTACTTTTATAAATATTTTATGACATCGTTTAATACGTTTCTAGGAGAAATGACCCATATTTATTCAAAAATTGACTTATTTGCAACCTGAAAAATCCAATATTGGATAAATGAGCAAAGTTATGTAACGTTACACCTTGTATGTTATGTAACTTTACGCGCCCGTCATTGCAGGAAAGTGCTGTGCCTAACTTTGTATACATCCCCTATCGAAAACAAATCCCCGTTTTCTGTAACCGGAGCTACGGCCCGAGCAACAGGAATGATTAGGGCTGGGAAATCCGATCCCGTAATGACGGCAGGTCCGGAGAAACCGGAGAGCGAACGATTTAATAACAGTCCGGAGCCCCCGCGCGCGCTTTGTGCGCCCCGGACACAATTCGGCGAGTGCAGATTTTCGGAGGGGGTGCCTTTTTATTCTTCGGATTTGGTGTGTTTCTTTTTTAACCGATCGGAAAAGCACGGAGTTTGTCGGGTCAGGGTCTGCGAATTTGGCGATGTAGCGCCGTTTTCGTTTTGCGTTCCGAATTTTGGATTTGAATTTAGAGTCGAAATTTGTCTAATGTTATGTCTCTGCAACCTTTTTTTTTTTATGTATTAGCACCCATTTGCTTAATTTTATTCTCTTTCTGCTTTGAAATATGTAATCAAAGGAGATTCCTAAGGTAAAGGGAACGCTTGAAGGGAACGAATTATTTCGAATTTTCTTCCGTTTTTCTTTATTTCTAAGTTTTATATTTTTATTTATTTATTTTCTAGTCCCATTATACAATTAACAGTATTCACTTGTAGTGTATCGTTAAATGCGTTGTATTCAGAGAATTTTGTCGAATATTTTATCTCTCCTATTCTTTTTATGCATTACCAAATTTACTTAATTTTATTTTCTTTCTGAAAGATGTAATTGAAAGGGATATCTATTGCAAAATCTGCGTTTGCTTGAAAGGGTTTGTTCCGAATTTCTCTTGTTCTCTCTCTTTATTTATTTATTTATGTTATTTTTCGACACCATTCTACAATTTATGGCGTTAATTTGTAGTTTATTGTCGAATGTATTCCTTCTTTCATAAGTTCTTTATAAGACTGTCATATGTATAGTGTTTCAGCAATTGCTTTTGGAAATTTAATCTATGGATTTATTTACAATCAGTATAAAATCAGTTAAAACGTATTTCAACTCAGTGATGAATTCAGCAGGTGACCAGGAAGGACGTCCCCCCTGGAAGGTTTCAGGTTCGGTGCTTATTAATGATCTGGAAATTAGAGTCTTGCATCTGGTCGGATAATCCTGCGTTTTCTAATTAAACAAAATTTTAACATACTATGTAGTATATATACAAATCTATAGATCATATACAGGGTTTCATAAAAGAATTTGAACAGTTTTCCGATAATGGACGGTAATTTCTGAAATTTGGTATTCAGATATGTTATGCGATTTTCAAATTTATTACTTAAATACAATCTTTCACCTTATTAAACAGGGAAGTTTTGTTAAAGTATTCGGAATGTGTTGGAAAGTGTTTCATAATCTATGCTTGACGCGTAATTTTTCTCTCTTGTTAAATTATTTATCGACACAAACAAAATGCTCTGTCAGAGGTGGGAAAACAATTGAAGTAAAAAGATTATCAAAATTATTAAAAACTTATTTTATATTTTTCTCTCTAATACATTTAATCAGATATCTGATATTGAATTTAAAAATTAGAATAGTATTTCCAAGACAACATTTTCGTATGGGCTATGTAAATATTTTTCCAAGGATCCCCTCACTTAAAACAAAAATATTTCTCTGTTAATCTAAAGAAGTTGTGTAAAGCATGGATGGGCGGATATATCCTTCAAACTTTACGCAATATAAATTTAATTTGGTTGGTTGGTTGGTTAGTTTTGGCCCAAAAGGCCCAGTTTTGCAGCTTTTTATTTCTGTACAGCTGACATGATCCATATAACTGTGAAACTAGTCTCCTAATTTTGAACCAATTCCAGATGAGAGACCTGCATCTGGATTGGCACCCCCAGAGGTAACGCTTATATAGAACTTGGAGGACATTAGAGCCACGAACAGACTTAACGTGCACCAGCTCTCATTAACGTACACGGTCCCACAGCAGAGGCAGACGAGAGAGGTTGCACCGTCCCAAGCATTGACCTCGGTCGATGCTGCTTGGCTTTCAGTGATCTTACGAGAACCGAGCTTTACCGTCCGCGCCACTGATAAATTTAATTTATTATTATTATTTTTTTCAATAAAATGTTTACGTAATTACTTCATATCACTACTTCAAATATTTCTATTCAACATTATATTTAACAACATGTAACCTTTAACAATATCACTCTTTTTTGTGAATTAAACGTGTGATATTCCAAATTTTACTTTTAAATATATTCAACCATAAAATGCGTTATATATCTGGAAATGGCCGTTATCACGTTCAATGCAATTTTTGTAGTATAATTTCAGAACTTCATAATATGCACAAAAATATAACCGATCTTACAATCTTTTATTTGATGGTAGGATCACTCTTAATGGTTTCTTTTATGTAAGAAACTAGCTGAACCGCCCAATGTAGCCCGCGGGCCCATTATAATAACCTTAAAAATATATAAAATCAGTGTTGAATGATTTTATTTTTAAACGAAAAATTTTCCAAACGAACCTAATGTTGAGGGCCTTACTGCCTTCGACAGCGTATACCCTCGAATTTGTATACTTTATACTTTTAAATGAAAATCTAGCGAAAGAAAACTACAGTGTTTGGCTCCACTGCCTTCGACAGCGTATACCGAGCATGCTACGATCGCTCCGGTCTGTTTTGATTTTATATTATTAAACGAAAGGCGGGCGTAGCCCGGACCCGTGATAATAAACTTAAATGTACCTAAAAACTGTATGTTGAATGAATTTATATTTTTAAACGGAAATCTTTCCAAACGAACCTTTAATGTTGGGGCCCGATACGCTGCCTTCGGCAGCGTACACCCCCAAATTTGTATGATTTTATACCTTTAAATGAAAATCTATCCAAACGAACTATGGAACTATCCTTTTATTGATTTTCGATTTAATTTCTGACGTTTAGATACATTAAACTTTCAATTCTGACCAAAAATTCTCGAGAAAACCTAAATATTATAACGCCTCTCCCCCTTTCTTATTTTAAAACTCGAAATGTTATCTCTCATTGATGAAAATGTAGGTTTCCCAGAGCATGCGCAGAAACGAAAATATCTCCGAAAATGTTCTAAAGCTGAATTAAAACGGGAAATTATTTTCAAAAACACTGAGAAAGACAGAGTGAGAGAGAACTCCAGAAAATATATTTTTTGAAACAGTAAATATTAATATTATTTTTAAACCAAAGACGTCGTAGGAACCGAAAAAGTGTCAAGATAAATAGTTTTTGTATTTTGTTTTGGAAAGCAGAAGTAATTTTTTAAAATTTTCAAAAAATAAATAAATAAATAAATAAATAAATAAAATAAAATAAAACACGAAATCGGCATTTAGAAAATATATATTTTTATTTAGTTATTATTATTATTATTATTTTTTAGAAAATAAATATTAATATTAAAAAAAAAAAAACAAAAAAAAAACAAAGACATTGTTAGAAAGCAAAGATACCATGAATAAATAGTTTTTTTTTTTTCCGATTAGCATAGAAGATGCAGGTTTGTAAATATGCGGGAAAAAAAACTCACAAAATCGACGTAGGATTTTTTATTTTATTTTATTGAAAGGATAAATATTAATACTTTTTTAGACAAAGACATCGATAGAAAGGTAAAGGTGCCGCAATAAGTGGGTATTTTTGTTTTGTTTCTTCGTATTTCGTTCTGAACAGAGAATTAAAAAAAAAAAAAAAAAAAAAAAAAAGGATAGTTTTTCCTTCTCTGCTTCAAGATCTTTGAAATCGCAGTTTGAGACCCTGCTTGCGAGGTTCTCCACCAGAGTTTTCAAAATAATATTCTCTGACCGTTTAATTTTTTCAAAATTTAATTTTATATTGTTATTTCATTTTCGATGGAGGTTTCTCGGGGCGGTTATTACTACATTCCACGTTGGCACTCCGTTGATTTGTCTTTACGGCCAGATAACTGCGACAGCGCACCCATTTGTGATGTTCATTATGGTTTTTTATTTAATGTCTCGGTTAATTAACGAAAAATGAAAAATCTGATCCACAGATACAATCAGACCTGTCTTCGTCTATCCTCATGCAAATACTCACGCGTGCGGTAGATTTTCCTAGCCATGGCGGGCACATAAACACACCCACGGACAAACATCTTTAATTTATTAGTATAGATTAAAGCTTAGTTATATTATTTATTTCAGTTTATAATAAACACTGAAAGAACAAATTTTTAGACCTGATCTGCTGACATTAAAATTTTTTTGTTCATGATGAAAAGTGATGATAAGTTCTTCTGAACATTTTCTTTCTTTCTTTCTTTCTTTTCTTTTCTTTCTTTTTTCTTTTCTTTTTCTTTTTCTTTCTTTCTTTTTTTTTTTTTTTTTTTTTTTTTTTGTTATAATTATAAAAGATTTATGAAAATTAATTGTTCCTTTTTGATAAGTGAAGATTTTTGTTGAGGAAAAA
This sequence comes from Maratus michaelseni, assembly GCA_963931845.1. Taxonomy (NCBI): domain Eukaryota; kingdom Metazoa; phylum Arthropoda; class Arachnida; order Araneae; family Salticidae; genus Maratus; species Maratus michaelseni. The sequence goes on from OZ007593.1 coordinate 133,180,079, forward strand.
ATTACATGCAGCATACTTTTCGGTGACGAGCGGCTGAAAGATATTTATTAACCCTAATTTGATGAATTCATGTGTTTATTTCAGATTAGCTATTTATTAATATTGCATTTTTAATAATCAAACCTGTATGGGGATAATATACTAATAGAAACACATATTTTCGTACAGTAAGATATTCTATACCAATTTTATGTTTTTAATTTTTTTTTTAAGGTTAATTGCGCAAAACACAGGTTTAATTCATGAAATTAATTGTATAAAAATTATGATGTGGATGCTTTTTTCTCGTTTCTTTTTCACTCCTTTTCTTCCTTTGTTTTTTAAACATGTGGAAAGAATATAACTTTAACAATATAACATTATTTAAATATTTGATTCATACGACTGATTATAAAATAAAATTAACGAATATTTAGAGACATGCAAAAGCTGGGAAAACTTCAGTCTTTTCCCGTCTCTAAAGAAAATTCCTTCTTTACGCTGAGTATCAGGTAATATTACCTATAACATTTGTAGGAATAACCTTTTACATCTGTATTGATTTATCTGAGCATTCCATCAAGATTTACTAGATGAAATTAATTATTTAAACAATATGGTATATATTTTTAAAATTTTAAATATTTGTATAATATAAAATTTTAACGAAAATGTTAAACATAATATAAAACTTAAACAATATTTTTTCTTCAAAAATAGTATCATACAATACATTACCTGAAGCATTCGTAATAATAATTTTTTACATCTGTATTAATTTATCGGCGTGTTCTAACAGGGTTTATTATATAAAATTAATCATGCAAAATTCTGGTGTATTTTTTTCCTTTAATTCATTTTTTTAATTCATTTTCTTTTTTCCTTTAAATTTTAAGTAATATGAATAAAATATAACTTTAACAATACGCTATTTAAATCTTTGATTCGTATGACTGGTTATAGACCAAAATTAACTTTTATTTAGCGGGATATAATGGATGGAGAAACTTCCATCAATTCTCTTCAGTGTAGATGTATAGAAATTCGCCTCCTTACCAACAGTAACAGATAGTATTACCTAGCATTTGTAGTGACAACTTTTTAAATCGGTATTAGTTTATTACCGCATTCGAACAGGTTTTACTAGAAGAAATTAATTTTGTAAAAATTATGGTATATATATTTTAATTTTCTTTCTCTTTCTTTCTTTCTTTCAATTTTTTTTTTTTTTTTTAATTCATTTTCCACTTTTTTAAAAATTTAAGTATATGAATAAAAATATAACTTTAACAATATGTTATTTAAATGTTTGATTCATATGACTTGTTATAGACCAAAATTAACTTTTATTTAGCGGAATATAATGGATGGGAAAACTTCCGTCAGTTCCCTTCAGTATAGATGTATAGAAATTCGCTTCCTTAATCAACAGTATCAGATAGTATTACCTAGCATTTGTAGTGACAACTTTTTACACCTGTATTAGTTTATCAGGAAATTCCATCAGGGTTTAGTTTCAACATTCAACCAAGCAGAGGTGCGTTAATCTCATTTTTTCAATCACATAAGCTCCCCCGAAGATTTATTCTAATCGCAAGCTGAGTTGAAATCCGACCTCTTCGTTTGACATTCTACACCTTGGCGACAGAAACGCTCGCCTAGTACAACCCTGCGCTAACTGCGAAGAGAACATCTTACGATTCAGCGATATTATTTTTTTTTGTATGTGTGTATGTGCGCACAGGCTCCTGTCACCTTTTCCCAGCTTTCTCCGCCTTTTCTTATTTTTCACAGGGGCTTTTTTCTGTCGGAAGAAGTACTCCATTGTACTTTGCAGGTTTTAAAAACAGGGGTTTTTAGTGTAAAATGCTTTTGAGTGAATCAAAGCAATATGAGAAATGGCAAGGTGGTAAATGGGAACGAGATCTGTTTTGTAAGTTTGCATGCGCTTGCTTGAGTTTGCAATGTGCAACTTACCACATTTTTGCGGTTTTGAACTTAAAGCTGGATTTTTAGTATTGCAATTTAGCTATCAGACTGAAATAGTGTTATACATTCATTCATTCGTAAATCATTTACGAAATGTTTCCTTCTTAATCATTTAGCTTCAAAAACTGTAGCTTTAATGCAACGAAAAATCACTGTTGCGCATTTTGACTGAAATAAACAAATAAAAATAAAATAAAATCACTGAATTATTGATAGAATTTATTTATGCACCGCAGTGGTAAAGATTAAAGGAACTCGGTACCAAATAAATTTATTCTGTTCCCAATTTATTTCCCAATTTTGGTTTTTCAAACCATATATATATATATATATATATATATATATATATATATATATATATTAATGATGGAGTAAACCAATAAAAACCGCACATATATTTAAATTCAGATTTTTTTAAAATAAATATTCAAAGATATAAAAAAATCGATGCTTAGTTATTTCTTATAGAATCTATTTTTTTTTAAAAATTGACAATTTTCTCAATTATTGTGGAAGCCTGGACATTTTGATTAAATGGAGAATATGAAAAATAGGGAGTTTAAATATTACATTTACATAAAAGATATATTAAATTTCATCTAAATGTATTAACCATATCACCTTTACTACACTGATGTCCAGAAATTCAGGGGCAGTGACCAATTTCCGACGTTTCGTCGAATATCTTACTGAAACTCGTGAGGAAATGCTCGGAATGCATTTGAACTTTGAGGATGTAAAGAATATGTTTGACTTCATGTTTTCCAGTGAAGATTTTGTCCGGAGGACAATTAGGAGGAGGGGGGGGGGATAATAATTTTAATAATAAAATAATATTTTCGATCACCCAAGTAACAGAAAATGATAAAAATGATCTGTCACTTTAGCAAATGTGTATGTAGGTCCTGTTCAACACTTGTGTGCATTTGTGTAAGCATAGCACGTATATTCGTGAAGATGTTAACGTTTCTGTGAAAAAATCATTTTTTTTTTTTTTTTTAATAGCATGCAGAGTTTTTAGCCAAACTTAACACCGCTTTCCAAAAAACTTGACAAAAAATCGTAGAAATAGTATACTGTGATTAAAATATTAAAATATTGAATATTTGATGCTAGACCAACAAAGGATCGTAATGTTGATCTAGATTTGATGAGATATAGGTATTTTTATAAAATAAATTTTAACTCGCATGCGCGAACTACAGCAATTTTTTTTTTTTTTTTTTTTTTTGTCACGATTTAATAGTCAATAGTCAATATGAGGAAATCTCATATAATCCTATGGGATGTTCTCCTCAATTTTTCAATTATTGCTGTAACTTTTTAAGTTTTCACGATATTTCACTGGTCTTTTTATATGAGTTGCCCTATAAGTATTGACTATTAAATCGTGACAAAAAACTTTGCTGTCGTTCGCGCATACGCAGTTAAAATTTATTTTATAAAAATACCTATGTCTCATCAAATATTCAATATATTAATATTTTAATGACAGTATACTATTTCTACGATTTTTTTGTCAAGTTTGTGGAAAGTGGTGTTAAATTCGACTAAAACTTTGCATGCTACAAAAAAAAAAAAAAAAAAAACTTTTGAATTTTTCACAGAAACGTTAACATCTTCACGAATATACGTGCTATGCTTACACAAATGCACACAAATGTTGAACAGGATCTGCATAGTCATTTGCTACAGTGACAGACCATTTTTAGCATTTTTTGTTACTTGGGTGATCGAAAATATTATTTTATTATTAAAATTATTATTGCCCCCTACCCTAATTGTCCTCTCGACAAAATCTTCACTGAAAAACATGACGTCACACATGTTCTTCACATCCTCAAAGTTCAAAGGCATTCCGTGCATTTTCTCACGAGTTTCAGTAAGATATTCGACGAAACGGTTGAAATTGGTCACTACCCCTACTTTATTTCTGGACACCAGTGTATTTATCAGATCATCAAGAAATTTGGGCCCAATGTTCTAGAGATGTTAAAGTTCATTTTAGGATGAAAATCTGAATTTTGACATTTTTGTCATTTTTGTCAAAATGGAGGTACTGTGAGTCTCTTTAATAAATACTTTTTCATTTTTACTGCAATATGAGGATAACATTTTAAAGAGCATCTGCGAATGACGTTTGATATATATATATATATTGTTTTCATTTATTAATAGCATAATAGCTGCATAGCAACCCGATCGGTTATGTTTGCATTGCATGGTATCTTTGGATTTCTTAATGAAAAAAAATTCCAATATTATTGTATATTTTGAAAAAATATACATGGTGTCCCAAAAATTCTTGACACGTTTTAAAATTCAATAACAAATTAAGCAATTGGAGTTCGGTTCGAGAGTGCGGTTTAGACGAAAAGGCTTCTTATAATCGAAAATTTTCTTTAAAAAAATAGTTCCAAAATTTTCTTATAGGTGGCGTTACTTCTTCAAAACTACCGAAGAAGTAGAATACCTTTATACATAAAAATGGCGAAAGACGTACAGCGCGTATGCACAGTTTTTGTCCAAATTATGGCAATCCACATTCCAGAACTTAACAATACTCACCTTCATATGTTCGATTAGACGAGTGAGACAAGTCAACAAACACTAGTGTGGCGATAATAGAAAGCTCGGCAAGTTGCTTGGCGATTTATTTATTTATTTATTTATTTATTATCAAAATCGTATCGACCAATCGAATTTTTTTGTCCGTATGTCGTTATTATCTTACAGAGGCATCCTATAAATCTTGGCGAGTTTCCTATTATCGCCAAACTAATGTTTGTTGACTTGCCTCACTCGTCTAATCGAATTCATTGCCATAGTTTGGACAAAAACTGTGGGAAAAGATGTGTTACATTGGCGCACCGATGTTTGGCGGCTTTTTGATTGGCGCAATTTCCAAGCCCGCGCAAACCAATAACTTAATACAAAAGCCAGATTACCATTAAAGGAAAAAATCCCCAAAATTTGGTGAGTTTTTTCCTTTTTTATAACAGATTTAAAAAAAAAAAAAAAAAAAAAAAACGTTGCGTGAGTGTAAGACATCATAGCCAAACTGTGCATACGCTCTATCTATAATTCTACATCTTTAAGCTTTGCACAAATAATCTATGGGAAATTCTTGAACTTTTTTTTTTTTTTTTTTTTTTTTTTAAGTTTCGATTATAGGCAGCATTTCTATCCAAACCGGACTCTCGTATGCCAATTTCTTAATTTTTTATTGCATTTTAAAATGTGTCAAGGACTTTTGGGCCACCCTCTATAACATTCATTTTATTAAATGCAAAATTTCAAGTAAGAAAACAGAAATTGAAATTGCGAAAATTGCATTTTGTAGATTACGTGATTTTTATACAAAACGTTATTTCTCAAAAGTAGTTCTTCATTTTGTTCTTTTCGGGTTTGATTTCTAATTTCGGAGCGGGTGGAATAAAAATGACTTCGCTTTGACGAACTTATAAAAAATATATTTTAGTTTTTAAAATTAAAATAAATGCTTCACAAGAAAAAAAATATATAATAATTTTTACCTGATAAATTATTTTACTTTTAGCCCATTTGTGAAGCGTTTTAACCGCCATCATTCAAAAATAATTAATTTGAAATAGTATATTATTTTTCTTTAAGGGGTTACTTCACTCACGCGAAAACACACGCTCGCTAATGTTAATCCTATGAGAGAAATTTTTTAAAGTATGTCGTTTGCATTTCATCATTTTAAAATGTTTTATTTTTTCATTTTCTACAAAGGCCCTTTCTTTTCTTTTTCGATTTTGTTTACAGGTTTTTTTTTTTTTTTTTTTTTTTTTTTAATTAAGATATTTTTATTTTCGGAAAGGATTTCGAAAGTGAAAGTATCCCCATTAAAAAAACCTACAAACAAAATCGAAAAAGTAAAAAACGACCTTTGTAGAGAATGCAATATAAATAAATAAATAGATAAATAAATATTGAAATGCAAACGAGATATTTAAAAAAAATCTCCTTTAGGATTAACATTAGCGAGCGTGTGTTTTCGCGTGAGTGAAGTACCCATTAAAGAAAAATAATATATACTATTTTAAATTAATCATTTTTGAATGATGGTGGATAAAAGTTTCACAAATGGGCTAAAAGTAAAATGTTTTATCAGATAAAAATGATATATATGTGTGTGTGTGTGTGTGTGTGTGTGTGTGTGTGTGTGTGTGTGTGTGTGTGTGTGTGTGTGTGTGTGTGTGTGTGTGTGTGTGCGTGTGTGTGTGTGATATCATGACATATTGGAGCTTAAAAAGGCAGTTGGCGAAATCTGTTTTAAGTTGGGTTTCCATGAATTGACGCACATGCATAAGCCGGATGGTTATATCACTAAGAAAATGTGTGTACTCCAGAAGTAAGCAGTCGAATTTTATGTTTCAAAGCTTTATTACATAATCAGGAACAACCAAGCAGGAGAAATGCCCTAGCAAATCGGATTAAAATTATTACTTAATCATCTCTATGTGGCAGTTGGAGTTTCAAATCTTCTTTACATGATGAGGTCTTAGAATTAATTCGATGATATTACCGAAGAAAATATGTACCAAATACGTACCAAAGATCTTATTAGGTGCGGTACAAATATCAGTGGGTTTGAACGTGACAGTCATCCTGGAAACTGGACGTCTCGCAAAGCTTCGAATAAACTTCGAACTCTCCAACCTCCGAAAAAACAACTCTCTCTCCTCTGTCTGTCTCTCGGATTTTGCTGCGCGTGCGTATTTAAGTTACTCTAGCGCAAAGTGACAATCAAGTCACTTGACTTCCCTTCTCCAATCACAATCGCTTTAAGAGGGATTTATTAACAATTTCCGGTGAACTAATCTTGAGATGATTTCACTTCCGTATCACGAAAGTATTTTCTAGAACGATCTATAGCCTCGAAATCAGGTGCACGACATGTAAACAAACAATACGCTCTGATCTCGAGAATGCCGGCTAATAATAGATTTTGGATTGCCAGATGATAATTTTAGCTTACGCTAGAGAAAAACAGAAAAGAAAAGAAATGAACTTATTGATGCGGAATAAAACTAGAATATTAAAGCATTGAAATATTATAATAGAAATTTTGATATTTTAATAAAAGAATGATTTTAAATAAATAGGTTTTTTTGAACGGGATAATTTAGGAATTATGACATTTTAGCAATTAAATAAAGAATTTAGAGAGGTTTGATATACACGGGAAATAATAGTAAATTTTAATAGGGATTTAAATAATAAAAGGGTTTTATGTAAGGAATATAAGTAGTTAGTGCCATTTTCAAATTTAAGCAATTTGGAATAAATATTATTAGAAGGATTAAGGTCTTATACCTCGAGAATAAATTTGATGACTAACATATGGAGATTGATAGATTAGTTTAAGAATAGGTTTTAATTTAATAAGCAATATACTGAATATTATTAAAAGGAAAATTTATGTAGAATAATGTTAACCTTGGCGAAACAAAAATTTAAATTTTCTAATATCATGCCACTTTCCTAAAAATTTTAGATGAATTTGGTAGTTAAGTAAAACTACAAGTTCAGACAACATAATTTTAATAATTTTGGAATTTGAATTTTGAATAGTAAAATTTTAGAAACTGTCAGCGAAGAGATGAAAAAGAAAATTAAAAGCAATGTAAAAATAATTACTAAAAATTTTAGAAGTAAATAAAAGAAAAAAAAAATAACTAGGAGCATTTTCCCTGTAAAAGAATACAAAATAATGGTTACAATATCGCTTACCATTTGTGTGGGACAGGAGAAAATATAATAACAATAATACGTAATAAGTATTAATAAACTAGGGGGCTCAGCCCCCTACTCGCTAACGCTCGCCAACCACCGTGAATTACGAAGCAATTCACATTCAGACCGCTACGCGGTCCCAGTTCTCTTCGCTCGCTTGACCCTTTTCATTTTTGCAAAAATTCTAGCCGAATAAGTACTACCATATTTCACCAAAAACCACCATAAAATTGACAATTTTTTAATGTAAAAAAATAATTTAAAACTTCCTTGAAAACACAGTTAAAAATGCATTTAGTTGGTGCTATCAATGTGCATAAATAATTTAAATACTATGAAAAAAAATCTTGAAAACACAATTAGTTTAAAACTCATTACACCTATAATATTGTACAGCATTATGGTGTGAAGTCCTGATATATTCAAATGGACATTTAAAAAAAAAAAATTGCCGTCGTATAGTAGCACAGTGGATGCATTTAACACAAGATACAAAGAAAGACAAAACAACATATGTTACGGTCATCTGCAGTACATTAATATTCGAATCGAAACCGCATGAGAGTAACGTACATTTAATGTTACGAAGAAATATCTGGGAACATTTTAGCTAGGAAGAAATGATTGTTTTTCGGATTAAAGAATAAAAAGATTTTGAATACAGAAATTAATTCACATAGAGAAACTTTAAGATAGGAAAATTAAATTTTAGAGTAAAATGCAAAATATATATGATTCTATATCATATTACGAAGAAATATCTGGGAACATTTTAGCTAGGAAGAAATGATTGTTTTTCGGATTAAAGAATAAAAAGATTTTGAATACAGAAATTAATTCACATAGAGAAACTTTAAGATAGGAAAATTAAATTTTAGAGCAAAACGCAAAATATATATGATTCTATATCATACAGCAAGGCTTAAATTCATAAAAAAAAAAAAAAAAACCACTACGTGATAGGAACAATCATTGTTTAAATTTCGTAAAACTGTTCTAATTTATCAGATTATAGATTATTTGCAAAATAAATTATTTTTTACTTCAATAATTTACATCTACAGCAATAGATGGCAGCAGGTGCAATCTAAACTGTTGATATTTTTAATTCTCTCCGATTTCGTATGAGGGAAATTCATAAATATATTCTAAATAAGCGTTGAGAATTCATTTGAAATTAACGATATTAGTCATAATTAAAATTAGTTATCATCTCAAAGCTTTGGATTACACACGTTATTTTATCTTTAATTATTTTCTAGTTTGAGTATCACTCGTTTCACTGCTCTTTCGCCGGCCGCCATATCGGGAGATTCTGGAAACTACGCTTGTTGCTTGTTGCCAAACGATAATATAGAAATTCAGCCCTTTTTCCGCGCCACGTAAGACTAATATATATATAGACAAGAAATAATAAAAGCATAATAGTAATAACAACAAAAATTTTCTCTGTTTTATGGAAAATTTTCTAAGTTCCATTAACTTAATCAGTCTGTTTTTGGAACTTTTATGAAGTCCTAAAATTTCCAAAAAATAATTGATACAGTCCTTTTAATTAAAAAGTTCTATAAGGCTGTAATAAAAAAATTTCTCAATTTTAGCCATCTCAGACTAATTTTTCTTTTACATGAGAGATAAAACTTCTCATTATTCTTTTTTAGCATAATAACATTAAATTATTTGTAGTCACTTTTTATTTGGGTTTGTCACCATCATAAATACTTCTTAAGTACTTTGTTTTAATATCACAATTTTTACCATCAATTTTATAACTCTAATTATTTCATCAACACAATGTTTCCCCATCAATTTATAACTCTAGTACTTTGTCACAATACTTTTATCATAAGTATAGTAACTCATCATAATTACAGTAATTTTTTATGTAATAAACAAGTTTCTGGTAGTCACTCAACTACTTTTAAGGCTTGTTTATAAAATTATTGTTTTGAGCTCTTTTTCATTTTAGTTGGGACCCATCATCTTTAAGTAAGATTTTTCAAATTTATCTAGGTAGTAAATATAAGACTTTTCAATCATAATTTTATGTTTTCTTTCCAATAATAAATAATAGATAGTATAACTCTCAATAATATATAAAAATATAATATAATAAATTTCAATTCATAATAATAACAATAATAATACTCAATATAACTAATAATTCTCAATTTAAATAGTAATTCATAGTATAATTCCATAGTAGAAATAATAATAATATAACAACAAGAGTATAATCCAAGAAAATATCACAGTTTGTTTACTTATTGATAGGGAAAATATTTGTTGAGGATAAAAATAATCACATAGCAATTAAATAATTTTCTTAATTTTTAATTATATAAGAAAGTATTTTTGCCAGTCGAAAGTATAAAAAATTTATATATAATAATAATAATTTCAAAATCCAAACAAATTTAAATCTAAATATTTAGAAAGTGAACTCTCAACCAGTTTTCCTTACAATAATTTTTTCTCTGATGCTCTTTAACAAAATTGTATAGTTAGGTTATAAATTTCCATATCCCAAATGTAGAATAATTATTTTCTTTCTACATGTGTTTGGCAAACTTAGAATAGTAAAAATAAAGAAAATAAATAGGAATTAAAAGATGTTAATTTAACCGAGAAGTGGAATAAAAAGATAATTTGTTTAAACTAGGGGGCTCAGCCCCCTACTCGCTAACGCTCGCCAACCCCCGTGAATTACGAAGCAATTCACATTCAGACCGCTACGCGGTCCCAGTTCTCTTCGCTCGCTTGACCCTTTTCATTTTTGCAAAAATTCTAGCCGAATAAGTACTACCATATTTCACCAAAAACCACCATAAAATTGACAATTTTTTAATGTAAAAAAATAATTTAAAACTTCCTTGAAAACACAGTTAAAAATGCATTTAGTTGGTGCTATCAATGTGCATAAATAATTTAAATACTATGAAAAAAAGATCTTGAAAACACAATTAGTTTAAAACTCATTACACCTATAATATTGTACAGCATTATGGTGTGAAGTCCTGATATATTCAAATGGACATTTAAAAAAAAAAATTGCCGTCGTATAGTAGCACAGTGGATGCATTTAACACAAGATACAAAGAAAGACAAAACAACATATGTTACGGTCATCTGCAGTACATTAATATTCGAATCGAAACCGCATGAGAGTAACGTACATTTAATGTTACGAAGAAATATCTGGGAACATTTTAGCTAGAAAGAAATGATTGTTTTTCGGATTAAAGAATAAAAAGATTTTGAATACAGAAATTAATTCACATAGAGAAACTTTAAGATAGGAAAATTAAATTTTAGAGTAAAATGCAAAATATATATGATTCTATATCATATTACGAAGAAATATCTGGGAACATTTTAGCTAGGAAGAAATGATTGTTTTTCGGATTAAAGAATAAAAAGATTTTGAATACAGAAATTAATTCACATAGAGAAACTTTAAGATAGGAAAATTAAATTTTAGAGCAAAACGCAAAATATATATGATTCTATATCATACAGCAAGGCTTAAATTCATAAAAAAAAAAAAAAAAAAACCACTACGTGATAGGAACAATCATTGTTTAAATTTCGTAAAACTGTTCTAATTTATCAGATTATAGATTATTTGCAAAATAAATTATTTTTTACTTCAATAATTTACATCTACAGCAATAGATGGCAGCAGGTGCAATCTAAACTGTTGATATTTTTAATTCTCTCCGATTTCGTATGAGGGAAATTCATAAATATATTCTAAATAAGCGTTGAGAATTCATTTGAAATTAACGATATTAGTCATAATTAAAATTAGTTATCATCTCAAAGCTTTGGATTACACACGTTATTTTATCTTTAATTATTTTCTAGTTTGAGTATCACTCGTTTCACTGCTCTTTCGCCGGCCGCCATATCGGGAGATTCTGGAAACTACGCTTGTTGCTTGTTGCCAAACGATAATATAGAAATTCAGCCCTTTTTCCGCGCCACGTAAGACTAATATATATATAGATACTTAATTTCTATTGTTACAACAATCACTGCAAAATCACATCATCATTATCAAATTATTTATATGTTTATATAATTATAGAAATATTTATAAACTTTTACTATTTGACTATCTATTGAAATAACTAACATAATATATCATATATCTGGTTACTGATGTGCACCAATATCCTTTTTAATCCGTTTGTATTTAGCACTTTACGATTAAATTTCAAGTTTTTATCACTTAATTATGGGTAAGGTTTCTTTCCTTTTTAATATTGTATTTATTTTTTGAACTTAAAAATTTTTTCACAGGTTTTATTCTTTGTTTATGAGTGGTAGTCCCAAAATCATATTCTATAGCAATGTTATGGCTAATATGATGATGAAACCACTCATTTTATTTGTGGTATTTAGGCATTTGGGACTTGATAATTCTGTCTAAATTCTACAAATTTCATTCATTCAATTTCATTTATTCAATTTTTAATTTAATTTCTTCTTCTTTTAAATAAGTATTTGATATCTATATTCAGAGTGTTGGGGAACACTATCGTTGTCAATTAATTATTACATACTATATCATAATTTCATAGTTTATGTTAGTGTTACGGTAATGTTTCATTAATGGTTATATATAGAAACATTACCGTAACAACAACATAAACTATGAAATTATGATATAGTATGTAATAATTAATTGACAACGATAGTGTTCTCCGTATGCCACAACAGCATGTCACGTCTTTTAATTAGCATCTTATGACGAGTACAGCGCCATCTATCGGCCAATTTTTGAACTTTTTTCTTTCGCAAAACAAATTCTCATTGCTTCACGTACGAGGGGATGTTGATAAGTTTCTGGCTTTTATTATGAAATAGAAAAACAAGTTTAGGCTCCTTTGAAAGATTAAAATCTTAGTATGTAACTTTAACAATATCAGGTGTTTCTGATAATTAGTAATTTTTCTGTTGCAGGTGAAAGCTGAGATGGCAGAGGCACAAGAAAGTTTCACGTCTTTGGAGTTACGAGGTGTCATGAAGTTTTTGTTTCATGAAAGTCAGCAAAGAAAATTCCCACTGAGGTGTCGAAAACACTGTTGCAGAAGTGTCCTTCCTATAGAGCTTTGAAAACTTGGATATCTCGTTTTAAGACTGGTCGTTTCTCCGTTGAAGATGAGCCCCGTAGTTGGCGCCCTCACACCGCAACTGACACTGCAACCTGCGATTCTGTCCATTAGCTAATTCATGAAGATCGGCGAATATCCACCAAAAAGATTGCCGAGATACTAGACATCTTCAGTGAGCGTGTAGGGTATATTATTACCACGATCCTAAATATGAGCAAGCTGCCAGCGAAGTGGGTACCCAAAGTTTGAACGGTGATCAGCGGAAGAAACGGGTTGAAACATCCAAAGCCGTTTTGGCCCTTTTCGAAACTGAACAGGACTTTTTGGCTAGGTTAGTGACTGAGGATGAAACTTGGCTTTATATCTATAATCTGGAAACCAAGGAACAGTCAAAAGAATGGTGCCACAGCGGGTTCCCACGGCCGAAGAAGTTTCGCACACGAAAATTATCCAAAAAGGTCGTGACATCTATTTTCTGGGACAAAGACGGCATTCTAATGGTGGACACCTACCTCAAGGGTGTAGTATAACCGGGCAATATTATACTAACCTGCTGGTCCAGTTGAAGGAGGGAATCAAGAATAAACGACGAAGGAAGTTGACCAAAGGGATCTTTGTGTTGCATGACAATGAACCTGCACACACGTCCAACGTCGTGACTGTCAAATTGAGGACCCTGGGTTTCCAAATGGTAAATCATCCACTCTACTCATCAGACCTAGCCCACTTAGACTATTATTTGTTTCCAAACTTGAAGAAACACCTTAAGGGTCATCATTTTGAGGACATTGAAGATGTCAAAGAGGCTGTTGAGAGCTGTTTTCGGGACCAATCAAAGGACTTTTATTTGAAAAGATTAGAAAAGTTGCAAGAACGATGTAACAAGCGCATCAATCTCATGAGAGAATATGTTGAATAAACATTTAATTTCTTAACTCTAGCTATCTCCTTTTTAGTCAAAGCCAGAAACTAAATAGCACCCCCTCGTATACTCAGATGAAATATCAGGTCATTCTGACCTGTAGTTCTTTTTTTTTTTTACAGCCTTTTAAATGTGCAGTTTTAATTAAAATCAACCTTACATTAAAGACGGGCCCGGGCCAGTCGCGAAAGTTTTATTCGGGAAAGTTTCTCGGGAAAGTTTTATTTCATTAAATTCGAGCTTAATAGAAGTTATCCCGAATCCAATATGAAGTTGATCGGACTCTGTAAATGAATACTGAATTTTAAAGCCCGGCTATCTTTGTCGGGTTACCCTTATATATTTGTATGACATTAGTTTTTCTTTGTTTCTTTTTCATTAACAATAGCATTTCAACTTAGTTAAATTTATTTTATGATGTCGTATTGAACTTAATTTTTCGTATTATTTTTATTTATTCATTTTTTATTTCATAACTGAATACGAAAAATTTCACGGAATACGAATAATTTAATTTTTCGGCTGTTTACTTAATATCTGTTAATTAAAACGTTCTCAGTTCTTTTCATTTCGATTCTTCTCAATCAAAAATTAAATTTCCCGTTTCCTCTTCCAAAGTAAACACCGACAAATCTCTTTCGGTTATCAACACCTATATTATTAAAAAAAAAAAAAAACTTCATTTTATGAGATAATCGTTATATATCCTCTCATCTGATCAAGGTAAAGTGTAGTCCACATTGTAACCATTTTAAATATGAAATTAGTGACATGATTATAAGTTTTGTATCAAATTTTGCATACAGTAATTTTTAAAATAATTAAAATGTTTCCCAGTAGAGGGCGCAGCACAGTTTTAGCATGTTAAGATGCTCAAACTAACTTCAATACTTCATCTTGCAAACCTTTTATTCAAGTTTGGAAAACTAAATAAAATGAACAGCAAAAACTGGTTGAAATTGATAGAGATTTACACGTTAGTTTGAGCATTTTTCTTGGTTGAGACTGTACAGTGCCATCTATTGACGAATATTTGAACTAGTTTTCAAATTACTATATTCAAAATTAATGAGTTCTCTTAAAACATATCACATCTTTATATTTTTTATCACTAATAAACTATTAAATTTTAAAGTTTGGTTACACTTTTCAGGATACATCATTTCTATGTGTGGCGTTAGTTTTTCTTTCTTATTTGTCTTGTTAGAAATAAATTTTCAATTCTTTAAATCTACATAGGGCGCCTTGTTAAGCTTAACCTTTTACATTCTTTTTTTCCCTTTCGAATTCGATAACTAAATACGAATAATTTTACAGTTTAATTTTTCGTCTGCTCACTTAATACACTATATTGCCAAAGGTGATTGGTCACTTGCGATTTTAGACGTTTTGTTAACAATCTAGAAAAATACATGAGGAATTAACCTGAAACTGCAGGTGTGTAAACAGTATAGTATAGGTTATATATTTCCGCGAAGATTTTTTCACGAAACCCCATAGAGGACTGTCAACAAATTTGAAAAGAACGAATATCTGTTGATTAGTGCCAAGATAGCGTACACAATATTTCACGTACTACTATATTTGGATACAACCCCTCATATTTTTGCTTCCTTTTGGGAACAACGGATTTCGAGCTTATTCTATCGACGATAATTTTCAGAATTTTCAAGCTATGATTTTGAGACTTTCACAAAAGCTGCTCTATATACTTAGCTAATACATTATGCATATTATATTTTGATTGCATTCGCGCATGCGCAGTGAAACATTTTTTAGTAAACCTGCTCATTTTTTATCCATTTTTTATTATTTTTTAATTCTGATTGCAGAGTATTATGTACAATGTTGTTTGTCATATTTTCTGAAAAGAACTTTTTTTTATATTAAGAACTCTGCAAATTATGAGCAAAAAACTATGCGAAATTTGGGACTGTTTTTATAAAAACCTTAATTTCTCTACGAGTTTCCATGCTATCCTGATAAAAATGAACACAGTATATTACAATAAGTCACTTATTAATAATCTCGAGTTTGAACGCCTTTGCTACATTAGTTTTTACAGGGTTATCCAAAATATATTCGTTCTTTTTCAATTTGTTGACAGTCCCCTATGGGATTTCGTGAAAAAATCTTCGCGGAAATATATAACCTATACTATACTGTTTACACACCTGCAGTTTCAGGTTAATTCCTCATGTATTTTTCTAGATAGTTAACAAAACGTCTAAAATCGCAAGTGACCAATCACCTTTGGCAATATAGTGTATATGTTAATTGAAAAACATCGTTCTCAGTTCACATAATTTGGACTCTTCGCAATAAAAAATTAAATTTCCCATTCTCTTTTTAAAGAACTCGCCGAGAAATCGCTTTTGGCCATCACTACCTCTAACATTTATGGCTCTTTATTTTTTTATGAATTAATCGTTATTATCCGTTCATTGGAAAGTGTAGTGCTCTATGCGTGACATTAGTTTTTTTCTTTATTGTTTCCTTTTTATTATTAATAAATTTTCAATTGTGTACACTTTCACAGGATGCCTTATTAAGCTTAAACTTTCACATTCGTTTTTTTTTTTATTTTGAATTGCATAAAATGAAACGTTTATATTCATAATTTTTAATTTGATGCGAATAATTTCAGACTTTAATTTTTCGTCTGCTAACTTAATATCTGTTAATTAAAAAACATCATTCTCAATTCACTTCATTTCGATTAAGAATTCCTTTCGAAATTTTCAATTGTGTCACATTTTCACAGGATGCCTTATTAACCTTAACCTTTCGCATTCGTTTTTCCTTTCTTTTGAATCGTATAAAATGAACCTTTTATATTCGTAATTTTTAATTTGATGCGAATAATTTCACGCTTTAATTTTTGATCTGCTCACTTAATATCTCTTAATTAAAAAAACATCGTTCTCAGTTCACTGCATTTCGATTCTTCGCAATCAAAAATTGAATTTCCCATTCCCCTTTCAAAGAAATCGCCGACAAATCTCTTTCAGCTACCACCCCTTCTAGCATTTACGACTCTTTATTAAGAAAACTCCCTTTTATGAGCTAATCATTATCATCCGATCAATGTTTTTGCAGCGTACTCACCATTCCCAGAAAAGGAATTCGACGGTAATTTGGGGGCTTCAAATTGGTTCGTTAGTGTTCGCGGCAAAGTGTCTAGTGTCCTCCCCAAGGATCGAAATTCCCCCTTCATTATCTCAATAGCAACACGAGATGAGAGAGGAGGAGGGGGGGAGGGGGGCTTCTGTATAATTTAATGCCGCACGCCACTGAGAGATGGGTTGGAATAATGCAGTGCACTAGCACTGTCAGAACTGAATTGCTTTATCTAAATTTAATAATGCCTGTTTATCGCGTCTATAAGTGATTTAATGCAAATTTGTTTGTGAATTCAGAAAAATATTGCAGCCTCCAAAGGGTAAATGATTTTTTTCTCTCTGCACATCCTGATTTGCTTGTTCACTTATTTATTACCTTTCTACGCAGATTTTCCTTTATTTAAAAAAAAAAAAAGCTGAGCTTAGATAAAGGTGAGTAGATTTCAAGTAAGAAAAATCGAAACGCAAAGTGGAAATGTTCGACACTTTATCCCTCCCACCGAAGCAGATATAGAATCTCTAAGGTTACTTCCCTTAATAATAATAATAATAATAATAATAATAATAACGGTAAAACCAATAACTGATATTGTGTTTGACACTTTTTGAATGAATGTTGAAACAAATATGGAATTCACACACACTCCGTATCCCATTTATGATGACAAATTATTTTTAAATACTGAAGTAGCTGTAGTGTATGTTTCTGGTGTATAACATATAAATTTAAATTAATAACTAATTATTAGTTTAAAAAACATGTATTTCAATCAATGATAGACATGGTATAAAAAAAAAAAGCGTGACTGAATTTGTTCACCATATTGACAATTACTTAGATTTTACTAAACATACTATTGATGGCACAATCCTCAAAATGGAAGTTAATTTCAAAATGATTCGTCAAAACATAGCTAATTATTATCTTAAAAACCTGCTAATTTGGTTCAGCAAATGACTGGTATCAGATAAAACAAAATTGGGAACGATTTTTTTTTTTTTTTTTTTTTTTTTTTTTTTTTTACAAGATTGACAAGGGAGATTGAGGGGGACTTCCAAAATGATGTCATAGCATATCTAATTATTAACCTAATAACCTGTCTACGTCTATATCAGTAATGTCTATATGTTTAATAAACAGACTAATGTTGACATAATCTTCAAAATACAAGCCAATTCTAAAAATTATTCTTCAAAGCACAGATAATTATTACCTTACAAACTTGTTTATGTGTTTCAGTAAAAGACTGTTTCAGTTTACCACATCGACGATTATCTAGAATTAACTAAACTAATGATGACGTAATTTTCACATTATAACTTATTCTACTCACACTTATCCAAAATGATTCTTCAAATAGCTAATTACTGGTCTAAAAACTGTTTTTGTGTGTCAATAAGTAAGTGACACATGACATAAATAAAAGCATCCACGAGTTTGCTTACCAGACTGACAAGTATCTAGAACTAACTAAACACACTAATGATGACATTATCTTCAAAATACAAGCTAATTTCAAACTGATTAGACAAAGTATAAATTACTGGCGTAAAAACCTGCTTGTGAGTTTCAGTAAATGACTGATATGACATAAACAAAAGCTTATATTCTTTTGTTTACTATATTGACAATTATCTAGAACTAACTAAATATACTAATGATGAAATAATTTTCACAATACTAATTGTACTGCTCACACCAGTTCCAAAATGATTCGTCATGGCAGAACTAATTATTAAACTAGTAACCTGTCTATGTCTATCAGTAAATGACTAACATGACATAAACAAAATCATGCATGACCCTATTTACCATATTGATAATTATCTAGAATTAATTAAACATATTAATGATAACATAATAATTCAAATGTAAGCTAATTCAAGACGAAGCACAACTAATTCTTGGGTTAAAACTTTTTTATATATATCAGCAACGATTTTGTTTACCATTTAGTCAATTATTTAGAATTAACTATATATACTAATGATGACACAATTTTCACATTATTATTTTTTTCGCATTCACTAATTACAAAATTATTCGTCAAAGCACAGCTAATCATAGCTAATTAGCCTGGAAGCGTGTTTGTCTGTGTCAATAAATGACTGATATGACATAAATGAATGATTTTATTTTCCAAACTGTCAAGTAATTGGAGCTAACTAAAAAGTAACTAATGATGACATAATCTTCAAAATACAAGCTAATTTTATAATAACTCGTCAAAGCAAGTTCAAAACTCAAACAGGGGCAACAAACGAAAACCGATCTCCGAATAATAAGTATGTGCTAAAGTGCTGGTGAGGAGCAGATGGACTTTCGATTCATAAAGATTATAAAACTTGATAATATAATAAAAACTGACAGGTTGATGATGGATTGCAGTCGATACGCTTACGTATGAATTTTTCACGCGTGTCATTCGGATAGAAAATGTATACGGGAAAGATGGATGTGTGTGTACATAACGTAACTTCCCTTAAATGATTTAAATGTAAAATGAGTTTTTCAGTTTCATTTTAAAAATTTCCTTCTAAATGCTTCCTGATTTCATACTTAAAACATCTTATAATTTTATATATTTATCCATTTACAGTTTCATTCAAAGTACATTCGAATTCGGTTATAGCGAGCAAAATGAAAGGAAGCGGTTGGTTTAATATAAAATATATTGCAGAAAACTCGATTGTAACGAGAAAATATCGAACATAACGAGTAAAAATTTAACAGACAAAAAAATAAAAAGTAAATATAAGTAAAAAATAATACCGATTTTCTTTGTTTTTCTAAACAAAATGTGCTAATCCACAGGTGTTCTACACCAGCCCTGTTTAACGCGGCGCCCACAGGCACCGTGGCGCCCTTTCAAACTAAGAAATAAATGGACAACATGAAAATAGCACAAGTGTAAATATGTGTGTAGAAAAGGGAAGACAGCTGTTTCGGAGCTTCTACAGCGCCATCATCAGTGCAAAAGTTAAGATTACTAGAGGTAAGTGTTTAAAACATGAAAGTTAATGTCTACCCTTTTCATTCGTTCTTACATTTGGGCTATTTTTACGTTGTCCATTTATTTCTTACTATAACGGCACAAAGTTCAATCTTCCCCTTTTAGCCCTTTCAAATGTTTCCTGTTATTAGCTTTTTTTTTTTAACCCTTTGTATCACCGCGTTGCATATTTGCAACATACGCAAAAGTCCATGTTACCTATGTAGTGTACTTTAAAAGACGATTTTATTTATTCCTGCTATCTTCCATCACAGCAGTTAATATAAATTGTTCATAGAATTCACAACAGACGGCGATACTGAGTTCAATTTTTCACAACAAAGTTTTATTTATCACTTGACCAGTTTCACAGCGTTATTGCTAAAATGACCTTCGTAAATTTTGTAAAATTAAAAATGTTGGAGACGTCCAAAAATACATTTTTTTACAAAGCTAAGTTTGTGTACTTCACAATTTTGTATCAGAAAATTGACAATATTTATGAGAAGTATGTAATTTTCTGTTTATTGCAGATATGAAAAAAGTACCTTTTAGTCAATAACTTTTATCTTTTTGTAATAAATTTTCTAATTACTTTTTACATGCTTAAAATGATGCATTCTAAATCGGAGTTCTTGAGTCACAAAAGGTTAATAATGAATATCAATTTGAAAAAAAACTTTGCTTTAAAATAATTAGTGCTTGCGTGCTTTTTATTACAAGTTGCCTAAGGTTTCGGCTCCTTTCCCTAAAAAAAATTGAGATGCATGCTTCTTCTTTCAAGACATATACATTTCTAAATTTACTATGAATTATTTTTTAATGCAATTTATTTTTACATGAGGCCATTGTATTGTATGAGACTTATGACTACTACCGTGAGACGTAAGTGTTTTTGATCTGCAGTAAGAGTATCTAGCGTATCGAAAATAAACGCCACTACTACTATAAGTGAACAAATATTGTTGAACTTTACAATCATCAGAATAATGGTGTCCTTCATTGCGTCATCAGCTAAAGGTACGTTCTTGCTTAGTGAAAGGTTGGACATCAGGCCTGTTCTACACTATTAATGAAAAGTATGAAACATCTCGAAAACATTATCATTTATGTCATAATTTCTCTTATTTGACTTAGCTTCTTTTAAAAAATAATAAAATGAAGTGAAGTGAAATAATTAAATAAATGAATAAATAATAAAACAGTGATATTTTCAGCTGTATGACTCGTTGGATTATTTAGAAAAACAATACATGGTAATGTGACTATGGCAAAAAATAAATAAACAATAAATAATAAATAATAATAACAAAAAATGAAATGAAATAAAAGGAAGAAAATAAATTTAAAAAATCTATTTAAATTAATAAATGAGTGGTAGGGATAATACCTATTTTCTGCATCTGACGTTTATATCACTTTCTTTCGAGAACTTAAAATTAACTTTATTGTGCGAAAAGTAGCATTTTATGTTTTTGCTAACTTTTGACCACCGAAAGCCAGATGTGTGTGTACATAAATTTATGTGTATTTATAAATTCAGAATTTAAAAGTTATTAAAATAAATGCCAAGTTATCATTGTTAATTTTATTCAATCCTTACCGACTTACCCCAGTTGGGACTCTGATACAAAGGTTCACTACAGTTGGGGCACATCTTACTTGGCAGTGGAGAGAAAGGCTAGCTAGCCTCTTTACGCAGTTTCACCTTAGTAGGATTATACCATATCGGGGGATTATCATTGATTTGGCGAGTAGGAAATCACTTTTGGGATTTAGCATGTATATATTCTGCAGAATTTTTTTTCGCATTCTTCTAAAACTTTAAATGTACTACTTAATCGGTTATATACAGCCTAACATGAATACATGCTATTTTAAGCAGAATTTTATGTGCACCATTTTTAAGTGGGGGGGGGGGGGGGGGGAGGGAGTTGAATATTTAAATATTTTGAGGAGCATTTAATTTTTATAATGTTTTCCAATTTTCTGGTAAGACACAAGATCTTTCATAAAATACTGTCAAAAGATCAGGGTCCATAAGCCGTGTTTTTGACCCATGAAATAAGACTAAAATTCGATTAATAAGAATAATACGAACTTTGAGCTTGTGTAAGTCATATAAATCCGAACAAAATGCAAAAACTATTGTTAAAATCGTACAGGATTAACCTTCTAACATTAAAGGGTGAAATAATTAAGTCAGTATAACAAAACTGAGTTTTAGTCTATTTCATGGGCCAAAAACATGGCTTATGATGGACCTTGATCCTTTTGCGTTTTGAAACGAATTCTTGATGTGGCAGCACGATAAAGGAGAAAAACCGGTCGTCATGTGACACTAATCGCTCATAACGCAATAAGAAATTTATTTATCAAAAACTGGAAACTCATTTCGATTCCAAATCGAAATGAATCGTCAGGCATGCCTTTGTCTTTAAAAATGAACCAGAAAATGTGTCAGAAAGTTTTGCGTTGTTGAGCAGATCATTTGAGAACAACCTTAACAGTGAGAATAACTTTTTAAACTGCATTTATTTTATGTTCAAAAATGCAATTTTAAAAATTAAGTCAAATCTATTGTGACATAAATTAGCAGTATTTAATGAGATTTTTTGTAATACTTCTCTGTAATACTTTTCTGTAATACTTACGTAAGGTTTTTCTATAATATTTGCTGTTAATAAGGTATTTTTAACAGTTTTTATCCTTTATCGTGCTGCCACATTAAGAATTCGGTTCAAAACGCCAACTTTGACAGTATTTTCTGAAAGGTCTTGTGCCTTACTAGAAAAATGGAGAACGTCTTTTGATTGCAAAGTTAGAGCACTTGCTAATTTGATACATTTATTTGCTAACAGAAATGAATTAAATATTTTAAGCAGCAATACCTTTTCTGTTGCATACATAATCATTATTATGCATCATATCATTATTCACATAATCACATTTCATGTTTTGAATTACGGGAGAAGTTCTAAAAATATCTTTAAAATATTCTTCTCAACATTAAAAAACTGATATTACAAAAGCAATATTTTCGATTCTCTATTTCGAAGGAAGAAGTAAAATATATATTTTTTACAGTAAACAATCAGTGATGTTTTTATCGAGAAAACTATGAACTAATTACTCCTAAGAAGAGTTTAGCGCTAAACATCTGCTAAAAAATGCTAGCCCAGGCACTGAGCCTTTTTCAGAGCTTGTACTGTTGTTTTTAGAGCGCGCATCTGTACCTTTTTATTTTTGAAAATACACTTCGTGCTTTATTTTTAAAAAAATATTCATGATTTAATGTAGAAAAATATTTAGAAATACGTTGCGGTTGTTGTTTCGGTTCTCATCATTTTGGAATGCATTAGGTTCATTAAATTGATTGTAAAATACACAGAACATGCATAAAAATCTTTCTTCTGTCCTTATTTTCGAAATAAAAAAAATCGTGTTCAGTGTTTATTTAGATTTTAATGCACCCCAAATTCTTATTAAAGTATCTCAACTTAACAGAACTCAAATATGCTCATATTTAAAGTAAAAGTAAATTTTATAAATAATCTAATTAAATCTCGTTACAAATTTCATTCCAAACATTATAATATCACTTTAAAAAATCTATAGAAATAGAATGGAAAACTTTTTCTTTACTTATTCTATTCTAAAATAAATACAATCATATTCACATTTTGGATTACACTGCAGAAATTATTTTAATCCATCTCTATAATCTAATACACTGCTCAAAACAATTAAAGGATATTTGAAGTTTTATATAAAATAAAGATATAAACGAAATTTTTTTTTGCCGAAAATAGAAGAAGAGAATCACAAATGCAAATTTTTCTGGTTTTCAAACTGTGGAGTATGCAAATTTTGAGTTCGACGTCAAAAACGTCGCTTCAGCGGCAGCGAATGAAATTTGACTTTCAACTGGATAAAAGAGAATGAAGACAAGGATGATCGGCATTCAGTGATTGCTTTGTTTCGATGAGTACGATGTCTCAGCGAAGTCATTTGACAGATTCAAAAGCTTGGAGAATTGTTGGTAGGTTAGAAGGGGGCCAAACTCAAGCCGAAGTAGCGCAAGCCATTGGAGTGTCACAAAGTGTCATTTCCAGGATCTGGAACCGTTTTTTGGAGAGTGGATGTGCAGGCCGAAGACCAGGGCAAGGTCGTAGACGGGCAACAACGCCCAATGAAGATCGGTATTTAGCGTTAACAGCTCGGAGACACCGAAACATGAACGCTACTCTTCTCCAACGACACCTTCGCTCGGCTACAGGCACCACGATTTCAACTCAGACTGTCCAAAACCGGCTCCATGCTGTAGGTCTGTATGCTCGCCGACCGATGGTATGTGTTAGATTAACATCAAGGCATCGTCGCGACCGCAGGGAGTGGGCAACCGAGCATGTCAACTGGAGGAGAAATGAATGGAGCAATATTCTGTTTTCTGACGAGTCCCGTTTTTCTGTGCATCCGGATAATAGGTGTATTTTCATCTGGAGGGACCGTGGCAGTAGGAATAATCCTGCGTTCGTGCACGAAAGTGTCAGATTTGGCGGTGGAGGAGTGTTGGTGTATGGTGGCATCTCCATTGACGGGCGCACTGACCTCTACATCATTCGAGATGGAGCTCTGACTGGTCGCCGATATAGGGATGAGATCCTCAGACCTATTGTAGTCCCTTACGCTGCAGCAATCGGAGATAACTTCATTTTAATGGACGATAACTGCAGGCCACATCGTGCAAACCTGGTGGAGGATTTCCTTTTCGAGGAAGGAATCGTTCGAATGGAATGGCCAGCGTGTTCTCCAGACATGAATCCAATCGAGCACTTTTGGGACGCTCTAGGAAGACGAGTTTCTGGCCGCCAACAACCCCCACAAACTCTCCAAGAACTGGAAAGAGCTCTTCTGGAAGAGTGGGGCAGAATACCCCAACTCGTTATTAATAGCCTCATTGAGTCCATGCCTCAAAGGTGTTCAACGTTGCTGGCCGCTCGTGGAAACCATACCCCCTACTGAAAATGATTTTCTTTGAAGAAAACACCTTTTCTTATTCTTTTTTTCTCATATGCACAAATTGTGTTTTTTTCCTTTTGTACACAAATGCGCAATAAAATGCATTTTTTTCTGCCAAACATGTGTAATTTATTCTCATATAACCTACTATGTCTGTCGACCATGTATCAATCAGCTAAAAAGTTTCCCAGATACAAAATCCACCTAAAACTGCAATATCCTTTAATTGTTTTGAGCAGTGTAATATGCTCGTAATAAAGACCCTCTTTTTTTTTTTTTTTTTTTTTTTTTTTTTTTTAACAGAAAAGAAAATTCTTGTTATTTTATATATTTTATCAACATGCTTGGTATGTACTTCAGGTGAAATTTTCCGAAAAATTCAAATTCATCGAAGTTTTTACCCTATCTTCAACAGTTTAAAAAATGAAACATTTGATTGAAAATATGGTAAAGATACCATATATATTCCTTTCAAAAAATTAAAGCAATCTATATTTTATGTATTTTATCAAATATATTTTCCCCTTTCTGCATAATCGTAATTCATATACATTCCCGGCTGTTAAAAAGCGCACCCTTTTTATCTTTCTCTTTCAACGAAAGACTTTTAGTCAAAATCATGCATATTGTTTTTAAATTATCATTAACGTACTTATTCGGTCTCCCACATATCAAAAGAAATGAAATTATACAAGGCATAAAATGTTTTCCTTTTCATGGTCAGCTTTGTCTCGCATATTGTTCCAGATGTCTATAACATTTAAA
This sequence comes from Maratus michaelseni, assembly GCA_963931845.1. NCBI lineage: Eukaryota > Metazoa > Arthropoda > Arachnida > Araneae > Salticidae > Maratus > Maratus michaelseni. The sequence continues at coordinate 133,205,754 of OZ007593.1, forward strand.
CGGCGCCTTTGCTGCATTCCTCGAAAGCCCTGTTCCCAAAACAATAATTAACGGTAAAATTCTTAATCTCTCTTTTTAGCCAAAGTGCAATCTTCGCCAAAAGATTTTTCCCTTCCAATGACGTCGATTATGAAGTTGATATGTGTATAAGTAACGGTTACATTTCCCACGAAAAAAAATGCGATTCTCTTGGCTTGAAATGTATCTCGCTTGGCGTGTTTTTCCTTGCGCCCACTTTCATATCGGATAGTAACACTTGCCCTCTGATCTTCATCTCATAAACATCTAAAAATGTCTTGGCCCCTTTGGCCACCTTTTGGTTTTATAACGAAAAATCACCTTGATGTTCTTAAAACTCTTTGGATTACGTGAACTTGATCGGACCCGTTCAACAGCATTTCTGGATTATTCTTTGGATTATGTTTGTGTTCTTCACCCCTGACTTTAAATTTAAAATGTCACCTCACCAATATTCATCAGATTCATTTTAAAAAATCTGAAACTTTGATTGATCAAAATATCACTATTGTGGAAGATTGTGAAGTGTGACATCTTTCTCCAATTAAAGAACATTAACTCTAATGATGTGATTTTCGTCTTCCTTGCTTCACCATACAAAATAAAAGGGAAAACTACACTCCAGTTTAGTACTTCAGTACCCAGGAAACGCACTCTGCGGATTGCCAAAACAACCATGTGCCACTATACCTTCTTGTTTTAACAAATTGTTTCACTCCGTAAAAGTAAATCCTTTAGGTCTTTTCAAAGGATTCGCCAACTTTGACATCTTCTCAATAATCACCCCCTGAACTTACTTCCCACGATAACTCTTCTATATGCATAAAGGAACACGACAACTTCCCCATAGAAAATAAAAAAAAATCTATGATGTCCTGTAATGACCGGAGAATTTTCTGTAACACATCAATCACTCTTAACAGTGAGGGATCGTAGGGTTATAAGTCGATTTGTTTCAAGCGCCAACATCTCGCCAGAAATTTTTTGCGCGAAGAAATACATGCATCTTTAATATTACAGGTATTTATCATAAAAATGACTATACATTAAGCTAAATAAATTTTGTTTAATCAGTCAATCGCTTTTCAATGGAAAAATATGAAAAAAATCAGATTTAAAGTTCATTTTCTTTCAAATTCAGTAAAGACCTATTTCTTCTCGCGGACGTATACTTCTCTCTATTATAATGTCCACTGCCAAGTTAGGTCTTCCGTAACAATAGTAATACATATTTGCTGCATCTGACGCGTTTATATCACTTTCTTTCGAGAACTTAAAATTAACTTTATTGTGCGAAAAGTAGCATTTTATGTTTTTGCTAACTTTTGACCACCGAAAGCCAGATGTGTGTGTATATAAATGTATATGTATTTATAAATTCAGAATTTAAAAGTTATTAAAATAAATGCCACGTTATCATTGTTAATTTTATTCAGGCCTTACCGACATACCCCAGCTGGGACTCTGATACAAAGGTTCACTTGGGGACTTCCACGATATTTTTCCAACCTCAATTGACATTTATTTAAAGAAGAAAAAAATGTTATAGAAAACGTTTTAAGCACTAATGTAGACTTTGAATGGGTGGAACATTAAAAATGTGGGCCCTGGGCAGTTGCTCCGCTTGCATTTGCTGTAATCAGGTCCTGTTAGTTTTGCTAATTCAGAACTTTAAGTAAAACTGCCACTATGGGTGTAAGTAATCATTTGATATGTTTTAATAATTAATCTCAATTTTTACATGTTTAATTACACATGGAATCTTAAACTGAACTTGATTATTTGAGATTCCTTGTTGTTATAATGAGTAAATGTTGCAGTTCCTTTGTCCTCATTATAGCTGAATTTCAAATGTATTTGATTCTGGATTTTAAAGAGCTTTAATAATACTTGGATAAATTATTTTTGAATGAACGAGAAAGCCTTCTGCTATAAAATATTGATACACTGTAACAAAAAAGGAAAAATATATTCGTTGATTGCTAGTACTATTTCCGTATTTTTACGGATCTTTTATTTTCTGATTAAAGAGATTTTATGAATTTGTCAAAAAATATGGATTTAAGAATATCTTTGAAAGATAATGCTAAAATTTCCTCCTTCTTTAAAGCTGCGGTATTTTTTTTTTTTTTTAACTATCACTATCCGAAAATTGTACTGGCAAAATACGGAAATAATTTTTCGAGCATAAAATTGTAAAAAATTTCAAAGCCTTAGCGAAAATTACAAATTAACTAGTCTTTTACTACTGTTATCCAAACTGGCTACTTTCTGACACACTTTTTAGTTTAATTTTGTTCAGAAATGCAGGAAATTAACAGATGCTCTTATTCAGAGACTATAACCGAACAGTTTTTAATACAAACAGAAAATCTTTCAATAATTGCTGTCAAAGGTGACGTTTTGAACAAATTTCCTAACATGACAATGCGGGAAAGGGGAAAAAACTGCTTTCACGGGACAGCAATAACTCAGCATGTAATTAATTTAACGAAAAAAGAAAACTGTTCGATTAGAACTCATTTCAATAATCATGTCTGCAAGTATCAGGCTTTTACGTTTAAAAATTAATCAGAAAATTTCGTGTGTTTGAGCGGCATTAAGGGTCTGACAGACAACAGGGTTGATAACTCTGTCAACATATTGGCGGGTTAGTCATGAGCCCTTTTTCCAACATGCCGACGGACATGTTCTTGAGAATCATTTCGCCACAGACAGAATCGGGATTCATCACTGAACACAAGTGACTGCCTTTTACGCCTCCAGTTGCCTCTAGCCGTACACCATATACTGTGGAATCCGGATGTTGGGTAAACGGATGCATAGCTGTAGCGTCACAGGATAGAAGTATATATAAGAAGGCATAACGAACGCTGGAATGCAAGGAAGGTATGGCAAAAGGTAGAAATTCAAGTACAACAATTTTCAAAGCACAGTCATTTATTACAGCAGTTGACTCGGTGACAGGGTTCGTTAAACAGGCAATAATCACTGAAGAGGAGGCGTACAAATTAACTTAATACTGAGACAGTCGGGGTAAGAGTGATACAAATTGTTTCAAACATAATTTGCACTTTTTATTTTGGCGTGCGGTTTTTGTTATCTGTCGCCAACATATACAATGAATTTGGCGCTAATCATGCAAAGGAACAAAGTATTTTGGAGAGTTAAGGGAGTAATTTTTAAAATGACAGACCGGCTGAAGATTCGTGGGAAGAGAGGGTTATACAAATTTTTGTAATTACATGAAGTGCCGATCGAGCGAGGATTATTAACATAGAATGCATGAACGTTAGAATTTAGACAAAACTAAGTGCTAAATTTAGATGTTGGTTGCATATGAGAACTGAAAATTCGTTATGAAAATGACGGCGTAGGAGGAAGTACAAAGAAAGCTGTAATGTAACTTTATCTTTCTTTTTCTTTATTTATTCGCAAATGCCGGCTGGTGTGAAAAGGAAGAGAAAAATGCAGTATGGGTGTGAATACATATTTCTTTTAATTCTGCAGGCTGAGAAATGAAACTGACATGACAAGAAAAATGCGTAATATAAATTAAGTGAAACCGCACTGAATAAAACGGATATTAAAAATTAATAAGCAAAAATGGAGAAGGGTAGAATAAAGTTATTTTACTGTTAATAAAAAAATAGGAAAAGTTAAATAAATTAAATAATTTTGAAACAACAAAGGGGGAGGATTAATTTTAAAGAATAAGAGGATATGTAATGAGAAACGTCATTACATATCTCACCCCGCGAACGAGAATGAAATTCAATCCTTACCTAATAGCGCGAGAAAATACCGTGTCTCTTTGCATGAAAATATAAAAAAAATACAATAATACAGTAATAAAAATGTGAAAATGCAAAACAAACCTGTAATGAATCAACATGCAATACTGGCAATCATAAGCATCATAAGCATCATAAGCATCATAATTATTTTGACCATTAAAATTTTTACCTCCGTATAATAATCTTTTTTTTATAGTTGCAACTTTTTATTTAACGAGGTTTTCTCTTTAACATGGATATGCTTAGTTATTTTAATACATCTTCATTTTGATCATCCTTTCTTTAATCATCCGGTACCGGGAAATTCAAAACTGTCCTTTTTATTTTCTTTAAGGACTTCAATATGGTCATAAATAGAGAAGATTAAAGCAGACAAATTATCATTATTCTTCTCAAAAAATTGATTCATTTGAATCTAAACTGATGCCAAAAATTTAAGTTCACAAAATAAACAAACACATACAATACAAAAACACATTACAAATGTATAAAAATGTAGAAGAAAGGGTTATATATATTTTAAGTATAAAATGTAATAATGAATAAGCATAATTAAATAAGCAGAAAAAAATATATATAAAAAGAAAATATTTCGTGCATGGCACGGGACAGAAAAAGAATGCGTGTGGTAAACAAATAAAAAAAAATCTGCCCCAAATCTTGTCATGTGACAAGTATAATGACTCAAGCTTAAATGCTTTACGTCCTAGGGAAAATATTGACGTAATGAGAGTCCATATTATGGTTGTTCTTGACCACGATATTAATTCTCTGCTCCACCTTGAAGACCAGAAGTGATCTCCAACAAGGAGTACTAGTCAATGTCTTGTATGAGTTCTTTTTTTTTTAGAAAAAATGCTACACCAATTCATGAATGTCTCTCCGCACTATTAAGTTTGGGAGTATAGGGCACAAAATTCTGAGTTGACCTGAACTTCAGATGGTAATAATTAGTAAAAAAATAAAAATAGCTATATATTTATCTTATTTATCAAACTCAAAATACTATCCGAGAGTGTAGGGAGACAGTTTGTCATTATCGTGAAAATGCAAGTGCAAGTATGTCCTAAACTTAGCTTAGTGTAAAAAAAATGCATTTATTTATAATATTGAAAAGACAGAATAGAATTGACTTAGGTAATTGAAGTTAGGATTGCTGTCATTGTGTGTGAAATTTTTGTATTGAAAACCTTTTGTGATTTTCAGAGTGACATATCAGTCTGTGAAAGAGATAAAACAAGCCTCTTTTTTTAAATAAACACAGTTAAAATGTTCAATATTGAGTAGAAATGTTTAAGACATATATTCTTATGTGTAAGCATATAAAATTAAAAGTTAAGTTGAAGTAAGATTAAAAAGGGATTGTTAATCTAATATTATTTGTAGAAGGAAATATCTTATGAATTGTGTGATGTGTATATTTTACTATAAAACAACATAAGCAAAAGAGAAAAAGTAAAGAGATATTATATGGTAAAGCTTATTTTATATGTAAAGGAAAACAACACAAAAGAGTTTTTTTAGTCGTTTTTGTATCAAGACTAATGTCATAACTCTAACATGTAAGAAAAAAAAAATGTGTATGACCCAACATATTATCTGAGTATTAATGTGTAGAAAGGTGCTGACTGGAATCTTTGTTTACCAACAAAGTGAGGGTGGCCTTAGAATGCTTGACATTACAGAAAAAAAAAAAAATGAGTGTGAAATTATTTTACAAAGATGAAAAAGAAAAAAATGTGTATACCTAATAAAATTAGACATATAGGAAGGGTAAAGGAAAGGAAAACTCAACGGTATGTGTGTACAAGACTCAGAATCTTTATGAAAAGATATCTTAGTCATCAATGAACCAAGTACCATATGGCAAACGCTATGACATGATCCAAGGATGTGTCGTGTAATTGTGTCAATGAGAAAACTATGAACTAACCTATGAGTAAACAATGAGTAAAGGTTTCCATATACACTAAAAAAACTGAAAGTACAATGAACTATAGGCAATGAGCGTTTTTTTTTTTTTTTGCATAAAGAAACGAAACAATGATCTATTCAATGAGTAAACAATGAGTAACTATGAGCAGCAGTTTTCCGTGTATATAAGAACCCTAAAAAAAACAATGAACTATATGTGTTAATGTTGCAATGAACTATATGTCTTTAAAAAAACATATAAAAATACCGTTGACAATAAAAACTGTTGAGAAATAAAAATTCCAAGTGGAATTATTAAAGAATAAATTAAAATAGCAACGTGGAGTAAAGTGAGAGTTTGTTTATGTTTCAATGCAAGTGGTGTAAAACTGAAAAAAATTAAAGTTAAAATAATATAAAACTTTGTATGTTTGAGTGTAAATAGTAAATAAGCGAGGGAAAAAAATGCATATGTGTCTATATAACCAGTTAAAATTATCTTGTATGAGAAAAAAAAAATGACTACCCGCATCAAGAAAAATTATCATACAAAATAATACATCAGATCATTTAACCATTTCCGATCGTTAAAATAGGTAAATGAAAAGATGAACTAAACTGTACACAGAGATGCTTACAAAAATTAAACTCTAAAAAAATATCTATAAATGAATAGAAAGAAAGGTAAAATGTTATGTTGTGTATAGAAGTATTAAAATAACTGTATACCAACTGATATGCATGAAGTAGCTGATTTACAAGAAAAAAAAATCGTATGGAGTGTGTTTTTAAGTGAGAGGGCAAAATAAATCATGTTATTAACTTTTTTTTTTTTTAAATTAACCTAAGTGTACTTGTAAATATGTTTCCGTTCTTCAACAATGTGTCGCTTTAGTGAAGGACAATCATGAGCAAATGCAGGGTGACAAATATCAAATTGAGTGTTGTTATTATTATTATTTGTAATACAATTAATGCATTTTGGAGTGTTTGCACATTGAGGATCATAGTGTGGACCTGAGCAGACAGCACATGTGAAATGGTTACAACACCCTTTTGCAAGATGTTGATATGTCTGACATCTAAAACAACGTTTAATGTCTATAAATGGTTTCACTGGGTAAAATTTTGAATGAATGGGAATCTCTTTACGATAGAGTAATTTTTTAGCACTTTCCGGAGAAATCTCCAAAATCCAATTAAAAGCATTTATGTATTTGAATTTGTATTTTTTTATAACTTGGATAAAAGGGTCAGGTGACTGTAAAATGTCAGAAATTCCTATCAAAATATCAGGGATATTGTATTTTTCTGGTAACTTACAAATTATAATACGAGTTGGCTTAAGTTCCTGCACATTAGAAGGCTCGATAGACATATTTTGCGAAAATGTGGCAGTTTCTGTACATTTTGACTGACACTTTGTAATATTAATATGAGTCGTGGTAAGTTGTGAATCTTCGCGACATATTTCCCGAGATGCTACCTTGTGTAAATATTCGTCAACAAAAATTTCAGTTTGTGTGCATACTTCATGCATAAATTGACGTTTTTCATTTTTAGGAAACCTTATATTACCAATTTGTGTTTCTTCAGACTTGAGTTTATGTTTGTTTTTCAATGATAGTGTGTGAAGTCGTTCTAAGATTTGTTTGTTTACAGTAAATAAATTATCTTTCTCTTTCACTATTTCGTTATGTTCCTGTAAAACAAATTTATAATTTTCTATGAGAAGTTTAAACTGTACCTTTATTTGATTTCTTAAGGTCAAGAATTCTTTAGACAAAGTAGGGTTATTAATCGAAGTGACAAGTTTGTCAAAAGCTTCGAAGTCAGTGGAAATAATTTCAGCATCACGATTTAGTGTCTCTTCAACCAGATGGGTCCAAGAAATTTTGAAAAGGGATTTGTCTAAGATAGAAATGGGTTCGTTGTTCTCAATTAAATGAGCCTGTTCATATGACGTATGAATATCTTGAATAGATTTCTGTTCATTTTTATTTTTCCTAGGCATTTTTTTGCGTTAAAAAGATAACTAATGATCAATAATACTGAAATAAGCTATAAATAAAAAGAAATAAGTGAGAGAGAAGATTTGTGCGAATAACTTTGTGCAAAAATGCCTTTTGAAAATACACACTACATAAAATAACAACGGTTAACTGAAACAAATGCAATTCCTTTTTTTTAATTATGAAAGAAGAATAAAATCCGAAATATGTGCAGAGTTTTTTTTTTTTAAATTGAAGTAAAATAAAACCAAAATCAAAGAGTTAGCTCTTTTGATTAATACTACGGAAATGCATATGCGCGATCACCAAAAAGTATGTATTGTGCCAGATTACTTCATCAAAATTCAACCAAAATAAGATAAAGTCACAAAATATTTATGCTGTGTTCTAAGTATATCTTTTTAAGGTAAAGGCAAAAACTATGATTTCACAAGAATACAAAAAAAAAAATATATATCTCTCTATATATATAGAACTGCAAATAATTTCTTTTTTTTTTTTTTTTTTTTTTTTTTTTTTATAAACGTACTTACCGTCACCATGACTATTACACACAAACATCCTATCTGTACTCTTCAATTTTTTTGATAAACATCAAAATTATGCAAACATATTTAGATACAATATAGAACTGATCTTCAGTATCTTTGATTATATTGGAGGTAAAAAAAAAAAATGCAAAACAAAAAAATAATAATTAATTGAGGAGTTCTCAAAAAATGAAGGAGTACAAGAAAAAAAAATAATACTAACTAATTGTTACACGATACAAACCTTTGAGGGAAAAAATATTTATGTTATTTCCTATAAATGTAAGTTAAATTTGCAAAAAGGCAACACAAAAAATTAATATCTATCTGTATATGATATTGTAAACTATTAAAAATATCACTAAAAAAATAGTATTTTTAATAATATAAAAATGAAGAAGGTTTAAATATTCTGTTAAAAAAATGTAAACCAAATATTGATAATAGTTAAAACAAAAATCTTGAGCATGAAAAGAGAAGTTTAGAGAAACAATGCATAATTATTAGAACGCAACATTTTAATTAGAAACTGGAAAAAGTAACTTCGTTTATGCTCTAAAAATCCCAAATATTTTCTACCTTGTTAAATTACGATCCACAATTTTTTTTCCCTTTCTTTCTTTCTTTCTTTTTTTTTTTTTTTTTTTTGCACGCTATTATTTATTATCTATCTATTTATTTATTATTTTTGTTATGAGAGAAAAAAATTGTATTTGGAGACACAAAGTGCCTCATTTTTGTTATTGTTTTCGATATTCCTATGATTTATCTATATTTTCACAACTGTGTTACTTTCTTTGTTGATTTATTTCATTCAGTGATACTAATATGTTCGTTTCATTCAACAGTTAGTATCATCCTGAGAAATTAGGATCCTAGAAGAACACAAACTTTGGAGGAGAAAATCTTTGCAGGTACAAAATTCACTTGCACACACAAGCACACAAATTACGTAGTTAAAGGAGAAAAAAAATGTACCCCAATATTTCGTATACAAACACTTTGAAGGTAGTTTCTGTTTTCCTATTTATATAAACTGCTGTCGAACACAATCCGCGCGTACCAGTTGTCACATATCACTCATATGATTTAAAATCACACATATCACTGAAAATCACTTAAGAAATTGTAAATATTGTTTCACAAAGTCACGCACATTGAAGTTAGAGAGACCCGCAAATTGGATCAACAATTGGACCTGCAATATTCCCAAAACGAAGAGCGCGGAGCAAATTTTCGACGCACAGGGGAGGGAGCGGGAGCGGGAATAGGCCCGAGCGAAGAACCGGGCGAGCGATTTCTTTTTTTTTTAAATATCCCACATCAATAAGGAAGGCACACTGTTTGTTGTGATTCTTAGACGGAGCACAGAAAAAAAAAGCTGGCACATTAGTGGCGAAAAACAGGGCGAGCTGAGGAAGGAACCGTACTGACAGATGAGGCGGCGAGGGTGGGGTGCTTACGAAGTCAATCCGAACACGCGAAGATATTCTGCCGCTAACACATTGGAGAACTCTTGATTCCGCAGTCAGCAGGGATAAAACTGATCAGAACTTCAGTCACCGGTCTAGATATCCGGGTAGCAAAAACAGGAATCTGACAATATAATCCATATATAGTTCCCATAATCCACAGAGTCTTGTTATATATATATATATTTTTTTTTTTTTAACTCGAAAGAAGAAGCAGTCATTTCATGGAACGGACAGTTTGTAAGAGATGTCATTTTTTAGTCCTTGTATAAACATATTTGATCCGTCATATGATTAAATTAAAAATCCCTCCTCTCCAGTGACGAAAAATATTGCCTGTACCCTAGATGCACCAATTGTTTATACTGTGGAATCCGGATGTTGGGTAAACGGATGCATAGCTGTAGCGTCACAGGATAGAAGTATATATAAGAAGGCATAACGAACGCTGGAATGCAAGGAAGGTATGGCAAAAGGTAGAAATTCAAGTACAACAATTTTCAAAGCACAGTCATTTATTACAGCAGTTGACTCGGTGACAGGGTTCGTTAAACAGGCAATAATCACTGAAGAGGAGGCGTACAAATTAACTTAATACTGAGACAGTCGGGGTAAGAGTGATACAAATTGTTTCAAACATAATTTGCACTTTTTATTTTGGCGTGCGGTTTTTGTTATCTGTCGCCAACATATACAATGAATTTGGCGCTAATCATGCAAAGGAACAAAGTATTTTGGAGAGTTAAGGGAGTAATTTTTAAAATGACAGACCGGCTGAAGATTCGTGGGAAGAGAGGGTTATACAAATTTTTGTAATTACATGAAGTGCCGATCGAGCGAGGATTATTAACATAGAATGCATGAACGTTAGAATTTAGACAAAACTAAGTGCTAAATTTAGATGTTGGTTGCATATGAGAACTGAAAATTCGTTATGAAAATGACGGCGTAGGAGGAAGTACAAAGAAAGCTGTAATGTAACTTTATCTTTCTTTTTCTTTATTTATTCGCAAATGCCGGCTGGTGTGAAAAGGAAGAGAAAAATGCAGTATGGGTGTGAATACATATTTCTTTTAATTCTGCAGGCTGAGAAATGAAACTGACATGACAAGAAAAATGCGTAATATAAATTAAGTGAAACCGCACTGAATAAAACGGATATTAAAAATTAATAAGCAAAAATGGAGAAGGGTAGAATAAAGTTATTTTACTGTTAATAAAAAAATAGGAAAAGTTAAATAAATTAAATAATTTTGAAACAACAAAGGGGGAGGATTAATTTTAAAGAATAAGAGGATATGTAATGAGAAACGTCATTACACACCAGGCTAACCATTCTTGGCAGTGCTATCGGGTTAACGGAACACATTGCATGGGAGTCCGAGAGTATAACCCAGCTTTAAGTAAACGTTTTGCAATTGTCTTTGGGGTTACTGTGACTGCAACTGTTGCTCGGATTTGTACTGCAGTCATTCGTCTGTCAGCAACAGCTGTCCGCATTATTTGGCGGTCCTCACGTAGTGTTGTCCTTCTGCTTGAACCTGTTCCGAGTCTGCGGGGTTCTAGAGCTTTCTTGCGTCCACTATCTAGTCATTCTCTGTACTGATATGTCACTCTGCCCAGTCCTTCACGATACGATGCCTCCATCTCAAACATGCCAACTATACGAGCCCTGTCAACGTCAGAAATTTGGGTGTACGGTTTAATTTCTTTACGCTTTGGCATATCTGGTCGTGAAACTCCTATGAAGAAAGAATTACCCTATTACAAAAAAGAGTTCGCCACTTTTAAGCTAAGAAACTCAGTAAATCTTCTTAGTATATAACCCCTTAATATCCATAATACACTGTAAAAAATGACCAATGTTTCTTATTTTATGAAAATATGCTATAACCACGAACGAAAATATAATATAATCTTCTGAGTTATCCGAAATTTTAAATAGCATGTTACATTGTCTTTTGAATCCCCAGAAACGAATACATTTTCAAAATTTAAAGAATAATTTATAAAAACAAATTATTTTTAGCTGCCCGAATTTTTCAGAAACGTTTCCGAAGGGTTTTTATAGTGTATTAATTAGTGTCCTCAGCCTGGAATACCTGTTTTTCGAATCAGTATTTAAATTACTACTAAGTCTTGGTGGCCTCTTCATGGGTTCTTCACAATATAGGATTAAACCGCACACATTAATTCGCAGATGCTTCCTTTCTCAAGAATTGGGTCATCTTTCCCGTTTCCGTCAAAATCTTATTCTTTGTGCCAACTGTGGCTTTGATAATTCTGAGAAAGATTCTCCATCTGCATCAATTGCATCACATACAATAAAAATTTTAAAAGTAATCATAACACACATTACAAATCTTCAGACTCTACTTGTTTTTATTTATATAGCTAAACTTATATCAATGAAAGATATTACCTGGACAGTGAATTTCAGTTAATCTCAAATAGCATTAAATTAAACCATCAACTAATTCCTGTTCGTCAGAGAGATTCCATATTGCAATATTCACCTTCTTTTTCAATACAGTTCCCTTATAATCAGCATTCCACGCTGGCCCACAGTAAGAAATATCCACCTTGTCGTACCGTTGGCCAAAGAACGAAGGAACAAATCATTTGCAACAAAGGCCTAACATTGGTCCAACAGTTAGCCTTTCAGATACACTCCAGATTAGAGAGGTCTCTATACATACCACATTTCAACCATTTCCCAACCCTGTCATTCCCAATGGTTTCTACAAACTGCCAACAATCTGTACTCCTTGGGCACTGTATGCAAATGATCGGTGAGTTTTCTATAACTTTCCGATATCGGAAGTGTCTGGTGAGAAAATTGCCAGAAGAGGCTCAAAGTATGCAAATATCGTTTTGTTCGGCCAGCTGAGTGAGCAGTCAGTTCTAAAAAAAAAAAATCTCCGCTCAACATCGCAAAAGTTTATGACACATTCGTGACGCACAATGTGACGAAAAGACTTTTTTTTTTTTTCAGACATTGACAAAGTTGTTTTCAGTGTTTATAGAGTCGGTTTATAATTCCCAATCACGCATTTTTTGTTAATTTTATACCAATTTTATGATTTTTTTTATTAAAAAATGTCAAATTTTAGTTGTTTTTAAACAAAAAATTCTGTTTTATTTATTAATGAGGTTGGTGGTGAAGCATTTTTTTACGTGGACTTTCATTCAATCACACACCGTTAATTACCAAACTTGAAACTGGTAATCCCAGGTAATCCCAACGTTTCTCATTCACCAAATGCCTTACAGAAGAAGAATGTATTAACGATTTTGCGGGATGTTGACTTTGCAAGACAAAAATGTAAAAATTATAAAATTTTAGTAAATAAGATTTTTTTTTCCTTATTTGAGAATTTTATTTTCTTAAATTTTCGTCTTTTACGGTGATGCGGTATCCCCCACTTTTCAAAAAATAACGAAGATACCAAATGTTCAATTTTTTGCTGAACATCTATATATTCCTAGTATATTCTGGCAAAATAACATAAAGATCCAAGGATTATAAATATATGAAAAAAGGCTTTTTACTGGGTGCATTTTCCTTTAAATGTATCAAAGTTCCAATCTTTAAATTAATTTTTCTCAGTTCAAGGTTTTTTTTTTCTTTTTTTAAACATATTTCTATCTTTAAAATCCTTAAACTTCAACAGATATGTAAGACACAACACAACACAACACACACACATATAATATATAATATATATATGTGTGTGTATATATTAGGGATGTATTTTGAAATAGAATGACTACATTTTTAAAAATATATAAATATCTTAGACTAATTGAAAAATCTGACTCTTTACAAACAGCCTAGGCTTTTTACAAACAACCTGGGCTCTTTGGAAACAGCCAGGCTAATTGGAGAATCATCTGCTTTTCCCAATCAACCTGTTATTTTTTAGGCTTATTGCAAAGAGTCCGTGCAGCTTTAAGCTAATTGCAAAATGTCCATTTGCTTCTCAATCAGCTTGATATCTTTTAGGCTTATTGCAAAGAGCATATGCAGAGTTAGTCTAATTGGAAAATGACCATTAGTTTCACCATCAGCTTCATTTTTTTTTTTCAGACTCGTTGCAATGAACCTATGCAGTTTTAAGCTAATTCGAAAATGACCACCTGTTTTTCCAAGCAGTCTAGTTTCATCCAGGCTTATTGCAATAATTCCAAGGTAGTGAATGTTTACATATAATTTTAGCATTAAAAATAGGTGCAAGAACATAAAATTCTTTTAAATATGTATAAAAAACTATTTTATTTTGAGAGATTCCAATAACGAGACTGAGTGTCTAAGGTTAGAAAATACTTCATTTTTATTTTAAAGGTGTACTTTTAGCAAACTTCCCGTGCAGAAGTGTGAGATTTAGGTAAATCATAAAATAATTTGACCACGATAATAATTATATTTTGATGTGTGCGAAGACGATAACATACATTTAGTAAGACATGAAATACACAAAAATAGCTACCAGATACTTGTACAGTAGATTAGTACAATGAAAAATGGCCTTTTTTCTATTTTACAGATTTTATATGACTTAAAGACACGTTGTTCTTTTCCTCATTGAATAAAGATAACCAGCTACTTAAGCCTTGCATAAGAAACAATCTGACTTTTAAGAAAGACATTCTAATAATAATATCATTCATCATCGTGGACCGTGAATCTATCATGGCCCGTGAATTTTTACGCTCCATTGAGTTGATATGTTTCATTTAAACGTCGTACATTTTTCTTACGAAGTATCAATAAAATCAGAAAATGAGGCAGATGATTTTTAATGTTTTTCTAACATTGCGTAGAGAAGATGGGTTTCTAAATGAAAATAAATATAAAAAATGTATAAGAAAATTTTTATATTAATGAAATCGGTAGATGAGGTAGATTTTTAATGTTTTCCTAGCTTTAAGTAAGAGAAAATGGTTTGCAGAATTAATAACTGCAAAAAATATATAAGAAAATCGCTGTATTAATAAAATCTGCAGATGAGGCTTATTTTTAGTGTTTTCCCAGCATTACGTAGTTGAATGAAAAATATCGTCATAACAAATATATAAGAAAACTGCCCTATTGACAGATTGAGTTATGCTCCTGAGTGCCTGAAATTACTTTAAATTTTATTTTAACTCGATAGTGTGCACTTAAACTAAAAATAAGCTCGCAGTGCATCTGTATGAATTTTCTTACATTAAATTAATAGTAATAATTTTCATTCTTAAAAACATATTTTACACGTCACTCCATGAACTGGAAAAGAACTCCAATCATGGAATACAGAAAAACGTTCAAACTGTGGAAGAAACACTACAAAATGTTCCTAAACCAAAAGCAATAAAAATCTGCCTCATCTATAGTTTTATTGATATATGTGCAGGGAGGGGAAGTAAAATTTACCCTTAAAAATGCATTTATTAATCTTAATTATTAATTAGGTGCGTACACATTTTGCTGATAAAGCATATCTTAGATATATTTTATAGTTGTTTACATGCCATGTTTATATACTATTTCTACCTAATGTTGTGGGGAAAAAAAACAGCAATCTGTCTTGTCTTCAGATTGTTTTGTGTATATCTTTTTTTTTTTTACCTTATAAAATGAATAAAAAGTTTTTAATAAACTTAAGGCTTCCGTTGACTCACGCGAAAACTCCCGCTCGCTATTGTCAATCCTATGAGACAGTTATTTTATAATATTTCGTTTGCGTTTCAATATTTTTAAACGATTTTTTTTTTTTTTTTTTTTTTTTTTTTGAATTGGACAGCTCATTTTGTTTGCAGGGTTTTTTTATTTTATTTTATTTTATTTTATGAGGATACTTTTACTTTCGGAACCAGTTTCGTCAGATCAAGTCAACAGTTTTCTTTCTCATTTTCGTTCAACAACCCATGTTCTCTAATGCTGGAAAAATATTAAAAATCTGCCTCATCTTCAGATTTTATTGATACTACATTTTTCTTATATATTTATTAGAATTATTTTGAGGAATATAAAATTGCTGGAGAACAGCTATGCTTTCTGCCACATTTCAAAATTCATTTTTGTTCGCAATTGCAGGAAATTGGCAAGTTCTCTTAACCCCTTGAAGGGCACCGGTATATTATATATACCACTTAATTTTAATCCCAAAATGTGACAATGACACCAGAATTTTATAATCAAAATTTTGAATTTATAAGGTACACGAGGAAAAAGCTTTTGCTTATTTTAAAATAAATTCGTTCGTGAATTCTGGTGTCAATCAATCATTTCAATATTTTAGCTACGAGAGTACTTTGCCCTTGAAAGGGTTAACTCAGAAACTTATGTTATCGAACAATTTTCATTTTTTATTTCAATAAAAGTAGAGAATCTTTCAGAAAATGCTGCGAAAGCTGGCGTTTGGAACTAAATTTCCAGAGCAACAGGGCTTTAGATGTCTGCATGGGATGAAATTTCCTCGACCGGTGTAAAAACTAAAAGTGCGGCACCGGACCGTTTATATTTCTGCAGTTCACGGCCCGGTCCAACTCCATTTCTACAAATTTCCAATCTTCTTAAGTATACAATAAATATTATATTTTAAAGAATACTGCGTACATATTAATGAGAAAATTGTACAGTATATTTCAGACTATATGTTACAAGCCGTAGAATATAAGAATAGCAGCATTAATGATCAGTAAGACTATTACATTCAAATAAAGACATTAAAAAAATTAATGTAGTTTAGAATAAAAGAAAAAGATGGTTAAAAACATCATAACTTTTGAAGCTGTATATATATATATATATATATATATATATATATATATATATATATATATATATATATTTTAAGTAGATTTTAGAAAATACTTTTTTGTAATTTATTAAAGTATATTTCCGAAGATTTCGTTAACAAAAGTACATTATTACTATTATTTTTTTTTAAAGCCTGTTTTACACGTCTTGGAAACAATTAAGTCCGAATACGGCCCAGGTCAAGTTTGTAAAAAAAAAAATGAAGCATGAGCCCGGCCTCGCCAGAGTCGTTTAAAAAATTAAGTCCGGTCTTAGATACGAAACTGTCCGATGCAGAACTCTACGCTGGACATGTTAAATTTTTCTGTATCGATGTTGCCGAACTAGCATCGGCTCGTTCAGCACATTTATAGCTTTACAGCACATTTATAGCTTTACAGCACATTTATAGCTTTACAGCACATTTATAGCTCAGCACATTTATAGCTACTACATACGTTCAGCACATTATAGCACATTTATAGCATAGATTTATTCTCGACCTAGCCAAATCCATTGAAAATTGCTTATATTTTGGCGGCTTAACCCGACCCTTTTAAATTTGTTAAAATTGTCGATTGGTCCGCTTATATTTTTTATTGGCCCATCCCGCCCGTTTATTTTATTTTTTTATCGGACCTTTAAAAAAATTCTCTTTATTCTGCCGGCTCGCCCGGGTTGTCCTTATTTTGCCGGCACGGGCCTCGGAGTGGGCCCGGGCCCTGGTACATCTTTATAGCGTGGCAAAGAGAAAAAACTGCCTTCATGAGACTAGAATCGCTTATGCCTCAAAATATAATTCATTTATTGAAAAAAAAAATGTTCAATTACAAATAACTTCAACAGTCATGCCTGAAAATGTCATGCTTTTACATTTAAAAACGAGTCCACAAATGTATTAGAAAGTTTCACGTTGTTGAACGGGGAAAAATATTTTTTTCTGAAAATACCCAAAGGCCACCTTTAAACTACCAGTTTTTTCATTGAGGTTTTATAATCCAATTTTTTGAGCTTATCCAGATTTATTACTTTAAAGAGAAAGAGGGGAAGGGAATGCAGAGCATTATACGTATCACATAAACCCTTTGATTAGGATAATAGCTATCATCTAATCCGTACTCGACCGACCAAACCCAGATATTCACGCTTCAAGCAATGAAATATTGAGACCTAATCAGACCATATAAACCTCCCCTTTCTGGACAACGGGTTCCCGCGGAGCGGTACAACAATCAAATTAAATGGATCTCCCTTTTCATTTTGGGGGAACTAAACGGCGCAAACCCCCCTTTTTAATAAAGAGGGATGCGAATCAAAAGATGTGGAAAGCAGAAACATTACCCCCAATTATTGAGATCCCTGGAAAAGATGCAACAGGTATTTCTAACGTTATCTGATGCGGTCTTCTATGGGGCTTTTGTATTCTGGGTTCATTTATTAGGAAAAAAGTCACGTGGCAAACCACCTGCTCTGTATTTCGTAGTGCTCTATAAAAGTGAAAAAAGTTAATGAAGGATATAGTAGTAAATGGGTGTCTCTTGATGTAGCACGTGCATGGAAGTAATATTCAGCGAAATCATGTAATCGTGCAATATGGACAAAAAAGTCATGTGGTTTGAAGGTTAATTATAATAAAATCAAGTTAATTATAATCACATGCCTATGGGGACATTGGCTTGTGATACGATGTTCGTAAAAATACAAAACATTAATATATTGTTAATAATTACATGTTATACGAAATGAAAGTTTTTTCAACTGAGTAAAAAAGTGCCCATGCCACACTGATGCTTTTATACAGTCGGTGTTGGCCCAGGTCAGGAATCGAACCCAAGCTTAAATTACCAACGCTCCGCCTATCGAGCTACCTGGACCGACAACCGACCGACACATTTCATCCAGTTCTAAATTGTGATTACATGTTAATAATTAATATATTGTTAATTTTTAAAAAAGGAATAGTAGTTATATTTTTTAAATATAATAAATTTCAAATATTTAATTATTTATTAATTTAATACGCTCAGACATTACTCGGACTTTGAACTTGAAAATCTATTTTAATTACAGCGCTATTATGGCACCAGGGATTCTTAATTCAACCAGACAGAGAAATTTGGACCCTACCAAAATGTTATTAAATTTAAATTAATAAAACTGCCGTATTTGGACACAAACAAAATTTTATAGGACCATAAAATAAATAAATAAATAAATCTTATTATTAAATTATTAAGGAAACTATTAATTATTACTATTAGGAGTTTTCATAATTAATAACTCTTATTTTTTAATCACTGTAGATTTCTATAACTCACCCAATCTATCAAGGTTTCTATATCAGTTTATACAATCTTAAAGAAATACTCTTATAAATAATATATTTGAAAGCGACATTAATTATGGATATCTCTAGTAAATTAATTAATTATTATTAACTAGTATTATTCAGAAAACCATTGCTAGAATCTTAACTCTTGATATGTACATTTCTGTCAGTGCATCATTCATCACTCCTTCTTCTTCTTTTTTTTTTCTTTTTTTTTCAAACTCATATAGTAATATGATATATAGCATGTATACTATAATAAATATATTTTGAAATTTTGTTTAAAAATTAGGCGAACGGATAGTCCTTGACCACTGAATATATAATTTCATGACACTCACTCAATAAAAATCTGCAAGCTCCTTTTGGCCGATCTTTTGCTTCTGAATTATTTCTCTCAGACTAAAGATGTTGTTGGATTTTGGACTTATATGTGTGGATCATTTTGTGGTAAAATGAGGAAAACTAGTTGCACTTCTTCCATAGATAATAAATCTTGATAATGAATTTGAAACTGAAATTCGTCATAATATTCGACGAATTTTACATATTCTACATAAAATGCCAAGAAATTATTAGTGTATCACAAAATTTGGATTCATAAAATGTCAATTTGATTGTGGTGGTTTTTACATTAAATAAAAATTTAAAAACCTAATTGAACCTTAAGCTGCGAACAGACTACGTTTACCCTTTCTTGCGGTAATTCGCCCTCTTTCATGTGGTAATTTTAAATAATTTAAAAAAATTACATATGATTTCACATCACTCACCCCCCCCCCCCCCCTAATTTGTTTAGGAAAGGTTTTTAATTTTGTCTGGTAAATACGGCAAGAGTTATTTATGCGGATTATTGATTAATAAAATCATCCGCTCTCACAAATCATTCGATTTGGGAAAAAAAAAAAAACAGCAAGTCGTCTTTTTGATATAATTACTATTATTATTTTAGCATGTATTGGAACAAGCTGTTTAACAGAATCAAATTCTAGTTCACAACTATGATTCATATAACCAGCAGCGTATAATGCATGTAAAAAATAAAGGTTAACCTCTAAATAGTGAAACTTAATTGCTTGTGTTCAGTTTAATATGGTTATTTTTCCTACTGGAAAAATTTTAATATCTCCTTCGATACATTAATCTGAATTTATCAACGCATGTCACGCGTACCAAACCACTTGTCTCCTTTTAACACTTGTCCGGGTTAATAGAATCAGCCATTTTTATGAATCAGTTGAATAAGTATAAAAAGCAAGTTCAATTTTTCCCACATCGTACTTCAGTAAGCCGTTTAATTGAGTCACATTCTATTCCACAATCGTGATTTACATAAGTAGCAGCAATAATTCTCTATGGTTGTAAAAGATGAGACTCTAAATATAATAGTTAAGATTAATTACTTATATAGGGCCTAGATTTACGTATCTTATGAAGTTCTAATACCTCTTCAGAACTCATCTGCATTTATAAAAGCTTGTGGGGCATGTAAAAAACATACGTCTCCTTTTACTAATTACTGGTTTAAAAAAAAAATCAGTTGATTGAAAACAAAAAGCAACGCGTGTGTTTCTACTGCATATTAAATGTAATTCTGACTTACAAACAGGGTCAGCATCAGTTAATTGCAGGTAATACAATCTATGCGGGTAAAAATCTGGCCAGTCTCAGGTCCTCACTAAAACTACCCGAGTCTCCGGGACAAAGACTCAATAGTGGATCCCCATGACACTTACGCAGCTGCAATTTTTACTCACTTCATGGAAAAGTACCAGGTTTTAGGCCTTTGAGGATTCTATTAAGAGGCTGCTTCACTCACGCGAAAACACCCGCTCGCTAATGTTAATCTTATGGGGGTAAATATTTCGTTCGATATCTGGTTCGCATTTCAATATTTTTAAATAATTTTTTTTTTCTTCTTTCACTGGCTAGCTGAAGTCGATCTCTGTGCAGGCCCTTTTTCCCTTTTTCGATTTTGGTTACAAGTTTTTTTTTTTTATTATTATTAATATACTTTCACTTTCGGAACCGGTGTTTCGAAAGTGAAGGTATCCTCAATTAAAAAAGAAAACAAAAACTGCAACCAAAATCGAAAAACTAAAAAAAAGGCCTGCACAGAGATCGACTTCAGCTAGCCAGTGAAAAAAGAAAAAAAAATATTTAAAAATATTGAAATGCGAACGAGATATCTTAAAATATTTCTCCCATAGGATTAACATTATCGAGCAGGTGTTTTCGCGTGAGTGAAGTAGCCTCCTAAAGGTAGGGACTCGGGGCATTTTCTCCTGTGATGCCCCAAACCCCAGGGTAGCCTGTATATTAGTTAAATTTAATGACTTGCGTAGGATTACCTAGTATTTTTGTCGTTTGAGAAGTTATATCTCATGGATGCCTACTCTAAATGCGTAGGTTGTGTGCTAATCCGTTTCTCAACTGTTGATTGACAGAATCTGTTGATTAAAAATAAAATGAAAGTAGCATTATTTTGTAAATTGGTATTAAAATGAATACTTTAATTTAATAAAATCCTCATTTACAAACATGACTAATAGAAGACAGCAGCAAATAATTACGCATGCAAGTAAAAGTTGAAGACAGCCTCTGAATAGTTGAGATTAATTACCTACACAGGGCATAATATATATTTTTTTTCTGCTATAGAAGTTCTAGTTCTAATATCTCTCTCGGTACCCTAACTGAATTCATGAAAGCATGCCGCGCGTGCCTAACCACCTGTCCCCTTTTACTGATTTCGGGGTTTTGACAGAGAAAAGGATTAATGAAGTGGCTATATAGTTCGGAAAGGGTTCACTGTCGGACTAACGTTTGTGTTTGAGGTTTCGTTCTAATCTTGATTAATCGATGTAAAACTGAAAAAGCATATGGGAAATTTCAGATTTTCAAGGGTATTTAGTGCCTTTTTTAAAATCAGAACAGTGCTGGATGTGGTCTTTTAGATATTTTTAAATTAGGAGGAGGAATCAAATACAGGATGTCCCAAAACGATTAAAACGAGCTTTAGGTTTTTACCTGTTGGAGATACATAGGCAGTCTAAATTAATAAAGTGTTCCAAAATAAGGAAGGATTTAAGATTATGTAGATAAAATTTTACTGACCTGAGCCTAATGCGAAAATATAAAAAATTTAGTTCCAACGAGGAAATTCTGATATAGACAGAAACAATTTCATAAATTCTCAAATAAATAAATAAATTAAATTAAATTAAATAAATAAAAATTCACCTTAAAAAATAATAAAAATTAAAATGTCATTTATTTTGTGTTCTACTTTTTTTTTAGCTGAAATTAGGAAAAATATCCTTTTTATATGTTACAAAGCGTTAAATACAGGACAGCACATTTTTGCCGCATTTAAATAAAAATTTTAAGGAGGATTTGTATACTTAGAAATATTGGTATGCTATAAAATTTATTTAAAAATATATGGAAAGGGAATACAGCCTAAGCGTTATTTTAAGAAAATTATGAATGTACGTTAACAGGACAATAATAATAATTAACAATAATAATAAATTTGACAAAACAAAATAGAAGAAAATTTACTACTTAATAGAAAAAAAAATTCTTTAAAAGCTTTTGATAATAAAAGAAATAAATACATTTGGCTGCTAAATAATACTTTTTGTTTAATTTTTCTGAGCAACACAGAATGATATAACCGTCATCCTTAACTTATTTAAAATCCTGAAATTTTAATAAAAGGTAAAATTTCGTATTTTCTTTAAAATCCCGAAAATTTTGTAATTTTATTATTGCTCCTTTTATTGATTTCCCACGAAAACTCTCATTAAAAATGAAATTTATATATTTTACAAGATACTAAATTCAGGACAACCTATTTTGTAGTAATATCAAACAATTCTAACTTCACAACCAAATAAAATGGACAACGTCTTGTTCCTTTATTTTTTACTTATAGAAACATTTATGTAGAAATTTTTAAGGATTATGAAGTAAAAGTTTTAATAATTTTTCTGTGAACAACATATAAGAGAGATCTTAACAATATTTATCTTATTTTAAAATTCTGAAAGAAAAGACAAGATTGAAAAATTATGCATAAAGATGAAACACATTCCAACACATAACACATTTGCAAATCCAATTTCTGCAATTGCCATTAATAGTCGGAAAAATATCCGAAATTTTTTGTGTAGGCCTGTATATGATCTACAGATTTGTATGCATAACATGCAAAAATTTAGTTCAGTTAGAAAACGCATAACACAGTTGAAAATTCCTCACAGAAATTTCAATGAATAAAAGGAAATGAATACTTGTGCTTTTGTGCAACCCTGTATATTGTCTATTGAATTTATACACAACAAGTAATTTTCAAAAAAGCTACATTTAGAAACGCATAGCACAACTGAAAACACACTTCCCCCGTACAGATAAAACGTTAATTATCAACTTAACAAAAAAAAAAAAAAAAAAAAAAAAAACTGAAAAACTTGTATGTTGCTGCAATCACAAAACTTTCTGCTGTAGGTAAAATAGGTTTTTTTAGAGACAACTGATGGCCATTCACTAAAACTTGGGAACAACTTCGTTTTAGCCCTAGAAATGAAGATCCGAAGACTACCCCAAAAATAAAGCTATTTTACCATGTTTTTTTTTTTTTTTTCGGGGGGGGGGGGGGATAGAGGGGGAAACTCAACTTTTCTTTAAGTAGGGAAAGGGTATCGTTTATTAAGCACTTTTTACTTCTGAATCAAATGACACCATCCGCAAGTCGATACGATCATTTGTTACAACGTTACGGCAGATTTTATGAATAAAAGTTGCTAATTAAATTAGACTTTAATGTAGGTAAAATAGGTTTTTAGAGCAACAACTGGTGGCCATTCCCGAAAATTTGGGAAGAATTTCGTTTTGCTACTAGAAATAAAGACCTGATGAGTTCCCAAAAAATAAAATTGTTTTACTAGGTTTTTTTTTTTTTTTTTTTGGGGGGGGGGGGGAGGAGGGGTATTTTAACTCAGGTGTTTGTGTGTGGCGGGGGGGAGGGGGCAGAAGCTCATCTTTTTTTAAATAGGCAAAATAATAGTAGGGTATTGTTTTCGATGTATTTTTTAAATTCTGAATCGAATATAGCAAAATATAGGGAAAGTGGGGTATCGTTTATTATGTACTTTTTACTTCTGAATTGAATGACACCATCCGCAAATCAATACAATCGCTTGTTACTAAGTTATGGCAGGTTTTATGAGAATAAAAAGTTCCAAATTATACTTTATGAGTGAGCACAACTTTATTACACTGAATTTACGTCCACAACTTTGATGACCTTGAAAAAGACTCAGATGACCCTGATTTTGATTATTGTAATTTTGATAACATTTAATAAGTTTAAGATTATACAATATGATATAAAGAACAAGTTTTGAATGTAAAATAAATGTAATAAAGTTGTGGTCTCACATAAAGTAAAATTTTTGACTTTTTATTCATAAAAACTATAGTAATTATGTAACAAGTGATTGTATCGACTTGCGAATGATGTCATTCGATTCAGAAATAAAAAAAATATATCATAAACAATACCCCACTCGACCTGTTTAAAAAAAGTTGAGTCCCCCCCCCTCCCCCCCCCACACCTGAGTTAAAATACTCTCTACCACAGTAAAACAGCTTTATTTTATGGGGACTTATCAGATCTTCATTTCTAGTGCCAAAACGTTCTTCCCCAATTTTCGTGAATAGCTACCAGTTGTTGCTGTAAAACCCTATTTTACCTGCAATAAAGTATAATTTTCGAATTTTTATTCAACTGTGTAACAAATGGTCGTATTGACTTGATGATGGTGTCATCCGATTCAGAATTATAAAATACATAATTAACGACACCCCACTTGACATATTTAAAAAAAGTTGGTCCACCCCCCCCCCCTCTCCCTCCTGAGTTAAAATCCCCCCCCCCCACACTTTTGCCTCCCAAAAACATGGTAAAACAACTTTATTTTTTGAGGACTCATTGGATCTTCATTTGTAGCGCCAAAACGAAGTCCTTCCCGAATTTTCGCGAATGGCCACTATAGTTGTCGTCTATTACTCATTTGTTATTTGGTCTATTTTACCTCTACTGATAAATCAAAATCGTCTGCAACCAAATTTAAATGACAATCTATTCGTTCTTGATTTGTAGCAAAACTGGAAATCTGGAAAAATAGAGCATAGCAGCTACACCTGTTGGACGGTGTACACCCAAAACTAATAAGTATCTATTAATCTAAGATCTAACAAAATGTGAATGAAGTTTGGTGAAATTCCGTACATTAGTTCTTGCAATATAGCTATCATGAACATAGTGAAAAGTGCAGCATAGCAGTGCCACTTGTAGGGCGATTTAAACCAA
Source organism: Maratus michaelseni (assembly GCA_963931845.1). Taxonomy (NCBI): domain Eukaryota; kingdom Metazoa; phylum Arthropoda; class Arachnida; order Araneae; family Salticidae; genus Maratus; species Maratus michaelseni. The sequence goes on from OZ007593.1 coordinate 133,230,989, forward strand.
AACCTAATCAGCCCCAATTTATGTCAAGGTCTAACAGAATATGAAGTTTGGTGAAGTTCCGTACATTAGTTTTTGCAATATAGCTATCGTGGACATCATGAAAAATGCAGCATAGCAGTGCCACCTGCTGGTCGATTTACACCAAAACCTAATCAGCACCAACTTATATAAAAGTTTAGTAGAATAGGAAGTTTGATGTAATTCCGTGCTTTAGTTCTTGAGATATACCTGTCTCGGAAATCGGGAATAATGCAGCATAGCAGTGCCATCTGTTGGGCAAGTTACACCAAAACATAATCAGCAAAACAATCTATATTAAGGTCTAGCTGACTGTGAAGTTTTATTAATTTCTGTGCATTACTTCTTGAGACAGAGCGCTCGCAAAGTTTGTGTCCATATTTATAGACAAACAGACATTTTCTAAAACCAGTCAAATCAGGACCTTCTAAAACGTATAAATCCGTCGAAAATTTTCACGAATCCAATACTTTCTTCCTGTAAAGATATAGAATAAAGTAAAAAGTCGCTGCTATCAGTTTTTCAAATTCAATCATTATTTTTCTGTCACATTTTAATGGACGAAATAAAAAGATGTATTTTAAGAAAAAACTAGCCGTTGGGGACCACCGTAACACTTACCCATCATGTATATGCGTAATATAAAATATGAAAATAAAACACGTGTAAACTATTTATAAAATGCATTGCATTTCGAATAAAATCGTGGCTTGATGACGTCATAAACTTTAAATGCTCTATTACGGAATTGCGTAAAAGAAACATCCTTATAGCTCCAAAACTGATAATCATATTAACTAACGGTTTAATGCGTCGGATTAAGCGTCTCATTTCCAATTAAAATATATCTTTGAATTGAAATTTGAATGAAATACAGGGTCATGAAAAGTAGAAGAGTGTGGAGAATAGGATTCCAAATATCTCGGCAACTCATTATCCGATCGACTTCATTCTGTATGCAAAATTTGTTTTTTTATTGTCTTTTATATTTACTCCTTAAAATAAATAATTTTGAAAAATTTTATATACCTTTTATCAGAACGAATATTACGAGAGTCTGAATAAAATAGTTCCGGAAAATTGAGGTTGCTGAAATTCAATAGGGTTCTTCTTATTATTACATACTAAATTTCAAGTCACTATCTCAATTTGTTAGGGAGATAGAGCGTTACAGACATGCACACAGATAGACGGACGGCATTTTTTTTTTTTTTCTAAAAATATGTTTCTCGGAATCTTTAGTGTCTAAAACGTGTAAATCCGTCAAAAAGAAATTTTTTTTTTTCGATTTTTAAAACAATTACAAGACTTACCCTATACTACGTATGATGGGTAAGTGATAAAAGATATAAGCCGAAAATTAATAAAATTAATTTCTTCAAAAGATTATCCTGTATGCATATATTTTTTATTTTGATAATAAGAATAATAAACGTTTTTAGTTTATGGTTATTGTTATTGGGAAAACCAATACTTGACTCCAATCGTGTGTATATGTGCTAGCACGAAATCTAAATTGAGAAAGGAATTATTGTAAGTTTATCCAAGCAATTATTTTTTTTTTTCGATCTTTGAAAACAATATGACGTGATTTATAAAACTTATTTTTAACTTGTTTTGCTAATCATCGCACTGGATGTTATTCTATCTAGTTCATTATATATTCCTAAAACAGTCTTGTATCTTTATACTTACGTTTCAAATTGCACTCTAAATCCGTGCAATACCTTTGAATAGTTTGTAAATGGTTATATATATTTATTATTTTTTAGATTATATAAAATGCTAAAGTAGTTATTATGGAGTTTTAATTGGATGTATTCCTTTTCTTTCCTGTATTGTTATAAAAACTGTATTTAAGGCTTTTCTTTAATTAAAATACATCTTTGGAAATTTTATGTTATACGTAATTCGTATTTTCTAAAAATACACTGCATTGTAACTATTTTTTAAATAAAAGTCAATATGAAATTTTTATGACATTTATAATATAATAATTTCACTTTGCACACTCAGAACCAGAACTATCTATCCATATTATAAAGAACAGACGTGTCCGTGCGTAACGCTGACGTCATTTTGATGTTGGCAACATCAGACGATTAAATTTCTCTTTTACTGCAAATTTTTTTAACTTCTAAACATCGCACATTTTCAATTTTTACACCGTCGAATAGGGGAAAAAAATATACTTTCAAACTTAATTTGTTTGAAAACTGTATCGCAATTTATCTTTTTGGTATATTTTTTATTACAATTGATCGATAAGGCATATATACAAAGAAAAGCAGGTGATAAAAAAATAAAAATATATAAAAACAGGAAGGAAGAATATTTATATAAAAAATTGTGGTGTCATCTAAGGGTATTATAACGCAGTTAAATGTTCATATTAGAGAAAACTAATAAGGTTTTAACTTAAAAAAATTCTTTATTTGTAATTTTTTAAAAGAAAAAATAAACTTTAAGTTGCTTTTGCCTTTTTTTTTTACTTTAAAACTGAATTTACAGGAAATTTTGTTGTCTGTAGCCGTGTAAAGACGATAATATGAATCCGGTCTCCAACCTGGTTATAACTGGAGAAATTAATTTGAAGAGGAAATTTAAACATTAATCTCATATTTTACAGAGGGGGGGGGGGGCAATTTAATACACCGGGGGGATGCCCCGCCCCCGGTTCACCCTCTCAATTCATCACTGAATAAGAACAAAATGTGAATATGAAATGCTGAGAATGGTTTTGCTATAATATTTCTTTAGTAACTTACCCACAACGCACATGTCATAATATACTAAAATTCCGCCATTATGAAAATTTTTACCAAATATAATTTTTAAAAATCTGTATTATTATCAGTATATAGTAATTATATAAAAATGTAGCAAATTGATTCAGTAAATTAATTCAGTTAATATGATTCAGTAAAAATCTGTATTATCACCATCAAGAGATTAATTATATAAAATTATAGTTAAATTGGCATGTAAAAAATATGCGTTGCAAAAATTGAATAAAAAAGAAATAAGCTATGGGTATAAAAACTTTTGCAGAAAAAGTAAAAATTGAAATAAATTAAACCTAAATCAGTTTAAAATCTCCCTATCTTTTTTCACTTAACAAAAGTTCGAATTTAGACTAATTGAAATTTATAGTTAAAAAAAAGAAGAAGAAGAAGAAGAAGCATATCATTATTGAAACCAATTTTTCTCCAGTTTTCAATACAGTTCAATTAATAACTTATATTTAATAAAACTACACCTCTGTAAACTTTTAAGAAAAGCAATGCAAAGTACTGATCAAACTCTATAAAACTCATATCAAGTTGCACCAAAATTATACCATTTTATACATTAGTCTGGAATCGCAGTTATTTCCTGACGCTTGGATTAGTGCGGTTTTTTTTTTTCCTAGTTTATATTTCCCATTGAATCAGCATTCCCTATAGGAAGAAAAAGATCGTGCAATGTTTTTAATGAGAACCTCTTTGAGAAGAAATGTGATTTTGCTTATGAAAAAAAGCGCAAACGAAAAATTAGTTTAGCATGCCAATGTTTGAGTTGGTAAAGACTTGATGAGTATAAGGAAAGTAGTATTCTGTACAGGAGTCGATGCAGGGTTTTTTCTTGGGGTCAATTTTGTGGAAAGTAAAAGTTATTTTTGAGAAATTTATTATATTTTTGTAAAAAATAATATTTGTAACGAAAGATGAAATCCCAGCTACTCAAATTCGAACCAAGCATTTATTAATAATTAAACTTACTCCAAGTCCTTCTGCTAAATTTTTACTTTCAATGAACTTATTTATTTTAAAATTACACATTTAAAAACCTAATAAAGTAAAAATAATTAATAAAGAGTATGTTTTTATGGAATACAATTTTGTGAAAGGGCCTGTTGTTACGGCTTCCCTTGGTATTGCAGACGACTTTAGCGCGTTCTTTCATAATTTTGTTTTTGCCGCTTGGCAACTGCTAGTCTCTCCCGCATTTTGTTGTGATATCCGCACGAATAATTCAACATAGAACAAACGCATAATGGAGCTATTTTATTAGCTATAATGACTATGGGGTCATTAAATATCGTAATGAGAAGTCATTTCTTAATCATATTAGTAAGGATAATACTATAGTTATGTTATTTATTAATGATAGTAAAAATAATATAGTTATGTTCTTCAAGTGGTATTGTCCACTCATTCATTATGATAATGTTCGAAACTGACTATGGTGTCAGCACGTTGGATTTAACCTAATGTAATGTAAATATGTATATAAACATTTTAGTAACTTGGAAACTCTTTTCACTATTCGCATCAATGCATTATGTATTTTCTCAATACCAGTCCACTCAGTCAATAACTTTAGTGCAGCGTCAACATAAATTGGTCCTTCGAGCCTGAGAATAGAACATTTTTTGCTTACGTCGCTCGAAGAATAGAACTGGTATTTTTTGAAGATTGGGATAATTAGTCACATATCATTTAGTTTCGAAAAATCAGTTACAATATGGCTGATAAAATTAAATTAACAACGCTTAATAGGCAGAGAGGTGCCTACAAAGGACAACTAACTGGAATAGAAACATTAGATGATGAAAAAAAAAAAAGGACATACGGGAATATCAAGTTAAATTTGATAATCTGCAAAAATTAACATCAAATTTAGATGACTTAAAAGTGAAATATTTTGAGACTATAGAAGAAGATTCAGATCTCAGTGACCATATAGCAGTAATTACGGAATTGGAAGAACAAGCAGAAAATTTAGAGGTAAGACTAAGAAAACTGTTACTCTCTAATAATAATGAAAATGTATCTAATGATAATAAGTCAAAATTAGATAATTCAAGTATGAATTTTAAATTACCGGATATTCCGTTACCAAAGTTTTCGGGCAATTATCAAGATTGGTACACCTTTAAAGACCATTTTTTCACTTTAATTGATTCAAATGCTAAATTAAGTAGTACACAGAAACTGTATTATTTAAAATCAACCCTTAGCGATAGCGCATTAGATGTGATTACAATTGATGACTCTTATGAATCGCTTTCTAAAGCATTGGAAGATCGATTTCAAAATAAACGATTTATTGTTAGGGCCTGTTTTATTAAGAGGAATTTTGTGAAAGGGCCTGTTTTGTTAAAAGGAATTTTGTGAAAAGAACTTTTTTATTAAATTGTATTTTTAAAAATATTATATTTTCTGATGGGGTACTAAATAGGCCTTACTTTACAACAGGCCTTACCTGGATCGACCCCTGAAATACGTTTCAAAAAGAAACAAGGTGTAGTATAAAAAGTTAGAGAAGTAATTTGCTAAGTTCAAATAAGTCAACTTTTCATACTTTTAAAACAATGTGCCCCGGTTTTATTCAGTAAAGAAAATTTACCATTACTATGGATTTCAAGTATTTTTTTTTTATTTTTTTTACCAGATTATTCCAAAGAGAACTTAAATAATATAATTGAGTATTTATAGATAGCATTTATATATTTCTCCATATTTGCCATACATCATGTATGATGATACAAAAAGTAGAGAGCTAGAGAAATAACTTGCTAAGTTCAAATCAGTAAACTTTTTCTTTCTTTTTAAACAATGGGCCCAGTTTTAATTCAATAAATAAAATTTATCATTACTTTAGATTTCAAGTATTTTTTGTTAATATTATTATTAACAGATTATTCCAAAGCAAACTTTGTATCTTTCTGGAATTTACATAAATGAGAATTTTAATTTATTTTTAACAAACATCAGCTCTTTATTGTGTAAGATTAAAAAGTCATTTAATGATGTAAAAACCATAAACAATATTAATATTTTATTTAATGATAGCTTCATTGTAAATTACAGTTTTCATATGACATTTCATTTCATTAACACAATTTCACAATGTTCTCAACTTTATAAAATCATTTACAATGCTCTTTACTTCATTTTTCAAAGCTAAAAACGCATGCCAATTATTCACAATGAGAAAGACAGTAAATCATGATACAAGACTAGATTATTTAAATTAAAACATATTTACAGTGTAATATACATTGTTTTTCAGTCACTTAAGAATCAGTAACTGTTGAAAGAAAGATATGTTAATATTTTTCTGTTAACACAGTTCACGTTGGCAATCATCACAGTTTTTACGCTATATTATATACATTATATCTGTAGAAGCTTCTCTTGTTAATAGATGTGTGAAATTTAACACATTGAGAAATTTTACTTCCAGTGTTCTATTGAGTCCTTGTTGTGCCACATGCCACATTCGCTATACAGGACACACTGTTTCTCACGTGGCAATTGGCCTTTTGGTACTTTTTCGTTAGACAAACACCACTTTGTGCCAAATGCAAATGTTGGCGCGTAAGCAAACTTAGGAGAAGACAAGAATGATAATCCTAGTGATGTACATATAGTTTAAAAGTATAACTATTTTATTTAACTCAACTTCGTCTTTGTATGTAAAGATGAAATTTGTAATCTATTATTCACTCACTTCCTGATAAGCCAGAATTTAAAAACATAACTAAAGGTGTGTTTCCGATGACAGTACAACATTTTAATATTTTTAGTAGTGATGGGCATAGCGATTATTTTGATTATTCGAATGTATCATTCGGGCATGCGCTTATCTGTCAAACTTAAAAAAAAAAAAAAAAAATATTCAATTACTACCAGAAATTTTGAAAAAAAAAAAAAAAAAGAAGTTTCTGATTTTAATTAGAATTAGATTAGACGCCAGATAAAAATGAAAAATGTGTTTCGTTTACGAATAAATAAAATGAATATATATATTTTTTAAGTTTGACAGATATGCTTTTGCGCATGCCCGAATGATTCATTCGAATAATCAAAATAATCGTTATGCCCATTACTAATTTTTAGAACTAGGCCAAACTGGCTGTAAAGTTGCCACAACGAAATATATTAAATACTATAAAGCAGAAAATATAAGGGAAAAATAAGGAGTGTAATATATTTTTTAAAACATACGTTTTAATCAATTAATATTTATTTATAAATAATTATAAATAAATAACTATTAGATGACTTTATTTATTTATAAATAATTACAGTTATTAATTTATAATCAAGTTCTGTAAATATTAAAATGTTGTATCGTCATTGTTCAATTATGATTATACGTTGATAAATTATTTTAGAAATCCTAAAAAGATATTTAAATACTGCTTTTTTTCTTTCCTGTTGCATTTTCATGAAAACAAGTTTCAGTATGTGTATTTTTTTGTTATTTTGCTACAGCGCCATTTTGGTGCTTCGGAATCAATAGTACATTATTTTATCATATACTTTTATGGGTAAATATCACAGTATGAATTTTACTTTTGTCTTTGCAGTAATCGCAAAGCATTCACCATTTCTCAATTGAAAACTGTATAAGTATATTAATTTTTGTTTAAATCCTTTTTCACCGAAAAAGAAAATCTTGAAAGAAAAAATTATTTATAAATGACGATTTATAATCAGGTTGCTGACTACACTTGTTGATGAAAAATTAACAATTTACCACATTTGGCGCTTTGGCGAAAAACGCGACTGTTGTTCATCTAACGGTAAAGTATCGCTGTTATTTATTTTTTTTTTTGCCGTGATTTTTCTTTCTGTGCTAGCAATATCCAATTGTCTCATTTACAATGCCCATTATATGGACATTAAAAAAAAAAGGTACTTTTATGTTAGCCGGGCGCAAATCTCGCCAATAACATTTTTTTTTCTTTTTGCCAATAGCAATTTTTATTTTCCGCGTGTGTAAATTAGAAAAAAGGGTTTGATGTTGAAATACAATTTTTTTGGGCTTATGATTTTTTTTCTTTTTGTATTTTAAATGAAATAAATGAAGGGCGGGAAAGTGAGGGAAATGTTTATATTTTAAATTAAATGAATGCAATACAAATGATGGCGTGGGAATAACATCTGGCGATTTATCACCTGCGTCCGGCGAACATAAAAGTACCATTTTTTTTCCTGCAATTGTTTTTTGGAGATTATTTTTTATGTGCCTGCAATATATCCTATCAATTTCTTGTTTCACCATGTTCATTTTTTTATTCCATACTATGGATTTAGTGATTATTTTCTCTCGGCCTGCAATGCAATATTGATTTCTTGTTGCATCACGTCCAATACACTGAACAAATGTTTTCTTATTTCTTTCATGCAATAGCTTATTTTCAGTGATTATTTTTTCTGTGTGTTTGTGCCTGAAATTTATCAACCTCTCCTGAGTACGTTGGACGATTTTTTACTATTTTTTTCGGTGATGATTAGTTTTGCATAGTTAAGGTTTTGAACTGTTTCACGTAAATGGTTTCACATTACAAAACTATGATTGCAATGTTAGTTTCAAAATGAAATATTGATTTCTTGTTGCATCACGTCCAATACACTGAACAAATGTTTTCTTATTTCTTTCATGCAATAGCTTATTTTCAGGGATTAATTTTTCTGTGTGTTTGTGCCTGCAATTTATCAACCTCTCCTGAGTACGTTGGACAATTTTTTACTATTTTTTTCGGTGATGATTAGTTTTGCATAGTTAAGGTTTTGAACTGTTTCACGTAAATGGTTTCACATTACAAAACTATGATTGCAATGTTAGTTTCAAAATGATGTCTGCCGGCTTCTGCTGGCTGGTGGCTGTCTGCTAAATTACCATTTGTGATCACTAACTACTTATTACCAAAAATATAAAACTGAAAAGTATTCAAAGAAAAATTACCAAGTCCTGTGACAAAGTTTTTAAATGGATTGATAGAAAATATTGAAGGAAAAACTGACTATTCTTGTTATTTCATCACAGCTTCTTAATACTTGTGACTTAAATTTTGGTAAATTATAGTCCATTGTAATGCATACTGTTGCCCATAGCAGACAAACTCTTAAACTAAAAACAAATTTTATAAAATATTCTTTCCCGATATATTTTTTTTATCCTATTCTTCTTGTAGAAATTGAAAAATTTCTCTTTTTCCGCCTAACATATTTTTTATATACAGCAAAGATTTCACTGGTATTTTAACCAGCTTTTAAGTCTAGCTACGCATGATTAATTGCAGCAGCATGAAGATGTGACAATGTAGCAGCAGCATCATAAGCAGACGTGCTTGTCGGATATACTAAAGCAGGTGAGTATAGTCCAGGTTCTGATTTTACCATAGCCATGACGGCTAGCTCTTCCATGGGTTTAGCAGGAAAGTGGAATTCTTCACTGAAATGGTGACCACTAAGAGAAGACTGTGTCGAGACAGGAGGAGAACGCACTGCTGTTGCATGAGGGCCACCGTGGCAAAGATATGGTGTTGAGCGATGGCCATGACCTAAAGATGAATTCTCACTGAAAATGAATTAAAAAAAATATGTTACTTTAACTAAATACCTTATTTGTTGTTTGTATATTTAATTAATTTACAAAATAAAATTACATATGTATTTTTTTTAATCTATGATCGTTTATAATGTCATTTTTAATATAATAATTCTTTGCACTACCCGTTTTCACAGACATTATTTTATTTTCAAACACATAAACAAGCAGTGTACACGTCTAAAAGTCATCTTAAAAAACACCTTTAAAACTACATAAAACTATAGTGCAAAGAATTATTATAAAGTTACATTAACCTAGAAAGTAAATATTTTAAATTTAACATTTTCTTCATAATAGATCTTTCACGTTATATTAGGTTACGTTCAAATGTAAACTTTATTTATACAACGATATTCATTCGAAAAAGAGAAAAATACTGCAACGCCAATGTAATTTTTCTATCTAATATGTAAATTAGGTAAAAGTGATATGATAAAAAAAATGATATGATATCTGGTTGACTATTTTTTTTTGGGGGGGGGGGTGGGGGGGTTATTAAAATAGATATTTTCTCGATTATATTTTAAACCACTGCTGATAGAAATGTACTTCCAATTGAAAAAATTATACGAATCAAGTACAGCTCTTAAATAGGGCATTTGTTTTATAAAGGGCTGTATACATATTTAAAAAAGAAATTTTTATTTTTGTACATGGTCTCTGGGTCCGAATAACTTATCTTTTAGAAAAAATGCTGTCCTTCGTCTAGGAAGAACCTTTTAAAAACACCATTCTGTTACGACCAAAGCTTACCGAATTATGACATTTTGAAGTTTAATGAATTTTTAGTGTACTTGCTCTGAAAGTGCTTCTTTCCGATTTTAGTGCCAGGAAACACTGAAATTTCATAAAATTCGAAGTTACATAATTTAGTAAGTTTTCGTCAGAAAAGAATAGGATTCATTTTTCTCCTTCGTAAACGAAAGGCATTTTTCTAAATATTACTTATAGGAAACAGGGGCCATATAAAAATTTAATTTCTTATTTTAATATGTATACAGCCTCTTTTAAAACATATGTCATGCCTAAAATCTGTACTTGATTTATGTACTTTTTTATAATTGGAAGTATGTTTCTCTCATCAGTGGTTTAAGAGATAAATGAGCAAACATGTATTTTGAATCATCCGGTATATATTGCTTTGAAGGAGGGGTGAGGCAAAAAAAGACCAAGACTAGGGGCCCAGGAGGTAGTTAATGCGAGAAGTGGGTAAATTTGAATAAGTTCAAAAAATAGATTGAATAACAAAAAATAGTTTAATTTAAATACACATTTATTTATTATCTATATTTAGTAGGTTATAGATTACACTTTTATTTCTTTGTTATTATTTTATGTAAGAGCTTTCCCATTTTAACTTTTACATCCCAAAGTATTTAAAGTTTAGGTTACTATTACTACATTGACTGATTTATTTATTATTATTATTTATTTATTTATTTTTATTTAACTCATTCATTTCTAATGAATCATGATTTCTAATATTCTCAAAATAGAGACATTTTGTCCATTAATTTATTTGTTTTTGTTCATAGAAAAAGGATTAACATAAATAAACTGTAAAAATGTGTTCATAGCAATTTTTTTTTTTTATCATATCACGTTTCTCTCTCTCTTATTATTTATATATTGTTTCAAATCTCAAGGGGGTTCTCAAATTTCCTGCTCAACAATACGAAAGTTTTTGATAACTTTCCTGACTCATTTTTAAACATAAAGGCATAACATTGGCAAGCCTGACTATAGAAGCAACTTTTGGAATCGAATAGCATTTTCTAGTTTTTGATGCATTTAAGAATAAAAAGAACTTCATGAATGTGCCAAAAAGTTGCTAATGTGGATTTTGCCTTAATAATAGCCAAACAATAAAAAAAAAATACTAAAAAAATAATTGATTCTTTTTCTTTTCAATGAAGTAAAAATATGAATTAACTGACAGATTAAGATAAAAAATACTTAAATTTTGGGTGGTTAACGTTCTGAGAATGATTCTTTTTTCTCTTCTTCTAATAAAATAATTTTTAAAGTGATTTCTTCCTTAGATCAGTTATTTAAGGTGGTTCTCAAATGACTGACTCAACAACGCGAAACTTTGTTATTCGTTTCTAAACACAAATGCATAAAATTGGCAGGTCTCAACTATGGAAGCGATTTGGAATCGAAATGAGTTTTCAGCTTTCTTTCTTTCTTTCTTTTTTTCTTTTTTTTTTTTTTTTTGATAAATTGATAAGTTATCGAGTTATAAGCGATTCGTGTCACGTGAAGACACGATTTTCCCCTTTCTTGCTCTGCTGCCTCAAGAATTTGGTTCAAAACGCCGACTTTGACAGTATTTTCTGAAAGATATTTTAGAAACTCTAAGCACTCTTAAATACTATGAGCAATAAATGATTTTATTATAGATTTTATTATCATATATAAATAAAGAAAAAAAAAAAGAAAAAAAAAAAAAGGAACATTTCTTGGGAAATAATGGACAATTAATCACCCAAACAATTTGAAAGCATGTTTCTTGAAAATATTAGAAATTTCGAGGATATTCAATTTCCATACAACTAACGTCAACTTTTTTACTATTAAAAATCTGTAGCTAAATATCCAGTCATTTGACCCTTTATAAAGATAACGGTTACTTGACCATATTATAATCAGAATAAAGTTAAATTACGGTTATGTAAAAGCTTTCAATAAAAATGGTCGAATAACTGTACAGTTTGCTGCAAATTTTTGTGTAAGAAATGTATCAACATAACAAAAAAAAAAAAAAAAAAAAAAAAAAAAAAAAAAAAATCAGAAAATTATTTTGGGCAACCAGCTTTCTGTTATGCCCTAGATTTTTCTTGGGACGACCCAGTATTTTTGTACAGTGAATATACAAATTCATCTAAGAGAATAATATTGGTACACTGTTAAAATTTTGCAGCAAACTGTCTTAGTCATTCGACCGTTTTTATAGAAAATGGTTTCGTGCCACGTTACATAACTATAATTTAATACTATTTTGACCATAATATGGTCAGAACAGAGTTTGATTACGGTTATGTAAACATTTTCTATAAAAATGACTGGACAGTTTGCTGCAAATTTTTAACAGTGTAATTTGACTCTTATTTAAAGAAATCCGAAAACAGCGGCTAAAAAGGTCATAAAAAATATTCTTGTTCTTTTAGAATTAGTAGTTCTTTATAAAAAAAAAAATAATAAACATATCAGTCATAATGTAACTCAAAAGTCCTAAAAACGCTGAAAAACAAACAAACAAACAAACAAACAAACAAAAACCATAAATTTAAACTAAAAAAAAATCAAGCTCATTATATATCATTTCAAGTAGCTGATAATTTTAATGATATTACGCTATTTCCGCAACTTTATTCATGACATTTTATCAGCAGTTTATTAACCTGTATACGGTCATGCAGATAATCAATCTTCATCTAATGAATAAAGTGTGCTAGCATTTTAAAGTATTCCATTTAAAAAGACATGGGCTTTTTAAACTAATGATCCCTTTTAGATAAAAATTAATGTCCTGTAGTGACAAACCTGTACTAAAAATAAAAATCCCCTCACTTAACTAATTTACTACGAGTGCCACTTGATTAGACACCAGTTTCCTCTGGAACCAGTAGTAAATATCCATGAAGGCCATATGTGGAAGGCTACTAATAGTTTTCAGGATTTTCTCACAGGCACACAAAAGACCACAAGATACACATGATGGTGCAAAGTAATTTTCAGGGTTAGGTGGCTATATTATAAGACGTCACCCACCTTGAGCACCCGCTTGTGGCATATGGTCGGGACAAGCCCCGAGCTCAAGGCAATATTATAAGACAGTATCAACCTTGATTTTTCACCCCACTTCTGACATGCTATAATTCTCATCTAATGAATAAAATATGCTAGCATTTTAAAATATTCCATTTAAAAAGACATGTGGTTTTTTAACTAATGATTCCTGTTAGATAAAAATTAATGTCCTGTAGTGAGAAACCTGTACTAAAAATGTCCTTATCACTTCACTTAACTAATTTACTACGAGTGAACTTGATTAGACATACGTTTCCTCTGGAATCAGTAGTAAATATCCATGAACGGAGAAGGGGGGACGTGGTAGGCTACTAATAGTTTTCAGGATTTTCGCACAGGACAGGGACACAACAGAGCAGAAATTACACATGGTGTTAGAGGCAAAGAAATTTTCAGGGTTAGGTGGCCATATTATAAGACAGTGTTTATCAACTTTTTTACACTCTTTTATTTAACTTAATTTGGTTTTTAACACTTTTCAACATAGTTAAAAAGTGTTTATGAATTTGGTTTTCCTCATGGGACTGAAACTCTATCGCGTAATAAGCTGGATCGCGTAATAACCGTCCGTGTATTAAACGCGATATTTTGACATTAGTCTAATGGTGATGTTGAAGGGACCGGAAAAAAATCCACGTATTAACCGTGAGCGTCTTAACCGGATCCGACTGTCTATGCTCTTTTTTTTTTTTTTTCTATTTAGTAACACAAATAAAATCTTTCATCATCGATAAACAAAATAAAACCTTTTGTTTTAATTTGTAATGAAAATATTTCCTTTTTTTAAATGTCTTAAGATAGGAATTAATATTATTTTTATTATATCTTTATTATAAAGGACAAACGCGTTCGTGAGTAACGCTGACGTCATTTTGACGTTGGCGCCACCTGACGGTTCATTTTCGCTTTTTCTGCAATATTTTAAACTTCTTAGCGTAGCACATTTTCAATTTTCACACAGTTGAATAAGAAAAATAAACGTTCTTTCAAATGCAACGTATTCGAAAACTCGATCTGAATTTACTGATGTTTTATGATTTTAAAAATAATTTTCAAGCATGAGTTTTTTTCTTCTTTTTAATCTATCATCTTTAAAGCGTGCACATGGTTGCGAATGATCACCCGTTGGCACTTAAAACATTATAAATAGCTTAGCATTTGCTAATATTCCATAACGATATCAAAACTTCATCAATCAATAAATAAAATAATATAAACAAAACACAAATTTAACAGACATGTAATTGAACTACATGCTTAAACCATTGCAATAATTAAAATAAAAAAGACTGCTGTAAATAGCGAAATTTCTTCTGCTCCTCCTGGTATGCGGCTAATACGAAAGTATCATTTTTATTAAATTTCAAAACTTCATTTGAATACATTACTGATATTTTTCATATATAAAAATGCTTTTTTTGATGTTGTTAGTGGGTAATAAAGAAAAAAAAAACATTAAATTAAAAAAAAACTATCAACTTTAAAAAAAGAAAAAAATGTCTTTTTTTTTTTTTTTTATATTTTGTTTTCTGGGAAGGCCGGGTTGGATCACCTAGTTAATATAAAAACTGTAATAATATAAAAACTGCAATAATATAAAAACTGCTCTCATGAGACCACAATAGCTTATAACTCAAAATGTAATTCATTTAAGGCTGCTCTCAAATTCAAATTGGCTACTTTATGACACATTTTTTAATTCCTTTTTGTCCGAAAGTATAATCATATTGGCAGGTGCTCTTATTCAGAAACTTTGTAATCGAAACACGTTTTCCATTTTTAGGTAAAGACAGAAGATCTTTCAGAAAATATTGTCAAAGTCAGTGTTTTGAACCGAATTCCCCATGCAGCAGCACCAGAAGCAGAAAAACACTCTTATATCTCGATAAGTGATTTATTTATCAAAAAATGGAAAACTCATTTAGATTTCAAATCGTTTCGATAGTCAGGTCTGCCAATTTATGCCTTTGCGTTTAAAAATGAGTCAGAAAATGTGTCAGAAAGTTTCGCGTTGTTGAGCAGGTTATTTGAGAACCACCTTAAATGTAACTATATAGTTTTTTGCTGTTTCAGCTTATGCTGATATGATGTATCAAAAAATGTTTTTATGCGTTTATTTTACGTTAAAAAATGAGACCAAAAATTGTGTCAGAGTTTAGCGTTGTAGAGCGGGGAAGTGTATTTTTTTTTATAGAACATCCTTAAGGGGAATCTCAAATCACAAACTGGCAACTTTCTGACACATTTTTTTAATTTAATTTTGTTTTCGAATGCATAAAATTGGTATATGCTCTTATTCGGAAAATATGTATTCGAACAATTTTTCCATTGTCCAATAATGGCAGAAAGTATTTCAGAAAATGCTGTCAAAGTTGACGTTTCCAACCAAATTTTGTAACGTAACTGAGCGGGAAAGGAAAAAAAATTGCTGTCTTGAGACAATAGTTTCTTATAACTCAAGACGTAATTCATTTATCAAATAAATCGGTCAAGTACGAGTATAACTGGCGCTCAAAGGGTTCCGTACATTAAATTTATTAATTACTATTTATTAATTAATAAACTCCTAACCCTATTTTTTTTTCATAATTTTAGTTTCGGAAGTTTTAATTCAGTAGATTCAGGAGGAGGGGGGAACATATTTTTCCAGTATACGTTTCGACGATACTTCTGAAAGTATAATACCTAAAATTAAAAACAAATATATTTTTGAGTTCGATGTTACGAGATCTTTCAAATGATACCTTACGCGATACATAAAAAGAAAGTTTTTTAAGACTAACTTAATTAATATCTTGGCTAATTACCGACAATTCCGTCAACTACCCCGCTGACAGGCCAAAGTTAGTGTGTAACAGAAAAATGCCCTTTTCTCAAAAACTATTTTACCTAGGAAAATCGCTACAGTTTCCTGGAAGATTTAAATAAACTCTTACTACCTCTATTTTTTCATAATTTTAGTTTCAGTAGATTCTGAAATAGAGGTTGAGGGGGGGGGGACATATTTCTGAAGTGCATTTTCGACGATATCTCTGAAAATATAATACCTAAAATTAAAACAAATATATTTTTGAGTTCGGTATTACGAGACCTTTCACACGATCCTCACATGATATACAAAGAGCAAACCCCTTTTTTTGCTTCAAATAACTTAATTAGCCCCCTAAATTTTTCCTAAACATATTTGTGAATGGCTAGTAATCTGAAAATATGTGGGTAAAAAGGCTTTATAACTTTCCAAAGTTCGCACGTCCCATAGTTTACGAGAAAAAGAGCTCTGAGCTCTGACAGACGGACAAACAGACACAGGAGTGATCTTATAATAGTTCCGTTTTTACCTTTCAAGTACGAAACCCTAAAAAAAAAAAAAAAACCCGTTGTACAAAATACAATTTACAAATTACTTCAATAATCATGCGTGCAAGTACAATGCTTTACAAATGAATCTGAAAACATGTCAGAAAGTTAATATAAATAGGGTAAAATATTATTTCGAAAACATCTTTTCCAGACCTTTTACTACTGTAATAGACAAGTTTGGATGTAGTTTAAATTTTTGCTACGTCACAGCTTTTGTTCTGAATGAAATACAGCATTCGTCTTTTACACGTCTTTCCAGACACCTGTTGTGAATTGAAAAGCCTGACGCAAATGGTTTCTCTAGCCTAGCCTCAGATGCGGAGAAAAGCCAGAGTCCAGTGTGTTTTGGCTGTCACATGAGAATGTTTAAAATAAAACTGTAAAAAGCGGTCGATTATGCGTATCAAATCAGCCAGACGGGTAGAATTACAGTCAAAATAACCAAGGCAGGAATGTGTTAAAGGCCGCAATCGCCGTTCACGCAGTCTGAGATCGATGCTTGAATATAATAAAGCACATCATTTCACTTTTCAGGCATGTTCGTAATTATATAAATACGTAGCACTTATAGCCGTCGTCTGGTCCGTCCGTCCGTTCGCATATAACAGTGCAAAAACTACCCAACCGAATGGTTTGAAATTTAATATATACACTGCAAAAAAAAAAAAGGTTTTACAGTATAATACTGGCACTCCAGCTGGGATGCCAGTATTATACTGTAAAATCAACATTTTTTTTTTTTTTTTTTTTTTTTTTTTTTTGTACAATCGTTGCAGAATTTTGTCGAGTCATTTCAAATTTTATGAAAATCGAATCAAAACTTAAAAAGATATTAATATGAAGATTTATTAAGTAATTTGATATATATATATATATATATATATATATATATATATTTAAATAGGTACTTCCTTGGTATATCAGCTTCCGAGGATTAATCGTCAAACGACCGAGATGTATCGCCAAGTTATCTGACATGTATGACGTTGTAGTCATATAGGACATTTTATAACCTCTATGACCAAGTTATAGTCACAGCCTTCCTTCTATTAAATCCTATCATACGTAATTAATTCAATGATATCCCGTGATAGGTAATGATTCAAGGTTGCCATGGTGATTACGTCTATTTAAGATGGGGTCATATTATTTCCGTATTACTGAATTTAAAAACCGAATTTGTATACTAAAATTGTTTAATTATAGCAATCTTATAATCTATACCGACAGATTTTTGGATAGATGTTTCCAGAGAAATAGATATTAAATGGAAAAAGAGTCTAAATATGGATTTCAAGTTCTGAAATTTTCAAAGCTAGCCTTAAATTTCCCATTGGAATTTTCAGTAAATGTCAACAAAAGATGAAATTTTGCCAACTTAAAATGTACTTATTTTATTACGGAAATTAATCATATCATAATAACAGACGATATATTTCCTTTCACCGATAGTTATAGTAATGTTGCCAACTTAAAATGTACTTATTTTATTACGGAAATTAATCATATCATAATAACATACGATATATTTCCTTTCACCGATAGTTATAGTACGAACGCACTTTATTTGTCACGTTTGACGTACAATTTCCAACTTCTTTAAATGGTTAGAGACTTAGAACAGATCTTAATTAGATCGTAATAAGATCGTAATTAGAATAGATCTTAATTTTCATTCAAAATTTAAGAAAGACTTTTACAAAACTCGTAAATTAAAAGATAATTTTTTTTAAATAAACTTGTTGTACATAAAAGGACAGAAGCATATAGATGCAAATGCAAATGAATAATAATGATGATAATAACAGTAATGAGGGAACATTTATCAAAATTAAATTAATAATAATTACTTTTTTTTCTTCTTTTGTTTGTTTAGAACAATTCTGAAAAGTACATAGCTGAAAACTATCAACGAAATTTAACAAAAATAAAATAAAAAACAGCATATTTTTAAGATTGTCGGACTTTTACTCATCTAACTTTATTCATTGCTCAGGTTAAATAAATATGTTGTTTTCATCCAGAATTTGTTTTCAATAAAATAAATTCAGTGCATGTACAGAAATAAACTTCGTATTATGAGATAAAATTTCTGATTGGAAAAATGTTGAAATAAATGAATTTTAAACACCAGAATTTTTTCAACCCAAAACATTTTCTTTCCATAAGTAACGATCCATAACTTTTTATATTTTTTCATTAAATAACTTTTTTTTTAAAGAAAAGCAACAGATAGAGAGAGAGAGAGAGAGAGAGAGAGAGAGAGAGAGAGAGGGGGGAAGGGGGGTTATGATTATGCAGTTTATATCAAAATTAATTAATTAAACATCAAAATAATACAGCTCGAATTAAATAAAATATACAAAATCATGTTGTATACTATGGTC
Source organism: Maratus michaelseni (assembly GCA_963931845.1). NCBI lineage: Eukaryota > Metazoa > Arthropoda > Arachnida > Araneae > Salticidae > Maratus > Maratus michaelseni. The sequence continues at coordinate 133,249,957 of OZ007593.1, forward strand.
ATTCTAGGGATTTCATCTAATTCGTAAGACTGAAAACTAATGCAAATACTTCAGTTCTTATGTTGTGGGGTTGGTTGGTTGGTTGATTTATGACGGCCAATTATCTACTCTTGGGATATAGGCTCTAGGGGGAGTGCCCTCCGTGGGGGTCTTTCTAAGGGATCCTAACCCGTATTTACGGCAAGGTTCGAAGAAAACCACGGAAAACTCCGAATGGTTAGGTCGACGAACGCGACAAGGGTTCTTATGTTGTGGGGAAAGGAGATCATTGAATCTTACTTAAATATTAGTTGATTACGCTAAAACCTACGGCTAAATAACAAAAATATCCTCAGCACTGCAGAAACCCTATTTGGCTCACCTTGTTAGTTTTTCTACCGATCGTGGATGCAAGTGGTTATTCTAGCTGGTGGCGCCTGGTGTCTGCTGCGACCCTGAATATCCCCCATGTATTTTGTCTTTACAATATGTATATGTGTGTGAGTATGTGTGTGTGTTGTTTGTCGTACATTTTAAATCATTACAATACTATGAGAAAAAAAGTATACATGAATTGTACCTGTTTTTCATACGCTGAAATATTTCCTAAAATTGAAAATCATAGGCTCCCAACTCACAGGGATGGACGCCTATGATTACAATGGTTCAACACATGAGGTGAGACACTGCTACACCCTGGATTTTCAAATTAATAAAATTTTTGTTTTGTTTTTTTCTGATAATTTTGAGAAAAATATTTTGAATCTTCTAACATACGATAATTAAACACTAAGAGAAACAGAACTAAGGATTTGTCGCCAGGGGCATTTACCACCCTCTAATCCATGTGAAAGGCAGTTTTAATTCTTTATATATAAATATATATATTTATGTCTTTAACGATTACCTTAAATAAAAGGAGGGAAGGGGGGGGGGGGGGAAGCTGACGTTGCTACAATCTCCCCGGCGCAAAAGCAAATAAACTGTTTTTCTTTTTTTTTTCTATTTTGAAAAAAAAAAAAGCTAATTTTTTTTTCTTTTCTATTTTGGAAAAAAAAGGGGGGGGGGGGCTAATTTTTTTTTTTTTTTTTTTTTTTTTTTTTTTTTTGGGGGGGGGGGGGGGGTTTGGCAACAGACTACAAGCCCATCTGTTCCAAAATTTTACCCTTTCCTGAATTTCGTTCTGACGGTACCCATGTAAAAAATTACTATTAATATTTTTATTCCGAAATCAGAAACAAATTTTCCCATTCCTCGGATTAAAGTGAAATTTACTTCTCTCTAAAAGCCCATAACCTTATGGATGACGTATTGATGTTGCCAAAAAAAAAAAAAAAAAAAAAAAAAACTTCTCTGTAGAATTTCTTGTAATCTGTTTACCTTATTAAAAGTATTTTAATGAGCATGCTTTGAAGAAAAACAAGAAATTTCTTACAGAAATAATTATGTAAAGAAACAGATTGTTTAAAGAACTTGTCGTCTTTGTTAAGCTTATTTTCAAAATTTAATAAAAAGTATAACAAAATTTAGATTAAAAATGTTTTTTTTTTCATAAACTTTCTTTCAAAATATTGAATTAATGATCATATTTAAGGCCATTAAGATCATATTTAATTTTATTTATTTTCAGTTTCAAACCAACCATTACAAATTGCATTTTTAGGGGAAGTTTTGCCAGAATTCTTAAGAATACCTCACTTAGCAAATCTGCTAAAGGAATTATATTTAAGTATGAGTTTTACTGCAGAAATCAAAGCGATATTAGATTTTTTAAATATTTTCCCCTGTTGAAATGACTTAATATTGAATTAATGATAATGTTTGAGTATGGTAATTTTTTTGTTCAGGTCCAGAACATCTATTAAAAGTTTGCATTTTAAAGAGAAATTTTATCAAAAGAAAAATGTTAAAAATAAAAGCATTAAAGACGGACGTTTACACCGTTGATTAATATACAAATTAAAGATATAAAAAGTATCCATCTTACACTGATTTTAGCAAAGTTCAAGTACAATTATGTATTGTTTAATTTGTATAGAGAAATGTAAATTAAGGCGGTTCTCAAATTCCCTGCTTAACAACGCGAACCTTTCTGACTATATTGAAACGATTTGGAATCGAATGGTGTTTTTCATTTTTCATAAATAAATTACTTATCGCGTCATGAGCGATTGTTGTCACGTAACGACAGGTTTTTCTCCTTCATCGCACTGTTGTGTCGGGAAATTCTGTTCAAAACATCAACTTTGAAGATATTTCCTGAAAGATTAAACCTTTATGTTTACAGCTGTTTGCTGCTATTTTGTATAGTATTTGTGAATTTTTAACGTTGGTTTTTTATTCTTGCACAAAGGTTTTATTTGCTATTTTAAATACATAATTGTACTTGTACTTTTCTAAAGACAGTGCAAGATGGAAATATTAAAACTTAGTTAAAAATCATATTCTTCCAACAGTTTAGGCTAAATTTTATTTTTTCCTCAGGGACATCAAAAGATAAAATTGGTGATACTTACAGCCTCTCTCGTCAAGTTGTAAGCATTATCAGTTTTGTCTTTTGAAGTCCCTGAGGATGGCTATAAAATTTAACCGAAACTGTTGGAAGAATATGACTTTTAACTAAGTTTTAATATTTCCATCTTACACTGCTTTTAGCAAAGTACAAATGCAATTAATTATATGTACTGTTGAATTTTTTAAAAAATGTGTTACTTATGCGGTTCTCAAATTCCCTACTTAACAACGCAAACATTTCTTACACATTTTCTAACTCATTTTTAAATGCACTAACTGTTGAAACGATTTGGAATCGAATGGTGTTTTCCATTTTTTTCTTATAATTATTGCGCCATGAGCGATTGTTGTCACATGACGACAGGTTTTTCTCCTTTGCCACACTGTCGCGTCCGGAAATTCGGTTCAGAACGCTAACTTTGAAGGCATTTTCTGAAAGATAACACGTTTATGTCTTCACCAAAAATGGAAAACACTATTCGATTACATAGTTTCTTAATAAAAACGTCTAATTTCGTGCGTTTCTGAATGAAAACGGATTAAGAAAAGTGTCAGAAAATAGCTCCTTTGGATTTGAGAACAGTCTTAATAAATATGTTTTAAAGAGAAATACATTTAAGAGTTAATACAGAAATTAGGCGAGTATTAGAGTCAAAAGACGTCATTCTAAATTTCCTTCTAAAACATTAAATTAATAATTGAATTTAAGAATATTTCATTTTCTGTTTTGGAAAACGAACTGCAAATTTGCATTTTCATGAGAAAGTTTGCTTAAAAGTCTTTCGAAAATATCACTTTGCAAATCTTTAAGAAGTGTTTACTGTTGAAACCAAGGACGTAATAGATTTTAAAAATAGGCTACTCCCGTAAAGGACTAAGATCGATAAGAATATAAAAGGGGCCTATTTTAAGGGAATTTATCTCGTAGGGGAGAAGAAAAAATTGGAATATGCGAGAAAAAAACCTTTTCTTCTTGTGGTGAACATAAAAGTTTCCTCCAAAAAATTGTATTACAATTTTTGTAATTTTAATTATATCTATTCAATATTACGTAATGTTTACTGCAATTGTTAAATAGATCTTTTTTTTCCAATCTAAACTTGGCTATTTAAAAAAAAAACATTTTGCCATTTTTTAAAACATTTTATCTATTTATTGCCCACAGAGTAAACAAAGGTACCATTTTGATTTGATATATGTTTAAGTTAGGATTATAAGAATTTATAAGAACTTTAAAATAAAATTTGTGCTTCGAATTTAAAAGAAAAATATTTTGTTGAGAAGAGAAAATTTATTACATTATGTATTGATATTTTTAAAAATATTTTTTATATATTTATAATATAGATAAAATTATTATTATGTTATATCACTAATTAAATTATAATTCTGCCAATAAACTATTTTACTGGACTATCAGTTGATATTAAGTCAATTTTAATACCCAATATATATTAAATGCTTAGTGTTTGTTATAAAAAAAAAACTGTATATTGTTAGCTAATAAATATGTTCTATGAACTTTAAAATTTACATGAGCATACCAAATACAGATTTTGTAATCTTATCGACCCTTAGTCCTTATGAAGCATTGAATAAATGAAGACATTTAAGAATATGTATATGGTTTTTACATTTTCGGACCAACCGTTACGAAATTGCATCATTAATGCAAATTGCTATTAAATTGATTATTATTTTTTTATAAATAATTTTGACTATATATTGTTAGATAATAAATGTTGTATGACACACTTTAAAATGAACATCCCAAAAAAGACCGTTTTTATAATCTTATCGACCCTTAGCTCTTTCCTTTTGAAACATTGAATAAACGAAGGCATTTAAGAATATGTATGGATTTTCATTTTCGGACCAACTATTATGAAATTGCATTATTAAGGGTCTTCTCCCTTCACACGAAAACACCCGCTCGCTAATGTCAATCCTATGTGGCATTATTTTTCTAATATCTCGTTTGCATTTCAATATTTTTAAACGATTTTTTTTTTTTTTTTTTTTTTTTTTTTTACGAAGATACTTTCACTTTCGAAACCTTTCGTGTGAGGGGAGAGGACCCTTAATGCAAACTACTATTAAATTAAAATATTATATATATATATATATATATATATATATATATATATATATATATATATATATGAATACACATGTGAAAAACGAAGGACAAACACTATAAAAAGCAATGGAATGGACACTGAAGGAATTATATACAAAAGGATGAAAAAGCAAAAATTGAAAAAGCAAAATTGGAAAACTATGAATATCTTATAGAATCTTCAGAAGGGCTTTATAAGAATATTCACAGTAAGTATATATGTTATTTCAACAAATATTGTCAGCAATATATATATATATAGTATATAATTTTAACTGCATTGATAGCTAATAAATGTTGTCTGATATACTTTAAAATTTATATGAACATCCTGAGAGCTGTTTTTATAATCTTACCGAACCTTAGCCCTTTCCTTTCGAAACATTGAATAAACGAAGGCACTTAAAAATATGTATGGCTTTTTCATTTTTTGTACCAACCGTTACGAAATTGCATTATTAAGGCAAGTTCCTTTCGTATAAAAACTTTTTTTCTTTCCCTCTTTTTTTCTTTTTTTTAATACATTTTAAAATTTAATTATTTCAATTTAAGGTGAAAGAGAATAATATACCATAAAGTAAGAATCACACAAAGGGATTTTTTTAAATGATGTTTTAAGTAAAAAATTGTCCTGTATCATTTTTTAAAACATACAATGTAGAATGTATAAACGCATGAACTGCGGTCAGTCTTTTTATAAAATTATCAAGCAATAAATTCAACATACGTCAATAAATTTGCAGTTATTAATATTAAGGCATTCGGGTGCGTATTTAAACTTTAAAATGATTCTCATATTTTTAATTTAAAATTTAATTTTATATTTATATCTGAAAAAGTGGGGGAGAGGAGGGGGAAGCTAAACTAGTGTCAGAAAATGATTTTTTTTTCTTTTTTTTTTTTTTGAAGAAAATATACAGAAAAGAAAAGTTTGACATATCCTCCTTAAAAAAATACCGTACTCTTAATTTATTTTTATTTTATTTTTTAATGATAAAGCAAGAAAGGTTTTATGAAACATACAACAATGACAGTTTTTAACCCTTGAAACATAACAAATCATTCTAGGTTTTTATCGCACTTTCATAGTTTTTGCACTGGGAAACTGTTACTGTTAACCCATTAAATGCTTGCGAAAACCCAAGACAAAAATTTCATTTCTACGCTACACGTGAGTCATTTAAATGCTATCAGAAATGGAAATTCCCATAAAATAAATGAAGAAATGAAGAAAAGTCATAAATAAATTCATAAGTGTTGCACACGGAGGGCAAAAGAATTAATGTCAACGCTACAGTCTTTGAGTGTGGAGTCTTTGGCAAAGTGGTCTTTTTGGCGGTGTTATCACGAAGTAGTATTTTTAACGGAATATTTGGCGATTTATTCTATCATTGTAGAAACAGAAAAACTAAAATACGCGTACCCCATTGATTATCTACTGGAACATAACCAATAAATATTCAAAGCTTACACATCTTTTGTTAGATTGAGTTAGAAAAAGAAAGTATACTTCCAGGATGAGTCAAAATTAATTTACATGACACAATTGAAAGAAAAATAAAACTAACTAGTCGTTGGGGGCCACCCTAATACTTACCCATCATGGATATGCATAATGTAAAATATTAAAATAAAAATGTGTAAACTACTTATAAAATGCATTGCGATTCGAATAAAATCGTGGCTTGATGACGTCATAAACTTTAAAGGATTGATTACTGAATTGCTTAAAAGAAACATCCTTATAACTTCAAAAATAATAATCCTATTAACTAGCGGTTGATTGCATTTGATTACGCGTCTCATTTACAATTAAAATATATCTTTGAATTGAAATTTGAATGAAATACAGGGTCATGAAAAATCGAAGAGTGTGGAAAATAGGATTACAAATATCTCGGCAACTCATTATCCGATCAACTTCATGCTGTATGCAAAATTTATGTTTTTTTATTGTCTTTTATATTCACTCCTTAAAATAAACAATTTCGAAAATTTTTATATACCTTTTATCAGAACGAATATTTCGAGAGTCCGAAAAAAATAGTTCCGGATAATCGAGGTTACTGAAATTCAATAAGCTTCTTCCCATTATTACATACTAAGTACATACCAAATTTCAAGTCTCTATCTCAATTTTTTCGGGAGATAGAGCGTTTACAGACACACAGACGGACGTCAATTTTTTTTTTCTAAAAATATGTTTTTCGGAATCTCCAGTGTCTGAAACGTGTAAATCCGTCAATTTTTTTTTTTTTTCGATTTTCAAAACGATTACAAGACTTACCCTATACTACGTATGATGGGTAAGTAAAAAACAGAAAAATAATGCATAGTTGAACACGCGTTATTTATATATTTTAAAATTTATTTTTTTGAGTTTAAGTTCCAATTTATTTCTGTTTGTTGTAATGAAAAAATTTCTTATGTGTACTACACAAACCAAACCAAAATTTCATTTAAACGTTTCCTTTGAAAAATTCGTTTTTATTTCACCCACTCAGATTCTGTATATGTTTTTTCTTTTCTTTTTTTAATCTGAAAAATGTATTTTGCAGAGCAAGAATGAAAATAAAACAGTAAACTCTGTCTAAGGCAGACTCTGTGCAAAACGGAAATCTGCCTAACGCGGAAAGATTTAGAAATGCCGCAGAACGATTTTCAACACTCTAAACTTTGTCGAAGTCAGAATAAGTCAGATAAGTCGGGAAAATTTATTGGTCCCAATCAATTCCGCTTTAGACAGAGTTTACTGTAAAGTAATAAATGGTAAACAAAAAAATCCATTAAAATAAACTGTTATTTTGCTTTTCAAATTAGTTTAAGTTCAGCGAAATATTTTCGTGGAACAAAGATGCGAATGATGTTTACAAAGAAATGAATGACAGAAAACTATATTGAAAATTTCTGCTTATTTAAATGAATTTAAATTTCACTAATAGATTCTTGAAGGCGAATAACGAGATTTATATTTATAAAGAATGGATGTCAGAAAACTGTATACAAAGTTACCACTAATTTATTTTACTTTTCAGGTTAATTTATATTTCAAAAAAAGATTTTTGTAAAGTAAGGATGAAAGTAATATTTTTTAATGAATAAATGGCAGAAAATTGTATTGAAAATTTCTGCTTATTTAAATTAATTAAAATTTTACTAATGGAATTTTGAAGAAGAATAACGAGATTTATATTTATAAAGGAATGACTGTCAGAAAACTGTATAAAAATTTACCGCTGTTTTACTTTTCAGGTTAATTTAAATTTCAAAAAACGATTTTTGTAAAGTAAGGATTAAAATAATATTTTCAAATGAATAAATGGCAGGAAACTTTTTAAAATTACTACTGCTTTGTTAATACAAATTATTATTATTATTATTATTATTATTTTAATTTTGTAGAGCAAAGACGACAAAAATATTGTGAAATAAATAAAATCTATATAAAAGTGATTGCTAGTTTGCTTATCCAAATGAATTATTATTATTTTTTTTAATATAGAACAGAGAACAGGCGTGAGAATTATATTTAAAAATAAATTAAAGAAAGAAAAGTATGAAAAATCATTGTTATTTTTCTTATTAAAATTTACTTTAATTTTACTATATATAAGATTTACATAAAACAATGTGTATTCTATTTAAAGAATATAAATCTCAATTAAATTTAAAATATCATATTTCTGTAAATTTTTTTAAAAACTGTATAAAACTTTACATTGCATAATAATTATATCATATATGACAATATTATTTATAAACAATGCCAGGGAATTCCACAGGGTGGTACGGCTTCAAGTATTCTCTCTGGCCTTTATTTATATTATTATGAAAGAAATTCAATCGATAATAATGATTATGTATTTTATCAATATATTGATGATATTATTATATTTTATTTCAATGACAATAACTGTTCATCATCACTCAATTTTTATCCCAATCAGCTTACATTACGTAAAAATGATATGACTAATAATAATATAAATTTTCTTGACTTAAAAATTAATATTAATGATAACTATAAATCAATATTTGATATTTACGATAAAAGATTTGACTTTCCATTTAGTGTTAATATTTTTAACAATTTTGCATCATGCTTACATAAATCCGTTTCTAAAAATATAATTCTCAATTACCTTTATAGAATAAAATATTTATGCTGAGATATAAAGTGAAATAGCTTTGGTAATTTTATGTTTGCACTCGTTAATTTTTATTAACTTTTTGTATTCTGTATACACTTTATGATTTACTAACTTAATTGGAGATCAGGTTTGAATTGTTGCAAGAACTTGTCTTATTCATTGAAATTAATTTAAATTTCACTGAGATGTTTCTGTAGAAGAAATATGATAATAATAATTGCAGAGAAGTGAATTCATTAAAATATTTTCTTTTAAGGATGAAAAAAAAAAACTTTTAAAAGGATGAATGGCATAAAGCTGAATGAAAAATGATGGAAATTGTTTGGCCTATTCCAATGAATGAAAATTTCGTTAATAGATTTTTTGTAAAACAAGAGTGGGGAAATATTTGAAAAGGAAATGAAACTATTAAAAATCGCTATAATGTTGCTTATTTATTCAAATTAGTTTAAGTTTCATTAAAATGTTTCTGTAGAACAAATATGAGAATATAATAATAGAAAAGAAGTGAATTCATTAAAAGATTTTATCAGGAGGTGACAAAAATATTTAAAAAGAATGAATGGCATAAAGCTGAATGAAAAAGGATGGATATTGATTTGCTTATTCAAATAAATAAAAATTTGATTAAAAGTTTTTTTTTTTTTTTCCGTTGCATCTTCTTGTTAAGCATGTAAGCTGTTTTACACCTTATTTACATATTTTAATATCGTTGCAATTTTACAAATATCTTAGCAATAACTAAGCATTAGACAGAAAATAATTTCTAAGAAGAGCATGTAGCATATTGGCGACATGTTAAGTCTTTTTTTCTGGCAACCCTGTTTACTTCGTAAGGATTGAGATCTCGACTCGAGAACTACTTGCGTTTCGGTTCTGGCACTGCACTAAATGGTTTTTCCTTATCTTCACCCTTCAGAGTTAAAATATTCCGAACATACAAAAGAAATTACCAACTATCTGGATCACTTAAGTGAAGACATAAACAATGTTTCTTTTTCTTTCTTTACTTTACTCATTCTTTTTTTCTTCTTTTTTATGAGAATGTGTCCAGAAGGCAAGAAAATTTAATACATTGAGGAGCTTTTTAATAAACTTAAGGAACTATATAGTAGAACTAGGTTATAAGCAAGCTCGCATTTAACTATTTTAATGAGCAAAAAAGGAAAGAAAATTGAGCTAATATAAAAATGCATTGCAGAAAATTCGGTTGCAAGGAATACGAGAGAAGAAAAAGAGAAAAAGAGAGTGGGAGGAGACGAGAAAACGATTTGGAAAAATGTACATCAAACGTGACAAACGAGGTGCGTTCGTAATAATAACTAGTTTCAATGAAATGAACTATATCGTCTGTTATTATGATATGATTAATCTCCGCAATTAAATAAGTATATTTAAGTTGGCAAATTTTTATCTTTTATTGGCATTTACTGAAAATTCCAGTGGGAAACTTAAGCCTAGCTTTGAAAATTTCAGAACTTGAAATTCATATTTAGACACTTTTCCATTTAATATCTATTTCTCCGAAAACATCTATTCAAAAAACTGTCGGTAGATTATAGGATTGCTATAATTAAACAATTTTAGTATATAAATTAGGTTTTTAAATTCAGTAATATGGAAATAATAGGACTCCATCTTAAATAGGACGTAATCGCCACGGTAACCTAGAATCATTACCTATCCTGGGATATCATTGAATTAATTACGTATGATAGGATTTAATAGAATGAAGAATGTGACTATAACTTGGTCATAGAGGTTATAAAATGTCATATACGTCATATATGACTATAACGCCATACATGTCAGATAACTTGTGGCGAGCATTTCTAATTGATTTTCACATATAAAAACTTTAAATGCATTTTCTGAAACACGTGATTTTTATGAGCAATCTATTAGTGATATGAAGTTTTGAAACTGAAATTTGAATATTATTTTTGCATATTCAACAGTTATTTTTTCTGTATAAAAAGGATCGTTTACAATTTATAAGATGCTGTACGTGCAAGGAACTATTCAAAGATGCACAGGGTATTTAAACTTAAAATAATAATAATAATAATAAATTTTCAGTTTTTGTTTTATTCTGAATTCTTAACCTGAATCTTTATCCTGAACAATATGGAAAAAAATCGCATTTTTTCTTGAGTTATAATTATTTATAGAAGGTGAGTATAAATTGAAGGTAAGTGAGTATTGGAACTTTAATACTCATTTTCTCATATTAGTAAATTTTGAAGTTGGACGCACAGTTACTTTCAAACTATATAAGCTACTGGTTTAAAAATTTAACCACATGTGCTTTTCTTCATTAGTCTACATGCTATATACATATACATTTCTTTTTCACTTGAAAAAAAAAAATTAATTTTTTTTTAATTTAATTTTTTTTTAATTTTACAAAGTTAAATTTTAAACAATATTTTCAGTGCATATTTTGATTTTAAGTTAGAGGTAAGTGTGTTATGATTCTATTTTGGTCAAAAATTGTTTTCTAAATACATAATTTCCTGTTTTATCATGCGCACAACACTTAATTATTTTGCTTAATGTAAATATGTAGTTTTAAAATTTAAATTTAAGTATTATTTTTACATATACAATATTGTTTTCTGTGTATACTCAAGAATATATTCTTTAGACATAAAGGGGGGGGGGGGGACATCTTAATTGAATAGTGTTTGAGTTTTGGTATTTCGAAAATAGTGATGTTTTTGATCGTCTAGGCAAAACTCAAAGATCCTGTGCCCCTTAAATTAATTAATTGAAACTTTCCAGGAGTTTTTCAACCATTTTTTATAAATAAAGATACAGAAAATATATGGAAAATTATGAAAGTGATAATTTGAATGTTTAATAATAATGAGAACACTACACTGTTAAAAATTTGCAGCAAACTGTCCAGTCATTCGACCGTTTTTATAGAAAACGGTTACACAGCCGTGATTTAACTATATTTTGACCATAATATTGCCCTTTTTATGCTCACAACAGTGTTAAATTACGGTAATGTAACCATTTTCTATAAAAACGGTCAAATGACTGAACAGTTTGCTGCAAATTTTTAACAGTGTATGTAGCCCATGTATTTCGAAAGTAAAAGTATCCTCAATAAAAAAAAGCTGCAGCAAAAATCGAAAAAGTACAAAGGAGCGTGCATAGAGATTGACTTCAGCAATAAAAAAAAAAAAAAAAAAAAAAAAAATATTTAAAAATATGACGAGATTATACGAGATATGACGAAAAAATGACGTATTTATGGAAATTTTTATTATATAGATTCTAAGTTTGATTGTAGTTGATTACATTTTTAGTAACTCAAATTGCATATTTATATAAAAAGATTAATAAACTATCATTATGCTTGCCGTGGGGACATATCTTTAAAAAAAAAAAAAATTAAATTAACTTAAAATTAAATATTGCATTATTTTTCCTTTAACAAAATTAAATAAGGAATTACATCAATATAAGTTACTTAAAAAAAAAAAAAAAAATTCTTTTCATATACTAATGTATTTGAAACAATTAGTGCCTATTTTTGCATTATTTAAAAAAGCGTGGGCGTCAAAAGTAGTAGATCCCAAATTCTCCTCTTTAATGTTAATCCAAATAGTTGTGGAATGCATTTCTATTTTTAAAATATCTAATCAGGAAATTAGTATTTTTAACTTCATTTTTCTGTGTTCTCTTCTTAAAGGATCATGTCTCTCTTTCTTAGTTGTCAAAGTACTTCTAAAATAAATATTTAATTTTATTTGAAGCGTGTTAAAATCTTACTCATAGCTCGTCAGTTTCGCTAAGATTTTAAAACATAAAATATTAAATGAAGCATACATTTTAGAAATATTTTGTCAAGTAAAAAAAGAAAGAGGCATCCTTTAATAAGAGAACACAGAAAACGGAGTTAAAAAATTTAATTTCCCCGATTAAATATTTAATAAATACCAATGCGTTACACGCCTATAGGTTTTATATTAGTGAGAGGAGTTTGAGATCTCACTGTCAAATTTCCACTTTTAATAGCTTCAAAGGCCAGTCAGAAAAGCTTTATTTTCTGCTAAATATGCTGTGATAATAGACTGATATGAATTTAAATGATGCGCTTGGTTGACCGTATCCATTGAAGAAATATCAAGATAGAGAGAGATGTAAAGGTGTAAAGTTTAGTAAGCTATCATAGTATGATTTTTGGTGAAAAGTTGTTTGGAACAAAACAAATTTGGGAGCAGTCAAACTTAAAGAAATAAAAATATGTCATAGTTTTATCATTTTTGATGAAAAGTTGTTTGAAAAAATAATTCTCTAAACAGTCAGACTTAAAGAAATAAAAATATGTCATACTTTTATCATAGTATAGTACGAGGGTTGCTATTTATATTTCTGGCCTAGTAATGAAAAAAACAAATATTTATGATCGACATTGGATTTATTATTTTTCAACGTATTCTCCATGAAGATCAATACACTTTTGCATGCGTTTGAACCAATTTTCGAAGCACTGTTTCCACTCCGATGGAGGTAATTCCAAAACATGCTTTTTGAATGCATCAACCGCTTTTTCGGGTGTCGAAAATCATTGTCCAAGTAATTTACTTTTGATGTGTGGGAATAAAAAAAAAAGTCATTGGGTGCCAAATCAGGGCTTTACGGCGGATGACCTATCAATTCGATGTTTTAGCCTTTCAGAAATTCCTTTGTTTGAGTCGATGTGAGAGAGCTGGCATTGTCATGATGAAGAATTATTCGCCTGTTCTTCTGCTTTTTTTCGAATTTCTTCGAAGACTTCTGGCAAACAAATGGTCATGTATAATTCAGAATTGACTGTCCTGCGTTGCTCTAACGCCCCTGTCGCCACATGACCGGTAATGCCAAAGAAACAGGCAACCATTTGCTTCGATTTCGATGTACTTCTTCCTCGAACAACTTTTGTTGGATTTGGCTCATCTTGGAAGACTCATACAGTCGATTTCTGTTTTGTTTCCGGCTCATATGCATAGATCCATAATTCGTCACCTGTGTTAATGTTATACACAGCCTTTGATGAACCTTGAACGTATTTTTTCAACATTTCCTTGCACCAATCGACACGAGCCTTCTTTTGAGCGTTTGTCAGCTTATGCGGGATCCAACGCGATTTTTTTTTCTCCCAAATGTTTATGTAATATCTTATTGATGCTTGTCATACTAATGTTCAAAGATCCCTCAATCTCAAGGTATGTCATATGACGATCTTGCTTTATCAGTTCACGCACAGCATCAATATTTTTCGGCACAACAACCGATCTTGGACGACCTTCACAGAATGCGTCCTGGAGCGAAAATCGACCACGATTGAATTCGTTATACCAGTTTTTTTTACAGTGCTGTAGGGTGGTGCTGTATAAAGAATTAAGTTCATGGAAACACTCTTGTCTTGACAATCCACGTCGAAAGTTATGAAAAATAATCGCACGAAAACTTTCACGAGTCAATTCCATTTTTTGCACAAGATGATTTTTTTTAATTTACTGTAAATAACACAAATCAAGCTAAAATGGCAAATCGTTCTGAAGAATTTGTGGTTAAAAATATCAAACTTTCAATTAAAATCGTCTGCGGTCGCTTAGTAACACTTCCTGTTGCCAATGCCAGAAATATATAAATAGCAACCCTCGTATGATTTTTGATGAAAAGTTGTTTGGAAAAATAATTCTCTGAACAGTCAAACTTTAAGAAATAAAAATATGTCATAGTGTTATGATTTTTGATGAAAAGTTGTTTGTAAAAATAATTCTCTGAATAGTCAAACTTAAAGAAATAAAAATATGTCATAGTTTTATCATAGTATGATTTTTGATGAAAAGTTGTTTGGAAAAATAATTCTCTGAATAGTCAAACTTTAAGAAATAAAAATATATGTCATAGTTTTATGATTTTTGATGAAAAGTTGTTTGGAAAAATAATTCTGTGTGTAGTCAAACTTAAAGAAATAAAAACATGTCATAGTTTTCTGTTCGAAAAAAAACTTGATTTATTCATAATAATGTCTTAAATGAGGAAAGACTACATCGCGCCTAAAGATTACAGCTATGGGCAACATTTAAAAATCCTATGATAGCAATGTGAGAGATTTTTGCAAAAAAAATGTACTTAAATAATAATAATAATAATAAAGAGAACATTGTACAAACCAATATATAGTGACAAATATCTTCCTTGGTATATATTAATTAATTAATTAATTAATATGAAGTTTAAGTTTACTGTTAAGAATAATTAATTTTTTATCTTAATTTTAATTACGCTCCTGATTTATTTTTCCACTTTACTAAATTATGCATTTTGTAGTTGTATTCTTCCATTTATTTTTTCATTTTTTTCTTCTAGTGGCGCTCATACTTCAATTTTGCATAACATTATGTTTAAATTACATTACAAAGGTCTGGATCGATCAAACTGCAGTACACGATTCGTATTCTTATATTTTATACAGAATATAGGAAAGCATTTGGAGAAATTTTGTGTTACGTTAATCACACTGTAAGAAAAAGAGAAATTTTTCTGGATCTAGGAACAGTTTACAAAATATAATATAACCTCTTCCGAGTTATCCACGATTCCGAAAAGGTGTTACTTTATCTTGGGAAACTTCAGAAACTAATAGATTTCCGAGGATTAAAGTTGAATATCTGAAATGAAAAAGAAAAAAAAAAACGAAACGTTTCCAAGTAGTTTTTGCAGAGCATTAATCAGTCTTCTCAATAATAAAATAACGGTTTTTCAGATGCTATTCATTCTCAAGTATACATTTTCATGTTCAACAAACATGTTCAATAGACAAACATGTTAAATTAACAGCATTAACATTAATATTAAAAGTAAGATTACTTTGTTACTCTTGCGTGCATAAATTTTGTTCGCAGCTAAAAATGTTTATTTGAGAATCGATAGTATCCGATTTCGTTTTGAGAAAACTGATTAATACGCTGTTAAAAACTACTTGGAAACGTTTCGGTTTTTTCTTTTCTTTACTTTTTTTTTTTGTGCCTTGAAGCTTGAAGCTACTTTTCTTTATCTGAAATCCGTTGCTTTAGAATTTGAAAAGTCCTCAAATTCAAACTGGATACTTTTTGACACATTTTTTAATTCGTTTTTGTCCGAAAATATATCAAATTGGCAGGTGCTCTTATTCAAAAACTTTGTAATCGAAACACGTTTTCCATTTGTAGGTAAAGGTAGAAGATCTTTCAGAAAATACTGTCAAAGTCAGTGTTTTGAACCGAATATCCGATGCAGCAGCATCCAGAAGCAGGAAAAACATACTGTCACGTGACCAGAATCGCTTATAACTCGATAAGTAATCTATTTGTCAAAAAACGATAAAATTATTTCGATTCCAAATCGTTTCAATAGTCAGATCTGCCAATTTTATGCCTTTGCGTTTAAAAATGAGCCAGAAAATGTGTCAGAAAGTTTCGCGTTGTTGAGCAGGTTATTTGGTAACCACCTTAAAGTTTTGCTTATATCCATAAACATTTCTTCTTTCTTTTTTTTTCTCTTTTACAGTGCATGATGGAATGCCAGAAACATTCATTCTACTTATTTTAGAGAAATGTAAGTTAATATAGTTTAATTAACCACTACTTGTGGTGATATCTGATTTTCACAGGTTTCTAGAATGAATAACCCCTCATGTTATTCTTGCACCTTTATGAAACACAGTATAACAAACAAATTTAAGGTACTGATTAGATATAGATATTTTAATGTTAAAACAAATTTCAGGTACTGATAAATATTTCTGCAATTTTCTTGAGCATTAAGTATGGTTATTTCAAAGCAGTGGAGTAATTTTTGGATGCATGAAATAGTTTCTTTGTAATAAAAGAATAACACAAAAATATTATAAAACGTTTTAACTAATTTTTGACAGTTTAAATTTAACTTTTTTGCTCCTCCCTTTCTAAAAAAAATAAAAGTAATAAAATTGATTTAATGAAAAGTTTAGCAAGATTGTTATAAAGTTGACTTTATAGCGTTAGTTATACTGTTAAAACAAATTTCACGAATGCATTAATCATTTTAATTAAACAGCATTTATTTATTCCTCAAGACGACGTCACAGAAAATTCAAATTAATAGTTATTGTAAAATTTAAATTATTATTATTATTGCTTAAACTGTACTAGTTTAGAATCTTTAGAGTAGTTAACTGAACTAGTTTAGAAAAATAAATTAAAATATGATTGTGTTATCTATTCGTAGTTTTTTTCCCCTTCACTTACAATAATAATGTTGTCCTTTTAAATATATATATATATATATATATATATATATATATATATATATATTAATTCTCTATAAAACTATGCTAATGATGATATTATTTTTTAACTTTAGCATTAAAATTAATTTTTAAATTGTTGTTAGATGCACAAGGTACATGTTTTCATGAAGAGCTGCAGAAATTCTGTACTTCTGTTTTATTATTATTATTATTATTATTAAACCTAAATATAAATTTTCAACAAAGACATTTGCAACACTGTTACAATGAAATTTTAAACTTTTAAACAACAATAATAATTTATAATATACACCACAAAGATTACTTAGAACTACTAACAGAGCTAATTTGTAAAGTATAATAATTTATAATTATTTCTGAAAATTGTTAAAAAAGATAACTTGAAAATAATAGTGTTATTTAAACCCATGTTTCTTTAATTTGTAATTTAAAAAAAAATTATTATTTCTTTAAGCTCTTACTGTTAGCAAAGATAATTTTGAAATCTTGCTAATAAACTTACCTATATTCCTTTAAATTATTGGTAAAGATTTTCTACAAACAATGGTAATGCATTTTTACATCAACGTGAAAGTTTTGAAAAAAAAAAAAAAAAAGTTAATATGAAAGAGAAAATGTTAATATTTAAAAAAATATGCGAAAAAAAAGAAAGATTTTTTTTGGTTATACGGTTTAAAATAACTACTTGTAAATAAATTCTTTATATTTAAATGCAAAAAGCAGCTAAAATTAAAAATTTATATATACAAATAATTATTGATAAATATTAGATTTTTTTTTTTAAATTGTATAAAATTTATTTGATTATTTTATGTTAACACTTAGCAACTGGTTAATGCTTTACGGTCATGTCCTGACTGCTCATTGGTAAAGACTAAGTGTAAGTCTGACCAATAAAAAATTCCAGTAGATATTTCTATAAAATTCATTGACCAAGGTAAAGTGTTTGACATTTTATATTTTAACTTTCTTCATTTTATTTTTATATTAAAGTAGTATTTGTAGTTTAGAAAATATTTTTAAATATGTTTGCGTTATATATTTATATATATATATATTTATCACCACTTACAATAATAATGCTGTTCTTTTAAATATGTATATTTTTTAAATTCTCTATAAAACTATGCTAATGATGATATTATTTTTTAACTTCAGCATTAAAATTAATTTTTAAATTGTGGTTAGATGCACAAGGTACATGTTTTCATTAAGAGCTGCAGAAATTTTGTAGCAGTTTTTTTTCTTAACTTTTTTTTTTTTCAAACATAAATATAAATTTGCAAATTTTTTTTAAAACCAAGATTCAACATCCTTTTCTAAGGGAAAAAAACTGCTTCAAAGTTCTATAGTTTATATTTTCTCTTACACGTTAACTGCTTTTAAAAGAACTCTTTTATCCATGGTAGAATGTAGTTCTTACCTACTAACCTCCTATCTTTGAAGAGGGATTCAACGTTCAAGTGGCCAGGGGATTGAATAAGCAGGGTCAGAAGCCATAAATTCTACACAACTTCCCTCTCCTCTTTTCGAGGAAAAAAGATGGTACTGATAGGGGTTTATGGTACCAGAACAATTTAATTGTTCTTCGAAGAACATGATGTGATGGCTATTCAGAAATATAACTGTGTTGGGGGATTGCTATACGGTAAATAATAATAATTTTTGACCAGACCAGGACACGTAAAATTATTTGTTAAAGTTTGATACATATCGTACTTTATGACATAATTTTGAGGGGGGTGGGGGATATACATCATTGTTACAGAAAGAAGTTTTGGTATGTGATTACGTATGGAAGTTTTGAATCTTTTTTAATTTGTCAATCTGCCAGTACGGGTAAAATATATCTTTTAAAATACAAATTGCACTTTAAAAAAAATAACATTAACCACTATAACACGTAAATAAAATTTTCCAATAAGGCAGTTCAACCCTTTGCCCCATCTCTCTTTTTGTTTTATTATCATTATTGTTATTATTATTATTAATATTATTATTATTATCATTATTATTATCATTAATTTAATAGCTTTTATTAAACATTTTCGTACTAGAAAAAATTAATCTTGGACAATCATACCCGTTCGAGTATAAGCCTCTTTAAATTTTTATATTTTATTTTTAAATCTTATTCAAAATTATAAGACATGGTTACTTAATTTATTAGAAATTCTACCATTGCTCAAATAAGTGTGTTGCTCAATTTTTGTTTTATGTTTTCTTGCTCAACAATTCCAATATAACTTTTCTGACTCATTGATAAGCTCTATTTTATTCCTATTTACCTAAACAAATTATATCCCTAAAAATAGAAAAGCGTTTTCTATTTCCCTTAAGTATAGTTGTTTGCTATCCGATTGATCGCCATTTTGTCATTGTCTTCTCTTATATCGAAAATCGGTTTAAAACACTGACAGTCTTTTCTGAGACATTTTCGTATTTTTATAGGAAAACGAAAAGGGCTGTTCGATTTCATGGTATCTGATTAAGTATGTTTGCACGTTTTATGTATTTACAAATGAAACTGACTTCATGAATATTTTAGAAAATAGTGAGTTTGGAATTGGGAACAGCTTTTAGAAATAGCGAGAAATTTTAAGTGAATGTTTTTAAGAAGAAAAAAAATTAAAAAAAAAAAAAAAGAAAGAAAGAAAGAAAAAATTCCCTATTATGGTAAAAAGCAACAAATATTTTGGTTTAATAAAACTGGATAATTATAAATTTGAGCTTTAAATAAAAAAAATAGACAAATATGAAAATATGAAAATATAGCTAATTAATAAAACAGCTACATTTCTTATAAATAGGGAGGACGGGGTTATAAAAACAGGAAAAAATAGCAATTTAAAAAAAAATAATCAAACATAAAATATCATTATGGCGGATATTTTTCTCAATAGGCAATACCTTTCATCAAAATGTTTGCAATAGAATGAAAAATATGTGCATGTTCAGAGTTACCTTCATATTTCAATGAAATTATTTACCTTAAAATTTAGTTATCTGAGGAACTTTGAGAATTCATTTAGTTCTACATCTTCACTCAAGAATTTATTTTTCTGACAATCAATTTAAATAAGGAAATATAAAGAAATGTAAATTTATAGAAAACTAATAAAACAGCTTCATTTCTGATAAAATGGGGGGGGGGGGGGGGGGTGATAATGGAAATAAAGAAAGCAGAAAATAATTTTTTTTTAAAAAATCAAACATAAAATATCATTATGGCGATACATTTCTCAATAGCGATACTTTTCACCAAAATATTTGCAATAGAAAGAAAAATACATGCATGTTCAGAGCTATCTTTATATTTCAGTGAAATTATTTACCTTAAAATTTAGTTATATCAGTAACTTTAAGGATTCATTTAGTTCTACATCTTCGCTCAAGATTCTATTTTTCTGACAAGCAATTTAAATAAGCAAATATAAACAAGTGTAAATTTATAGAAAACTAATAAAACTGTTATATTTCTTATAAATGGGAGGGGGACGCTGGAGATAAAGAAAGGAAAAAATAGCATTTTTTGATCAAATATAAAATATCATTATGGCGGATATTTTAGTCTTTAGCAATACCTTTCACCAAAATGTTTTCAATAGAAAGAAAAATACATGTTTGCTCATATCTTAATATTTCAATGAAATTTTACCTTAAAATTTATTTATCTCAGGAACTTTAAGGATAAATTTAGTTCTACATCTTCGTTCACGGCTCTATTTTTATGATAAGCAATTTAAATAAGCAAATATAAACAAATGTAAATTTTACAGAAAACTAATAAAACTTTTCTACTAATAAACATTTCTTATAAATAGGGGGGTAGGAGGGGGGGGAGATAAAGAAATGAAAAAATAGCATTTTTTTTTTTTTTAATCAAACATAAAATATCACTAAGGCGGATATTTTTCTCTTTAGCAATACCTTTTTACCAAAATGTTTGCAATAGAAACCAAAATATATGCTTGTACGCAAATAATGCAGTTATTTTTATATTTCAATGGAATTAGTATCTACCTTAAAATTTAGTTTTATAACTTTAAGGATTCATTTAGTTTTGCATCTTCGCTCGCAATTCTATTTTTCTGACAAGCAATTTAAATAAACAAATATAAATTTATAGATAAAATAAAACAGCTACATTTCTTATGAGTATATGAGATGGGGGACGAAAAGAATAAAAAAAGTATAAAATAGGATTTTTTGATCAAATATATCATTATGCTAGATATTTGTTTCTCGTCAGCAATACCTTTCACCAAAATGTTTTCAATAGAAAGAAAAATACAATAAATAATGCAGTTATCTTTATATTTTAATGAAATTATTTACCTTAAAATTTAGTTATTTCAAGAATTTTAAGGATTCATTTAGTTCTACATCTTCGCTCAGGATTTTATTTTTATGACAAGCAATTTAAATAAGCCAATAAACAAATGTAAATTCATAAAAAAACTAATAAAACTGCTACAGTTTTTATAAACATGGGCGGGGGGAGGGGGGGGGGGTTAGGGGAGATAAAGAAAGGATTTTTTTTTTTTCAACATAAAATATTATTATGATGGATATTTTCCTCTTTACCTTTTACCAAAATATTTGCCATAAAAAGCAAAATACAATCAACCTTGTTCACAAATAAAGCAGTTATCTTTATATTTGAATGGAATTATCTACCTTAAAATTTAGTTATCTTAAGAACTTTATGGATTCATTTAGTTTTATATATTCGCTCACAATTCTATTTTTCTGATAGGTAATTTAAATAAGCAAATGTAAATTTATGGAAAACATAATCAAACTGCAACATTTCTTATAAGCAGGGAAAGGGGAGACGGGTAGGAGAGAAGAGAAAACAAAAGGGTTAAAATTAATATTTTTTTAATCAAACATAAAATATCATTATGGCAAATATTTTTACTCTTAGCAATAGCTTTTACCAAAATGTTTACAATAGAAAGTAAAATACATGCTTTTTCACAAATAATGCAGTTATCTTTGTATCTCATTGGAATAATTTACCGTACAATTAGTTATCTTAAGAACTTTAAGGATTCATTTAGTTTTATATTTTCGCTTACAATTCTATTTTTCTGACAAACAGAATCAAAGTTATGAAAGATATATTTTGTTAACATATGTCAGCGTTATATAAAAACATATATATAACTGATTTTTTTTTATATTTTCACAAGGAATTCTCAAATTTTATTTTAAATTGGACTGAAATGGTAACTGAATAATGCTGATGATAAAGTATACTGCTTTAGAATCCCTACCTCCGAAAAACTCTATTTAATAAATAAATATAAATGCATTATCATTTTAAACAATACCTTTTTATTATGTCCATAAAGTGAAAATAAACAATTAAGTTGTAGAACTAAAAAGTGTTTTCTGGTTAAAATAAAAAAAGTAATAATTAGAAAATAATGCACGATTACAGTATAAGTAGGGATGATTCTGTTATTAGTCATTTTATTTTTTATTAATAATATTTTTTCTTTTGAACATTTCTATTTACATGTTTTAAAAATGAGGAAATAAACTTTTTAATTCACTGAGAGCTTAATTAATTTAGAGTCATAGAATTCTATTTAGAGACAGAAACTGATACTTTCTAAACTGATTAGTTAATATCATATAAAAACCATAATTAGAAAAAAAAAACGTAAAATATGATTTAGAAACAGGATTTTTTTTTTTTTTTTTTTTTTAATGGACTATAAACGGAAGCAGAATATTTAAACAAAAAATAAATAATTTTAATCCACAATTAAAATTAACAGGTATAACTTTATTATTAGTTCCTTTATTGTTCATTAATATTAACTTTTTTTGTTAAATTCCTATTTACAATTTCGAAAAATAAGGGAAAGCAAAGGAGCAAAATATTTTCAAATCTTTCTGCTCAATGGTATTTTGAATGCCATAAAATTGCATTTGAAGACAGAATAAGATGTTTTCTAAACTGAAAAACAATTTCATATATAAAAATCTAAAACAGAAAATATCGTAAACAAAGCTTTATAAATCCCCCCCCCCTTTTTTTTTTGTTTTGTTTTCTTTACGGTGGTAAATTTATTGAAAAATATTACAAGGAATCGTTGAATAACACAAATGTTTACTTAAATATCATATTATTATTATGTTATTTAATTCAATATTCGTGCAAATTTTAACGATATAACTAAATATTGTCAATTTTAAGTTTAATAATAAATTATGCTTAGTTTTAAAAGTGCACAATATTCAGTACACAAATATATATGTTTTTTTTTATTTGGTTTATAAAATTTCATATGTATGTATAATGATGTATTACAGTTAACCAAAGTATTAAAAAAATCTTATGTGCACGTGTACTTTGTATCTTATTCTTAATTTGTTATTTAGTAAATTGCTTTGTTAACTCGGTAATTTTTAGATATTCTAATATTTTTAGCATTATAAATGGCTATTCTTCCATTGAAAAGCTATAAATAACATTTAAAATGTACATTACTTGATATTTTTCAAAAGTAATACATATTAAAAAAAAAAATTTAATATTTATTTATTTAAAGATATGTGTATTTAATTAATTTTGCATTACAGTTAACTAAAGCGTTATAAATTTAAGGCGAACATGTACTTTGTATCTTATTCTAAATTTATTATTTAGTCAATCTTTTTATTTATTTATTTATTTCAAATCAGCATTTTTTCAGATATTCTAATTATTTCAAGCATCATGAATGGCAATTATTTCATTGAAAAAATTATAAATAACATTTAAAATGTACATTAATATTAATAGATTTTTTTTTCAAAAGTAATAAATATTTTAAATAACATTTAAAAAAAATGATGAAAGGGAGCTAAAAATAATAACTATTTACCTCCGATAGTGATGTGGCGTTCTATCCCTTTGCCTTCTATTTTTAAACCAGTTGCTAACCTGCGTCAGTGTCAGTCCAGTTTTCTTGGCGAGTGCCTTCTTTTCATCCGGAGTTGGATACCTATTTTGTTTGTAGCACTCTTTTAATGCTATCCTCGACTTCTCTTTGAAGCAATAGATTGTCTCTTCCCCATCCCAAATAGACGGTGGTAAAGGGAACTTCCTTCGAAGTCTATACTTGTCAACAGCACCAAGCGGTCTACCTCTGATTTTCTCTGCTTCCCTGTAATGTGCTTTATACCACATCTGTTGCAGATCATTATGGTATTTAGCATCAAAATTGTTACTTTCGAGTATATTATACAGGTCTTTGTAATTACCTCTGTTGAAGGCAACTACAGCTTGCCCTCTGAGAACAGATTGATTGCCCCGCAATAGCTCACTTGGGGGTAAAGACCATAAAAACCTCGCTAATCTGTCTATATCACCAGATTGCATAAGAACTTCGCACATGCACGCCACTTGATCTGGTGAGAAAGTCAAGTTTTGTTCCGAGAGCAGTTCACTGAGTTTCACACTGGGAAACTTGGCACGAAATTCCGAAGATGATGCGTTGCTCGACGATCTGTTTTCGTTATTACTGTTGCTGGTGCTGTAGTCAATCCCGCAGTTAGCGGATGCACCCGACCGTATGACTGGAATGGGGCGGCGGTTTCCATTTCCCGGAGGGCTCCGGGATACTGCCGCGATGTTTGCGGCTGAAATCACGGTGGTGGTATTGAGTTGTTCGTTATGGTACCGCATCGGATGAGAAGGAGGCTGCCGTGTTGTTTGTGTGCTGCCGGCAGCGCAGCACGATGAGCTATCCGATTGTAGTCCAGCCATTTGTGAAATGTAAAAACCGGTTACTTAGGGGGAAAATGTCTTGGATTTATCATGTTGAAAAGTTTTCGGTTCATTCATCATCATCATCATAACTTGAATATCCTTGTATTGGGTTATGTTTCAGATCAGCTGAAATTCTCACTTTTTCTCTTCATTCCACATTACATTAAAAAGTTAGTATTAAATGATTTTTTGCAATTTAAATATCCTTTATGACATAAATCAACGAAAGTTCAATTTGAGCTCTATTGGAAAGATGATTTGTAGTGAAATTTGATTACATATCAATGATGAAACATTCGTACATTTAATTATGACAGTTCAACCTTTTCTATATTGTCAAATAAATTCAATAAAAAAGGCAATCAGAGGATGTTTTTTAATTATTATTTTTTCAATTTTGAGAAATAAAGAGCATTCCTTTTTCTGACCAAATATCACTCACTATTATATTCAAAATATGCCAGAAAATTCTATGCGAAGATGCTTTTTACACTGGAAATTTTTCTAACATACTTTTACTATCGTATAGTTTTTCTATTTCATCACAAAAATATTTGCAACTTTTTAATTTAAGAGTGTAAAGAAGCTTTAATGACACATTTTTATTTGTATTGCAAACAAATAAGATACTATTTTATTTATTTACACTATAGTAACATTTTTACTGTGCATGTTTTCATATAAAAATTGTTCATTCGTATTAATAAGCTAATTATTAAAATATTCCAGTTCAAATTATATATCATTATGAGAACAACGTTTTTCGTATCAAATCTTTTACTTTTTCTATTATTAAACTTATGAAAGACAAAATGCCTTTAAAAAAAGAAAGGAAAAAACCTAACTGTCAATTTCCTTAACTAATCTGTTATCACAACAAACCAAATAACAAATTTTCTGCTCAAATTTCTCTACATACGTCTTAGTTAATACCAAAACATCGCATTCGGTAATCATTCCGTATTATTTCTTAATTCACACGGAATAAAAACACTTCGGGAACTTAAAAAAAACAAGCACAAAATCATAAAAACCTCCGCAACTTAACGACTAACTTAAAAATCATCCAATTATCCCGTGAAAAGAGAGCAACGTTTGAAAATAAATTTTGTCTGCGTGAGGAAAACGGTTAGTCCGCGAGAGAACTTGAATGGAGAACTCGGAGAGCAACCAGTTTAATGATGTGGCCGGTATCTGGTTCGAGATCTGGTTACGTCAAACACATCGGGAGGGACGCGCGCGAGTGATGGACGTGTGAACTCCGATCATCCTAGAGGGTTGCCCTTGGCCGGCAGTCGCCAATCGATGTTTGGCGAAAAAAAGAGAAGTGCCAAGCAGAGAAGCGTTGGTACAGGGAATGGTACGGAAAATCGTGTTTGTTTTTGTTTCTGTTTGCGAGAGTTTATTATGGCATGTAAAATGAATGACAATATTTTTCAAAGTTTTCTCATTTAATTTTCCGATACGATATTTTAAATCTTATATATAATATTTTCTATCAAATTATTATTGGTTAATTTGTACTGCGTCGATTAACTTCTGTTTTAATGGTATTATTATATTAAAAAAGTTTTATTATATATATATATAATAAAACTTTTTGCAAATAAAATAACTACTAAATCACAAGATAATCGACACAATAGAAATTAACCAATTATTAGAATGCGTTAGAAAATAACAATACAATATTGCGATATGCACTGATTAATAAAAGGAGTAAAAAACCCAAACCAGAGGATAATAACAATAAAAGGATGTCGCAAATGATTTCTGTTTGAATATCGTAAACGATTAAGCAGAAAGTACTATAGTCAAATTTTCCGATAAACTGCGACTACATTATATAATTAAAATGAAATCACATGAGTGAAAATAATTATACATATATTATTATATTCCTCAACATAGCTGCATTATTTGCTAATCTAATACTCTTAAGAGTCTACTTCACTCAAGCGAAAACACCCGCTCGCTAATGTTAATCCTATGGGGGAAATATTTTACGCTATCTCGTTTGCACTTCAGTTATTTTTAAATGATTTTTTTTTTTGCATTGGATAAGCTGAGGTCAATCTTTATGCAAGCCCTTTTGTACTTTTTCGATTTTGATTACAAGTTTTTTTTTTTTTTTTTTTTTTTTTTTTTTTATGAAGATATTTTCCCTTTCGAAACCGGTTTCGAAAGCGAAAGTATCTTCAATAAATAATTTAAAAAAAAAACTGCAACCAGAATCGAAAAAGTAAAATAAGGCCTGCTCTGAGATCAACCTCAGCTACCCAAAGCAAAAAAAAAAAAAAAAATCATTTAAAAAATATTGAAATACGAACGAGATATCTTAAAATATTTCTTCCATAATAGGATTTTAACATTAACGAGCGGGTTCCTCCGCGTAAGTATTTTAAATTTAAAAATGTGGTACAAAATATTTTGCAGAAACAATTCTAACTGGTATTGCTGATCTAGTATATAAGTAACGCATTGTTGCATTAATTGCTGATGTACATACATCAAGCACACGGACTTATTTGTGTTTCGTGTATACACTACTGTATTTAATAATATTAATATCCAACAGATTCTTTTTCTCTAAATTAAAATTTAAAAAAATTACATACTTTTAAAATAAATATATATTTTTTAAAATTCACATTTTAAATTATTTTCCTATGTACCGTGTCATTATTGGTTAACTATCTATGATAATTGTACAATAAAAATTGAAGAAAATAAGCACAAAAACAAGGAAACATTTAGCAAAAAAAGAAAAAAAAAGCTATTCCATATGAAAAACTGCATGTTCATTTAGAAACCTTCATTTATTAAAACTTTCATTATGACCTATATGAATGCATGATGTTAATTGCAATAGTTAAATATTAATAAGTAATAATAATAATAATAATAATAATAATAATAATAATAATAATAATTTTGTTATTATTATTATTATTATTATTATTATTATTATTATTATTTACGGGCAACCTGACAGTCTTATGAACACTTCGCTGTAATTTTACGATAATGTAATGCAGAATATAAGGTTCATTTTATACTATAGTAATTTATCGATAATATTTTTCCCTACAAACATTTATTACGATGTTTCTTTTTAAAATACTACTAAAGGGCTACAGTCACTTAAAAAAATATCACAAAGTGAAATACTAAATCTTCATAGTATTTTCTGACTGAAAAATAAATGCCAATTTATTTTTTATTTTTTTACTTACTTTTCATCTTGGTAGTATTTGAAAATATTTTCCTTAAATATTGTTTTTGATATATAATGAAATTTTCTATTTGAAGAAAAAAAACTATTAAAGGACATATGTGTTAGGAAATTGTAAAATTAAAATAATTTATGAGTCAATATTTAAAATTGTTAAACAATTAAATACCTTTAAAACGAATAAAAGTAATCTCTAATAAAAGTTTTATGAAGAGTTTTCAACATTTAAAGTAATCAAGTTATCCGTATTTAGGTATTTTATGGAAGTAATTCAGTATAAAGTGCACTTAAAATAAAACTGTGTATTTTTCGAGTGTTTATAAATCTAAATCAAACACTGATTTTCAATTTTGGGTTATTTTCACGTTTTTTAAAAAAAATACTTTTTGAGGAATTTGTATTAAATAAAATTATTTATTATTATGAAATTCATAAATAAGTAAACAATAAAAACTGCTGTATTATGCAATAAATTATAATTGAAATTCATTTGCACATTTTAATGTATATCAATAGTTATTCGTCATTTTTCGGACAGTAAAATGAGCGATGACTATATTTTTGATCTTGAATATTTTATTATTCAGTATTTTAAAACTATACGATGATCATATTTTTAGATAAAAAAAGAGCGTAATTTAAGATTTTAATGAAAATAAACGCGTTATAATTTTTAATTCCATAAAAAATTGGAAACTAACAAATCCTGTCTTTTTTTGTTTATTTGTTTAAATAAGATTATAAAATGTAGAATTGTTATTTTTTTTTAATTAATTGATGATAATAATATGAATAAATCTGAAATAAGCATAATTTTTTTAATTTTAATTTTAGCATAAAATTCTCACAATAAAGTTGACGTAAATTTTTAAAATAATACTTATCTTTTTTTTTTTTCAGTGATACACCTTAAAGTTAAATCACACGTGAGCTGAATGTAAAACTTTTTTTTTATTATTATTTCATCTAAATCCTAAAATAATTAAAAAAGTATCAAAATAAATATATAAAGTTATATTGATAATTTCCAATATATTTGTTCTCTTTTTATTTCTGTTAAATATGTTTTACTTTGTATTTGACTGATTTTCGTTTAATTAATTCTCAATTATCTTTAAATGTTTAGATCTAAAACGACTTTATTTACAAAATACCACTTTTCTGATATTCAAACATTCTATTAAGGTTTGAAATGGCGAAAAATGACTGGAGTTTGATCAGGGATTAAAAACCATGTAATTAATTTAGACTATTATTTATGTTCCATAGAAATTTTTAAAAATATTTGTTAAATTGTAAATAATAATAATAATAATAATAATAATAATAATAATAATAATAATAATAATTTTACCACTATTTTTAAGTCTAGGTTCTATATTTTTAAGCCGTCTTTTATATATACTAGGGAATCTAACCCGGGCTTCCCGGGTTATAGAACATAGGCGAAAACCATTGTTTTCTAATTCTAATATTTTTTTCATATTTAATATATATTTTACAACCTGATTCATTAACAACGCCAAAAAGAATTTTTATAAGAAAAATATCAATAATATATTCAAATAAAATTTTGAAATTTAATAAAGCGATACTTTTGTATAGCCGCATGCCAGGAGTTAATGGCCAAAGAAATCGTCCAAGATTTCGCTGCTTTTTTATTCAGGTTTTTTTTATTCTGAAAATTTCAACCGTTTAAGCTGTAATTCGAGAACATGTCTGTTAATTTTGCATTTTATTTATATTATATTATTATTTATATTTATACTTTGATAAAGTTTTAATTTTGGTAAATATTTTCAATTAATTATATCAAAACTATAATTATTTAAATACCAAAGCCCCTGTTTCACTTTTTTCTTTATTTTTTTTTCTTCCGTAATTCTTATTTTTATTTATTTATTCATTTATTTCAAGAAAAAAGGCTAATTTTCTCCCCTTTTCTTCTATTTTGATTTGGGTTATAGCTTTTTAACGCCTTTACCATTCAATAAAAAATTATTAAGCTCTCTAATCAGTAAAACGAAATACAGTTTTCAAACAAATTATATTTAAAAGTTGTTATATTTTCCCCTATCCAGCGGTGTAAAAATTGAAATTGTTCGATTATATACATGTTGAATTTAAGTTTTTATTACATCATTATTCTTTTATTTATTTATTGATGGAGTTCTAATTTCTTCATGGAAAATTAGCCGGAGACAAATGCTAAATAATTAAGTGCAAATTGTTTATTATTCTTTTGTAATGAGCTTGTACACAATGGAAATTTAAAGAAATCATGCTTAAAAATTATTTTAAAAGTCATAATAAATCAGTCAATCAAGATACTGTTTTCAAACAAATTGCATTTGAAAGTAGATTTTTTTTACCCTGTATAACAGTGTAAAAATTGAAGATGTGCGATGTTTAGAAAAAAAAAATTGCAGTAGAAAAAATCACAAAACCGAAATTTCATCATCAAGTGTTGCTATTCGCAAAATGACGTCAGCGTTACGCACGGACATGTTTGTCCTTTATAATATAGATAGATATTAGAAATATTTATTTTTTAGTGTAAAAAAATAATTTATAAAATTACATGCCATCTTTAAACAAGAGACTTGGTTAGATTTTGTTATACAAACTTGTTTGTTGTCTTTTGAATTCAAAGGTTTTACAAGTTATCGTGCTAAAACTGCAGGTTAACAGTGTTTCGAGATAAAATTAAGTTAAAGTTTTGATTTCGCAGGTATCGGCAGTCTACACGATTCAAGATTTATGGCTTTAATGACTGTAATTTTAGGAATTTTCTTATCGGTTTAACTGAACGACATTCTTAAAGGATCCGACATTATATATATATATAAATAATAATCATAATAATAATAATTACATTGTTTTCAGCATTTCACGTCTTTTTGGTTCCCTTAGACAGCCATTTAAATTTGCTTTGCAAAAAATAATTAACTAATAAGAATAAATACTCAGTTACTTGATAAACAATCTTATATATTATTATCTAATAACACAACATTTTTTATTTACATAATTAGAATTACTTAATTTGCAATTTATAAATACTATAGTATTTTAAAAATAAATTTTCACCAAAGAGGATGTAATATATATGAGTATAAAGATAAATGGAACAAGTAATATTTACATCCAATGTTTAATTTCTAACAAAAAAAAAAAAAAAAAAAAAAAAAAGAAAGAAAGGAAGAAAGAAAAAGAAAAAGAGGGTACCGAGCCCCAATATTCTGCAGTAGTAAAAACGGTAGCATATCTCCCTGTCCCATTCACCAGCATATTTATATTTCATACATTATTTGAAAAAATTAATCGATTTTTCTTCAGCAAAAGAAAAAGATTATATATATTTTAAATATACTATCGATATGCATATATATATATAATAAAATTTAATGAATGAAAAAATAGCAAAAACATTTAGAATCAGAGATGGAGAATTTTCAGAAAATCTTACTACCCAGGAATTATTATTATTATTATTGTTGTTATTATTATTATTATTATTGTCAACGAGCAAAATCCAACATAAAGTGCTGTTCCGGTTTCCTCGCTCCAATTAATATTTAAATACTCGCTAAAAACAAAGAAGTACCGGAGCTGAGCTCTAATGAGCTCCGGCACTATTTAATTACTGTTTACATCAACATGATGATGACAAGAAATTGTAAGAAGCGAAGTGACTGACTGAAACTGAGGCTAGCACGAAAATGTAGTTACTTTTGCAACTCACTGAGTCTATAAGCCGTGAAACCTGTTTTACAGTCATTAATACGATGCCGCAGAATGAATGTGCGAGGATGAAGGAATTTAACGTTTTTCCAGTCTACCAAGCCTTAATAATCAATATTATTCTCAAATATGTAAATAAGGGTTAAATATGTTGATACCTTCATTCTTTAATGTAATTTGAGATTTATTTTATTAGTTCGAAATGAAATTTCAAACGCACATCTCGTAGACTGAAAACTGTAGTTATCAAGTCATTGCAACACAGTTCTAGTAAAATATGTATAGTTAAAATTGAAAATTTACGGTTAATAAATGTAAAGAAAAATTATTTATCAAATTCTTATTTTCTTTTCGTTCTAATACATTTGCTATTTTACAAAATCCTTGTTTTTAAACACATTTCTTGTTTAATTTTTGGTAGGCCTTGTATCAAAAAGTTGAAGAATGTTAGATATATGGTGCAAATTGACTGGTATTTTATCTTTTATCTTCTGAATAACTGAAAGGTTTTTTTTTTTTTTTTTTTTTTTTTTTTTTTTTTTTTTTTTTTTGGTGTGGGGGGGGGGGGGGGGGGTGAATAAATAAATTCAGTTCCATCGAAAATAATGCTTGTTTTTTTTTTTTTTGGTTTCGTTTTAAAGCACGGAGTGTTTTTGTATTGCTCATTAAATTTTAAAGCCATATGAAAGCTGTTTTATTGTCATTAATAAGAGACCGCCGGATAATTGCATTATATGTGGATAAAACGAAATTTAGAGTTATCAGAACTTTAGACTACGATATCTTACTTTTACAAATTTTAAATTAAGTTTTATTTATTTTATTTATTTAATTCATTGTAGCAAGCTGTGGTTCATTTCGTTTATTCAAAGTTGAATTAAAACGATTGCGTTTAAACTCAAAATTGTGAAAATCACATCAGTAGGATGTAGCTGCAATAAATTTGAAATTAGATGATTAAAAATTGCTACTGCACTGTGAGTTACTGTCAAACTTTTCTGTTTTTAAAAATTTAAATCTTAAAAAAAATAATAATATGAAGATTTTTAGTACTACTATTATGGTAGCAGACGATACATTTTTGTTTCGTACTATTATTCTGGATTAAAGAGATATTAATAATTGGGATTAAAAGTGTTTCGCTTTTTAAACAGTTTAGTTTTAAACATTAAAATTTCAGCTTTTAAAGTTAAAAGTTTTTCGTTTTTTAGGTTTAAATTTGTGAAATAAAATCAGGTCATTTTTGTTACACTTTTTATGTCAAAAAATAATAACTACATTTCCCCCCCCCCCCTTTTTTTTTTTTTTTTTTTTGTGTGTGTGTGTGTGTGTGTGTGTGTGTGTGTGTGTGTGTGTGTGTGTGTGTGTGTGTGTGTGTGTGTGTGACTTTATATAAGTTTACTCATTTCGTGTAATATCTATATCAAAATTCTTTGGGCTTCGGATATATATAGATATAGATAATAACATATAAAAATATATATTTTGTAGTTGTACATTTTAATTACGGACGTACCAGAAAGACGAAAATTATCTTTATTATTTGTTATTATCCTTATTAATTAGGAGGTAAAGCAAGAACAATTTTTGCTAATATTTAAATTTTTGCTACAATAACAGTACTTGTTTTTTTTTTTTAATTATAAGGAAATAATTCTCGTTATCTTATTTTATAAACATACAACCCATACAATAAAATGTAATAAACATACAACCCATACAATAAAATGTAATTATAGTAACCATGATTTTTTTTTCTTTACATAAGACTTCTTGTACTATTAGGACAAAATATATTCTAAATTAAAAATAAAATAATAATAATAATAATAATAATAATAATAATAATAATAATAATAATATATTATTATTATTATTATTTTTAATCGTTTAACTTTCTAAGTATACCATAATAGTAATAAAATTGAATTTATATTATGAACTTATATGAAATATAAATTTTATATTGGCAAAATTTGCTCAACAAACTTTATTATTATTATTATTTATTTAATGTAATAAGTTCTTGCTCCTCTATACATAATAATAACTTTTGTAAACATAATAATAAATTTTGTAAAAATATATATTGTGGAATTTAGAATATATAGATGTTAGTTTTCTTAAAAATATAGAAAACAAAAATTTCTTCTTTTTTTTCTTTTGTTATTTTTCTCCTTTTAACAAATAGTTATGTTTCATATGTGCTTCAGATGAATTTAGTGTCTTAAATTACAACAACATATTTTAAAGTAATGAAACTTTGTTTACTTATCATACGTTAAATTTATGTAAATGGGCATTCCACTAAAAATTATGCCACGAAAATTTCCTAAATTTTTGAGCCTAGTCTTAAAGGGGGAAAAAAAAGAGAGAAAAAAAGAAGAGAGAGAGAGATAAACAGAGAACAATAAATAAGATACAAACGAAAGTTAATTAAACACTATATATAAGATTAGAAAAAATAATAGGTGGTACATTTTTATGTAAATAATTTTTACAGCATTCCTGAAATAGTATGCATTGCGAATTGTAATGCATATTTGCGGACAAGTAAAAGTATTTCAATAAAAACGGCTTTAAAAATAATTATCAGAAAATCGTCAAAATATTACTAGTAAATATTTATAAAGTAGGAATAGATAAAACATAAAAGAGCGAATATAAATATGAACCAATAACGTGAAGCTAAAAATAATAGTGTTAATAATAATTAGAAATAAGCATGTATTTAAATAAAATAGCGAATGAGAGAACTCTTATAAATGAGCAAACATAAAATAATACAGTGGCGTTAAAAATAATTTTGTTAATAATAATCAAAAATAAGTAATTATTTAAAAAAAAAAAAAAAAAAAAAAAAAAAAAAGAAATCCAAAAAATGAGCAAATAGCAAACGAATATTCGACTACAATAGTATTAAAAGTAGCATTGTTAGCGATAATAAAAAATATATAAATATTCAATTAAAATAGAACACGTGATAACTCAGAAAAAAATATATTTTAAGGTTCTTCAGTCAATAATAATCGAGATCCCATTTTTTATCACATCTAATTTTCACTATTTTTTTCATAAGGCGATAACGTAGCCAAATCTAGCGACCCTGTTCTCTAGTCCCGGCACATCAGGTCTCAGTATTGCCCTCCGATTGGCGAGGAAATTCAATAATTCAACCAATGGAGAAAGGGTAGTGTTTCTCCTCTTGTTCACCAAGAAAACGATGCTTTGACACAAGAAAACGTCTTTATGAAGATTTTAATTCGTGTAAAGTTGTTCCGCATCTTTTTCTTGGGATCCTCGATCGGTAATAAACCGATCACGTGCGCTTGTTTTGATTTTATTTTGGTTCTCGGATGGCTGAATTTAGTATGGACACTTTAATTATAGATGCGATAACACCTGGGAAAAGCATGTGAGGCTATGGTCACGTGATGTGTGCCAGATAAAAGATGGCTGATGGGGTGGAATTTAATACATTTGAAAGCTAAATCTGTTCCATATTGGTTTCTTTAGCGAGAGCTTATTTTGTAGCTTTTTTTAGGAAACTGTAACGTGATAACGGTATTGAGTAGAATGAGATAAAAGACTAATTTGAAAAGGAGAACTAATTTACTAAATTTAGCGATTTTCGTTTATTTATCGTAATTTCCACTAAACGTATAGATACATTATATATATATATATATATATATAGGAGTCGTCGACTTTTTCAATATCACGAGCTCCTTGAAATTTTTTAAACATATTTGTTAGCGCATGTCCTTCTACGCATACACATACATTAAAAAAAAAAAATATGCGTGTGTTGGGTGCACTTTGCATAAACATACAGAGTAGTTAAGTAACAATTAAAAAAGTTATTAATCAATTTAAATCACTCAAAATAATTGAACAATTATGACTATTAAAAATTGAAGGGTCGGGTAAAAATGATGATAGTCACAGATAGTTAAATAATAGTATTATATATATGTGTGTGTGTGTGTGTGTGTGTGTGTGTGTGTGTGTGTTTTACGAGCGTCACATTCATTCGTTCTTCCCTCTTTATACTAATTTTCAACTGTGTTTTTCAAAAGACCTTCATCGTTCTTTCCTTTTTATAACGTTTTTCAACTGTTTTTTCAACAAACTTTCATCTTTATTCAACTGTGTTTTTCAAAAGATTACCTTCATTTTTGTCTCGATTCGAGATTGCCAAACGAAAATACGCCTCTCAAGCTAACAGGTGGCACTGTTATCTCAAAGTTAATAAAAGGTGGATTATTATTGTTGGATTATTATTGTGGATTATTATTAAATTTTTAAGAAAATAAATTGTTTAGCTCCAAAAAAATATTTGTTTAGGTTATGATCTAATAGCAGTTTAGTTGGGATAAAAATATTTTCTTTTTGGTATGCGTTATTTAAGCAAATTTTGATAAGCTGTCTTTTTTAGGTGCGTTCGTAATTATATAAATACGTAGCACCTATTGTCGTCGTCTGGTCCGTCCGCCTGTCTGTCCGTTCGTCCGCATACAACAACGCAAAAACTACCCAACCGAATGGTTTGAAGTTTAAGATATATTATCTTTGCAGAATTTTGTCGAGTCATTTCAAATTTTAAGAAAATCGAATCAAAACTTTAGAAAATATTTTAAAAAAACATTTATTAAGAAATTTGAATAATAATAAAAAGAAAAAAAAAATCGGTGCTTTCTTGTTATAGGAGCTTCCGAGGTTTAACCGTCAAGCGACCGAGATACTTATTTTATTGCAGCAATTAATCTGCAGACGATATAATTCATTTCACAGAATTAAAAATAATCAAGATATGAATATTTATATAACTAGCTATAGTACGAACACACTTCATTTGTCACGTTTGACGTACAATTTTCAACTTGTTTATATTAAGAATCAATATTATACATACTTAAAAATTAGTCCTTCAGCGCTGAAAGGTCCCAGGTTCGAGTCCTGGCACAGGTCAATTTTTCACTCATGTTGGTTTAGTGTATTTAATTGTCTGATAAAACGTGTGTTCTTACATTGTAAAAAAAAAAACCCCACTGAATTTGATTTTCGTAATGTCAGTAAAATATATTGTTGATAATTTGTTTTCCATTTTTTTTCTATTTTTGTGAAATTGAGAACAAATACTACATTAATCTTATTAGCGCAGTATTCAGTCAGTATTATCCAGTTTCAAATATTATTATTTAAATAGATTATCATAATTCATCTAAATGTTTCATTGCGTAGCAAGCGCATTAAATTGCAATAAAAAATAATCAAATAATGTATTCTAATTATGTTCTGTGTTTCCAAACAAAAATTATTATAGCTATACAGTAACTGAAAGTTTTCAATAGAATAATCAAAATTAAGTAACACAAAATGCTTTGGAAATATTGGCCATGTTGTTTATCATATAAATTTGTTTATCTAATACTATCTTTTTCTTCCTTTCTTTATTTTTTTACGATAAGAAAAAGATTCTGGATTAATTTAGAAATAGAAAAGAAAACTGAAAGCATAAAATCTTTTCAAATGACTTAAATCACAACTCATAATAAATTTAAAATTATTTTCAGATTTTATAAGAAAACCATAGCACAGCACTGATAAGAACAACTTAGCTATCTATTTATCTTTTATTGAGTCATTATGATACATATATATATATATATATATATATTGATGTTAAAAGCTAATTGAAAACATGATATCTAAAATAATTTAAAAACGATACTAAAATTCTAAAAGTCGAATTGAATAAACAAACATCTTTCAAGAGTTTTCTCGCAACAGTATTATCCAGGTTATCGTTAGAAGTTACACAATTCGGCTGGTATTTACTTAAACAGTGGCGCCAATTTTTGAAAGATATTGGGTGGGCTCAAAAATGTTTTGGCAAAATGACACGGGTAGTTTTTTTCTCTGTTGAAAGGGGATGGAATAATAACTCTAAGTCAAGTATGAATCTATATATTTTTTAAATGTATAAAATTCCTTATAAAGACAATAGTATTTATCACAATTATCATACAATGGATATGATTAAAAATTAAAAGCGTAAAAAGCTGCACATTGAGAAAATAAATTTAATTATCTAAGTGCTTTATGGCTGTGAGTCAGGGCATTAATACAAGTGACCATTGACTTATACTCACAGATAAAATATGCAGGAAGAATAGTTTTAAATCAAATCAAACTATACGTCTGTTGAATTACTTTTAGTCCTCCTGTCTGTATTACTGTTTTTCAAACAAAACAATTTTGAGAATGTCAACAGAATTTGACTAGAATGGAACAAAAGAAAAAAAAGATGGGACTTTAGGGATCTTTTACAAATCAAAATACGGATCCGAGATAAGGAGTGTCACACACATTCATGCGTGCATAACCCTCTTCGCGGGTTCAGGGGTCAAAAAGGTTACTGAAGCGGTCTGGTAGCAATTAAGGTTATAGTCCTTTTTTTGACCATTGTCCAAAAAATGAGTATAGAAACACAGAACTTCAGAGAGCAAAAATGTGATTATTTTACTTTTGTTTGTCGCAAAATATACCTAACATCCAAAGAAATGTATTGTTTCAAATAAAGATATGAATGGATGTTAATAAAGCTGGGAATAAGTAAGCTGTGTGTGCGTGCGTGGTCAATCAATGGCGATATCTCATTTTACAACAAATACCGTAAATATAAATATTGAAGAAAATAAAATAGGAAAAGGTTTCCGAATTAGTAATCTTCTTAAATTTATTATTATTTGTGGAAATTTGCAAAAAATATCTCAATAATTTTCTCTGTATAGTAAAAAAAAAAGCAGCTGATGCTGCCTTAATTAAATATTTTGTGATTGGAGGTGGCTTATATTAAGAAAACTATTGCATATACAGGTTTAGTAGTTTGCTAAAAGAAAATTGGTAGTTTTATAGAAATAAAAATGTTGAACCAGATATTTTTTAAATCGAAGAATTCTTTTAAGCGCAATGTTGAAGTCGATCGAAGAATTCTTTTAAGCGCAATGTTGAAGTCGATCAAAATAATTCCTGTAAAAAAGAGATGCGTTAACTTGCCCCCCCCCCCCCTTTTGAAAATTTAAATTTCAAAGATACCAGGCATTAGCTCTCAATTAGCTCTAATTT
The DNA here is from genome assembly GCA_963931845.1 of Maratus michaelseni. Lineage (NCBI taxonomy): Eukaryota > Metazoa > Arthropoda > Arachnida > Araneae > Salticidae > Maratus > Maratus michaelseni. The sequence goes on from OZ007593.1 coordinate 133,288,897, forward strand.
GCTCTCTAATATTAGAATTTGCTCTGGTTATGGTACCGCGATATTCCAATTAGAATGGTGTCGGGGCTAAGTTAACGCTACCCCCCCCCCCCTTTCGAATATCGAAATTTCAAATATGCCAAAATTTAGCTCTCAATTAGCTCTAATTTGCTCTCTAATATTAGAATTTGCTCTGCTTCTGACGTCGAGATATTTCAGTTACAAGAAGGGGCCGAGCGTTAATTTAGCTCCCCCCACCCCCTTCACTTTCGAATACAGCAAAATGTAAAATCACCGTTTTTAAAAAATTAACTTTAAACATCAAATTTCCACTTGATCATTTAAAAAGAGTTCATATTTATTTGCACACAACTTCTCTATGAAAACGAATTTTTGCATGGAGGGTTCTTAAGTTTCGTAAGTACTTTTAGCATTCCTAGCAATTACATTCATGATAGAAATCTAGGCATTCATGCATTCAACCTCTTTTTTTGGAGCCCAAACCCAATGACTCTAAATGCGAACCCGAGTCCGACAGTAGGCATCAGAAAATCATTAATAAAATTTTAAAATTGTTACAGATTTATTTTGTTATTTAAATATATCTCGTTACATAGAAATATATATTAATCCTAAATACGCTTTCACGTTTCGTGAATTTTCATATTCCTGAAAATCTGTTTAAAATAACAAATTTGTTATTTATACCCAACTACTGGCAGAAATTAAAATTCTTATATTATTCTTTTTAATATAATTGTACAACTATGGCAAAAAGGCGTGAATTATGTTTCTCAATTATTTTGGAAAAGGACTTCAAACAGAAAGAGGCGATAGACAAAGGATATCTCACGTCTTTTTTATGTTATTAACACTGACCATGCATAGGCTTCAAAATCAGACAGAATATTTCCCCTTTTGTCCCATCAATAACAACTCAATTCCATTTCAAACAAATTTTTAAATGAATTTAAAACACCTTAAGAAACTTAGAGTACATTCTTGTCTCTCAAATAGCAAGTTTTTTTGTCACTCATTTCAATTTGTGATAAAATAAAATAAAATATTTTATCTTGAACTCACCCGAGCCCGAAAACTGGCATAAAATTTATAGACCTAACCCGTTTCGTGCCCAAACTCGGATTCCAACTGATCCCGTTTCATATCTAATGCATGCTTTATAAAAGGAAAAAAAAAAGTACAAATTTTCAACTTTCTGTAAAATGGTAAATCGATCATTTATTCATACATATGTGTAGATGTTTGAAGATTTTGCTCAACAACACAAAATTTTCTGACACATTCATGCACATTAGTCCGTTTTAAATATAAATATTACTGAAAACATTTGAAATCGAATAGCATTTTTCATTTTTTGATAAATGCATGGATTAAATATTGAGTCATAAACGATTTTGTCTCATGACGATGCATTTTGGACTGTCGCATGCCTAAAATCTATTAAAAAATCCAACTTTGATACATAAAATAAGTTTTTAGCATTCAGTCAATTGATAAATCCATATGTGTTTGTGATTAACTTTTTTTAAAATTCATAAACCTAGCATAAATCTAAAATTATAATTTCTTTAAATTTAAGATTTTACTAAGTTAATATTATCATTTTTGCGAATTTTTGCTTTTTTCCTTTATTCTTAAGAAGGTGTTTTTAAAATTTTATAACTGCTTATTATTTCTATTTACTATTATTAAAAGGGAAAATTTATGCCTAGGAATTTAATATATTGAAATAGCTTTGTCTTTGATTATTAATCTTTACATATCTTTATGTCATTAGCAAGGGCTTCAAATAACAAACATTTCAATTCAGAACAGAATGTTTTGCGGAAATATGGAAGTTAGGTACATTATTTATCAAATATTGTCAATGTAAAAAAAATTTCAAAAGAAATACATTTATTTTATTTAACATTTTCTTGATTTTTTTTTTTTCTAATTTTTGGAAAAATAACTTTTACGTTTACAAAATTTAAAGTAATGACAAAAATTAAATTTTACCAAAGTTTAACGAACATATCATTTACTGAAATCAAGTTAATTGCAGTTGGCCATTTTACAAGTTGAAATGGCTTATCAAAAATATTTTTAAGGGAACAAAAAAACATTTTATAAACGTTTATGCCATTATCGGTTAACAGAATAAATAGAAGGTAAAAAAACAATAATTCTCGTAATTATTAAAAAATAATTTTATTTTCAAACCATAACCATCTTCTGTTATGACGTCACATTTTTATAACAATCAGTATAAAACATTTTATGTTTAAAAAAAAAAAAAAAAAAAAAAAAAAAAAAAACATTCTGTAATACTCTCATTAACTACAATTTTTTTTTATTGTATCAAAAAATATATACATTTAATGATTAAATATTCTAAAAGTAATGATATGTATGTAAAACATTTCTAAATATCATGACTAACTTTTTAGTTCTCTTCTTCATTAAAACCCTCTTCAATTATGAATCAAATTGATTTATGATTATTTTAATTCTGAATTGGAAGTGGCAATAATGCTAATAATTTTGTTTTTAAACTAAAGTTTATCAATAGCAAAATCTTCAAACATACACACACACATGCATGAATAAATGATTGATTTACCATTTTACAAAACGTTGAAAATTTGTGCGTAATTTTTTTTTCTTTTATTAACCATGCATTAGATATGAAAAGGGATCAGTTCGAAACAGAGTTTGAGCGCGAAACTAGTTAGGTCTGTAAATTTTATGCCAGTCCACAGGCTCGGGCGGATTCAAGATAAAAAAATTTAATTTATTTTATCACAAATTGATAAGAGCGAAAAAAAAACTTGCTATTTGAGAAACAAGAATGTACTCTAAGTTTCTTAAAGTGTTTTAAATAAATTTAAAAATTTGTTTGAAATGGAATTGAGTTGTTATTGATGGGACAAAAGAAGAAATATTCTACCTGATTTTGAAGCCTGTGCATGGTCAGTGTTAATAATATAAAAAAGACGTGGGATATCATTTGTCTATCGTTTCTTTCTGTTTGAAGTCCTTTTCCAAAATAATTGAGAAACATAATTCACGCCTTTTTGCCATAGTAGTACAATTATATTTAAAAAAATAATACAAGAATTTTGATTTCTGCCAATGGTTGGGTATAAATAACAAATTTGTTATTTTAAACAGATTTTCAGGGACATAAAAAATCACGAAACGTGAGAGCGTATTTAGGATTAATATATATTTCTATGTAACGAGATATATTTAAATAACAAAATAAATCTTTAAACAATTTTAAAATCTTATTAATGATTTTCTGCTGCCTACTGTCGGACTCGGGTTCGCATTTAGAGTCACTGGGTTTTGGCTCCAAAAAAAGAGGTTGAATGCATGAATGCCTAGATTTCTATCATGAATGTATTTGCTAGGAATGCTAAAAGTACTTACGAAACTTAAAAACCCCCATGCAAAAATTCGTTTTCGTAGACAAGTTGTGTGCAAATGAATATGAACTCTTTTTAAATGATCAAATGGAAATTTGATTTTTAAAGTTAATTTTATAAAAACGGTGATTTTGCTCATTGCAATATTCGAAAGTGGAGGGAGCGGGGCTCCCCTCGGCCCCCTTGACGCTCGGCCCCTTCTTGTAACTGAAATATCTCGATACCAGAAGCAGAGCAAATTCTAATATTCGAGAGCAAATTAGAGCTAATTGAGAGCTAAATTTTGGCATATTTGAAATTTCGATATTCGGAAGTGGGGGGGGGGCTAGCGTTAACTTAGTCCTTCCCCCCCCCACAACATTCTAATTGGAATATCGCGGTACCATACCCAGAGAAAATTCTTATATTAGAGAGCTAATTAGAGCTAATTGAGAGCTAAATTTTGGCATATTTGAAACTTCGATATTCGAAGGTGGGGGGGGGGGCTGGCCCCCCTTCTTGTAACTGAAATATCTCGATACCGATTGCAGAGCAAATTAGAGCTATTTGAGAGCTAAATTTTGGCATATTTGACATTTGGATATTGGAAAGTGGGGGGGCTAGCGTTAACTTAGCCCCCCCCCCCCCCACCCACCATTCTAATTGGAATATCGCGGTACATAACCAAAGCAAATTCTAATATTAGAGAGCAAATTAGAGCTAATTGAGAGCTAATTCCTGGTAACTTTGAAATTTAAATTTTCGAAAGTGTGTGTGTGTGGGGGGGGGGGGGGGTCAAATTAACGTATCTGTAAAAAAGTTTTATAGAATCAGAAACTATGCATAGACATTTAACCATCTTTCATAGGCACATACTTGATTATTTTTTAGTAATAAATAATCGTTGTGTATCGCAAATTTGTTATTTTTTAGCGAATTTATAAAGCGCACTACTATTGTGACTGACACAAAGCTGAACTGTGGCAAAAATCAGACCTTGTAATAATCCTACAAAGAAAATAAGAAAGAAAGAAAGAAAATCCGTGGGAAGATACTTTTCACAGAATTTTCTAGTTGTTTTTGCCTTAATACCATTTTATTGGTCAGTGGACATGAAACATCAAATAATACTAAACCTTGCTCAGAAAAGCAATAAAACGATAAATTTTACTCCAACAAGTTCGCCGACAGCTCTCGCCGCAGGCTTCTTTCGCGTACCTTCTAAACCCCTCTTTCTAAACCCCTTCCATAGCAATAAACCTGTGAGGGTGGGGTTCGTATTTGTCCAATTCAGACCTGGAAGATGACAGTATGAGAGTCCTACACAACCCCCTGTATTTCACTGTCTTAATTGCTTTCCACTGGTAAGGAATTTGACTAGAATGGAACAAACCAATAAAATTTCGTTTCAGAGGTAAATAAGTAACAAAAAAATAGAAATTGGGTAACCTGGAATAGCAAATTATCGGGTGGGCTCGGGCTCCACCAGCCCATATAAGTTGGCGCCACTGTACCTAAACTTGAGTTTACTGAAAATTCCATGATTTGTTTCAAATAAATTTATTTACTCAATCATCTATATATAACCATCTACTACATTGGCCGCATAAAACATAAATATATATCATCAAGTTTTCGTTGCAATTTATGGATCCCATTACAAAGATAGCTCCGTCTTGAAGTATACCTCTAATGAGTTACGGATAGCAACTTCTGATGATGGCGAAAAAAAATAAGTGGAGCACATCATTATACAAAACACGTTAAAGTAGTTTATAAACGAAATTAACTTCCGCAAAAGTAAAAAAAAAAAAATGAATTCCATACACCTTTGAATAAACAAAACATCTTTAAAGAGCTTTCTTCACAACAAACCTGGTCACCATACGTGATATTACAATTGGATTGGTATTTACTAACTCTTGAGTTTTTTCAAAATGCAATGATTTGTTTCAAATCGATTTATTTTCTGTTTTTCTTTTATGTAAAAATTTTTCCACCCTTACATTACCGGCAGTAAAACAGAAATACTGTCATCAAGTTGTGTTTGCAATTTATGATGGATCTCATTACAAAGATAGCTCGGTCTTGAAGTATACCTCTAATGAGTTACGGATAGCAACTTCTGATTAATGGCGAAAAAAATACGCGGAGCACATCATTATACAAAACACGTTAAAATAATTTATAAACGAAATTAACTTTCCAAAAGTAGAAAAATCACTTCCATACACCTTTGAATAAACAAAACATCTTTCAAGAGTTTTCTCACAACAAACCTGATCACCATATAAGATATTACAATTCGAATGATATTTACTAACTCTTGAGTTTTCTCAAAATGCAATGATTTGATTCAAATCAATTTATTTCCTGTTTATCCTTTATGTAAAAATTTTCTCACCCTTACATATTGCCGGCAGTAAAACACAAATACTATCATCAAGTTGTCGTTGCAATTTATGGATCTCATTACATAGATAGCTCGGTCTTGAAAAACACCTCTAATGAGTTACGGATAGTAATTTCTTATGATGGGGGGAAATACCTGAATCACGTTATTACAAAACACGTTAAAATAATTCAAAAACGAAATTAACTTTCTCTAAGTCGAAAAATCACTTCCATACACCTTTAAACAAACAAAACATCTTTCAAGAGTTTTCTCACAACAAACCTGGTCACCATATGGGATAGACAATTCGATTAATATTTACTTAACCTTATGTTTTCTCAAAATGCCACCATGATTTGTTTCAAATCAATTTATTTCCTGTTTTTCATTTATGTAAAAATTTTCCCACCATTACACTGGTCGCAGTAAAATACAAATGTCATCAAGTTGTCGTTGCAATTTATGGATCTCATTACAAAGATAGCTCCGCCTTGAAGAATACCTCTAATGAGTTACGGATAGCAACTTCTGATGGTGGGAAAAAATTCGCGGAGCAGGCAACACGTGGAGAACAGATATCGAAGCGAAATCCTTTGTAACCTAATTACCCACCTTCGCACTTGGGAGTCTTGAGGGGGAAAATTGGGTCTTCTTTTATCGCCAGAAGAACTGACCAGTGTCCTAGAGGGGATTCCTGTAATTTCTTTTCACTACTAAATCAGCCTTGACATCTGTGTTTTTATATGGTGTAGCTAAGGTGGAAACTATGGGAACGTTCACCGTTCAGAGTTAATTGCAAGGGCCTGTGCCCTGGGCAAGAAATTTTCAAAATTTTTATGGAAATTTTTGCAATCTAAGTATTTATTACAGTGGATTCTCACTAATGCGTCTCCGCTTAAGATGCATCGCCAGCTAATGTAGTCAAATTCATTTTCTCCATCATTTTTTCCCCCTATTTGGGATTAATATTAAGAATATCGTTTAATACGAATAATTTTTCCCAAAATCGAAACTGTTTTGTACATTATTTTTTCAAAAGCAACTTTAGCGTAACTTTGGTTATTGGGATTAAAAAAAAAATGTCAGTAACAGTGAGGAAGAGAAAGAAAACATTCCACCATCAAAAACGCGATAGGTTCAAAAATTGCACCGATTTGGTGTTTTGAACCGATTTTCACAGCACGGGAAACGAAAATAACTTTTGACCTGAGAGAAACAATTGCTTATAACTGAAGATGTAATTCATTTGCCATAAAATGAAAAAAACTGTTCGATTACAAATCACTTGAATAATCATCGCTGTAAGTATCATACTTTTATGTTTTAAAATGTGTCAGAAAAATTCGTATTGTTGAAGGGATGGGGAATATTTTTTTGAGAACCGCCGTGAGCATGGAGTATTTAACATGAATTTTTAAAATTAAACATATATATACATGCATTATTCTTTACCACTCATAAATAAAATCTGACACATAAATAAAATCTGCCAATTATACAGCTCTATTTTTCTCTTTTACTATTTTTATTCTTGTATTTTTTTTTCTTTTTTGATTTTAAATCGCAAATACATGTCTGAATAAAAAACCCAATAGCCCTCCTCAAATCTTCCCATAATAATTTCGGTCGCACGCGCTCGTTCTGTCCCCTCCAACAAAATTTCGTCTGCCGATTCCGCCTATAGAGTGGGTATTTTCGTTCCATTGTGTCGCCAGTCTTTTAAAGTTTAGATTGTGGGCGACCCCTTGACCGTAAAAGCCTTCGCACCTTTTCATTCTAACATAAAGAGAACATGCACCTATTGAAAGTACCACAATAGATCCAAGAACCAATACAATGAATGCAAAAAATAATATTGAACATTTTTTTTTTCTACGTTTTACTTTCGTGCTTTCGTAAATACGTTTTGGGTGCTGTGCTGTGCTGTGCTGATATTTTGTCGGAACTGGATTAGATTTGGACAAAATTTATTCATAACTGGCTGCATAGCAACTAGAGTTCGGATCATGGTATATATCCAATATTTATTTTGAAATTATATGTATATATATATATATATATATATTATATTTTCGATATTTTCATACATTTGATATTTATTTTCAAAAATATTTATATTAATATGATATTTTTTATATTTTAAGTCAAAACAAGTATAAATGAATTTTTCAACTTTTATTGCCTGTGTCGTTTTATAGATATAGCCTTTTGCCAATTTCAGTGACTTTTTTAGACCCCCCCCCCCCCCCATGAAAAAAGTCTAAGTTTTATGCTTAAAGTTGAATTTTTATTTTTAAATGTAAAACCGATAATCACACACATGTGCGACAATATCAACTAAGAGCAGCCATTGAAAGATAATTTGTCTAATTGAAGTAGTAATTTATTTTCAACTTTATTAGAAAGAATATTTTCTGGTTTTTGTTCAGCTCAGTTTAAACAGCACAATAGGTTAAGGAATAAAAAAACATACATTTCTGTTCAAATTTTGAATAAAAAAAACTATTTTGTATTTACGATTTTGTTGTATAAAACAAAATTTTCACGATACTTGATACTGAAACCTATATTTTGCTTTCCGATTAATGTAAAAAGCAACGTGTTTCTGCTTTCAATTAGTTGTCTTCTTCTTCAGTTTTGTTGTAAGTGAGACGGTTGTGTGTGTGTGTGGCGGGGGAGGGGGGGGATACATTTAGAATATTGCTTTATTAAGTTTTCATGTTAAGTGCAATATATTGTATTTTCTAATTTATATAAGGTCTGAAAACATTTATAATCAGCAGTAAGCTGGCTATTTTGAAAATATCTAATAGATATTAAAAAATATCGTATATATATCAAAATATCGGATATTTTTTATGTTTTTGAAAATATCATGATATTTACGAAACCTGATAACAACCCGATGCGTTTCATTTGCATTGTATGATATGTTTCGATTTTTTGGAGGAAAAAAAAATCTTCTACATAAAAAAAAAATATATTTATAATGTTATTTATATTAAATTTCTTATTACAAATAAGAAACTAAGCTGAGAATGGTAGTTTAACTGAAATTTACGAAGATTAGATTTTGCAAATTACGGAATTTAGATACAATTATAGTAGAGTACCTTTATAAAAGAATGGTGACACATGGGTAGACAAAAAGAAAAATAATATTTGGTCGAGAGGATTTTGGATAAAAATTCGAGGAGCTTGTCATTATAGGCCGGGATCCAGATAGATTTTGCGCTGTTTGCGAAACTGCGAACAGTTCGCAGTGGGCGGAGTTTCGCCAAGTTAAATCAAAGTTGAAGTCCAACCCATCCCAAAATAGCGAAAATAACTTGCGAAATCACGTGATTTGAAGCTTGAACCAATCATGTGCCAAGAAAGGGGATTTGATACAAGCAATAGACACTAAAGATGGCGACGAAAACAAAACATCTCAGTACTCATGCTGTCATGAACCTCTATATAGGTTCATGCATGCTGTCATGCTAGAAGTGATATTAAACAAGCATAACAGATTTAATTAATGAATACCTTTTACTTTAGCTAATTGATTGTATGATTTTATCAGCACGTCGAAAGCTTCAAAGTCTGGAATGCTAAAGTAGTAAGTATTGCTTCTGCATTTAAAAATATTAATACACTGATGTTTACACTTGTTTTAATTTGTATAATAAAACTTAAATGTTGTAGTAATAGATCTGGAGCTTGATTTCGCTGTTTGTTGTATTTTATGAAATAAGTCAGCATAGATATTTTTTTTGTATAAATATACCCCTTTATTATTCATTTTTCGATTATATACAGTCAAAATATATTTAGCAGCTTCTTCGTTTTCCTCTTTTTTTTTTGGCGGTGCGAGGGAGCTTTTTGAGGTTTTTTTACTCTGGAGTATGAAAATACTGCTTGCCATTATTGTTATTATTTGTTTGCTAAAAAGCTGTCATCTAAATATAGTGTTAGAAAAATAAGCATAATTTAAATGTGCTTATAATTGTACACTTTAACTATTCCTTTAATTAACTTCATATATTGATCTGAAATCATGAATTGACTAGAGATGTTGATAAATTGCAAAGTCTATTTTGCAATTTTTTAAAATGTAGTTGCTTTTAAGCCTTATTGGTAAGTAGTTAATTTAATCTATAACTCACATCCTGAAGTTTTTGTCACTTATAAATTACAAACAAAGGAGTCCCAATGACAGGGGTTTAAATTATAAAAACAGTAAACATTTGTTTTATAGTTTTTTTAATTTATAAATATGGATACATTAAAAAGTAATAAATCAATAATTCCTTATATTCTTATATAGGGTGGATGTGCCAGTAATGGACACCCTTCAATGTTTTTGGTTTATAAAAAAAATTATCTTTTATTATTTCTTTCATAGCTCCCTCTTGCATGTTTTATAATCTGGGTTATTGTTGATACTTTTAATCAAACCAATCAGAAAGCAGAAAATAATGTTTCGAAGTTCCACTGTTTTTCAGTGAAAATCTTAATGAACATGCTAAATTTATATATTCTTTATTTTCTTGCAAAATTTGAAGCTTTTTGTTTTGGTAGTAATAGAAAACTTTGAATTTTATATACTAATACCAATTTATTAGATTTAATTTATTTTTAAGGTTTTAAGAGGGGTGACCATTACTGGGATGCTTAGTCATTTTCCAGCAATGGACACCCCACGTAGACATTGCTAAAAATGCAATTTCCGTAATGTTTATAGTTTATAGTGGATACAATATTTTTACTTATTTGAAAACCTAAATAATCAAATTTAATTTTTAAATTACACTTACCAAAATGTAATAACACCAAAACTTTTATAAATAACTTCTTTTAAGTTATTTTATGTGGTTAATAAAATTTCAATATTTGATTCTTTTATTATTTTTTTTAATGTATGTAACTCTGCTTTGCATATTTTATAATCTGGCAATCAAACCAGTCAGGAAGCAGAAAATATTGTTTAAGGGCACAGTCAAAGAAGGGCTCATAGGGCTTAATCCCTCCCCATTTAAATAAAAACATTTAAGTTACAGGAGTTGTTAAAAATCTATTTTCTGTCTTAAATGTTTGCTTATTCATCTCTTACAGAAAAAAAAATTGTAATATTAATGAAAGTTATAGTAATCATGAAACAAGTAAATCTGCAGATCAGTGGCCTAACGAATCAGTTCTACAGTTTTATTTTGAAATAATTTTATTTAGTATTTAAAATATCCTACTCACAGTATAATTTTTTTCATATTTGTAATATTAATTATTTCAAGTAATTATATGAAGTAGTCTGTGCTCTGGAAGTTTAATTGTTAAAAATAGTGAGACGAAACTATATACTAATACTCCAAAACTTTTTTTCTTCTAATTATTACCTTTTAAATCCCCGACTGTCTCAATAATTTGATAGCTGTCTGATATTTAGTATTTTAAACTATCCATCTATAATAATTAAAATATTGATCTTCTGATAATTACAATAATTGATGCAAACAGTGAATGATTATCACAAATATTTTATTAATTACTGGTATCCAGAATTGTTAAATTTATTTGAAAATAACTATTTTGTTTCATTAGTATGCTTTCATTAAATTCTGGTTCATAAAAATAATTATATTTATTATTTTTTATGTGGTGTCCATTACTGACATTTTAGATATATTTTGATATATTTCTGTTATTTACAATTAAATTTTGATTCATATTAGGAAATGAGACTATGAGAATGGTTAAATATTGTTGATAGATTAATATAATATTGAAAAAACTGGAATATAATAAATAAAACTATTAATTAAAAAACAAGTTTTAAAGAAATTCCTTAAGGGTGTCCATTACTGGCACATCTACCCTATATTGCATAAATCTGACTATGCAATTCATATATGTTAGTTAAAAAGTTAAATCATCAAGAATGTGGTTCTTATAAAGGTATTAATATTTCTGAATGGCTTTGTTATGCAAATTACTAAAAGGATTTGTCCAGTTATGTAGTTAATTCAACAACATATCGAGGGAGAGGGTGTTAAATGCACGTGATCCCGTACTCATTTCATCTTTAATATAGATATCGAGAAAAACATAATTTTGATCTTCATATAATGTCAAAGATATTCATGAGAATTTACTTTTAAAATTAATGCTTTGCTTGTTTGGATTGGGTTATCGTTTGGCCTTGGAGGAAGGAAGAGGATACCTCTCCTATTTAATGGCAGCTATTTATAATGGTAAAGAATGAAGCTAATGTTAATGTTCTGTTTTAAAACTTTTTGCTCTCGCCCATAATTAAAATATTTTACACCAATGATAAAGTGATAGATTGTTTCCTCTTACTTGCATAGCTATGTGTCAGTACCAGGGTTCGTAGATATCATGATTTTTTTTAAAAATATCTTGTAATTTTTATGTATCTGATATTTTTAAAATGTCCAATTACTGCTAATTATAAATATTTTTAGTTTAGCATAAATTAGAAACTAAAACATACATAGTTTTAGTACATGACATGAAAACTTAATAAAACATTATTCTATTTTTTTTTTTTTTTTTTTTTTTTTAAACCTACATAAAAAAATTTGAAACAATTTGCTTCAATTTTGCAATCGTTGAACAATTTGCTTCAATATATTCTATTATAACAAATCAAATCAATTATCTAATCAAAACACAAGTGATTCAGTATCAAATATCAAGAAAATTTTTGTTTTTTATAGCAACAAAATTTTAAATGCAAAATACTTTTTTTAATTGAAAAAATTTAATATAAATGTAAGCTTATCTGCTTTTTCATTCACTAAAATTTTTCGGCACCTGTCTATTATCCCGTCGACCACTTTTCGTAACAAAAAACTATCGCCAAACTGTAAGATTAAACGCCAAAAATGCAGCCTCATTTAATTGATGTCAGAAGCATTATATGTTTTTATGTCTTCCAGTGATTTTTAATTGGACATTTGCATGTATTTTTCATTGTTTTACTGATTTATTAGTTATTTCATTAATTAAAATAACGATTGTGTCCTTAAATTCTTTTATTTATTTATTTATTTTGATATTCCAATGGCAACGTTCTCCCATTTATTTGGCGATAGTTTTTTGTTATGAAAAGTGGGCGACGGGATAATAAAGAAGTACCAATTTTTCATAGTTTAAACTGAACAACAAACAAATCAGAAAATATTTTTTCTAATGAATTAGATAGTTTATATCTTTCAACAATTGTTCTAAGTTAATATTGTCACATATGATTATTGCTTCGGCATTTAAAAATCTAGGTTCAAACATAAAGCCTGGAAAAGTTTTTTAAGAGAGGAGGAGGAGGGGGGGGGGAGGCAGAATTAAAAAGTCACTGCAAGAGAGGGGGGAGAGGCAAAAGTATTTGCCTCTTGCAAATATTTTCCTTTAAAACACAGATTCTTGATCAGCACTATAGAATTTAAGTGATACTGTTCTATTTTTGTAGTTTTATCTTTATATTCATTTGGCAAATTTTACAAAAATGTTAATATACTTACTTTTCAAGTGCTCTAATTAATTATATTTATAAAAAAGGCTATGATGTCTTACATTCATGCACCAATTTTTTCTTTTTTTTTTTAATCTTTTATAAAAAAGGAAAAATATCGCCAAATTTCGAGGATTTTTTCCTTTAATGGTAACTTGGCTATTGTATTAAGTTATTTGTTTGGTGCGGGTTTGGAAATCACGCCAATCAAAAAGTCGCCAAACATCTGTGTGTGAGTGTAGCACTTCTGTTCCATAAAAAATCTAGTCTATCAATGTAAAGTATTGATTGTAAGTTAGTAATGTTACAAGACTAAAAAAAAATTCTAAATTTCTCTCTCTTATACAAAGTTTATTTTGAAATTCTTAAAATAAATCATTTTTGAACAAATTTTTTTTTTTTTTTAGTATCATTTACACTGAGTAAATTGTCAGCTATTTATGGTGAAAAAGGAGCTCAGATTTCTAATAAATCAAAATATATTGTATGTAAGCTTTTAAAATACTTTGTTTATTTAGATTTATTCTCTGTTTCATGAAATTCTTAAACAGATTGGGAAAGAAACACAAGGTATGTTTACATTTAGAGGAAATATTTATTAGAAAATTTGACTATTGCCTACAAAATGCTGAACAGTTATATAAATTTTATGTCACAAATTTGAATTATTAAACTTACTTCAACTCATTACTAGAAGTAAGGGAAGGAATTGTGTAATATTTTTAAATAAAAAAACAGGGACCGCATAATGCATTCTCCACCCTTCCAAATATCTGAAGAGTGACAATAAAGATTTCAATTTTGTCAGAATATGTGCCAAATGTTTTTTTCTCTGGGGGGGGGGGGGGGGGTAAATAATCATTTTAGAAGTAAGAGCAAATGTTACCAATAGAATTAAAACTTAAAATTACTTAACCATCATTTAAAATTAGTAAACATGGGTTTAACGTGTCCTATGACATTAGCATATATTGAAAAGTGATTTTGCTAGCAAATTATCACTAAGACTAATGAGTCATTTAAAAGGGAAAAAATCTTAAATAAATTCCTATAATAGTGAACGAGAGATATAAAGATTTTTGCATCAATTGTGCTTTTGAATGTTGGAACACAATGAAAAATGCATATTTGTGTGCTATATAAAATATTTTTCATTAATGAAGCTCTTTGTTATATATTTACATTATTTTTGAGTACCATAATTTCGGGAGTAAGCGCCGCAGCGCATACGTGTTTGAAAGTTCTAAATATCGGCGATGCGGCACATACGCTAGGGCGGCGGGTACAATGGTTTTTTTTTCCTCAACATAGCAAAATCTGGATATTGTGAAAAACAAGCCTTCATTTAAGGGGTTTTTTTTTAGTCTTACTGCCTCAAATACACTTGTAAACACATAGATTCATTAACATTCATTCCTATTTCACCTTTATTTACATTCATTTAATCTCAGTATAAAGTTCATAAACAGTACATAGTATCACAATATATCTTTATTATAAAAACATAATTACTATAGTCAAAATATATTTAACTCACCCATACTTCTCTATTTTCTGTTCAATATTAATAGCTTACTCTTTAATTTATTGTATACTTTACAATAGTTGATAAATTATATTTATTTCATAAGCACACCGCGTACGGCGATATTCGATTGAAACTATAATCGATTGGCGTAGTACGTATTTTGTTTCCTATTGTATTTTAAGATAACATGTGTTTCAATATTAATAGCTCACTCTTTAAAAGTACTTCTTGTATACTTTACTTTACAATAGTTGATAAATTATTTTTATTTCATAAGCATACGGCGATATTCGATTAAAATGATAATCGAATAATCGATTGGCGTAGTACATATTTTTTTTCCTATTGTATTTTAAGATAAGCTGTGTTTTATTGTTAATTCATATATCTTGTAAGATTTTATCACTATTCTTGTTACTTTTAATCCAATTTTGCTGATCGTTTTTTATTGTGACTATTTCATTTTTACCGATTTTTCAATGATGCAGCGCTTACGTGTTTATTTGTTTTTTCTTTACCGATTTTTCAATGATGCGGCGCTTACGATGGGTGCGGCACATATTCCCGAAAATATGGTACTTTATTAAGCTGATTCTCTTTTTCTTTAGAATGTTGTTCTTACATTTTTTTTTTCTGTGATTAAAAATTTATATCCATTACAAGTGTATATTTATAATTATTGTATAAGTGCATAGTTATAATTATATAATGATTGCATTGTCTAGCAATTAAAATTCAATAAAAATTATGAATGACAAATGGGCATATTCTGTTGAGTGAAAGGACACTTTTCAATGGAGAGCCAAATCCGGTCATGCGCATTAGAAGTCCCTGAGGGCTCGGCGGGCTAGGTGCACCGGGCGGTGCAGCCTATCTCATTTATCCTTTGTCAGTTCTGAGGAATGGGGATTTCAACTCTAAACCCTTAATAAGTATTAAATCTTAAAAAGTGCCAAATTAACATATTAACAGATTTTTTGGAGGACAAACCTATATTGCAACCACGAAATTAGGCATAATTATTAAGACAAACATTGGATGCTTATTAAAGAGTGTTTTTAAACAAACTATTTCTACTTTTATGCTTATTACATTCAAGCTAGAAATTCAGACAGGCTTTTTAAAAAAATTGCAGCACATGTTAGTTTATATTGAGGAACTCCCAAAAATTTTTAAGAACTAAGAACAAAATCATTTTTTAAAACATTGGTTTCTTTGGGTTTTATTTCTTTTTTTTTAAAACCCTGATTTAAGATGATCTGAAATATCAATAATATCCAAAAGAGGGTCTGATGGCAATTAATTTTAGTTAAAAGAAATCTTCATTTTAAACTAATATTAGTGTCACTGTGTAATAATGCACATAAATTTTCTTATTATAATTACATTTTTATTATTATTATCATTTGGTTTATGTGTTCATGCTCATAAGTTATAATATAGGTAATTCTGTTTTTCAGTTTATTTTTTCATTTTAAAAAAAATCAGTTTTTCTTTAAATTTTTTTTCTAGGTCGCATATTCTGATGCAGAAGCACATGTCGAGTAGGTTTTGTGGAGACATTGCTTGTACTATAGATGACTTTGATGAAATTGCTTTTTTGATGCAAGTTATGACTGTTTACAATAGACTGCATACTATGTTTTATTTATTTTCTTATTTTCAACTTTTTCACCCTCTCATTTATGGATAGTACACATATTAATTCTACTTTCTTCTATTTGTGTTTTCTTGCTATACATTTGGAATAGAAAAGTACTATCCACTGTTTTTATATATATGTATGTTCTAATAATATAAATAAAATTTATCAAGATATATTGTGTTTTGTATATTTTGTAAGATTGGAGATTTTTCAGGTAACATAGGATATTTTTTTGGATAGGGTTTTTTTTTTTTTTTTTTTTTCTTGCTTAGCTGGCTGCCACTTTATAATAAAGTGATACAATGAAAAATGCTCAACTTTAAAATCTTAGAACAAGCTGTAAAAATTTAGCAATGTTTAATTTTTTTGCATTCTTTTTTAGATTGATATAGAGAAAATTCCAGAAAATGTTTTTTTAGAGGACAGCACAATATAGCCTATCAAACTTTTTAAAACTTTTATTTATTTTTTGCCTTAAAAATAACCATCAGTTTTAATGTTTTTGTTTCACCTAATATTTTCCTATATCGTTTTTATTGCTGTTTACAACAGTTTTTTATCTAGAGTCATTCCATGTCAAATCAACCAGTGACTTAACTTGACCATTTTAGATTTTGATGAAACTTACAGGAATCGTTCTCCCTGATGAAACAAATGAGAATATACTTTTATAACTTTTTATCTCAGTAAATTTTCATATAATTAATTTTTTTATTTCGAAAAGTCATCATTTTTTAGCTTGTATAAATGTTTTCAATTTTGAATTTCTCAAGTTCTATCAGGCGTAGAGAGTTGTTTGACCCCTCATTTTAAAGAGAATTTCATAAGGTTTAATTTGATATGCAAGTTGACTGTGCTTGGTTTTAAATAAGTTAATTTAATTAAATTTAAAAAAATAGAAAATAGTGTTTTTTTTTTAATTTGAAAAATTATGTTTTTTGTAATATTATAAACTTTAAATTCTGAAAGTTTTAGAATGGGATCTCAATGGGATCAGCAGTTATGTTAAAAAAAAAACTAAACACCAATTGGGGCTGATATTTAAAGTTGGCACCTCGCCAACTTTATGATTGTGCTAAAGAGATCATTGTTTTATTCATTTTAAACATTATATTTTTATATAACTGCTGATCCCATTGAGATCCCACTCTAAAACTTTCAGAATTTAAAGATTATAATATTACAAAAAACATATATTTTTTCAAAAAAAAACACTTAATTTTTTTTTAATTAAATAAAATTCACTTTTTAAAAATCATGCACAGTCAACTTGCATATCAAATTAAACCTTATGAAATTCTCTTTAAAATGAGGTGTCAAACAACTCTCTACGCCTGATAGAACTTGAGAAATTTAAAATTGGTAATGTTTATACAAGCCAAAAAATCATGATTTTTTTTAATTTAAAAAATTGTATGAAAATTTACTGAGATAAAAAAATTATAAAAGTATATTCTCATTTCTATCATCAGGGAGAATGATTCCTGAAGGTTTCATTAAAATCTGAAATGGTCAGGTTTAATATTGAAAATTTTTGGTTGATTTGACCCCTATATTTTCAAAATTTCTCATACTGAAACCTGATCGATTGATTCTATTCACTTATGTTAAAAAGTGGCTAAATTAGAAAAATATTTCAACGTGTTGTGTTATGATTTTAACGTAAAATGCATCTTGAGTATATTTAATGTAAAATATGGTCTGTGTGTGTGGTAGTATTAGAATTTTGACCTAAGTGCAAAGTTCTCTATGATAATTTTCTATCTATTATTTCTTCATTTCTTAATCTTTATTGGACGAGAATTATTTCATTGTGCCTGCCTTTTTATGTGTGTTGTCGACAAAATTTATTTATAAATTTAATACAATATATTTAAATTTTATTTACTGATGTTTTTGTTTTATTTTACTTATGCATTTTGTATGTTTCGCCCTTTTTATCTACCATAGAAAAGAATCCCCCCCCCCTTCCCTTCCAAAAGAAAAAGTTTAGAAATAATTCGGTACTTCTCTATTATCCCGTCAACCACTTTTCATAACAAAAAACTATCGCCAAATTGTAAGATTAAACGCCAAAAATGCAATCCCATTTACTTGATGTCAGAAGCATTATACGTGTTTCGTGTTTGTTATGCCATCAAGTGGTTTCTAATTCGACATTTGCGTGTATTTTTCATTATGTTTTACTGATTTATTAGTTATTTCATTAATTAAAATAAGAATTGTGTCCTTAAATTTTTATATTTTATTTATTTTGATATTCCAGTGGCAACGTTCTCCCGTTTATTTGGCATTACAGTTTGGATAGTTTTTTGTTATGAAAAGTGGTCAACGGGATAATAGAGAAGTACCAATCATTCTTTAATTTGGTAAAGAAGAAATCTCTGATTTAAAAATTTAGCAACTTCTTGACAAAACACTTTGTAAGTTTTATACTGAAACACTGTATAATCTTTAAGAGATGGTAGAGTACAATGAACCAAATAATTTTATTTATAGGAAACCAGCATCACAATCTACTCATTCAGTCAAAATTACATAGTGCTTTGCTTCAATCTAAATTCAGAATTTTTGCTCATAACTGTAACAATAATGAAAATATTTTAACTCTATTTACAACCGAATTAATTTGTTGTGTGCAAAATATGACAAAATCAGAAAGAATGGTATACATACACAGTAATTCGTTCAGTGCACATGTAATTTCAATTGTTTTCTGAAAAGTGATCATCTAATTTAACTCTCATTGGATGCAAAAGGTTGCCACTTCCACCACATGAAATGAGACAATATCACAAGATGAGCTGAAAGTGGCCACTCTTCAAACACAAGAAATAGCTCGACGCATGGTGGATTGTACAAAGCACTTTTTATTATTATTTACTTCTCATTAAACTCAAAAATGCAATCAACATTAAGAGCATGATCACCACGGCTCCTTTCTACACAAATTTTGGAGCAACACTGCCCACTCATTAACTCTTTTTTTTTATAGGTGGCGCTGCTAAAACAGCGCTTGCGTCTTGGTACGGAACAGCCACCATCTGCATCCGATCAGCATTATATTAGACAATCCACTTTTAGTGAAGTTGACATTACAATGATGGAACTGATATATTGTGCACTTCTAGCACTTTTAATTATTATAGCATTTTGTATACAACAGGTTAATTTTGTTCGAAACAACATTAAAATATTTTCATTATTGTTAAAGTTATTACCAAAAATCCCAACTTAGATTGAAGTGAAGCACCCTGTAGTTTTGACTGAATAAATCGATTGCGATCTTTGATTTCCTGTAAAAAAATTATCTGTTGTAGTGTGCTTTACCACCTCTTAAAGTTTATAATCATTATAATTATACTGAAATTCCTTATATAACATATAGGTTACATCTCTAGAGGAGAAATAAAATGTTTAAATTTCAGTGCATGAAATATGGATTGTATGAAAACCATGAAGCTGGAAGAATAATTTTGTCTTTTGAAATATTTGAAGAGCACTGAAGAGCATTTTCTAAACTTCCTAAGACCTTTTTTAAACCCATACTCCCTGCGCTAATACCCCTCCTCTTCACAAACCTGCAGAAATGGAAAGTACTTATCTTCAGACCCCAAAAAGAAGTTAGTTCTGGCCCAGAGGAAAAAGTATTTAATTATATTTTCAAAAGAACATTGAAACCAGGGTTGGGTTTCTTCCAGGACAGTGGAAGAAACTGGAAAAAACCGGAAGAAACTGGAAGAAATGGAAGAAACCAACAGAAAACAAAACAGATGCTCAAAATTAAAGTTTATTAACTAAATAAAAGATATAATTCAAAACCTAATTATATGAAATTTAAATTGGAAACTTTAATTAATATTAAAAATATTATTTATGGAAAAATAAGTTATTTTTTAATAAAACTTCAGGTGTAACAGGTATTTACAGGTTATGTTTTTTACAACTTTAGAGGTAGAGAATATTTTTTCATTGTTTGTCATGTCTGTTTAAAAAAAAAAAAAAAAAAAAAAAAAAAAAAAACTACCAATTTTTTATATAAAAATGCAATATTTTAAAAACTTTTGTGCAACTCTTAAAATAAACAAATTTGTGATTATGTATAGTTGTAGCATGCATATTTCAATGCTGATTTAAAAAACTAAATGTTCTAAAAATTAACTGTACGGGTACCCCAAAATTCTTTTGAACTCTCCATGTTTTGCAGGACTTGAATTTTTTCATCTTTTGCAGTCATCCATTCTAAGTTGAGAAATTGATTTCAGCCTCCTACTGCTAAAATATTTTTGTTTTGTTATACCATGTTGCACTGTAGCAAGGAAAAGGGAGCTTTTAACGAAATCTTTCAATACAGTAATGATTGGATATTATTACCCTTAATAAGATGAATGTAAATTAAAAGCACTGTCTTTTACTTAAAGCAGTTTCATTCTACAGTAGGTAAATGATCCACATACTATTTACTACTGGTTACAGAAGTTTAAATAATAAAAAAAATGTGCCTTTGAATTAAATTACTTTTAATTGATTTTGTGTATTTTGGATAAATTTTTTTGGTACATTTCTGTTATACCCACACCACTGTCATCGCCAAGCGTAATAATTGGCACAAAATGAAATTTCTGTAAAATGATTCATTAAAAAAAAGAAAAAATTGGCACACAATTGAGCAATTAAAAATATAACATTTGAAAAT
This sequence comes from Maratus michaelseni, assembly GCA_963931845.1. NCBI lineage: Eukaryota > Metazoa > Arthropoda > Arachnida > Araneae > Salticidae > Maratus > Maratus michaelseni. Next base: position 133,310,057 of record OZ007593.1, read on the forward strand.
TAGACTTTCACGAACTATTTTATTAAATCAATACAAATATAGACTTAAAATAAAAGAACAAACAAATGTAAAATAAAACTCAATTTAAACTACAGGCATAGAATTGTAAATCTCTCTTAGCATTGCAGTAAACATTTCACTTTTCGAATGAAGACTCTCCTAGTTTTTAAATAAAAGCTTTTTATATGTATCCCAAGGCCTGAAACAATTTTATTGCAGCTTCCTCATCATCTGGTAACTGACAAATTGTAAAATCCATATCAGTATCAACAGTACATATAAGTTACAACAAATATTAAATATTCTCTATTTGAAAAATAGAAAATTAAGATGTTTTGTGAGGCTACGATTAAGTAATAATAATAAAGACTCATGTTCAATAAATAGTAAATCACAATGTTTGGTATGGTTTGCAATAAAAATTCTTTGCACGTTAAGGGTTGAAATAAATGGCACATAAGCATACATTTTGGCATGGTGTTAGTATAATGGAAAAGTACCATTTATTTTATTCATTTACACAAGATTGGAAAGCTTTAGACAGGTGTGTGGATCTTGGCTAAAAGACTGATGTAATTATGAATTTATCATGTATAATTAAATTTTTATAGGTCTAATTAAATTAACTTAAGGTTATCTATTAGAAAAATGCATTTATTTTTATTGTATCTCACAAAGTTGCAACTTATATGGTACATTCCTAAAGAAAAACAGTTTCTTCAACTTGGAAGAAACCTATTTCTTCCGGCCGGTTTTTTCCATGGTTTTTTCCGCGGTTTTTTCCACTTTGGAAGAAACTTGCCAACCCTGATTGAAACATGCTGACATGGAATCGCAAGAGGCCGAAAGAAAATTGCATTTCAGACAGGATTTCGTCTTTCCAAGTGCCACACCATTTATAACTAAATAGTATTCCTTTTTACTGGGACCAAGCAATTTTTCCACTTAGGACGAGATTTCACTCTAGACAAATTCCATTTTCATTGACTTTACTGTATTACCTTATTTTGTCAAGTCCATTTGCACAAGGAGCTTTATTTCCCTCCAAAATAAGTGGGGAAAATATCTAGAAGGATAGAATGTTCTATGTTCTGCTAGGGTTCCTGTTCTCCCAAATTCATATTCTTAAAAGCAGTGCTTAATTTGCACCAGAGTACAGCTCCAGTACTTCTTTATTTTTAGTGAATATTTAAATACTAGCCAGAACTCATGAGAGCTTATAAATATTGTGCACCAAAGGCCGCAGAAACATATAATTATGTTATGTTTTACTGGTTTGATATTATAAAAAATCCTTCACAAGAATGATTTTCTAAAAATTGCCTTTATAAATGTTTTTGCTATCTGTTCATTTATTAGATTTTATTATACATAATATATATAATGCATAGCTACCAAACTATTTCCAAATGGTAATCTTCATCTTATTTAATAGCAGATTTCTACGGTTAAATAAGGCAAAGATTACTATTCAGAAAAAAAAAAATTATAACAAAAACAAACATAATAGTTACAACTATGCTCATAAGCATAGAGAATATATTCAAATAAATATTAAGACTTTTCTTTTGCTGAAGAAAAAAATGCTTTAAATTTGCAAATGAAGTATGACATACAAATATGCAGAAGAAGGGGCAGGAAGGGAGGGGTACACTACAGTTGTTGATATCACAGAATATTAAAACTCCAGTATTTCTTTTTGTTAGAAATTAAGCCCTCTTAAAAGAAAGGGAATGTAGCTGAGAAAACTCAAAGACAGTAGAAAATTGGACACATTCAGTAGTTATGCTAAGTAGCATTAGTGAATGAGTGATTGAATAGTGAATGAAAAATTTAAAGTTGAAATAAAATGCTACATATTAGCAATTATTTTAATAAGGTCTTAAACTTGTAATGATATAAAATAGAAACCTTTAAAATACTAAAACAATCAAATTGCAATCATGCAGTAATTAATTCAGTCACAAACAGCTTTTATATTTATTTTCTCTCAATACTTTTTTCAAGGATCTACAGCGGAGGAGGGTGAGTCTGCAGCCTTTTCTTGCGTACATCCATGTAAATACTTTATGACATGTTTGTGAAAGTTATTACAAAGTGGAAAATTATTTCCGATCATTCCAGTTGTGCTACATATTAGCAAGTCAACAATGTGTGTATGAATTGACAATAAACACCTTTATTCCTGAGGGGAGAAAGATCATATCTTTTTTTAAAGGCTATATCAGCATTTCCAATTAGCCTTCTCTCATGTAAAAATAAATTGCAGAAAAACATAAATTATGGTAAATTTAGCATCAAGTTTTACCTTTTAACTCAAAAATGTTTGTAGGGGAAGAAGTCAAAAGTGTTAATGTCACCTGCTATTAAAATAAAAACCCTGCATTAGGCATTTATTTTAAGTTTTATAGATTATGAAACACTTTCCAGCACATCCAGAATTATAGGATGGACCAAAGTTTATAGGTCCGATTTGTAGAAAAAAATTGGTCCGGCTCGGTTCGATATAAAAGTAAAATGTTCGGTCCGGGTCGACCGAATTTCTAGAAAACGTGCTGATATTTTTGAATCAATTTTATCCTACCATTACAATTATTCAAAAAGCACACTTACTTATGCATAGATTTTATTTTCAGATGATGTTCGAAATTCATGGAATACTGAATAACAACAATATGATTAAAGAAACACTGATTTTAAAAAAATGATTTAGACAATTACATTCAAATGAAGATTCAGTAAGAAAATCATAAATGTAAAGCTCTAGAGAGACAATAATAGATGTTTAAAAATATCTCTAATTTATTAAACCAAATTAAATGTATAATGATTTCGATAAACAAATATAGAACATCCCACTAACTTTTACAAAAATAAATCAATAAAATGGCAGCCCAACATGGACTCGGAGGAGAGTATGTAGAAGTCTGCACGGGTCAAGGCTGGAAAAAACATCTAGCCCGGACCGAGTCTGCAGAAAAAAAGTAAGGTTCTCCATCCGAGCCTGTGCATATCTATATCCAGAATATCATTACAAAACAAATTCTTCCGTCTAATAAAGTCAAAGAAGATATGTAAGTAGATATTTCAGAAAATGTAAAATAAATTTAAAAACCTGATTTCAGAATTTTCTGTCCATAATGGCAAAAAATAGTCAAATTCTTTTATGCAGCTCTGTATATGATATGTAGATTTGTACATATACTACATTTTATGGGGGGGGGGCAGGATTTCAGTTAGAAAATGCATTACACAGTTAAAAATTCACCTTAAGCAATCTCCAGTAATAAGCAGAAATGCACTTGAATTCTTTCGTACAGTCCTGTATATGATTTACAGACTTTTATATACATCACATATTAAGCTAAAATTTAATTCGGGTAAAAAATTCATAATACAACTAAAAATGCAATTCCAGCAATTACTATCCATAGATGGCAATGTATATAGTTCTTTGCGTGTCCTATATATGAATTTATTTACATTGTACAAACATCTCTTAGTATTCAAAAATGATTCAACAGGAAAATGCATAACACAAGTGAAAAACATCCTTAAGGCGGTATTAAAAAAAAATATTTTTCCACGCTCAACAACTCAAAATTTTGAGACACATTTACAGACTCACTTTTAAAAATAAAAACATGAAACTTGGTGACGTGATTTATGAAGAGATTTATAAGGGCCCCATGTTTTTATTTTTCGTTCAGTTAATTAGAAATTGATTTGCAAACAATTATTTTCACAGTACGATAATTTTTTTTTGTTTCCAGCGCTATCGCTTCCGGAAATTCGGTTCAAAATGTCCACTTTGACAGCATTTTTTGAAATATATTCTACCTTTATCAAAAAATCGAGATAATACGGACATTATAAAGTTTCTGAATAAGAGAACCTGCCAATTGGATGCATTTTAGAGCAAAAATGAATTTGAGAATGTGTCTCAAAATAAGCATTTTCTATTTGAATACACCCTTAAGCAATTCCACACTAATAAACAGTAATATTTACAAGTTCTTTTTTGAAGCCGTGTATAGGGTACATAAAATTTATACACATCACGTTACCTGTGTTATACACCTACCATGTAATATGCAGATAGTTAGTTGAACTTAAAAATGCATACCACAACTATTAGCATTTATTTTTCACTAGCTGACCCACCTGGCGTTACCTGAGCCCGGGATAATAAATTAAAACAAACCTCAAATTTATATGATTTTATATCTTTAACCTTATTTTATATGAAATGATTTTTAAAACAATAAGGCTCATTTATTCATCAACAAAGTAGTGTAATTATGATCCATATTATTACTCATTGATAAAATTAAAAAATTCATATTTATTTTTTAATAATTTATATTCCATTAAAATATTACTTAACAAATTTTTTTTACATTTTTCATGCGTCGACTGGCAGAGGAAAGTGGAACTAAAATCTCTTAGGCGATCGAAATCAAGTCGAATGAGTCAAATCCCATTGTAATCGGGTGCATAGAATGTGAGATAAGAATGCGCCCCGTGGCGGTGGAAGCTGGAGCTAAAATATGCAAGGCTATCAAATCAACATCAAGTTGAATGAGCCAAACCCACTCGTAATTAGGCCCATAGAACTCGAGATACTTTAAAATGAAATTTAAAAAAAATCTGAAATTATTATTTGGAAAGAGTGGTAGTTTACTTTAATGCTATAGAGGGTGATTATCATAAGTTTACTTTAATGTTAAAAAGGGTGATTTTTAAGTTAATTATAATGTTTGGAATCAGTTGCGTTCAAATTAGAAAATTAGTTGCTGAGATACGGAAATTGGACGTGGACACAGTTAGAGGAAAAAACATGAAGGGGGAGCAGATTTTTCAGTACCCTTCGTTAAATGACTAATTAGGAAGACCACTATACACCTTTAAAGATTGATTCATTTCGTTAAGCTAGGAACTTAATTTACAATTTCGGTTAGATTATTATTAGAAAATTCTGGTAGCTCTTTTATAGAAATATACCCTGAAGCTGTGAGTGTTGATTATTATGCTAATTTGGCAAAATGAAACTAGTTTGGAGAAGTTTGGAACATTATAAAATAAGTTATGGATATAAGCCACAGTTAGAGAAAAAACGTTATGGGGAAGTACTCAACCACAAATCACTAATTTTGATCCAATCCGAAGTTGCGTTTTCGTTCATAACTTTAACAGTAGTGAAGATATTTTAACGAAATCTTTACGATTCATATAAAGATGAGTCTTTTGCGAATTTTGTTAAAATATCTTCACAACTGTGAAAGTTATGAATGAAAATGCAATTTCGGATTGGTGTGAGATGCCCTGTAATTTTGACTAAATAAATGAATATTTGACCCTGGTTTCCTATACAATAAATGTTTTTACAGTACTGTAACGATCCTATTTCTCTAAATCCTGATCTCATTTTTGCGATTTTGATGAGTTTTTAATTAATATCTATGCTAATTCTCAAAATATTACAATTATGATTCTCAGGTGCACCAGGACAGATTTTGTACTATCCTCACCTAATTTTTTTTACTTCTAGCTGTGCTAGATTTTCCTTGCCATCGGACACACACATACAAAGCGAAACTTCCACTTTCATTAGTATAGATTTACAGGGACACAAAAAAAATGAACTGTGTTTTTATTATGTTTTTAATAGTGTAACATCATTAAAATACAGTACAAATGTTTTTTGTCCATGGACTATTATGTAACAGGATTCTTTAGTATGATCCTGTAAAAGCATGATAAATGCTTTCCACACTATATATTCTGTAGAAAGCATGTTTCGGTGCACCTCAGAAATACATATCAATTTCGTGTTGTTTGAAATGGTGTAGCATCATTAAAATACGCTGCAAGCTATTTTTCCCAATAGACTATAATATAATGGAATTATTTTGTGTCTATTTTTAGAGTCTTGCTTGGGTCGGGTTATATCCAGACCGAACCCAAAAATTCTATTTCAAGTTAACCCAAAACCTGAAATAAAAGAAAATAAATCCATGTTTTAAAATAATTAAGGAAAATACAGTTATAACTAATGTCAATTTTATCTTCTATGTGGAAAAATGAACATATATATATATATATATATATATATATATATATATATATATATATATATATATATATATATATATATATGTATGTACTCATTAATGTTCAAATATATAGTATTTTTCATTGGAAAAAATATTCTAGATTTTTTCGAAAAATTGAGTAAACTTAAACCCGACCACAAGAATCAATTCCTAAGCCGAAACCGAAACAATTACAGAAAAAATTAGCATCAACCCGACCTACGGATTGGGTCGAATAAAATCAGGTTACCCGATCCGATGCAGGACTCTAGTCCCTATAAACGGACTTTAAATACGGCACACTTAATTTTCAAGAGAGATAATGCTACAGCAAAGCTCAATAACATATATAAATTACATGGCAACTGGACTGTGTTTATGGGAATTAAAGTGTGGACAGGAAACCGAAGTTATAAACATTTTTCAGCTATATTATGTTGACTATTATTGATGTTAGAAAGTCTTAAAAAGATATACAAATATTAATTATTTTAAAACAAAATAACTTTGAAAAATATACATTTTTTTAAAGCTAGTATTTGAAAATATTCTGAGAAGTACTAAAAAAGCCTTCAAAGGCCGTCATTTGGGTAGAGTACTGCATGGCTCGAGTTACTCAATTTTCCCTAAACCCGACCCAGGGTTCGGGTTTGCGCTATTTATTTCAATATGGGTCGGGTTCACTTAAAAAGTTCCGTGTATGGGTCTTTTTCAAATTTAGTTTAGATATTTTTGGGTCTGATTCAGGTGAAAGTTTTAAACAATGGATCTATTTCAAAAGAAAGTCCTGAATATTAGGTAGCTTTCAATACAAAAAAGTATAAAGCTACCTATTGCAGCCGTTCGGAGGAAAGCAGTTCCGGAAAATTTCGATATATTTTCACCGATCATGACCCCCAGACCCCAAAACCACCCTCCGCTCAAATTTTGATTTATATATATATGACCTATGTCATACGATAACGCCCGTATTTATGAATCGATTTTGATGAAACTAACTGTGTGTATTAAGGTCACTAATGTCTCGACCGAGTTTGTTGACCAGCTTGGTCCGCCATTTTGTTTCAAGATGGCGGCCATTTAAAAATTTAAAACTAAAATAAATATACAAAAAAATAAAAATTCAAATTTATTTTTTAATTATGTGTTAGGAATACAAAGATTCCAGAGCATTTTTTGGTTTACCTCTATCTTAAAAAATGGCTGAGATAGAGCAGTTTGAAATTCTAGGGTGGCTGACATTTTGAAACAAAACAGCACATTAACGCGATTACTCGCAAATTGTTTTCTTTCATTGTTGTAATAATTTTCCCAATCATACGCATAAAACTATATATTCATATCCGTTAGCACCAAAATTGGCGACATTTGGCGAAATATTGCCAAATTTGGCGACCAAAATAAATCTTCATAAATGAAGGCAATTTGGCTATTGCTCAATAATTTGGCGAAATTCTTATTCAAATTCAGTATTAACGAATCTTTTGTAAACGTTTCTTTGCATTTTAGCTTGCTGTTTTCGTGTAACATTAGCTAAAATTTTAAAACGAAGATATAGGAAAGCTACCTTTTCCTCTCGGTACAGGCCGGAAGGACTTTTTTTTTAATAAGATGGATATTAATGAGTGTGTATGTGTTCATTTTTATTAAAAAATAAATAAAATTGATATTAGAGATATAATTATAAACTACATTTTCATAATTGTATTAAAATATAGATTCATTTTTTTCACTTTGGGTTTGAGGTTGACTTTAAGCAGAATTTCCGGGTTCGAGTCGTGCAGGACTCCACCTTCGGACCCTGCGTTGATGGTACTGCTGTACACGCATTAGAGTAAAATGACACAAATCACATTTAAATACGTCAATTAGGTCAAAAGATATAACGGTCTGTATGTTGCACTGTTTATAGTTGCCACATCTTCTTTCACAATTTAAATGCATTTATCTAAAAATGAATTTATAAAAATCTATCATATTTTTTTAATTGATATTTCTATATTTTCATGAAGTATAAAGTTATGAAACTGCATAATATTTTCAATTATATACTCTTTAAACTGTTTTTGAGATTTTAAGAGAAACTTTTGAAAACATGATTCTCATCGTAGTGACAGACAGTATACATAAAAATAAATTGATCAAGTGCGAGTATAACTCGCACTGAAAGTGTTCCATACATTGAATTTATTAATTACACTCTTACAACCCCATTTTTTTTAAAGACAAGTAATTTAATTAATATCTCGGCTAATTACCAAATGTATTTATTTTTTGAAAATCATTATTAACTATCCTTGGATGATTCTGCATCGATAAGTACCTTAAGCGCAACTCCCTTGCGGACCGCCCAAAAAGTAAAGTTTGTGTGTAACGGAAAAATGCGTTTTTCTCAAAAACTATCTGACCTAGGAAAATCGAATAGAATCTTAAAGATTTGAATAAACTCCTACTACCCCTAATTTTTTCAAAATTTTATTTTCACTAGATTCGGAAATAGGGGTGTGGGGGACATATTTTTGCAGTACATTTTCGACGATATCTCTGAAAATATAATACCTAAAATTAAAACAAATGTATTTTTGAATTTTTGAGTTCGGAGTTACGTAATCTTTCACACAATATATATATATATATAAAAAAAAAAAAAAAAAAAAAAAAAAAAAAAAAAAAAAAAACAAGTAATTTAATTACCTTCCCTAAAATTTTCCTAAATATATTTGTGAATGGCTAAGGCTAATAAGCAGTGTTGAATTCAGACACTTTTCTGCGGGAGGGATTTCTGTGGCTCCGACGGGGGGGGGGGGGGGGGAATTGTACTTTTTTAACCATTAAAAGCATAAGATCTCAAATCTTCCGGAAGGGGGGTATTCCCCCGGGGGCATCCTCTGAATTCAACACTGGTCAATAGGCTTTATGACTTTTCCAAGTTTGAACTTTCCACATTCCCCAGTTTAGCAGAAAAACTACTGTAACAAACAGACACACGAGTGATCTTATAATGGTTCCGTTTTTAATTGACCCTAAGACTCTTCTTAAGAAACACTAATAACTATTTTCATCTAAATATTGATAATTTTTTTTAATAATAAATACTTATGTAAATCTCTAAGACACATTTACGTTTATTCTTTTCTTATTTAAAAATTAACAAATCATGCAAAAAATGTTATTCTTTTCTAGAATAAATATCGAACGAGCTATGCTCGATCAAAATTAGCTTTGAGTTCAAATATGACCAAAATGCCCCACTAATCAAATTTTCTTGAACATGTGACCAAGCCCAATTGTCTTCTCGTACCCGAAACCCGTAGGATGTAAAATTGAGTCAAAATAGTCTGAGTCGTATTTTAGATAAAATTGGCCCACAGTGACCCAGAAATGACCCACAAATCGAATTTTCTCGGACGTATGATATAGCCCAATGATTTTCTCGTGCCCGCAACTCGTCAGGTGCAAAATTTAATCAAAATCGCCAGAGCCGCTCTTTAGATAAAATTAATTTGACCCACTAATCGAAAGTTCTCGAACACGTGACCTAGCCCAACAATCTTCTCGTGCCCGAAAACCATACGACACAAAATTTAGTCAGAGCCGTTCTTTAGATAAAATTAGCTAGACCCACTAATTGAATTTTCTCGGACATGTGACCTAGCCCAATGATTTTCTCGTGCCCGAAACTCGTAGGATACAAAATTTAATCAAAATCATTAGAGCCGTTTTTTAGATAAAATTAACTTGACCCGCGTTGACCAAAAAATGACCCACTAATCGAAAGTTCTCGAACATGTGACCCAGCCCAATAGTCTTCTCGTGTCCGAAACTCGTCAGATACAAAATTTAATCAAATTGTTAGAGCCGTACTTTAGATAAAATTAACTTGACCCGCGTTGACCCAAAAATGACCCACTAATCTAAAGTTCTCGGACCTACCCCAACAGTCTTCTCGTTCCCGAAAACCATAGGATGCAAACTTTCGTCTAAATAGTCTGAGCTGTTTTATAGTTAAAATTAGCTTGACCCATAGTGACCCACTAATCGAAATATCTCGATCATGTGACCTAGTCCAATGGGCTTCTCGTTCCCTAAAACTGCAGGATACTAAATTTAGTTCAAATCCTCTGAGCCGTTTTTAAGATAAAATTAGCCTGACCCACAGTGACCAAAAAATGACCCATTAATCGAATTTTCTCGAGCATGTGACCTAGCCCAATGGTTTTCGCGGTCCCCAAAACCGTAGGATACAAAAATTAGTTTTAAAAGTCTGTGCCATTTTTAAGATAAAAATAGCTTGACCCAAAATGACCCACTAATCGAAATTTTTCGAATATGTAACCTAGCCCAATAGTCTTCTCGTTCCCTAAAACTGTAGGATACTAAATTTAGTTCAAATCCTCTGAGCCGTTTTTAAGATAAAAATAGCTTGACCCATGACCAAAATGACCCACTAACCGGATTTTCTCGAACATGTGACTTAGCCCAACAGCCTTCTCCTGCCTGAAAACCATCATAGGATGCAAAATTTTGTTTAAGAGCCTACACTAGTCACGCGAAGAAACGCTCACGCTAATGAAATAATGTCTATGGGAATGTTATCGCGCGATTTCTCGCTCGCATTTTAATATTTTTAAAATGATTTTTTTTTTGCGTAGGATAGCTGACGTCGATCTCTATCGTTGTTAGTTTTTACTTTTTCGATTTTGGCTCCAGTTTTTTTTATATAAGGGTACTTTCATTTTCAGAACCGGTTCCAAAATTTAAAATGTCCGCTTATAAAAAAACTTTAACCAAAATAAAAAAAATAAAAACTAACAACGTTGCAGATCGACCTCAGCTATCCTACGCAAAAAAAATCCTTTAAAAATATTAAAATGCGAGCGAGAAATCGCGGGATAACCTTCCCATAGACTTAACATTAGCGTGAGCGTTTTTTCGCGTGACTAGTGTAGGCTCTTAAATAGTCTGAGCTGTTTTTTAGATAAAATTAGCTTAACCCACAGTGACCCCAAAATGACCAACTAATCGAATTTTCTCGGACATGTGACCTAGCCCAATGATTTTCTCGTGCCCGAAACTCGTAGGATACAAAATTTAATCAAAATCGTTAGAGCCGTTTTTTAGATAAATTTTACTTGATCCGCGATGACCCAAAAATGATCCACTAATCTAAAGTTCTCGAACATGTGACCCAGCCCAATAGTCTTCTCGTGCCCGAAAATTAGTCAAATTCGTTTGAACCGTTTTTTAGATACAAATAGCTTGACCGTGACCCACTAATCGAATTTTCTGGAACATGTGACCTAGCCCAGTGGTTTTCTGGTGCCCCAAAACGGTAGGATACAAAATTTCGTCAAAATCGTTAGAGCCGTTTTTAAGATAAAATTTGTATATATATATATATATAAAACCACACACATATACACGCAAGATTTGCTCGTATTAACAATCTGGTGTCCTCTAGATAGTCTGAAACGGTTTTTAAACTCTGCTACACTGAGATTAAAAAGTGAGGGCTAAAAAGGATTAGCCCGATCTCTTAAATGCCATAAAATGGGGGCTTTACATCGTTGTAATCGACGAATAATAAAATATTCTGCTATAGTTGTTACACTGAAACGCACAAATGCAACATCGATCAAATACAAACTCTTTCACAGTTTCATTCGAGATTGCGAAAATATCGCTGCGAAATTTGCGCTTACGCCGAACTTTGCGCTTACGCTCTTTGCGGCACCTCTGAGTACTCGCAGATTTTCATGGGAGATAGCGAAAAACTAGCTGCGAAGATTTCTCTATTTTACTGATCGAGAAAAGTTAATTGCGAAAATTAACTTTAAACTCCTCCTTCAACTGTCACTCAAGAAGAAAACTGCTGAGCTCAAATAAGCCTGGAGAGATGATACAAATTTCAGTTGCTTTAGGTTGGTGGCGCGTTACGTCTGGGAAATATTTCTACTAAGAAAGGTCGTCATTTTTGAGAAATCATCAGTTTTGGATAGTAAATATTTTTATTTTTAATTTATTTTTATCTGCTTTTTACTAGTTTGCTTCTGACAACAATTACACAGACTTGTAAAAAGAGAGTACATTTATAGAGAAAACATGCTAAACGATTACAAAAATGACGGTTTTAAGCATTAAACTGTACGTTTCAGTATTTAATCAAAAAATTGTAACTGCTTCAATGTAAAACAGTTATCAGCGCACTGACCTATCCGTAATAATTAAAATATATTATTAAAAATCAAATATTACTTGAAAATTGAATCAGAAAAAACTGAATACGGCAGTTTGACGTACACTCCATGTCTATTTTTTAGCTTAGTGCGAAAAGCGGAGTTTATAACTTCACCTGGATAGCATTTTTGCGAAATTTTCGCAGTTACGGAAATAAGCCCCGCCTTGACACCTGTCAAAATTTGTTTACTAATAAACAGCGAATGTTTCGCAAAAATGCAGGCTTCTGATTGGTCAATCTCGTATCGCAAACAGCGCAAAATCTACCTGGATCCCGGCCTATATCTTCCCATTTGAGTGTGCTCCTTGTGTGCATGTCACTCCTCTCTTATGATAACACTCTAAATAGCAGTAAAACGTTGCTCAGTGTGCGATTTCAATGACATTTTTTTCAAAGGTGACAACATTTATCAAAAGATTTCGTTTTTTGAAAACTTTCGAAAGTGGTGGTATGAATATTCGTGGTGGCATGCACGTTTCTAAACTTTTGATGATTCACAAAGACTTTTTATAAATTGATTTTTATAGTTTAATTATAATCTACGTTTATCTCTGATTATACTAGAACATTAGTAACAATAATATAGAATTAAAATTTAACTCATTTAAACAACCTATATTATCTTGTCATTTGAAGGACATTAAAGAATAGTTTTGACCTTCCGTCTACCACGGGTTAATGGACCCCACAGGTACTTTCAAAATAACTATTCGAATCAGAATTTGTTTCATAAAATAAGTTAAATATAAACCACAGAGAACTAAAGCAAATAAATAAGTTAAACATAAACCACAGAGAACTAAAGTGAATAAATAAGTTAAATAGTTTAAAATAAAAATTCTGTTGTGAAATGTTTTTATCAAGGTTGAGTAAAATTGTCGGTGTTCTAGGGTTAAATGGAGCGAAAGTAATAGACAACGACGACTCTGTTAGAGTCCCGTGTTGGGTCTGAGGCAAAAATCTCTTTTAAAATTTGTTAATTTTTTTTTCTTTAAATATATCTTCTTCATCTATCCTATCATAATATTTCTACTTTGTTTTTTATTTTTTGTAATATTCTTCTTCATCTAGATTACTTATATTTTATTAACACCAACAGGAAGGGGGGGGGGGTCTCAATTTTGTATTACAAATTGAGATCACTATCTGAACCGAGAATAGAACTTTTTTGAATTTCTTTAAAGGACTTCCATTTTACAGAAAATAGACGCACTCTGAATTTTAATAATGTAAATAAAATCACGTGAATTACGTTAAAAAAATTTTGAGTCATTTGACGTACTCTAGTATTGAGGAACATAGCAAAATATAACTATCCTAGATGCAGAAGAATATTAGAAAAAAGAAAGAAAGAAAGAAAGAAATATATTAGCGAAAAAATGCGAAGAAAATATATAGAAAATGAAATAGAATTTTTTCTGGTAAAATTTATAGACAATTTTTAAAGACGAATCATACATTGATTTTGTATAAAGGTTAATAAATATTAGAAAAAAAAAGGATTTTTCTGGTATAAGTTACTGTTAATTTTATATAAGGGTATAAATCAAATAATAATTGATAATAAAATTTTATCAAATTTATCAAATATTTGTAATGAATTGTGCGCACAAAGGTAGATAGTTTTCACATGATAGTTTTCAATACTCCTTTCTGATAAATTTGACAAAATTTTTATAGTGTTAATTATTATGTGATTATAATCGTTATTTGATTAATGACGTTTTAAGTTGTAACATTACGCATAGATAACTTTTTTGTGTTAATAAATAAATAAATAAATAAATAAAAAACACTTTGAGTTGTGCTATATGCGTATGTAAGGATATTTTTCGACATGTTCTTAAATCAAATGTTATGAGGTAAGAAAACCCCGACAATAATTTATGGACCCCCTGTAGATTCAAACTGAGAAATAGCCCATAGTGTCCTATAATTTTGGGTAGGGATACTTTTTCAATAAACAGAAGTAATAGCCCTGTTTGTAGAAGAAAAAAAATGAAGCAGCAAACAAAAACGAAAAATCATGCGTCAAGCATAGCTTAGGTAACACTTTCCAAAACCTTCAGAAAACTGTAACAAAACTTCACCGTTTATTAAGGTGAGAGATGATATCTAAGTAAATAATTTGGAAAACGCATAACACATTTGAAAACCCAATTTCAGCAATTACCATCAATAGTCGAAAAAATATCCGAATTCTTTTGTGCAGCCCTGTATATGGCTTATAGACTTGCATAAGTACTACATAGCATGCTAATTTTTTTAGGAAACGCATGCCGCAGTTGAAAATTTCCCTTCAACAATTTCCGCCAATAAAGGGAAATGTGCTCGATGTCTTTTGTGCAGCCTGTATATGATCTATAGAGTTTATACACAACAAGTAATATGCACAAAATTGGCTACATTTAAAAACGCGTTCCGCAACTGAAAACGCACTTCCAACAATTATTGTTCATAGATAGCACTGTAACCGAATTATTTTGTGTGCCCTGTAAATGAATGCTAAGTACATCCTATTCTATAATAAGCATCTTGTAACGTATCTGATGGATATATATCAGTTTCAATATATGTTTGAAATATCGTAAAAACATTAAATTACAACACAAGCAATTTTTCTTCAGTGACCGTAATGTAACGGAATTCTTTTGTGTCCCTGTACACGAACTATAATTGCTACACACTTCAGTTACAATTCTGAACATGCGAGGGTACACTTCAAGATCATAGGCCAGTTTTCTATTACAATCCGAGTATATTTACGCGAGTTAGAGCACAAACAGATGGCAGACAGGCAGACAAACAAACCGAGTTCATAAACATTTTCGAACATAGTTGAATTTTAACTATGTTAGAAAATGTTAAAAAGAAAACTGGAACATGAATGATATCGGTGATGTATTCGCTGTAAAAACATTATCTGTCATAAAAAAAGAGACGCACTTACATTGCAATATTGCACAACCCTAAGTGCCCAACAATTATAATCTCAATAACATACATCGATTGCATGAGAATCCAAGTATATTTATACGAGTTAGAGCATAGACAGAAGAGATATAGACGGACAGACAGACAAACAAACCTAATTCATAAATAATTTTCAAGTATGTTAAAAAGTGTTAAAATGAATAACTGGAACATGCATGATATCAATGTGGTGCTCACTGTAAAAACATTTTTACATCACCTGTCATTAAAAATGAGGTGCACTTACCTTATAATATCCCACAACTCTAAGTACCCAATAATTATAACCTAAATAACATATGTCAATTGCATTGGGAATCCGAGTATATTTACGCGAGTTAGAGCATGGATAGATTAGACAGACTAACCGAATTCATAAACAGTTTTCAACTGTGTTGGAAAGTGTTAAAAAGGAAAACTAGAACATGTAAGCTATCAGGTGTTGTACTCGCTGTAAAAACATCTTTACAACATCTATCATAAAAAAAAAAGAAATAAAGTGCACTTACTTTATAATATCCCACAACCCTAAATACCCAATAATTATAACCCCAATAACACACACATATATACTGCATGACAATCCGAGTATATTAACGCGAATTAGAGCACGGACAGACAGACAGACAAACCGAAAAAAAAATTAAATTAAATTATTAAAAAAAACTAAATTCCGTATGTCCGTTCATAAACACTTTTCAACTGTGTTGGAAAGTGTTAAAAATAAAAAATGGAACATGCATAATATCAGTGTTGTACTCGCCGTAAAAACATCTTTACATCATATATCATAAAAAAAAATAGGTGCACTTACCATACCCTCCCATAATCCTAAGTACGCAATAATTGTAACATATATCAATTGCATGAGGAATACGAGTATATTTACACTAGTTAGAGCACGGATAGAAGACAGATAGACAGACAGACAGATAAACCGAATTCATAAACACTTTTCAAGTATGTTAGAAAGTGTTAACTGGAACATGCATGATATCAGTGTTGTATACGCTGTAAAAACATCTTTACATCACGCATCACAAAAAAAAAGAGGTGCACTTACCTTGTAATATCCCACAACCCTAAGTACCCAACAATTATGGGGAAGCTTTTTTCATCCCGAGCATCCCCATTCTTGGGAGAATCGCGGCGTAAAATGGGCAACTGGGAGAGAGCTGATCTTTTTGACAGAAGGGACCTCATAATCGGGGGTGCCCGAATCAGCATGGGGGCCTTTACCTCAGCGGGGAACATTAAACGAAAATAAAAATTTCGACAACTCGTGAACATGTCGCGACGTCTGTCTGTAGGTCTTCAATGGAGGATACCTTTCGTGAATGGGGCGTTTTCTATAAAAATGTCATTTCGTCGGGGGTTATTTTGCATGAATAACCGTGCAAATAATGAAACGTGTAGACTGTCTGTCTCGTGGTGATGTCTACAACTACAATTATGTATTGGTGGTTGGAGCACCCCCAAGGGTCTGTAATGAATAAAAAAAAGGATAAAAAATGCTTATGAAGATGAAATCCTATAGGGTTATGTTTTGGGTTTAAATTTGTTAATCTCTCCAGTAGCTATTTTATAATTGTTTATATCGCGCAAATACACTAAAGCAAATAAGGAATCACGTATGCGAAACTTGTTCATTGTGCTGCATTTTCCGCTATTAATATCTTTTAAAAAAATATTCTAATGCACTGTTTATTAAAAAAAAAAGTTTAGAAAACAATTTTTTATAATTATTAAATTGAAAATTAAATTTTTATAATGTCTTTTGGTGTACTATCTTTGGAAATGTAAATTTTTACGTGTAGATTGGCGTAAAAAAAATCGCACGTATTGTTTATATATGTTATTTTTTAAATTTAAAAAAATGTTTCTTAATCTAGGAAATTTTAATATAACCACAAAAGAAAATATACAGTAACCTCTTCCGAGTTACCCCTAATTCCGAAAAGCGTTCTTTATCTTTAGAAACCTCAAAAAACAATATATTTTCGAGATTTAAAGAAGCATTTACAAAAACAAAGTTTCTTTAGCTGCCACCGATTTTCGGAAACGTTTCCGAGTAGGTTTTATAGTATACAGTTTTCTCAAGCCGGAATAAAGGTTTTTCGGATGCTATCCATTCTCAAGTACACATTTTCCTGTTCAATAAACACGTTTCACATTCAAACATGATAAATTAGCAGCACTAATCTTAAGATTAAAATTATTATTATTTAGTTACTCTTGCGCATGTATAAATTCAGTTATACGGAACTGAAAATGTTTACTTGAGAATGGATACTATCCGAAAAACCTTATATTCCGGGCTGAGAAAAGCGATTAATACACTATAAAAACTACTCGAAAACATTTCCGTAAATCGGTGGCAGGTAAAGAAACTTTGCTTTTATAAATGCTTCTTTAAGTCTCGAAATTATATTGTTTTTGAGGTTTCTAATGATAAATAACGCTTTTCGGAATTATGGGTAACTCGGAAGGTGTTACTGTATATTTTCGTTCGTGGTTATTTTATATTTCCCCAGATAAAGAAACATTCGTTTTTTTTTCTACACTGTAGAATGCAAAAAAAATTCCATTTCAAATGTTGAAATGTGCAACATCGCTATACCCGAAGCATAAATGAATTACTTTGAAAAATATGCATAGCAAACTTTGTCCTATTTTTTTCAAACATGATGAAAATCAAGTAACTATAGGTACCATTTGATATTTCAAGTAATGAAGACCTTGTACACAGCCATACTCAACCTATGGCAGATCGACCTTTTAAGTGCATCACGAGACACGCAATTATTAATTGTTATAAAAAAAATTGAGATCGTATAAAGGATATTTAAGGGATACACTATTGTTTTATATATTTTAGTGGGAAAACAAAATTAGATCTGTTATTTATAATTAATTAAATTTATGTTAAAACATTCTGAACGTCATTCGCTTAGTAAAAAGTGCTTTTTACACGTCTGTCCTGCTTGCACTATAAAGGGATGTATATATTTTTTATCTTCAGAACTAATAAACTATTTAAAATTAATTAAATTTTCACTGTATAATTTTAAATTTTAATAACACTAAAAGTTTAACAAAAGTTTGATTTATAAAAGTTTTTTCTTTTTTTTTTAACTGTCCTGCTTGCACTAAAGGGATGTATATATTTTTTATCTTCAGAACTAATAAACTATTTAAAATTAATTAAATTTTCACCGTATAATTTTAAATTTTAATAACACTAAAAGTTTAACAAAAGTTTGAATTATAAAAGTTTTTTTTTTAAATTTATTAACTATTTGAAATTAATTAAATTTTTAGTACATAATTTTAAATTAATAAAAGAAAAAAAAGGTTTTGTGTTGTGATATGTAATATGTATAAAACACAATAATATACAAAATTTCCAAGTTCTGAAGATGAAACAAAATAATTATTTAAAAACAATTAAAAATTATATATCAGTATATAATTATAAATTTTAATAAGATAATTTTTTTTTTTTTTTTTTTTTTTGGTCAAAAGTCTGATTTATAAAAGATTTTTCTTTAAACTTCAGAACTAATCAGCTACTTTATAAAAGAATCTGATTTATAAAAGAAATTTTTTTTGTCATCTTCAGAACTAATCAACTATTTTAAATTAATTAAATTTTCACTACATATAAAATATTTTTTTTTCATCTTCAGAGTTAATCTACTATTTAAAATTAATTTTAAACTATCACTATACAATTTTAAATTTTAATACGATAAAACTTTTTTGTATTGGCTAAAAGTTTGATTTCTATATATATTTTTTTAATCTTCAGAACTAATCAACTATTTTATAAAAGAACCTGATTTATAAACTAATCAACTGTTTAAAATTAATTAAATTTTCACTATATATAAAATAATTTTATCATCTTCAGAGTTAATCTACTATTTAAATACTAATTAAATTAGCTCTATAATAAGATAAAATGTTTTTGTATTGCGTAAAAGTTTGATTTATATATATTTCTTTCAATCTTCAGAACTAACTAATCAACTATTTTATAAAAGAGTCTGATTTATAAACTAATCAGCTATTTAAAATTAATTACATTTTCACTGTATAATTTTTAATTTTAATACGATAAAAGGTTTTTGTGTTAAGCAAAAGTATGATTTATAAAGTAATTTTTTTCATCTTCAGAATTAATCAATTATTTAAAATTAATTAAATTATCACTATATAATTTTAAGTTTTAATAAGATACTATTTTGTATTGGGTAAAAGTTTGATACATAAAAGAATGTTTTTTTAATCTTCAGAACTAATCGACTATTTTATAAAAGAATCTGATTTATAAACTAATAAACTTTTTAAAATTAATTAAATTTTAACTATATAAATTTAGATTTTAATAAGATAAGAAGTTTTTGTGTTGAGCAAAAATGTGATTTATAAAGATTTGTTTTTTTCATCTTCAGAATTAGGTCACAGAATTAAGTGAACTATTTTAAATTAATTAAATTTTTATTATATAGTATATAAAAAAATTTCATCTTCAGATTAAATCTACTGTTTAAAATTAATTAAATTGGCAGTATATAATTTTAAATGTTAATAAGATAAAACGTTTTTGTATTGGGTAGATGTTTGACTTATAATATATATATATATATATATATATATATATATATATATATATTATATATTATATATAATTAATCTTCAGTTTTGTGTGGAGCAAAAATCGGATTTATATAGCATTTTTTTTAAATTCATTAAATTTTCACTAAATAGTTTTAAATTTTAATAAGGTAAAAAGTTTTTGTGTTGAGCTATGTAATATGTATAACACATAATAATATGCAGAATTTCCAAGTTCTGAAGATGAAAAAATTTAATTATTTAAAATTAATTAAATTATCAATATATATTTTTTAATTTTAATACGATAAAATGTTTTTGTATTGGGCAAAAGTCTGATTTATTGAAGATTTTTTTTTAATCTTTATAACTAATTAACTATTTTAATAAAAAATCTGATGAATAAAAGCATTTTTTTTTCATCTTCAGAACTAATCAACTATCTTATAAAAGAATCTGATTAATAAAAGAATTTTTTTCCATCTTCAGAACTAATCAACCATTTAAAATTAATTAAATTTTCACTATATATAAAAGATTTTTTTTTCATCTGCTAAGTTAAACTACTATTTATAATTAATATTAAACTATCACTATATAATTTTAAATTTTATTAAGGCAAAATGTTTTTGTATTGGGTAAAAGTTTCATTTATAAAAGATTTCTTTTTTTTTTTTTCTTTTTTTCTTTTTTTTTTTTTTTTTTTTTTTTAAATCTTCAGAACAAAATCTGATTTTATTAACTAATCAACAATTTAAAATTAATCAAATTTTCACGATACATATAAAATAACTTTATTTTTCATCTTCAGGGTTAATCTACTATTTAAAATTAATTAAATTATCACTATATAATTTTAAATTTTAATAAGATAAAAACTCTTTTGTATTGGGTAAAAGTTTGATTTATAAAGATTTTTTGCTTTTAATCTTCAGAACTAATCAACTGTTTTATATAAAAAAAATCTGACTTATAAACTAATCAACTATTTAAAATTAATTAATTTTTCACTATATATGTTTAAATTTTAATAAGACAAAAAGCTCTTTTGTTGAACAGAAATCTAATTTATGAAGTAATTTTTTTTTTCATCTTCAGAATTAATCAACTAATTTAAAATTAATTAAATTTTCAATATATAATTTAAAATTTTAATAGATAAAAAAGTTTTGTGTTGAGCAAAAGTCTGTTTTATAAAGATTTTTATTTTCATCTTTAGAATTAATGAACTATTTAAAAATAATTGAATTATCATCAAATAATTTGAAATTTTAATAAGGTAAAAAGTTTTTGCATCGGGGAAAAGTCTGATTTATATATATATATATATATATATATATGCACATATTAAATTAATAAAAATTTCATTATATAATTTAAAATTGTAATGAGATAAAAAGTTTTTGAGCTGTGCAAAACTCCAATTTATAAAAGATTTTTTTTTTCATCTTCAGAACTTGGAAATTCTGCATGCTATTATATTCAAACATATTACATTGTTAATACTGATTTTATTAATTTTATTTTATTGGTTTGTTATGTTACAATTTTAGTATCCCCCTTTTTACAGTCTAATGCAGACATACTCAACTTTTTTTTTTCTCGCGAGCCGCATGCAAACAAGTGTTGGTGTTCCAAAACACGCTATGCTTATATAACAACGCAAAAAAAGGGGGCAGTTACAATAGTAGGATAACAAAAGTAGTATAGCAAAATAATTTAAGAAAATTAATATAATTAAAATCTAGAGAAATGCTTAAGTGATACTAAAAGAAAACAACAAAAGGCTTATAAAAACCTTTTTAATGATCCAACATACGTTTCAACGCTCATTACGGCGTCATTTTCAAGAAAATATAATGATAAACAAAGTATTCTTGCAAATTTAAAAAAATAACCTTGAAAACACGAATCACGAGATCCAGATATGTAAAAAACGAGAAAAAGTAGGTGCTTGAAGTAGCCAACTGTAATCGTGAAAATTATAATTCGTTATTGCTTTTTAAACCGGAAAAGAACCTCGTGCCAAATTTTAGGCAATTCAAATGAGGCAGATTCATTATGCAAATGTCATTGCAATTGATTCATTGATTCATTGCAATTGCTCTTGATGGGTAAATTATTTTACTATTTCAATTCTAAATCAATTTCTATTGCTTTGGTTCTATATGTAGTCGTGCCAGTGCTGTAGTACTCCTGTTATATTTTATATCTGCTATATGCTCTTTTAATCTTGTTTGAAACTTTCTGGTGGTCATTCCTATATAATATTGTAACGTTCCATCCGCTCTGGTGAATGGGATTTCATAAACACCTGATAGTTGGTATGGTTCTATTGGATCTATTTTCTTACAAGCTACACTTTTTAATTTTATGGATGGTTTTGCAATAAGGCAGATATTAAATTTTCTAAGTTTATATTTTAATCTTTCAAAGAATCCTGGAAAATATTGTAAAGTTGATATTGAGGTTTTGTGGTTATGCAAAATTAATATAATCAAAATTAGCTATCATATATAATAAGTATAAAATGTAATACTAATATAATTATGCAGAATTTCTAATTTCTAAGCATAAGAAATAAAAATTATTTTTTTCTTGTAAATCAAAGTTTTGCTCAAAGGAAAATTATTTTCTCTTTTTAAAATGTGAAAAAATGTGTAGTTGAAATTTAATTAATTTTAAATAATGCTTTAGCAGTATTGAAAATCAGAAAAAATATATCCATCACTGTATAAGACTGTTTATAAAAATAACTTTAGATTAAGCAAATGATAACTAGGATATTTAACATAATTTGAAATTAATTATAAATAATTAGGCATATTTTGTCTTCCCATAAAAATACATAAAACAATAGTGAATGAATTGATACTTGTTATGCGCATTTC
This sequence comes from Maratus michaelseni, assembly GCA_963931845.1. Classification (NCBI taxonomy): domain Eukaryota; kingdom Metazoa; phylum Arthropoda; class Arachnida; order Araneae; family Salticidae; genus Maratus; species Maratus michaelseni. The sequence continues at coordinate 133,332,874 of OZ007593.1, forward strand.
AAATTTTTATAAATATGGATTAATTATTGTATATGCTTTGGACCGCACACAAAAGATCGGCAAGTTACATGCGGAACGAGCATTGAGTATGACTGACTGGTAATTATTTAAAATTACCAGTCATACTCTGGGCGAAATCATACTCAATACCAGTCATACTCTGGGGGTGGGGGGGTGGGGTCTTGTGCTATGGTTGGTAACAGTATTGTGGCCCTGCTGATATAAAAAAACATTATGTTTACGGCCCGCGAGAGAAAAGGTTGTGCATGGCTGCGCTTATACTGGATAATAGATAATAATAGATAATAATAGATCCAATCTCAAAATTATCGAAAGGGTGTTCCATATATTTAAAAAAAATTGCACTTAAAATAACTTTTGAAAAAAAAAAAAAAAAAAAAAAAAAAAAAAAAACCACTGCAATTTTTTTTTTAGGGGGGGGGGGGGGGGGAGTTGTTTGACAAACAAGAATGTAAGTTTTTAAAAATGTTTTACAATTCTCTAAAAAATCCGTTTGAAATGGGATTGAATTGTTATTGTGTTATTATTAATATTCTGTCTGATTCTGAAGTCTTTGCACGCTCAGTGTTAGTAGCATAAAGAAGACGTTGGGTATAACTTGTCAATAATTTCTCTCCTTTTAAGCCCTTTCCCAGAATTACTAGTAAACAGAACTCATGTCTATCTGCAATATTTGTTAAAAGAGTAAGAATTGCGATTTTGCAGATTTGAATGGCTCCATGCAAAAAGGGCTTCAGTCAACTAAACTAGTTTTGAGAAAATTGAAAAAACAAAACAAAAAAACATTGCTATTTTAAAAATATTAAACCAATCAAAATGATTTTTTTTTCTTTATAGACAAAAATTATACTAATCAAACACCACTAAAAAAAATTTTTTTTGTTTAAATCTACCCCTATAAGAACAAAAATCCGTGGTTAACTGAATTTTGCCAATTTGGTGACTGAAGCGCTTTTTGCACGGAGCGATTCATTTCTTCTAGTGGTTGGGTATAAATAACAAATTTTCTATTTTAAACAGATTATCAGGGGTATGAAAATCACGAAACATTGTCATGAAGGAGTATTTAGGATTAATACTTTTATGTATGTAAAAATATACTTTTAAATGAGAAATAAATTAATCTTGAAACATTTTAAAAATGTTATTAACAATTTTCTATGCTGCGTGCATTCGTTATCGGGCTCGGGCTCTGATGAATTGCTCAAAATGCTTCGGGCTCGAGCGGGCTCGGATTTCAAACCTCCGAAAAAGAGCCCGATTCCATCTCTAATTCAGACCACTGTGCGTCTGTTTGTACATTGTTAAAATTGGTTAATATAACTGCGACATGATTGTAACAAATTAATAAGTTTAGCATAAAACGCAAATGAAAACTGTTTACTCCCAAATGAACATGTTTTATTTGCTTTTAATTTTGCATAATTTTTTTATTTATTTATTTTATTTTATTTTTATTTATTTATTTATTTATTTATTTATTTTTTATTTTTTTTTTCGTCTTGGGGCAATATTTGCATATTTATTTTTGTTCGATCTTTAAAACTATTCACAACGAAAAGTCTATTTTTTTTTTAATTACATGTAACTGTGCATTTTCTTACTTACAGCAAACGTTTTTAGTTATATCGTTGATATTGTTTGTTTTTTATTTGTTATTTATTTATTAATGGATACAATATAACAATAAATGAAAATAAAAAAAATAAACTCTCTACTTAATTAAAATTTGTTTGAGCATCGAAATACGATTTTATTTTTTTGTTTTTTCCTGGAAAAAAAAAGCTAATTAAAATAATTCTAAACTATATATATTTTTTCTTTAATTTTACAAAATTTCTCAGAAACATTTTTGAAAAACCACCAATGAATTAAAATACATCGAAAAAAGTAATAATAAAACGAGTTGAATATTTTTAAAACTACGAAATTCCCTGTTTTTCTTTTATTAAATTAATTTAATAAATCTACAACGAATATATCAATAATTAAAAATCCAGACTTCATTTTCAAAAAGACAAAAATATTCTCAAAAACATTTCCCAGAACGTAATACGAACCTACTGCTGAAAAATACAAAAACAAGTCCCCAAAAACCACAAAAGCACTTATATTTATTAAAAACATGCAAAAACTCGTCCATAAAATAATTTAATTTAAAGATTTTATGTAAACAAAGTATTGCATCGGCAGAAATCATTTACGTGGTCTTCATTTGTAAAACCAAGACTAGATGAAGCAATTTATATATAAAGCAGATCGAATTTTAGATGATGATTCCCTTCATTTTCCATTTCGTTATTGCTACTTAGGTAATTGCGGCGGGGGTTTCATCGAAAGTAGTAGACTATGAACACTCTCATGTTCATTGTTTCATCTTTCTTCCGAAAATTCAACGTAAAATGAGATGAAGATCGAAAAGTTATCTTCAGCGGGGAGGAAAATAGCTTGTAGAGTTCATAAAAAAAAAAAAAAAAATCTTAATTTTTTATTTTGATTTTACTGTTTTCTATTTTTTTTTATGATTATTTTTTTCCATTTCACAATATTACGAAGTAATTTCAAAACTCTCAGATAAAAATTAAATCTTTGTGGAATAACAGAACGAAATAATAAGACAAATGTTAAATAAAGCAAAAAATTCGGTACAGCTGTCGAAGAAGAAGCTCTTTGGCTCCTAAATGGCGATTTTATGCCTTGTCAACCCGGCGATTTTGGCAAGATTTTGCTTTGTATGCGGCAACCCGGTAGAGCAGAATCTGTGTGTTTTAACATTAAATTAAACATTGTGTGTTTTATAATAAATGAATCATTGTGTGTATTTTATAAAATAATTAGCGTGTGTTTATAATAAAATTATGTGTGTTTTATAATAAAATAAAACTAACTTGCTGTTTTAGCAATCGAGACGGGGTTTTCTCGCCGAAATGGTGCTAAACAAAAATCACGCCAAAACCAGTGCGTTCCAAAAATTCTATTAAAAAAATGTGGTAAAGCTGTACGCATTTTGTAATCGAAAGAAAACTATTAGACAAATATTTCTAATACAAAATACTGCTGCCATATTCCTTGGTAATTTTAAGGAGTGTATGCGCCTTGTTTTTACATCAATCTGCCTTTAAATGTCTCAAATATGCTTCAAAATCATTCCATTGTGGTATTTTGTATACCTACATTACAAAACACCCACCAAATTTTAATGTTTTAGGACCAGTAGGTGAGGTCATGATTTTTATATTTTAGACTTGCCTCACAAACATCATTGTAATACTATAACCAAGGAAGGTGACAATATAAAGATGTTTAGTATACTTTAAATCAACCTATATAATGCAAGCCGATTAGAAAGTCAGCTTCTGCGAGAGATATTTCTAAGAAACATCTCAGGCTACATCAATACTCAGTAGTAAAGAACAAGAGCGTGTCCGGAGCTGTAATTTTCTCACCTCCCCCCTCCCCCCCTATCCATGAAGTCAGTGTTTTTTACATAATCATGGTGCACAATTTAGCCCATTTCCTTAAGGCTCTTCTCAAATCAAAAAGAGCTACTTTCTGACACATTTTTAAATTAATTTTTGTTTGGAAAACGCATGAAATTGGCAGGTGTTCTTATTCAGAAACTGTGTAATCGAAACACGTTTTTCATTTTTTGGTAAAGGTAGATCTTTCGGAAAATACTGTCAAAGTGGACATTTTGAACCAAATTCCCGACGAAGCAACCTTAGAAAGGAGAAAAAACAGGTCGACACGTGACAGGAATCCGCTTATAACTTTGATAAGTAACTTATATATCAAAATATGGAAAACTGATTTCTATTCCAAATCGCTTCAATTGTCAGGCCTGCCAATTTTATGCTTTTGCGTTTAAAAATGAGTCAGAAAATGTGTCAAAAAGTTTCGCATTGTTGAGCAGATTATTTGATTTTTGCTGTTTCAGCTTATGCTGATATGTAAGATGTATCAAAAAATGTTTTTTAGGCGTTTATTTTACGTTAAAAAAATATGAGACCAAAAATGGTGTCAGAGTTTAGTGTTGTAGAGCGGCGAAGGGTAATTTTTTATAGAACACTCTTAAAGCGAATCTCAAATCCAAACTGGCAACTTTCTGACATATTTTTTATTTTAATTTAATTTTGTTTGCAAATGTATAAAATTGGTTGGTGCTCTTATTCGGAAAATATGTATTCGAACAATTTTTCCATTGTCCAATAATGTCAGAAAATCTTTCAGAAAATGCTGCCAAAGTTGACGTTTTCAACCAAATTTTGTAACGCGACAGAGTGGAAAAGGAAAAAAAATCTGCTGTCTTGAAAAAATAGTCTCTTATAACTCAAGATGTAATTCATTCATTTACAAAAGTCAGAAAGTTTCGCGTTTTTCAGTAAGGTCATTTTCGAACCACCTTAACATCATGTAAGGTGATCCTTGCTTACCGCCCCCACCTCGACATAAAATCCTGGATATTCTACTAATAGAGAACAATAAAAATAAAAGGATAAAATATAATTGCCAAGTTCCCCTGGAACTCACACTTTCACCCCAAAATTCACCCTTCTCGATATTCTCTGGATAAATTTATGTCTTTGACCGTTTACTTTCAGGCATTAAAAAGCATAGTGGGCCATTACCAAGGATAACAAATAAATATAGATACCCTAAACTGTTTTCTACACCATGTCAAGGTACAAAAAAGGGAAATGGCTTTTTTCTCACACTTTCCCAGCAGGTCGCCTCTCATTATCTGATATTTGTGGGTGGTGAGATAGATACTTCTTCTTTATAATGGATCTTCTTCGAAATTTCTGTGTTCGAGAATCCTTCCCTGCTGATGTTCTATCGCTTTTGAATACGCCTTGAAAGCTCTCTACACCTACACGCACTCTCCCGTTCAATTTCTTTGAAACGTAACAATGGAGTTTACTATAACGTGGCGAGATTTTTTTTTCAGCTTCTCAGTCTGGGAGAAACATGAAAAAATATTTTAAAATAAGAGTAAAAATACGTTTTTTAAAAGCTCTGCTTTTATTGATGCACTTATAAGTAAAAACATTTATTTACAAAAAAACTGAAAGTCAAAAACAAAAAACCGTAAAAGCGTGAGGCGTTGGGAGAAATATTCTAAGTAAATTAGAATTTTAATCACGTACATAATATACTTAAATTTTTTAATGAATGCAGAGGTTTGTCCAGACTTTTCTCCCAGTGTCCTTTTTTAGTGAAATAGTGAACAGATTTTCCCATTTGTGAAAAATCTTCAAATAGAATTTGAAATGATCGTTATATTCAGGTTCTTGTTTATACATTTTTAAGAAGATATATGCATACAAAAAAAGTGATAGTCAGATTTTACTTTTAAATGATTAAATTTGTGAAATGTTCAGTTTGGAAGTGGAAAAGTATTGCGAAAAATCTATTTTTAAGACAAAGAATTTTTTGGAAGGGTCCCGTTTGAAGGTGAAAAGTTTTGTGAAGTTCCCTGTTTTGGGCTGAAAAAATTGTGAAGGGTTCTGTTTTGAAATTTAAAAAAAATGTGAAGAGTCCTTTAAAGGACCTAATTTCTTCCTAAACAAATCCTTGGAATGTGTTTAGGAAATTTCTTCCTAGTGATTTTCATCGCGACTCCTTTATTCCGTATCATATTGTTGTCAGTGCTTCACGCTTTTATGATTACAAGGCAACCCAACCCGGACTACCTGGGTTAAAGATACTCGATAGACTACCTGGTGTATAGAACGTAGATAAAAATAAGTTTTTATTGATAGTTTATATATATATATATAGTATATTTTCCTATATTACCTATACCAACTACACCAAAAAGCATTTTTTGTTGTTTTTCGTATTAGCCGCATGCCAGCAATCACGAAAGTTTTCACTAATAGCAACTTTTTTTATTCTGATTTTTTCAATGTTTAAGCGCGTAGTTCGATTACATGTCTATTAAATTCGTGCTTTATTTATTTGTGAAATTTTAATTTCGTGTGGCAATTTAGTTATGAAATATTATACGGAAACAAACAAATGCTGAATTATTTACACTTTTTAAAGGCTTAATCTTCCATAATAATTTGGTTGCACGCGATTTCAAAATATTTAGAGCTTTCCGGCACTAAAAACGGACAGGCGATATTTTTAGTACCGGAAAACTCAGACACGTCTTAAAACTCAAAGTATCATAACTCAGTGAGGTTTAGTCGTAAAAGAATTGAATTTTTACTGTTTTACTTGCCAAAGCACGGATAAAATGTTCCTAAACATTCAGTGAACTATAACTACTCTACCTTTGTAACTTATAGTATCCAGGGACGGTATTAAAATTTAAAAAGTGTAAATTTTTAAAAAGTAATGTCAGGAGTATTTCATCAACATAATCTTAAATCGTACCTTCTTTTAAACACTTTTTCAATTTGCATTATCTACATATTATTTCCAACAGATAAAAAAATAATATCGTTTCAACCTTTTTGCGACACCCTGTATTTTGCCCGTTATGTGTAAACAAAATAGCTAGATGAGGCCCTTTTATAGGTATTCGCCTACTTATAAAACGCAATTTCCGGTTACATTTGATTTGGTTTTTGACCGTTGAAACTGTATGTAAAAAGATTATGAACGAGTTTAGGACATATAGACCGCTTATTTTATTTAAACGTGTGGTTTTTGACAAATTTCAAAACTTCATCATTTAAATAGGGTAAATGTACCAATAGTCGGCCACATTGAGATAAAATGCCCTACGCATAGCTTATTTTTGGTTCTAAATGAAATATTACAATTTGGTTACATGTAACCATCTTTCATAAGTCATAAACCATCACCAAAGAATTATGGGTACTTTTATTGAATTTGTAATCAGCCATTTTTTTCAAGATTGAGGTCAAATCGCCATTTTCCCTATTTTTTTGTTAACAGATGGCAATTATTTTAAAAGGCAAGTATTAATTAATTTTTTATTTTTTTCTAAAATTATAGGGCTACAATATTAGCAGGGTAAATAAACTAATGTTTTTGATTATAAAAAGTAAATAAATTTGTTGCTTTTAATTAATTTTAATGTGGCCGACCATTGGGTATTAATTTTACTTACATATCCAAAAGTCGGCCACCAGGAGCTGAATAATGAATACATAACTTATTGTACTTTTTTGAGTTTATTGAAGTGAAAACTGCTTTAGGCGCGTTTGGCATTTTTTGAGATGGGAAAAAACCATTGAACTCGCGACACTGTTACTGTAACCAACACCTCTGTATATAAGTATGTGCATGTATTGTGTATAGTTAGGTATGATCTAGGGCGGGACGGGCGCGGCGCAAGCTTGCCTGTGCGCTATTGCACCGCGGTATAGTAAGCGTTATAGTAAGCGCAGAAAAATGTAAGTGGTATAGTAAGCACAGAAAAATGTAAGCGGTATAGTAAGCTGTATAGTAAGCGGTATAGAAGCGGTATGTTAAGCGCAGAAAAATGTAAGCGGTATAGTAACACAGAAAAAATTTAAGCGGTATAGTAAACGCAAAAAAAATGCAAGTGGTATAGGAAGCGGTATAGTAAACGCAGAAAAATGTAAGCGGTATAGTAAGCGCAGAAAAATGTAAGCGGCATAGTAAGCGGTATAGTAAGCGCAGAAAAATGTAAGCATTATAGTACGCGGTATAGTAACGCAGAAAAATGTAAGCGGTATAGTACGCGGTATAGTAACGCAGAAAAATGTAAGCGGTATAGTACGCGACATAGTAAGCGGTATAGTAAAGCAGAAATATGTAAGTGGTATAATAACGTAGAAAATGTAAGCGATATAGTAAGGTAGAGGAAGCGCAGAAAAATGTAAGTAGTATAGTAAACGGTATATTAAGCGCAGAAAATTGTAAGCGGTATAGTACGCGGTATAGTAACGCAGAAAAATGTAAGCGGTATAGTAAGCGGTATAGTAAGCTGTATAGTAAATGCTGTAGAAGCAGTATAGTAAGCGCAGAAAAATGTAAGCGGTATAGTAAAACAGATAAAATGTAAGCGGTATAGTAAACGCAGAAAAATGTAAGTGGTATAGTAAGCGGTACAGTAAGCGCAGAAAAATGTAATCGGTATAGTACGCGGTATAGTAACGCAGAAAAATGTAAGCGGCATAGTAAGCGGTATAGTAACACAGAAAAAATGTAAGTGGTATAGTAAGCGGTATAGTAAACGCAGAAAAATGTAAGTGGTATAGTTAGCGGTATAGTAAACGTAGAAAAATGTAAGAGGTATAGTAAGGCATAGGAAGCGCAGAAAAATGTAAGCAATATAGTAAGCGGTATAGTCAGCGCAGAAAAATGTAAGCGGTATAGTAAGCGTTATAGTAAGCGGTATAGTAAGCTGTATAGTAAGCTGTATAGTAAGTGGTATAGAAGCGGTATAGTAAGCGCAGAAAATTGTAAGCGGTATAGTACGCGGTATAGTAACGCAGAAAAATGTAAGCGGTATAGTAAGCGTTATAGTAAGCGGTATAGTAAGCTGTATAGTAAATGCTGTAGAAGCGGTATAGTAAGCGCAGAAAAATGTAAGCGGTATAGTAAAACAGAAAAAATGTAAGCGGTATAGTAAACGCAGAAAAATGTAAGTGGTATAGTAAGCGGTATAGTAAGCGCAGAAAAATGTAAGCGGTATAGTAGCGCAGAAAAATGTAAGCGGTATAGTACGCGGTATAGTAACGCAGAAAAATGTAAGCGGCATAGTAAGCGGTATAGTAAGCTGTATAGTAAGCGGTATAGTAACACAGAAAAAATGTAAGTGGTATAGTAAGCGGTATAGTAAACGCAGAAAAATGTAAGTGGTATAGTTAGCGGTATAGTAAACGTAGAAAAATGTAAGAGGTATAGTAAGGTATAGGAAGCGCAGAAAAATGTAAGCAGTATAGTAAACGGTATATTAAGCGCAAAAAATGTAAGCGGTATAGTAAGCGTTATAGTAAGCGGTATAGTAAGCTGTATAGTAAGTGGTATAGAAGCGGTATAGTGGGCGGTATAGTAGGCGCAGAAAATTGTAAGCGGTATAGTACGCGGTATAGTAACGCAGAAAAATGTAAGCGGCATAGTAAGCGGTATAGTAAGCGGTATAGTAAGCTGTATAGTAAATGCGTGTAGAAGCGTTATAGTAAGTGCAGAAAAATGTAAGCTGTATAGTAAAACAGAAAAAATGTAAGCGGTATAGTAAACGCAGAAAAATGTAAGTGGTATAGTAAGCGGTATAGTAAGCTGTATAGTAAGTGGTATAGAAGCGGTATAGTGGGCGGTATAGTAGGCGCAGAAAATTGTAAGCGGTATAGTACGCGGTATAGTAACGCAGAAAAATGTAAGCGGCATAGTAAGCGGTATAGTAAGCGGTATAGTAAGCTGTATAGTAAATGCTGTAGAAGCGTTATAGTAAGCGCAGAAAAATGTAAGCTGTATAGTAAAACAGAAAAAATGTAAGCGGTATAGTAAACGCAGAAAAATGTAAGTGGTATAGTAAGCGGTATAGTAAGCGCAGAAAAATGTAAGCGGTATAGTACGCGGTATAGTAACGCAGAAAAATGTAAGCGGCATAGTAAGCGGTATAGTAAGCTGTATAGTAAGCGGTATAGTAACACAGAAAAAATATAAATGGTATAGTAAGCGGTATAGTAAACGCAGAAAAATGTAAGTGGTATAGTTAGCGGTATAGTAAACGTAGAAAAATGTAAGAGGTATAGTAAGGTATAGGAAGCGCAGAAAAATGTAAGCAGTATAGTAAGCGGTATACTAAGCGCAGAAAAATGTAAGCGGTACAGTAAGCGTTATAGTAAGCGGTATAGTAAGCTGTATAGTAAGTGGTATAGAAGCGGTATAGTAAGCGGTATAGTAAGCTGTATAATAACGCAGAAAAATGTGAGCGGTATAGTGCGACTGAAGTCTGGTTCCCGAAATTTTTGTATGTAAAATAATATGCATGATTTTTCATGTACAATAGTGCATTAAATGAAAATTGTAATATAATTTTTGTAGTAGTAGTTTATAATAATGAATAAAAAAAACACTTGATTTAAAAGTATTTCCTGCACAATAAAACATTTCCTGACGATTCAAAAAATACACACGTAATTGTTCAAGTTTTCACTTCTGTCGGCACTCCCGGAGTGCCACTTTTTTTTTGTTGTTTGATACATATAACTTTATCTCTACATCTAAAATAATTTTATATAAAAAAAAATCTTTTTTTACGTGCTTGTTTGTTTGTTTGTACGGGAAACTACTAGAACTACCGAAATAATTTCAAAAGTAAAGGTGGCAGTCTCTGCTCCAACATAGACTATATTTTACGCCAGGGCCACTTTTCGTAAGTAGATGCAGGGCCTGATTACCGCAGGGGCAAACGGGGCAGCTGCCCCGGGCCCCCATCTTAAGGGGGCCCCCAAATGACAAATTTTCGTAGCCCAATGTTTATGTTCCTGTATATAAGAAAAAATTTAAAAAATAGATTTTTTTTTCATTCTTTTTATATAAGATCTATGATTTGCGGGATCTACAATCAGCTGATCAACCATTGTACTTAAACTGGAGGTCAGGGTAGTTCTACCAATCAGAACTGCCTATTTGTCATGTGTGACCTCCAGCATGATGACGTCAATTGCAACCGCCCTATTTGCTATTCCAGCCCAGAGTTTATTCTCTGAGTGCTCTAATATGCTACCTGGTAGCAGATGTTCTAAATATTTATTTCAGTTACACTGAGCGAATCACAATGCATTCAGCGAAGTTAAACAAACTGTTCAGCGAATTACAATAAGGTAAATAGCTGGAATTATGCACCATAATTATTAATTTCAGTGCCACCGGAAGGGGATTTGTAATGCGGATACTACGTAGTAGAAACTTTTACCTCTCTGCCGCTACGTAAATCACTTCTTTTCTCTATGGATTTTCCCTCATTCACTAACCGCCACGATAACTTAACTGCAACTGTGCCGTGCCTATGTGTTTACATTTTTGTTGTTATCTAACATGTGTATCTAATGCACTTGTATTACCTCGTTTGGTGCTCTAGCCGCGAAGGAATACAGATTTTACGAACTTTATTTATCTTTTTATCGTATATTAATCGATGCTAGATTCCTATATTTGCATAAGTCATGCAGCGAAATTACTTGTCCGGTGCAGCAAAAAGAAAATTGAAAAGATCTCATGAAGAACAAGCTAAGAAAATGAAAAAGATGATGCTGGAATACACGAAGAAAAATTCCAGTGAAAAAGAAACAGATAAAAGCAGTAATTAACTACCTGAAGAAATAGATAATTCGAAAAATATAAGTGGTGATAAAGATGACTTTCAAGAAGAGGTGATGAAAACAATAGGAAATGTAACGACAACTGATGATTCATTGGTTGCGAGTTCAGGTCACAATTCTGATCCAGCATCATGGAACATTGTTTCACCGGACATGATTGAACATTTTATTAACAATCCCCCGAAGCAAAATATGGAACTCTTGAGTGAAACAGAAAAAAATATTTCTGGTTGTAAACGACTTCTGACTGAAAATAACTTTTATCGCATTAAAATAAATAATGAAAAAGTACTCAGAGAATGGCTTGTGCTTTCTCTAACAAATAAATCGATATTTTGTTGGATATGCAACATTTTTTCCAACAATACAAGCAAACTTTACACTTTTAGATTTAATGACTGGGAGCATGTTTCTTTGAGGTTGGCAGAGCATGAAAACTCCTTTTCGCACCAAGAGATAGTTTTAAAAATGTCTTTTAGACTTAAAACCAGCCAAAGAACTGATTGTGCAGTAGTACTTCAGTATAAAAATGAAGTGGATTATTGGCGATCAGTGCTAATGAGAGTTGTTGCCACTATAAAATTTTTGTCCCTTAGAGTATGTACTTTGTGACTCCTTAATAAGCCATCTCTCAAACAGCAAACAGCCGTATGATAAAATGACAAAAATGTTTTTTTGCTCTTATAAGTTTGCATTCAAATGCTTCGCTACATGAAGATGCAAAATCTCTTCAACAAAGTTAACCGTCAGATTTAGAAGAGGAATTTTCTGATGAACTGAATCAATTTAGCTCATTTGTAAACAAAGATGATACTGTTCTCCAAATGTTAAAGACATTACAAAACCCTCATTTATCTTCAGCATTTCCTAATGTAGAAACTGCTTTACGAATTTTTTTAACAATGCCTATTTCTAATTGCTCAGGAGAAAGATAATTTTCTTTACTGAAAAGGTTAAAATCTCCCCTTCGATCCTATCTTCATCAGAAAAAGCTCTCATGCTTAGCTATATTATCCTTAAATGGAGATGTTACTAATAAACTTGATTATAACGATATTATAGATTCTTTTGTTAAATGCAAAATTAGAAAGAAACCTCTAAAAATAAAATAAGATATATGTTCAACACCATTACAAGGCTTAAAAAAACAAGTGAGTTAAATTAACCAAATACATATAATATATTTTTGTGATTGAAAATATGTTGACGATTTCATAATAATTAATTTTAAGAAAATAAGACTATCACACAATATTGAAATTGCATATATTTGCATATGAAATGTATAAATGGAATTTTCTGATATTTATATTTAACAATAACATTTTTTCTGTGTATATATGGGAGATCTTTTCAGGATATGTGTTTATTGAAGAGTTTTTTGTAATTTATCTTAAATTCCATAGTTATCCATTGCATCTAACTCAATGCATCATAACAACAGGTGATTCATTTTAGTTGTGCATTAATTCTGAAAAAAATATTTTATGTTCCTTAAAACATTACATAATTTTTAAGATATTTACTTAAATTTTGCTCTTCTACTTGTTCAATGTTAAATTCATGAATTTTTGCATTTTCAGTTCACAACCTTATAAGATGTTATTTAATTTGCATTTGTTTTAATCTACCTATTTTTATATAAAGTAATGAGGAATTTTATTTACTGTCTTGTTACCTGGTGTATAGAATAAAACGACTGATTTTTAATATTTAAATTAGGGTCAGGTGGGGGAAAGTTGGGGTAAAATCAAGCATTTTTTTTTTCAGAGAAGGTTCTAAAACAAAACTAATATATTTTTTATAAAACTTTTGGTGCATTTTATATACATTGGATTCATATAGATTAAATATGAAGCATATAAACATTCAATGCTCTTTGATTGTTTTCTCTCAGTGATGCATTTAAAACAGCATGTTTTGATACCATCACTTTACTCCATGGTGAAAGTAGTTCTAAAATTAGTGTATATTTAAATAAAAATATGTAAATATTCTTTTTGAGATAAATTTGAGGAACAGATGTGTTACACTCACGCTAAAATGTAAACAAAAGATTGGCGACTGTTTGGTTGGCGCGATTTCCAAGACTGCGCCAAACGAATAACTTAATACAATGGCTAGGTTGCCATTAAAGGAAAAAATCCCCTAAATTTGGCGACTTTTTTCTTTTTTTTAACCGATTAATTTTTTTTTTTTTTTTAGCGTGAGTGTAAAGCATCTAAGCCAAATTTGAGATATTTTGAGACTTTTTGAGATATTCTTTTTGAGGTAAATTTTATATACTGTCTTGTTACCTGGTGTAAAGAATAAAACGACTGATTTTTGATATTTAAATTATACTTTTTAATTCAATATTGTTCTAAATAGAATATTTATCAGAGAGTAATCAGTTTTTCTGAGTTAATATTGAAAATAACTGACAAGTAAGTGAAGTATATGTACATTTGCAGGTGTCGATGCAGGTTTTTTTTCCCTTTTTATTTTGTGAAAAGTAAAGGTTACTTTTATGAAAAATAACATTTTATAACAAAAGTCAAAATCCAGTTACTCAAGTTTGAACTAAGCATTTATTAACAAAAACTTTTTAAAATCCTTTTGCTGCAGCTTTCCTCTCTGGTGAACTTGTTTGTTTAAAAAATACATATTTTAAAACATCACAAAAAGTAAATTGTGAGTTTTTAGGGAATATAATATTGTGCATGTAAAATTATGCATGTAGCATAATCTTATCTGATTGGGAAAGTTTCAGCCCAATCCAACTAGCAGAAGCCAAGATATAAAATCAGAATGTATAGTTTTAAATTTGTTCTATAATTTCAAAAATTATAATGTATAAAAACACTTTATATGTGCAATGGGTACTTTTCCATTAGCCGGGCGACAGTTAAAGGGCAAAACTGGGAAATTCCATTAGTGGCCAGTAGTAGCAGTTTAGTAGGCCACTTTCTTTAAACTAGTGGACACATTTTTATTTAAAAGTTCTAAACACTAAACTTTTATTAAAATTTCAATTAGTATTAATCTAAAAGTAAATAGAATCCTTGGTGAAATGCAAAAATTTTTTACTCTTTCCTTGTAAAAAAGCTGGTGGCTAGTGCTTATTTAGTCCTTTAACACCAGTGATATATATACATATGTATACACATCTATACAGATATATTTATATGTATATATATGTGTGTATATGTATATATATCACTGGTGCTCCGCTAATGGAAAAATACTGTGTAATGTTATTGTAGCAAAAATATTGCATATGAAAATTTTGTTATGGGGGGGGGGCCCAAAAATTGAAGTCTGCCCCGGGCCCCAAATGAGCTTAGTCGGGCCCTGAGTAGATGGATGAGCAAAAAACATTCCAAATGTGCCCTTTTTGCCCTCTTGAAAGTTGGCATGGTTTTTGTTTTCTAAAAAATTCGAAATTTAAAAGTGTGAAATGAGTGGAAAAAGTTCTAAATTACAATTCATGTAGAATTGTTAGGAATATAAACTTGAAATTTAACATGTCTGTTACTTTTAAGAGGTAAATTCTGGATCAAGGCAATTAAAAAAAAAGGGGGAATTTTAGAAAATGAAAAAAACAGTGAATATTCTAAAAACATTCTAAATTACGATTTATATGGAATTACTAGGGAGAGAAATTTAAAATTTCCTAATTCTGTCATTTTTAATATGTAAACGCTGGTACGAAATAGTTTCTTAAAAAATCGGAATTTCAAAGGGTACAGAACCAAATAAACGTTCTAAAGTTTCAAAATCTGTGATAGTTTTGTTGCTGGAAACTTAAAATTTGGCATGGTGGTCAATTTTAAGACATAAACAACCGGCTCAGAAAGGCTTCTAAAAATTTGGAAATTTAGAATGCTGAAATGAGAGGAAAATGTTCTGAATTATGTTTTTTTAAATAAAGTTTAGAGTAGAAACTTGAAATTAGACATGGATAACCTTTTCCATACGTAAGTGGTCTGACCGTAGCCGAACAGTTTCTAAAAAATTAGAAATTTAAAAGCAACTAAAAATTTTTTTTTATTGCAATTTCTGTGGCTTTGAAACTTCAAATTTTGCATGGGGGTTTCTTTTAAGATGTAAGCTCTCACAAAGAATGGTTTCTATAAAATTCGAAATTTTAAAAATTGAAATTATCAGTAATTGTTGTTTATCATTCTAAATTATGATTTATTTAGAATTAATAGGGATAGAAAACTGATATTCGATATCGGGGTTACTTTAAAGTCGCAAATGCTCGTACACAGTAGCTTTTTCTTAAACTAGATTAGATGCGGCAGTTGGTACCCTCATTATTTGCTTTTCAAGTCTGTTGAAAAGTATTAAAACAACTAGACTGGAATGCGGCAGTTGGGACCGCCCTTCCCTACGCTTTTCCACTGCGGGGTTCCAAATGAACTCGTATACTAATAACTACATACTAAATATATTTCATGTTCAAAATGCATAAAAGTGTTAAAACAACTAGATCGGAATGACGTGATGCAGCAGTTGGGACCGCTCCTTCGCTGATGCACGAATGTATGCATATTTGCTTTTCAACTATGTTGAAAACTGTTAATAGCAACTCGATTAGATGCGGCAGTTGGTACCCCCATTATTTGCTTTTCAAATCTGTTGAAAAGTGTTAAAACAACTAGATTGGAATGCGGCAGTTGGGACCGCCCCTCCCTACGCTTTTCCACTGCGGGGTTCAAAATGAACTCGTATACTAATAAACTACATACTAAATATATTTCATGCTCAAAATGCTTAAAAGTGTTAAAACAACTAGATCGGAATGCCGTGATGCGGCAATTGGGATCGCCCCTGCCGGGCGATTTTTACCAAAAATTAATCAGCACCAATTTATATCAGGGACTAACTGAATCTAAAGTTTTATTAAATTCCGAGTATTAGTTCTTGAGATAAAGCGCCCACAAAATTGTTGTCACATACAGACAGACAGACAGACAGAGTCACAGACAGACATTTTCTAAAAACAGTCAAATCGTGTTCAGGACCTTCTAAAACGTATAAATCCGTCGAAAACCAGAAGTCGAAAATTTTCATGAATCCAATACTTTCTTCTTGTAAAGATAGAAGAAAGTGACAAAATTCTGAAGTAGCCGACTATTGGTGCAGTGATGGCCGAACATTAGCTTTAAAGTGGCCGACTATTGGAGAACTTGCCCTTTTTGAACTTAACTTTGTCTAAAAAAAAACTATTACCGTGTTTTTTAAAAATAATTGCTGAAACATAATAAGAAACGTATGTTTTAATATATATCACTGTTAAAAATGTTGTGTCGTTTTTAAAAAATTCTACGTTATGGTTTATATACAAAAAAACAGTTAAGTGGCCGACTATTGGTACATTTACCCTATAGAATTTAATTTGTGTCTTTCATATAAAAATTCTTTTTGGTGTAGTTGGTCGATAATCTAAAAAATATATAAATTTCCCTTTCAAATTGAATTTTACAGGATTGTTAAACAATTTAAGATATTTACAATACACTCCTGTTTCACAAATAGCAACTTTTTTTTTTTTTTTTTTTTTTTTGTGAATAAATAAAACTTTGAGCACGATCTCGTCACATCTTTATCATACTACACATCAATTGTAGTATTGTGTAGGGAAAAGTTAACGATCTACTTCAGAGATAGAAAAAAAAAATGGCGTTTTTCATGCTTCAACACCAGACGGAAAAACTAGACTGTATCAGTTCCCAGCGGAATGGAAGAGTGAATAAAATGGTGGGATACACACACACACATGCACAAAAGAACCAATAAGACTCGTTAATTTTTTAGAGGTCAATGATGGTAAATTATTATCCCAGAGGACGTTAAAGGGTTAAATGTAAAAAATCTATTATAGTTTTCAAGTTTAAAAAAATCATCTACAAGTGGAAAAATTTTTCAACTGAAGAGAATTATGTTCAAGCTGGGACTCAAACCCAGGCCTAGGTTTTTATTTTATTATGCATTCCGGCCTGGATACATTTTCACTCAGTTAAAAAAAAAAAAAGAAAGAAAAAAACTTGCATCATTTCTTTAACAATCAGTTTGATTGGGTTAAAATAATTCAACACCTATGTTCTGTTCACCGGGCAATGTGTTCTGTAACCCGGGTAGCCCGGGTTGGATCCCTTGGTGTAATAACAATAATAATTTAAAATATACCTGGATCTAAGTTCGATCATTAAAAGGTAAATAAAAGCGTGTTTTTTTTTTCTCCTTAATATATTTATTATTATTATCACACTCTTTATTTTATTTTTTCGACTATTTTAGTGTTTAAAATATTTCATTGTTGCAGTTTCTCAACCAGTTGGCATATTTTAAGGAGTGTTGTTTGCAGCATAAATAACTTGATTGTTCGAATTCGTCTGTATACATTTGTAACCACATTGATTTCTTAACGTATAAATTTAATTATAAATTAAATTTAAACTAAATAAAATAAAATTTAATTAAATTGGTAGCCTGGTGCAAATCTCCCATAGAGAAAATTTTATTTTTGTGTGTGTAAGTTAAAAACATGCATTCATGATGAAATATTTTTTTTTTTTCGTTCATAATATTATTTCTTATTAAAACTTTTTTTTTATTAGTATTTAAATGAAATAATTGAAAAATATGTATTTTAAATGTATTTAAAATATATATTTTAAATTAAAGGTAATGTATTTTAAATGAAATAAGGGAAAATTTTGTATTTTAAATGCAATGAGTGCAATGCCATATTGAAAAGATATTTGGCGATTAACGGCCGAATATTCTTTCGTAGTACTGCTTCTTACGTTCCTGCAACATAAATTTCCTGGTTAACTGAAAAAAAAACCCAATTATTAATAAAAATCAAATCAATTAAAATAAATTCATTAATTCATATAGTTATAAACATATTAAAATATTGTATTGTTATCGTTATCGAAAACACACACCTGCGTGCATATATATATATATATATAAGTAATTCTAGCACATTAGGAAGTGAGTGAAAAATCAATTACAAAATTGTATCTTTGCATACATGAACCAAGTTAAGAAAAATAAATATAAAAGTAAAAATAGCTAAAAAAAAAAAATCTTTTATTAGCATTTAATGTTTATTTTAAAAATCACGCCTAATTTCATAACTGCAATTCATGAATTCCCCCCCCCCCCCAAAAAAAAAAAAAAAGTCTGTTACAATATGTCAGTTTGACTTGGGCACCGAACCCGATATTAATGGAAAATTTGTAGCTTTTACTTTTACACTTGGTAGAAAGCGCGAGCTAATGAACTTATTAAAAATAATTATATTTTTGGCTCTGTTTCTTTTTTAAGATATAGTAATAGGGAGGGGAAAAAAAGCCTTATTAAACCATATTTTTAGGATTTCTAAATTCGTTTCTCAACGTATAATCACAATTTAATTAATCTGAAACTATTACTGCATGCTTTATTTTTTTATTTATAGTTTCAAATTTACTGTTTAAAATATTTCGGCTACAATATACTGGCGTATAAAATAAACTGGTTTCACAGCCAGTTGGCTATTTTTTCTTTCTTTTTTTTTTTTTCTTTTGGCACATAATTAAATCTATTATTTTTGTAACTTTGTAACTCGTATACCTACAGTTGTAACAATAAAGAATATTTGACGATTTATCTATCACCTGTAGCGGGCTAACGGAAAAATTCCTTAAAATTAATGTATTAATTTATAATTAAGTTCTAAAACTATTAAAATGTTGTATTGTCATCAGAAACATATCCTTTGTACATAATTTTTATAATTCTTAGCCTGTCAGGAAGTGAGTTAAAAATCGATTCCAAAATTGTATCTTTACATAGAAAAACCAAGTTGGGTTAAATAAAAGGGTTTACTATAATAAAATAGCATAGTAAAACATGAAATAAGATAAAATTGAATCGCAAAATTTTACTTCTTCACTCAGAGGGGGGAAAAAAAAGTTGAGAATTCAATACATTACAATGTTGTCAAGTACAAACAGAGATTACACAGTAGTGAGTTTATCGACAGGATTTTGAATCTTTATATATTCTGTACAAAAGCACAGTTTTATATGAAAGGGGAAAGAAGAAAGTTTCGTTGAATTTGCAAGACAGAATTTTTAGCAACAGCATATAATATTACAAACATTCCGACGATAATTTTTTTTTATCTCAACATTTTCCATTTTTAACGTTTTTAACCATGGGAAAATGGTTATTGTTTTCGGTCGAGAATGGGCCTCTTGACGTCGTCACTTTATTTTTTTTAAGCGTTTTTAACGATATTCTGTAACCTTAGAAGAATTTTTTTAAGCTTTTTTAACGAAATTCTGTAACTTTAGAAGAATTTTTCTTTGAATAGGCAATAGAAATGCATAAAATCGTTACAAAAGTGTTAAAGTTACAAAAAGGATAGATGCAAACTATCAGATATGAAAAAAAGCCGAATTCAAAAATTGACGTCGGGTGAGAAATCGTCTTATAAAGCAAAAAACGTGGTCTTCTACTTTAATTTCCTCAAAATACCTTTAGCTCATACATCAATCTAAACAAGAGTTAAAGCAATACTTACATTTTGCTTAGAGGATGGGTCTACAAATAGAAATTGTACCAAACTTTAGAATTTTCAATGCTAACACCTAAAGCTGGCATCATATTTGGATATTTCGGTTTATTCTACCTTCGGATACCAAAATACCAAACGGGAAGTCAGTGTAGATAGGGAATGGGGATTCTGCGTTAGCAGCAGGCGGTGGCGGCGGTGCGGTGGTAACACCGCCTGCTGCCGTGGGGAAGCTATGTTATAGTAGGGTGGGGCGAATAGGTCTGCTATAAGAGGATGAGCTATAAGAGTATTTTAGGAAGGGACTAACTTACTATTTTTTTTTAGCTTTCGGAACATTTTCCCAATGGTTATTGTAATTTTTTAAATTATAATAATTTCGTTTTTTGCTTATTTATTTATTTTTTAATAAATAAGTACAAAAGTAAAAATAGTTTAAAAAAAATAAGTACAAAAGTAAAAATAGGTTTCTTTTTTTTTTTCTTATTTCAATGGTTATCTTGAAAATCACTCCTAATTTCATGACTGCAATTCACGCTTTTTCTCAAAAATTTCCGTTACCATATATTAATTTGGCGTGGGCACCGAACTCACTTATAAAAAAATTTACAGCTTTTTTTTTTTTTAACGCTTGGTAGAAAGCGCAAGAGAGTGAATTCTTTAAAAAATATATAATTTTTGCTCTGTTTTCTCTTTTAATGTATGCCTAATATGTATCTTTATTCTATGGCAACAGGAAAAAAAACTGAACCATTATTTACAAAATCATTTAAAAATGAAATATTATTTTCTTTCTGGGATTTCCCAACGTATAATCATAATTTAATTGATATGAAAGTATTAATTTATTAAAGCGTTGTCTTTAAAATAATATATTACATTCTTTATTTTTTTATTTACATTTTCTAATTTTTAATGTTTAAAAAATTTCATTGTTGGAGTTTCCCAGCCAGTTGTCCTAATATTTTGGCGAGCATGGTTTGACGCATCATTAAATCGCTTGTCGTTGTAACTGGTATACAATTGTAACCCTAATGAATATTTGGCGATTTATCACCTGTGGCCGGATAGCGGAAAAAATGCTTTAAAATGAAGTTATTAATTTATAATTAAGTTCTAAAAATATTAAAATGTTGTATTGCCGTCGGAAACACACCTGTGAACATAATTTTTATAAATCTAGCCTATCAAGAAGTGTTTGAAAAATCTATTACAAAATTCCATATTTACATACAAAAACAAGTTGAGTTAAATTTAAGAGTGTAAAAAACTTCTAAATTTTTACACCGGCCTAATAGATGAACCATTAGTATGGAATATTCCTCATAAATCACTATTTATTTCCTTTGATGGAAAAAACAATTATTATGTCTATTGTATAGTGAAAATTGTATCATGTATGTTATAAAATGCATTGTATGTTATAAGTATGCATTGCATGCTATGAGGTGTATACTATGTATTACTACTATGTATACTACTATGAGGTGTATACTATGAGGTGTTACATAGGATTTATATAAGGTATATAAGACGTAAGTACAGCGCCAAAAGAAGATATGATTTGTCTTTCGATAGAAAAAAGAAATAGCGAAATTTTTGCAAAAAGTCATGCAATCGAATATCTCAAAGTAAAATATTCGTTTATTTTACACTCTTTGTTTGCACTCTTTTTATGGTTGCACAGGGTGAAAGAAATCCCAGTTTTGACCCTGTGTAAGTAATGTAAGCATACAAATAAGGAAAGGATGTATAGAAGAAAAAATGCATTAAGTTCCAGACATTATAAGTGGCTGAAACGGATGGTTAAAAAAAGAGACACTTTAAAGCATCTTAAGACGCTCGTATTATGAAAATACTTGTATGTGTCTTAAGCCATTTATGCCTAGCGTCCCAATTTTGGGACGCTTCAGTAAAATGGGAAAAAGTGCATTTCACACCACTTTTTTTTATATATATAGAAATTTGGTGTCTTATTTTATCGAGGAGTCCTCGATAGAATAAGACACCAAATTTCTATTTAAAAAAAAAGTGGTGTGAAATGCACTTTTTCCCATTTTACCAAAGCATCGACGCTACGCATAAATGGGTTAATTTCAGACATCTGAAATATCGCCATTTTTTTTTTATCCGGGCAAAGAGCTAGAAAAACATTTGCTGCCATCTATGGAAGCATTTGTACTTTCGATTACGGGAGGATAATCTAAGTTTACTTTTGACACACGGCGGGATCGAACTCGAAACCTAGTAGTTACAAATTAAACGCTTTATCGATTAAACCATCCGGATCATGTGAGTATGTTGTTTTGAATCCAAGTAATGGAATGATTCGGCTGCGTGTTGATAATTTTATACGAAAGATGGTAATTTATTGGTGCTGTCATAAAACTTACTACTTTTAATCAATGAGGTTAATTTATTGCTAGAGTTTTTCTATAGTTAATGAATATTTAAAATGTGATTTGATTAATCAACAAATGGTTAAAATATGGTTTGGTTCATTTGTTGCTAAGAAAATTGGAAATTTTGTAGAATATTTTGGGGAGATTTGATCAATTTGAGATGGCGGTTAAGATCGCAAACCTTTATTATTTATTTGGATGGAGAATATAAGAATTAAACATATTTTCATTTCGATTGTTATCAATACACTTCTTATATGAAAAAGCGCTCCGTGCTTGTTGAAATTTAATTGCCTAAATTTTCTTTTTGACTGATTTTAGAAAACACAGTAAAATTATTCTTTTCGGATAACTTAAAATTAATTTACCTCTAAGAGAAAGTACAGCTAAGAATTTTCCGTGGAGGGGAAGGGGGGAGATTTTTATCGATAAATCCAACATGGACATTAATTATTTTAGTTACGTTTTTTGCATGTTTATGTGTTAAAAAATTATCTCAAACGGGTGGTTCAAGGCAGTTTTGAATTCAGGCGGCGGTGGCTCGGTGGGGCTTCCCTGTGTACGTCTATGAGGACAAGTAATGTTTGAAAGACTATATTTTTCAGGAAAGCAATTGTTTTCTTACTTAATACAGCAAAAATAAATTAGTTCATAATAATTATTTATACTACCCATTTCATTGTATTTTCTCTCGTTGAAGTCTCCTTCCTTCCTAATAATATGTGGTGCCATCTATTGTCACTTTTGCATGATTTTTTAAAAATTAGTTTGGTGTACTAGGTTTGGTATGCAATTTTGACACTCGATCTATGATCTAATAAAAATTTAGTGGATGGAAAAGTATTTTTAAACACCATTCATCTGTTTGGAAACGTTTTCTGATGGTCCTGGCATATAAAGTGGCACGATTGTATCACAGTCATCGCGCATATGATATAATTGTAACAAATTCAGACACTTCAGTGTCTGCATTTCCAAATGTCTTAATTTCACACATCATATCCGTGATTCAGACATTTTTCTAAGTTATTTTATACCCTGATCATAGTAAGACACTTATGTGTCTTAAATTCAGATATGTATGATGTGTCAGAATTGCTTTTTCAAACACATATCTGTTCGAATGTAAGACGCATCTATTTGCAGTGAAGATAATTAAAATATTAAAAATTATTTATAAATCTTAACCTGTTTGATATATAAATATAATTTGACAAATAATATAGGTTATTTTATTAACATTTTCCAAAATAGTCGAAAAGTGTTTATGACGTCGGTTTGTCCTGCCGTCTGTTCGTGCTCTAAATCTTGTATATATATTAGGATTGCCATGTAATTTACATATGTTATTAAGATTTACTATAGAATGTTCGCAATTTAAAATGAAGTGTGTAGCATTTACAGTTCGTTTACAAAGGCACCCTTACATTAGGGTATGGTTTATAGAGAAAAAACGTTTACCGTGCATTTTTATATTTCAAACATAATGAGATTGAAATTAATCACTGAAGTGGACTAAAACATGCTTTCTCAGGAGTATAAAATGAGTACCATTTATAGTTCGTTTACAGGGATGCACAAAATAATTCCACTACAGTGTAATATATGGGGGAAAATCGTTTCCGGTGCATTTTAATGACGTTACGATACTTCAAACATAATGAAATTAAAAAGGATAACTGAGGTGCACTACAACATATGTTTTCTATAGACTACAGAGCGCACAGCATTTGTCTTTCATTTACAGAGACACACACAAAAAAAAATTGGTTAGAGGAGTTATTATGATCGATAATTGACGGAGGTGCGTTTTCAGCTGAGAGGCATTTTAAAATTAACTAATTTTTAGTGTATTACGGGGTGTTTATATGAATTCTGCAGATCATGCAGGGCTGTACGAAAGAATTCGCATGTATTACCGGATATGAACAGATATTGCAAAATATGGATTTTCACTGTGATATATATATTTTTTGTTGCTTATATTTTATGTTTGTTTACTCTAGTATTATTATTCATTCATTATTGTTCATTTAGTACTTACTTCTATCCAATATTATTATCTACTTCAGCATCATAAAGTGTTATTACATTGTAGTATTATTGCTGTATCTTATAGTATTATTTAGTACTGCTCAGTATAATTGGTAAATTGTATTTTCGGTATTTTGTAATTTCAGAATTCGTATTTCAGTATCACATAGTATAATTATTGCTTAGTATCACAAAGTATTATTTAGTATTGCTCAGTATATTTGGTAAATTGTTTTCTCAGTTATTATATCATCAAAATTTGAATTTTTGGAATTTGTGTTTCAGTACTACTTCTCTAATCTCATGGTGGTATTTGATTTGTGTTTACTCTATGATTATTTCATTTGTCTTTATCGTATTTATTAATTGTTTATCGTTCAATAAGTGAGCTATTAGTATTGTTTTGTATTTATTGTCTTCTCTCAACTTTAATAATTATCTTGTAAGGCTTTGCCGCATAGTAAACAAACCTACTGGGCGGGGTTAGTTGAGCTTAAGCCGAAAGGTGGGCTTCCCCACCCGGTTTGACTTTGACTATGTCTATATAGATACCCCATTTCATTGTATGAAAAAAACGAAATTTCTTAACAATATTCTGGTAATGTTATAAAGTGTTTTATAATCTATGCCTGACGCACAGTTTTCGTTCTTTTCTGTAACTTGTTTTCTTAACATAACTTTCTCCCCTTGTTTAACGTTGTTTTAAATACAGCTTTCAATAAAAAAAGCCTCGAACGTAGAATTGACTAATGTTATGAATTATTCAAGGCTGAAGTTTAAGGAGAAAATAATATATTCTCAAATTAAAACATGAAATGAAATGAAATTGGATCGCAACATTTTATTATTTCACTCAGAGAGAAAAATAAATTAAATAAATAAATAAATATACATATAGAGAGGGAAAGAATTTAATGTATTAAAACCTTGTCAAGTTGTCAAATATAAACCTCTTAACACGATTACACAATAATGTTAGCTTATCGACAGGCATTCGAAGCTTTATATTCTTTTTTATTAGAACACAGAATTTCATACGAAAGAAGAGAGAAGAGAATTTTTTAGAATTTGCAAAACAGGATTTTTAGAAACAGCATATTAGATTTCGACACAAAAATTTTATATCTGAAAATTTTCCGCTTTTAACGCATTTTCATTCCATAAGATTAACGATATTGGATTGCCTTTTTATGATACTTTCTAGCAATTGTATATATATAGTTGAAGAAAAAGAAAAAGGATAAAATAAAACTGTTCTATTATCAGATTTTATTCATAGAGTGCTAACTCAAATAAGAGATCATCATCTATCTTATATATATTATAATGCAAATGGGAACTTGTTCCACAGTTGTTTATAACTTGAGTTCTATGTTGAATAGATTTTGATGGGACTTGCACTGTTAGTTAGATAATTATTCAGGGATGGTTTTAGTATATAACATATCGTTCTACGTTGCTTAGTTATAGAATTATGGGGGAAAGTTCTACAATCAGGAGAGTCCAATTATGAAAGATTATAATATTTTTAAAAAGTTCTATTGCGAGGATTTTGACGAGATTTGCATTGTTAGGTAAATAATTTTTCAAGGATGGTTAAAGTATATTGCATATCGTTCTACGTTGCTTAGTCATATAATTGAGAGGGAAAATTCTAAAATAAGGTGAATACGATTATGAAAGATTAAACTTTTTAGAACGTTCTGCTATGAACGAATTTTGATGGGAATTGCATTGTTATAGTTGGATACTTTTTCAGGGCCTGGTTTTGATATATTGCGTATCATTCCATGCTGCTTAGTTATAGAATTATGGGGGAAAGTTCTATAATCAGGTGAACCCGATTATGAAAGATTAGCCTTTTTAAAAAGCTCTACTGGGTGGATTTTGTTAGTTTGTTTGGATTATTATAGATAATTTTTTCAGGGATGGTTTTAGTATATTATGCATGCAGTTCTATCGTTTTTTACCAAATCCTACTGTAAATGATAATTAAAAGAGTTGGTCTTTAACAGCTCAAATTTTGCCTGTTGCGTTAGAAAATATAATAGCGCAATGGCGTTCGTATCGTTTTAGCAATGCGTAGGGGTATTCCAAAAGGTCCATATTGCTTTAAAACATACATAAGATCAAATTCATCGATATAATTCATTTGATTCAAGGTTCGTTTGGAGAAACCTACCAGCGTAGCGGGCGAAGCCTGCTACTAGTATTATTTATAAGATATGATTATAGATTTAAAAGTATCAGCATGTTTTACAGCAGAAGGCAGGTTTTTAGAGGAATTTTAAAAGTGGCAATGTAATGTTAAATTCACAAATAATCAGGTCAACAAAGTTACTTTTTTCAGGTGATGAAGCAGTTAATGGTGTTGTTGGATATAAAATTATACAAGTTGGAAATTGTACGTTAAACGTTACAAATGAGGTGCGTTCGTACTATAACTAGTTTTACGAAGTAAAAAAATCATCTATATATTTAAAACAGAAGGCTGTTTTTTTAGTCATCTGCCCTGAACTTTCTACTGAACTAATTTTGATAATTATTTTTTAAAATGAAAGCTGTTCATTTGCAGATGTGCCCGCACCAGCTATTTTTAGGTAGATTACGTAAGAAATACTACCTATTACATTCTGCCCAAAGTTGGAATTTTTGAAAATTTTTTACAGATCTACGCCGATTATGACTCCCAAAACCCAAAACCACCCCCAGTTCAAAACTTTATCTATCTATCTATCTATGTCACTTTTTTATGGACACGATGACGTCAATAATTCTGCACAAATCTCTTCCAAACTCATACATAAAATCAAGGGGCATAAAATCTCGGTCAAGTTCGTTAATGGGCAAAATCGAACCAAGGGGGGGGGGATGGGGGGGCTTTTTGTGAAAACAGAAAAAAACAATTTCTTAATTATGATACGTATCGAATCCGTTTAAAGTTATTATTACTTCTAGGAAAAGGGCCGAAAATTTATGTATGACAGATTTTTGATATCATTAAAAATGACACCAAGGGTGGAAAAGGGGGGTTTTAGAAGAAAAAAATTCATAACTTCGTCAATTCACAAGATATCAAATCCGCTTAAATTTATTATAAATCCTCTTAATATTATTTAAAACTTTTATAGTGACAAGTTTTTTATAGGACCAACCCTTAAAGCGAAAAAAAAAAAATCTGCCCGCTCAGCATGCAAACAAGTTAGGTTTCGAAGTGGGCGGTTCCAACTGCAGCATCATGGCAAAAAGGTCATTTCTTCCGCAATTCCCAACAAACAGGCGCCCCACGGTCTGCGTCTTCGAAATCTACCTGTGCCTGTAGGCCAAGTCGTCAGGGATTTTTTAAAATATTCCCATTTTTTAGGGTTTCATTCATCTCACGAAATCCTATTTGTCCCGCTACGTTGTCTGTCCGTCACAGAGCCGGTTCTCAAAAATTATATAACTTACAGACATGAAATTTTGTGTAATAGCTGAATAATACTATGAAGCTCAAAATCATAAAATTTGAAAAAAAATCGTATTATTTTAATTTATAGAGATAAAAAACCAAAAATCTAACAGCCTTTTCTTATTAAATTTAAACATCTTTCGTTATAGCAGTTGCCATCAATTAAAAATCCACAATAAAATACTTTCTACAATAATTAATTTTCTATTGAAAGATTTCCACATGAAAAATAAAAATGAAATAAAAAGTTTCACCAATTGAAAAAAAGATTAATTTGACGTCATATTGGTAATAAAACGGAAAGTTTCAGACATTTCTCAATAATACAAGGAGTATATGTATGTACACAAAGCAGATTAATATCACGTCATGACAGAATTAAAAAGGAAATTAATCTGACGTCATATTGGAAATTTAACGGACTTTTTCAAATGTTTGAGAATAATATAAAGAGAGTATCAATATGAGTAATATAAGAGAAAGCAAGTAGATATGACGTCAGCAAGTGATTATAACGTCATATGAGTTTGAGGAACGTATTGAATCATGATAAAAACCCGATTATGGAAATAGTGGCATATTTTAATATTTTGAAGGTCTCTATACAACATGTTTAATTTTGAAATTGATTTTTTTTTTAATATCGCATTTAGTCCACATGACAGATATTATTATGACAGAGTTTAATAGTGGGCTTCGTCTGCTATCAGGCCGGGTCAGATTTTCGAAAAAATGAGAAAAATGGACCGGTAAATTTTTACTTTATAAAAAACATGACTTTTTCCCTTTTTTTTTTTTTTTTTGAAAAGGAAATTTATTTGGCTTTATTAAAGAAAGGATAAAGTGTTTTGAAAGGATTATTAGTATTATTAAACGAAACCCTTTGTGAGATCTTCGACCACACTTACCCTCTTGTTATATTTAATTTTAATTTTAAAAGTTTTTTATGAAATTTCTTTAAAATGGTGGTAACTGTGTTAAGATTTTATCTCTACAACATAAGATTAATTTGCCTTATCACATTCCACCAATCAGAAGCGGGATTCCATCAGTGTAAATGTTGTCATATTTTAAAGAAGAATCTAGTGGTTTTTCATAAAATTTAAGCATAGTAAAATGATTGCGTTTAATTATGTAGTAATCACAGAAGAGCAGAATACAGATTATTTGTTGAGAAATAATATTAAGTAATCTATGTAAATAAAATAACAGCAAATAATCTATCATAAGAAGTAATAGGAAAAACTAATTGTTTCCGATGAAGAAAATGCCGTCTTTTGGAAAACAAAAGATGAATTTTCCTCCCATGAATATATTTTACTAATCTTGTGTAAGTATGACGTCATATTCACTGACCCTTATTCCTGCATCTAAATAGAGACAGAACTTCTGCTATTTATTTACTTCTGTGGTATGCACAAAATAAAATATTTCTGAAAATTACATCATTTTCATTTAGTTATAATAAATCTACAAAAAACAACTTTTCGAAAGTAAAAAAAAAAGCCAAGCTTGGGGGGAAAAAAAAAACGAAAATTGTGGTTAAAAAATGGTGTGATATCAAATTTCCAAGCTTTTATTATGGTACTTATTTAACTTTTTTCCATTAAATAAGTTATCATATATGTATGTCGAGTGCCTACGTATATGTTAATAGAAATCGTTTTCTCCTGTACTAAATACCTCCTAACGTGTTTCTGAAAATTCATTTTTTTTTTTTTTAATTATGCATGATGGACTTGGCGGCCATTTTCCATATTATACACAAATTTCTAAGCACCCAAATCCGTAGTTAAAATCCGAAGTTCGAAATTGTAACCTAAGCAAATATTTTAAGCTTTTCATTTATACGGACTTGTATGCTTTGAAATTTGTGTCTTAAGATAAGGATGACTTATCTTAAGGATTCATCTTATGATTTATTTTTCAGAGTTATTAATCATTTCAAAGTAGTAAATATCAATTTCTTAAAGTATCAGTCTCCCTCAATTTATCTGTCCGTAGTTAAAATCAGAAGTTCAACATTGTTATAAACATATTACATTGCAAACATTGGAAACATATTACGCTTTTACTTTAGAAATTTGGAAAGATGGCCGCCAAGCCCCTCATGCGTAATTTGAAAAAAAAAATGATTTTTCAGAAACACGTTAGGATGTATTTAGAACAGGAGAAAAACGATTTCTATTAACATATACGAAGGCACTCGACATACATATATGATAACTTATTTAATGGAAAAAAGTTAAATAAGTACCATAATAAAAGCTTGGAAATTTTATAACGCACCATTTTTTAGCAACAACTTTCGTTTTTTTTTTTTTTTTTTTTTTTTTTTTAATCGGTTATATATAATTTAAATAATCTTACTCACTCGAACTAAAATGAGTTCTCGTAGAAACTTTGTAAGTAGGTAGCAAACACAATATGTATGCATTATGTTTACGTATTCATTTCTTAGAGTAATTAATCATTTTAAAGCAATGTTTCTGAAATTATCAGTCTTTCTCAATTTATACGTTATTTAATTTTTATGAAGTATAAAAATTTAGTAAACAAGTGGGTAAGTGTGATCGAAGATTGCTCAAAGGGTTTCGTTTAATATTCCTTTCAAAACACTTTATCCTTTCTTTAATAAATTCAAACAAATTTCATTTAGCAACAACAACAAAAAAAAGTCATGTTTTTTATACAGTAAAAATTTACCGGTCTATTTTTTCCTTTTTTGGAATATCTAAACCCGCCGGATAGCGGTCCAAGCCCGCTATTATATTCTGTCATAATAATATCCGTCATACGGACTAAATGCAATATTTAAAAAAATAATTTCAAAATTAAACAAATTGTACACCTTCAAAATGTTAAAATATGCGAATATTTCCATAATCGGATTTTTATCACGATTCAATATGTTTCTCAAACTCATATATTTACTATTCTCTATTATTTATATTGATACTCGCTTTGTATTATTCTCAAACATTTGAAAAATTAGTTAAACTTCCTATATGACATCAGATTTTCTTTTTAATTCTTCAATGACGTGATATTAATCTGCTTTGTCCACTTATACATACTCATACTCCTTGTATTATTGAGAAATCTTAGACATTTTCCGTTTTATTTCGACTATGACGTCAATCAATTTTATTTCATATTTATCTTTTTTTCAATGGGTGAAACTTTTTATTTCAATTTCATTTTTCACGTGAAAATCGTCTGATAGAAAAGTAATTATTGCAGAAAGAATTTCATTGTCGATTTTAAATCTTTCGCATCTGCTATAACGAAAAATGTTTCAATTTAATATAGGAAAAGGCTGTTAGAATTTTGGTTTTTTATCTCTATTTATTAAAATAATTACGAATTTTTCAAATTTTAATATTTTTAGCTCTTCACAGCTGCTATTCAGATTTATACACCAAGTTTCAACTCTGTAAGTTACATACTTTTTGAGAATGGCTCTGTGACGGACAGACAACTGAGCGGGGAAATAGGGTTTCGTGAGATGAACGAAACCCTAAAAACGGCTAGAGTCGAAATAAAATATTGTTGGTCTGTTAGTTGTAATGTTCGATGATAACCCGCTTTTTACTCTCGCGTCCGTTTAAATTTCGAATATTTTAGAAATTGTTCTGTGCGAACTTTTATGCCTTACAAGTAACAAACATGTCAAATTTTAAGTTCCTAGCATTAACAATTCCAAATAAATCATAATTTAGAATGTTCATCGAGCTCTTTTCTGCCGTTTCTTACTTTTAAATTTCTCCTTTATTAGAAACAATTCTTAGTTAGTATTTAAATCGTAAAAGTAACTACCATGCCACAATTCAAGTTTCCATTCCTATAACGATATCACAGAAATTTGGATTTAATAAAGTTTTTTACTCTTGCACCTTTTTAAATTTCCATTGTTTTAAAAAATGTTCTCTGCAAGCATTTACGTCTTAAAAATAATAACCATGCCAAATTTCAATTTATAAAACCTTAACAATCCCATTAAAACATAAATTGAACGTTTTCCGCTTGCTTCACTTTTTTTACTTTCTTCTATCTATAATAGACGAATGTAATCGATTTTTTTTTTTTTTTACTTCTAGTTTTCGACGGATTTACACGTTTTAAGTGACAGAGATTCCGAGAAACATGTGTTTACAAAATGTCTGTCTGTCCGTGTGTCCAAATTTCATTTGTAGGTTTTGGCTATGGCCAGCAGGTCCCACTTGAATTTGGGGATATTCCGACCAAAGGGGGCGCTGTGATAGCGATTTTTGTTCCATTTTCATTATTGTATCATCGAAAAGTGTATGAAGTTATGTAGAGAATTGAATTAAATTTTATGTATATGTTATTGGCTATGACTTGCAAGTCCATTTGAATTTGGGGATATTCCGAGGGAAGAGGGCGCTGTGATAGCCATTTAAAGGTTTCAAATTCAAAAAAATGTAAAAGAAAATTAGAAATAGTAAAAGTTTTTTTCGTTAAATGTTCGGTCTTGATCGAAGTTTTCCGGAGCAATTTTTGTTTTGCCTCTATCTTAAAAAATGGCTGAGATATAGGAGTTTGAAATTTTAGGGTGGCTGCCATTTTGAAACAAGACAGCAAGATTCCTCCATAAAAAGGTTTAATTTATGAGTTTTAGTGAACATGGATTCTGGCAAATTTTCTTTCATTGTTGTAATCATCGTTCCAACTGTTATATGCTTAACACTATATATTCATATTCGCCAGCGTCAAATTATCGCCAAGATTGGTGACACTTGGCGAAATATTGTCAAATTTGGCGACAAAAGTAATTTGGCCACAAATGAAGTCAACTTGGCAATATCTGACTAATTTGGCGACAGTCTCATTCAAATTTAATATTCACGAGAACTGGGAATGTATCTTCAGTAATCGGGCTCCACGCATTTT